>CM022299.1:362092496-362692496 GCA_011799875.1 Thinopyrum elongatum
GAAGGTAGTACGTAGTACTAGTATATACTCACGTCGGAGGAGTGCCACGGCAGCCTAGTGAACCAGCAGGCGATAGGCCATAGAAAACAATGTGGTCATATGGCTATAAAAACAATGTACTACAGTCCCGTCTCTAGCATGTACAGTACTCCTCCTCTTCCTCCTCCTCTCGATTCATCGCCATCATACATTCTCCATTCCTGTGTTTTCAGCATCCTGCGAATCAAAGAGGCCCTTAGACTGGTTTAGGTCCGGTCATTTTATTTCAATATGTTACGTCAAAAATTTAATGAATGTGCTCAGGTTTCTATGAAAATAATCTATTTTGCATGTAGTAATTCATTTATGTTAGGACCGAGAGTATATCGACCAGAGGGGGGGTGAATGGGAGATTCAAAAATTCTTTCGAATGTTTTGAAACTGATCCCAATCACAGCAGCGGAATAATAGAACAGTGGAAATGAACTAAATCAATCTTCATCTTCAGAAGCATATTCCTTGACGAAAGATGTAATAACAGTATGAGCATGGGAAATCACAGGTTTAACTACGATGAGAGTAATGCAACATGCAAACAGATGCAGTAAAATGAGATACAACATGATATGGGTGGTGAACGATATGCAAGAGGGTACACAGAGGTGAAATGAGAAAGACTAAACATGATGATGAAAAAGCAAGTAAATGAGATACGATGATGAACTCAAGTGAATAACACAGACACAGATAAGAGGGTAAAACTACAAAGAGTTATAACGATCAGGTGAACCATCGACACTAAGCACGAATGAAAACTGCTGAAGGAATTGCATTAAAGGAGAATGAATCAGTGGTGCTCGATGGCGACAGAGAGATTTGGTAGACCAGTTCACCCTTCTGCCAAACGGCTACGTCTGGTTGGAGGGTCTGTGACTTAACACGGAAAATAAACTCTCTTCACTCTATTCTCCTTCAACTCGAAGCTGATCAGACTTCAGTTGATTTCACTCATGGTAGATCCTTGTCGGCGATCTCCAAACCTTCGGTCAACCTTCGCGAACCATAATCACTCTTGGTTGCTGAAGATCTAGCTCAGTGAAGACAACAATTCTTCAACACTCGAGCGGAAACCTATCCGTCTAGAGAGTGCGCAGCTCTAAAGAGTAACAAGTACAAGAACTCTGACTCAAAACTATTGTCATGCTAAACCACTGTCTAAGTTTGGGCTCTTGATTTTCTCTCGGTGGATCTTAAACTCAAATCACTCGAAGAGGGGTTGGTCAAATCAATCTTCTCAGAAATCTCAAGCGAAGCAGCCAACGAATATCGTTCGAGCGGGGTGGCTATTTATAGCCGCAACCTTCCCTGGAGGGAAATGACCAAATTGGACATCGAGGGCAGCCAATGGTAACATTACTTGTGGGGCAAGTAAAGCTAACTCCTCAGTCTGACAGATATCTCCTGCAGCACGAAGAACAATGTCTACTGCTGCTAGGTAATCACTCGGAGCATAAAGAGATTTCTCTCTCATCTTTCATAGGTTTTGGGCTAAGCATCACAACGGATCTAAGCTTAGAGTACATATATCCTTCTTAATAGTACAGAGGTCCTATGACTCAAATGAACGAAAGAAGAGCAAAGAAAAGAATACTACGTCTTCAATTTGTCTTCGACTTCTGCTCGCTGCAGTCAAATTCTTCGGACGACACTGAAGCAAATGCTTCGCTTCAGTAGTAAACTTTAGAGGGGTTAATTTCATCACATCAATCTCCTCGTCTACATGTCTTCAAGATATGTAGCTCTTTCTTCTCTGCAACGCAGATATACTTCGGTGAAGTTCCTCGAACTTAGCACCGGAGACAACATTCTTTTTGGTTTTGTATGGACTATTTCTCTCTGTATGCACTATCAAACAAATAAGTCCATACCTGTTCTTGTCAACAATCTCCAAAACATAGGTAGGCAGATATTGCACCAAAAATCTCCCCCTTTTTGGACTATTGTTGACAAAACAGATCACATCGAAGGATAGATATTGAAATGAATGTAATGCAAAGAATAATAGAAGACAAGAGATAATTATGAAGATAACACACGCTCCCCCTGAAGGTATGCATCAGAGCATAAAATAAAGCCGGAAGGTAGCGAGGTAATTCTTCGTAAGAGTGACATTAACTTATGATCTTATTCGAAGATACTTTCAATGCACTCAACAGTATCTGAGATAATTCCTGTCACACAATCTTTGAAATAAATTAGATTGATATAGTAAGTACTTTGAAATGATTTGTGACGAAGGATATAACATGAAGGTTTTCTCATAGCACAATTTGAATCCACACGAGATGTAATTTTCCTGCATGTTAGATATTCGAGTATGATCAGAGCAAAAATAAACATGAGTGAATTGCTTGGAGTGGATAAACTCCAGATGTAGTTTTCCTGCAAGGTTAGATAATCGAAGGATAATAATCATAGCATATCCAACCATGACAGATATGGCTCATCCATTACTCAAAGTATTTCTCCCCATTTATACAATCACTCGATGATTTTCTGTCCTTGTAGAACTATTACTTTCCCTGCACGATAGATAATAATCGGGAGTAATCATTGTACAGGAGTAAACTTTTGATAGTACCTGCAAACAGATAGGTGGAAGCAAATAATATTGCAGGGGGTTATTAACATTAGATGGCGACTGAGTATTTCAACACCACAGGCGGTGCGATAAGTTCTTCAAGCAAATTGTTCGAGGGAAACCAAAATGTTTGAGTGCGAAAAGCAAATGGCGAATGAAAAACACCCTGCAAATACCCCGTTCATCTATCACTCGATGTACCTCTCCCCCCTTTTGTCAACAAGTGTCAAAAAAGGATAGAGAAAAATATACAAGGAGCTAATCGTCCGAAGAGTCCTCATAATCGAAATTGAAACCACTCAACGAATCAGAATTTGCAGAGCGAGGAATGGTTGAGGCAGAAGCAGGAGTAGCAGCATGGCCTTCAGAAGAAATGTTGCGATGAACATCTTGCTTGTAGATGAGTGTTCCAGGAGTGTCTTTACTTTCATCATCTGGTCCGACAAACAACTTGTCAGTTGAAGCTGAACGCTGAGGGAGCACAGGAGTTTGTCTTCAAATGCAAGGAACAACCATTAAGTCCAGGTAGTCATAATCCTTCTTGATGCCTTTGTGCACCAGCTGCTTGCGAGAATAATGCTGCCTTAGTAGAGACCAGGAGCACTTCTTTCTCATGCAGAAAGATTTGGCGAACGTAATTATGAAGCAAATTCAACTCTGTCATCATCTCCACCTTTTCTTTTCGATCAAGCTTGATGTGGCTTTCTAGTGATTGTTGAGTGCGAGTGCAGATTTCATACAGAGAAGGATTTTCATTGAGGGATTTCAACCTTGGCTTTCTTAACCTTCGAAGCAGACTCGGATGCAGACTCAGTACCAGCAACATCAACAGGTACCTTTCCTTTGCCAATATCTTTCACAATACGGAGAGTGTCACGTACTGGTGGCATGAAAACTTTCGGAACATAAGCCCAGAAGAATTTTTCATGGATGAGTTGTTCAATTCCATACATGATCCATGGGGCATATGGCTTCAGTGATTGGGGGCTATCAGCAGCACACGCCAAGTTGCGAATGAAAAGATTAGAAACATCGAACCATATTCCTTGAGAGATGGACAGAAGTGCATTTCCCATGATGCCTTTGAGAGAGTTTGGTCTGTTCTTTGGCGTGAGAGAATTGCATAGCATATGAAACATCACTTTGTTGTCATAGGCCAACTTCTTAGGATCCACATCAATGCATTCATCACCAACCAAATTGGGATCCATCAGCATGTGCAGTTGTTCTTCAAACACTTCCCAGTAATGCAGCCTGTGTTCTCGATTTTTCTCAAACTCACACTGAGGAAGATTTAGCAAAGCTAAAAACTAATCTGCCGAGCACTTGATCTTTTCCCTTCCAGTCATCCATTCGAGGATCCAGGTTGAGGTGTCTCCAATTTCTTCAGAGATGTACAACGTGGCATAGAACTGATGGATTACCTCTTGATTCCAACCATGATTGAAACAAAGAAAACCCTTTAGGAATGCATGCTCAAAATGCTCGATGGCACAGTGAAAGCAGGGTATTTCTTTGAGCTTAGCAAAGTTCAGAATCTTGTGATTGAAAACCCGATTCTTGCCGAACAAAATCATGGCATAGTACATGATAACCCACAAGTATAGGGGATCAATCATAGTCCTTTCGATAAGTAAGAGTGTCGAACCCAACGAGGAGCAGAAGGAAATGACAAGTGGTTTTTAGCAAGGTATTTTCTACAAGCACTGAAATAGTCGGTAACAGGTAGTTTGATAGCAAGATAATTTGTAATGGACAAGTAAAGGTAACGGTAAATAAAGTGCAGCAAGGTATCCCAATCCTTTTTGTGGCAAAGGACAGGCCAAAACGGTCTCTTATAATAAGCAAAGCGTTCTTGAGGGTACATCGGAATTTTCCCATGTCACTTTCATCATGTTGGCTTGATTCGTGTTCGCTACTTTGATAATTTGATATGTGGGTGGTCCGGTGCTTAGGTGATGTTCTTACTTGAACAAACCTCCTACTTATGATTAACCCCCTTGCAAACATCCGCAACTACGAGAAAAGTATTAAGATAAAATCTAACCATAGCATTAAACTTTTGGATCCAAATCGGTCCCTTACAAAGTCGCGCATAAACTAGGGTTTAAGCTTCTGTCACTCTAGCAACCCATCATCTAATAACTACTCCACAATGCATTCCCTTAGGCCTAAATATGGTGAAGTGCCATGTACTCGACGTTCACATGACACCACTAAGGGAATCACAACATACATATCATCAAAATATTGAACACATATCATGTTCACATGATTACTTGCAACATGACTTCTCCTGTGACCTCAAGAACAAAAGTAACTACTCACAAATGATAATCATGCTCAAGATCAGAGGGGTATTAAATAGCATAATGGATCTGAACATATAATCTTCCACCAAATAAACCATATAGTAGTCAACTACAAGATGTAATCAACACTACTAGTCACCCACACGTACCAATCTGAGGTTCCGGTACAAAGATTGAACACAAGAGATGAACTAGGGTTTGAGAGGAGATGGTGCTGTTGAAGATGTTGATAGAGATTGGCCTCCCAAAGATGAGAGGGGTGTTGGTGATGACAATGGCTTCGATTCCCCCCTCCAGGAGGGAAGTTCCCCCGGCGGAATCGCTCCGCCGGAGGGCAAAAGTGCTCCTACCCAAGTTCCGCCTTGAGACGGCGGCGCTTCGTCCCGAAAGTCCTCTCCTGATTTTTTCTAGGTCAAAATGACCTATATACCAGAAGATGGGCACCGGAGGTGGGCTGGGCTGAGCACAACCCACCAGGGCGCGCCTGGGGGGCCTAGCGCGCCCTGGTGTCTTGTGCTCACCAGGTGGCCCCCCTCCGGTAGTTATTTGCTCCAGTATTTTTTATATATTCCAAAATAATTCTCCGTAAATTTTCAGCTCATTTGGAGATGTGCAGGATAGGTAACTCTAACGTAGCTTTTTCAGGTCCAGAATTCCAGCTATCGGCATTCTCCCTCTTTGTGTAAACCTTGCATATTATGAGAGAAAAGGCATTAGAATTACTCCATAAAGCTTTATTAGGCATAAAAACATTATAAATAACAATAGGAAATCATGATGCAAAATGGATGTATCAGTACACAGCTTGTTCTTCGGTCCAAAACCTCGGTGACAGTGAAGTCCTTTCTCCTTCGTATGGGTTTGTCCCAAAGAACTCTAGCTTCGAGGTATGAAGCTGCTCATTGAATGCAGGACCATTTGGCCCATATTTAGCAGGGAACAGAGGAAAAGATTCATGGGGATTTTTCAGTACTTCTTCATCGCTCGTTTCCATGGGCCGAACATCATCAGATGCTGGCATATCTTCGTTGATTGGCTTAAGTGGAGCAAGGGGTCTTTTCAACTTTTCTGGCGCAGATGACATAGGAGCACTGGTCTGACCTTCATTTTCTTTCGCTGGAACTCCTTCAACGTTTTTCTGGCTTTCAGGCACTAGGGCCTTTTCTTTCGGTACACTTTCATCAGACGGAGGCACAACAACTTCCTCGGACGTCTGGGTCACAACTGCATATCTTACCGTTTCCTGGGGCGCAACTAGTGGTACAACTTGTTCGTGAGCCATGGGCTCTTCAGGTTTCTTTTCTTCCTCTTCTAGCTGCAAGGCAGTAGAAGCAGGAGCAGGATCAATCTCCATCTGAGTAGGGGCATCAGATGAGATGACCAGGGTGACATTTTCTTGGGAAGCAATTTGCTCCCCCTCAACCTTATCATCCTCCTTATTGGATCCGGAGTGCTCAACTTGCATTTCCTTCAGAGGCGATGAAACTGCCTTCTCAACCTCAATCTCTACATCATTTTTCTCTTCTAGGGCTTAGACATTTTCTTCATCAGGATTATTCAGAAAGATGTCAATAACATCAGCCTCTTGAGTAACAGAGGTAGGAATGGTAACCACTACAGGCTCAGCTTGATGCATGGCATCGTCCTCGCAAGGAGGGGATGGTGGTATCTGCTGCAGAGGAGCACTTGAGTCAATGGGAGCATCAGTTGCAACATTCTGCATACGGCGATCTGAGATTTCCTTCGGTTTGTTGGCTCTTGCTTTTGCCTTCTGACGCTTTTCTTCCTTTATTCTGCGTCGAGCAAGATCTTCTTGACGCTTGATCTCATCATTCCTTCGGTCATAGAGATGAGAAACATCCATTTTCAGCTTTGAGTGCCACTCAATCTTCTCATTTCTCATAGCATTGAGAGCTTTTGTGATCTCAAGAATTTCTTTGTTCAGCTCCTTTCTTTCAGATTTAGTGCTGGCATCTCTTCTCATTTGCTCAATAGTTTTCTTGTCCTTGACTTCTTGTTTCAGCTTCTCGGTAATCTTCCTCAGATCAATGAAATGTTTTGTTACCAGCTTGGTAACATCATCAGGAAAGCTCAAACTGCTCAGATCATCTGATTTTGCATCGTAGGCGGCGCTTTCAATGATGTCAATCATGAAAGCAAAGTCATATTTCTGTTCCTCTGTGGAAGCAGGAACATTGGTTTTAGCCTTCTTGGCAGAAACAACAGCTTTCTCTTTGGGCATAAGCTTTCTCTTCGCAAATGGGGCAGCAGAACCCGAAGGTTTATCGGAGACTGGAGCACGAGCAATCCTTGGTGACATTCTCAACGGAGGTGAAGCTTTTGCTGGTGAGGGAATTTGATACGGCTTGTCAAGAAGAGCTCGCTGATCATACATTGGTATTTTTTGGGAGCATCTTCATCGGTGGACTAATCAGACGAGGAAGAAGCTGCCTTCTTGGATTTTCTGGCGACTGATTTCTTTCTTGAAGCTCGAGGGGAAACTGACTTCCTCGCCTTTCTTTCCTTTCGGGTAGAGGCATGTTCCTTCTTCTCTTGAACATCTTGTTGGGTCAGCTCAACTTTTTTCTGTTCAATTTGATTTTTCTTCACAGCCTTAGCATCATGATTGGCCTTGGCCTTGGCTCTCTTTTCCACTTCTTCAAGAAAATCAGCAGTTGTTTTCAGTGAGTCAGCGTGAGCATTTGTAGGAGGAGGTGGCCTGGCTTTTTCATCATCTGGACTGAGGCAACCTTCAGCGATGCAATCATTCCAGGGAGGAGTGAATGCGAACAAGATTTGATATTTTCTTCGGACATTTTCATAATTGAACCACTTCTTCGCCCAGTGACGGTGAATCCTTTGCAGCCTGTTATTTCTTTCGGTTGCACTTTCAACACTAGGTGGAGTCTTATAAGTATCGGGATCAGACATCTCAGCAGCGGTGTTCCTCTCTCTTCCATGACCACCCTTCTTGGGATTTCCATCAGAGAATAAAGTCTTTGAATTGTGATCTGTTCATCCTCGGGCTGACTATGTGCTGAGGGAATATCATCTTCCTCTTCTTTGGATTCGTATTCAGACTTTTTCTTTTGCACTCTTGGTGGCTTTGATGGTTTTGCTGCACCAGCCAATTTCTTTTGTTCAACCATTTGAGGTACCTGAGGGATTTCTTCTTGAGAACCAGACTGCTCTTTTGAGCTTTGTGCCATGACCAATCCTGAGAGAAGATACAAAACAACGCGAGGGAAAACAGGAAGGAGTCACAAACATGCATAGAAGCATTTTGACTAAAAACAAAGAGTTTTTTCGGAAGCAGTAAAAGGAATCCATGGTATAAGTATTTTGAATACATCATCGATAGAATTGCAGCATGCACTAAGGCAGAGAAATAACTATCTAATCTTTTGACATAATACGCATGAACTCTATGATACGACTCCATCGTATCTATAATTTTTGATTGTTTCATGCCAATATTCTACAACTTTCATATACTTTTGACAACATTTTATATTATTTTTGTGACTAACATATTGATCCAGTGCCCAATGCCAGTTCCTGTTTGTTGCATGTTTTTTGTTTGACAGAATATCCATATCAAATGGAGTCCAAACGTGATAAAAACTTACACAGATTTTTTTGGAATATATGTGATTTTTGGGAAAAAGTATCAACGCGAGACGATGCCTGAGGGGCCCATAAGCCCTAGGGGCGTGCCCCCTACCCTGGGCGCGCCTGGGAGGCTTGTGGACACCCCGTAAGGCAGTTGTTTCCCTTCTTCGGGCGCAAGAAAGATAATATCCTGATAAAAATTGTGTTAAAATTCCAGCCCAATCGGAGGTACGGATCTCCGGGAATTTAAGAAACTATGAAAGGCCAGAAAATAGGAACGCAGAAACAGAAGAAAACAGAGAGAGATCCAATCTCGGAGGGGCTCCCGCCCCTCCGCCGCCACGGAGGCCATGGACCAGCGGGGAAACCCTCCTCCCATCTAGGGGGGAGGTCAAGGAAGAAGAAGAAGGAGGGGGGCTCTCTCCCCTCTCTCCCGGTGGTGCCGGAATGCCATCGGGGCCATCATCTTGACGGCGATCTACACAAACAACTTCGCCGCCGTCATCACCAACTCTCTCCCCCACTATGCAGCAGTGTAACCTCTCTTTTACCCATTGTAATCTCTACTTAAACATGGTGCTCACCGCTATATATTATTTCCCAATGATGTATGGCTATCCTATGAAGTTTGAGTAGATCCGTTTTGTCCTATGGGTTGATTGATGATCATGATTGGTTTGAGTTGTATGTTTTATTATTGGTGCTGTCCTATGGTGCTCTTCGTGTCACACAAGCATGAGGGATCCCAGCTGTAGGGCTTGTAATATGTTCATGATTCGCTTATGGTGGGTGGCGTGAGTGACAGAAGCACAGACCCGAGTAAGTAGGTTGTTTGCGTATGGGAGTAAAGAGGACTTGATACTTTAATGCTATGGTTTGGTTTTTCCTTAATGATCTTTAGTAGTTTCGGATGCTTGCTAGAGTTCCAATCATAAGTGCATATTATCCAAGTAGAGAAAGTATGTTAGCTTATGCCTCTACCTCATATAAAATTGCAATAACGATTACTGGTCTAGTTATCGATTGCCTAGGGACAAATAACTTTCATGTGACAAAAAGCTCTTTATTAAAACTAACTTAATTGTTTATTTATCTAAACAGCCCCTATCTTTTATTTACGTGTTCTTTATTATCTTGCAAACCTATCCGTTTACACCTACAAAGTACTTCTAGTTTCATACTTGTTCTAGGTAAACCAAACGTTAAGCGTGCGTAGAGTTGTATCGGTGGTCGATAGAACTTGAGGGAATATTTGTTCTACCTTTAGCTCCTCTTTGGGTTCGACACTCTTACTTATCGAGAAAGGCTATAATTGATCCCCTATACTTGTGGGTTAGCAAGACCTTTTTCTGGCGCTGTTGCCGGGGAGCAATAGCGTGGGGTGAATATTCTCGTGTGTACTTGTTTGCTTTATCACTAAGTAATTTTTATTTTCTGTTCTAAGTTGTTCTCTATCATTAGTTATGGATATGGAAAATGAAATACCAAAAAAATTACATGTACTTGCTACTCATGGAGATGGGGAACCTCCTAAAACCCTCGATGCTCGTTACGTGAAAAATATTAAACACTACTTTGATAATACTGAGAAAACCCCATTCAACTTGATAATGGGAGACACATTGGATCAACGTGAATACTTTAGGGATTATCGCTTGACTCAAAAAGGGAAACTCTTATGGTATCAAATTCATATGTTGCATTGGTACGCTCAGGATCTATGCTTGAGATATGATTATACTTGTTGCTCTAGGATGAACGCTCCACACCTTCCCTTTTCATGTAAATTTAATGATAATGAAACCTTGGCTTCTTATGCTAATGATATATATGATTACTATGATGTGGAACAAATAGAGGAATTTGTTTCTTTTAAGGGTGCTTATGAAATTGAATCTTTGTTTGAAAAGTGTGAAAATTATGATGATGCTGTTTACAGACCTGAAAATTATGCTATACTTAAATATTGCTATGAGAGTTATGAATATAATGTCGATATTAATGAGTTTATTGAGAAAGTCTCCGCTGTCCAAGAAGACACTAATATTTTGCAGGAATCTATGGAAGAAGAAATTGATGACACTGTGAGCTCATTGGATGAAAAAGATGACGAGGAGAGCGAAGAACAAAATGAGGAAGAGCGGATTAGCTACCCGTGCCCACCTTCTAATGAGAGTAACTCTTCAACTCATACATAGTTCAATTTCCCTTCGTGCTTATCGAAGGATGAATGCTATGATGATTGCTACGATCCCTTGGATTCATTTGAAATATCGCTTTTTGATGAACTTGATGCTTGCTATGCTTGTGGCTAAGATGCCAATATGAACTATGCTTATGGAGATGAACTTGCTATAGTTCCTTATGTTAAGAATGAAATTGTTGCTATTGCACCCACACATGATAGTCCTATTATCTTTTTGAATTCTCCCAACTACACTATATCGGAGAAGTTTGCTTTTATTAAGGATTACATTGATGGGTTGCGTTTTACTACTACACATGATGATTTTGATGAATATAATATGCATGTGCTTGCTGCTCCTACTTGCAATTATTATGAGAGAGAAACTACATCTCCGCCTCTCTATGTTTCCAATACGATAAAATTGCAGGAAACTGTTTATACCATGTATCGCCTTTACTTTGTGTGCATGAATTGTTCTTTTATGACATGCCAATGCATAGGAAGAGAGTTAGACTTCGTTGTTGCATGATATATATTACTTTGTGCTCACTACTAAATTACAAATCATTGTTAATTAAAATTGGCTTTGATATACCTTGGGATCCGGGTGGATCAATTACTTAAGGACTTTATGCCTAGCTTAATGGCTTTAAAGAAAGCGCTGCCAGGGAGACAACCCGGAAGTTTTAGAGAGTCATTTTATTCTGTTGAGTGCTTTTATAAAGTTTAAAAACAAAAAAATATAGAGGGGAACCTAAAAACTTTTCCAAAAAGAAAAGCGAAAGTGAGAAAGACGAGCATTGTTAAAGTGGGAGCTAGCCTTGAACTTTGTTCATGCCCATGGAAACTTTTTGAACCTTGATTACAGAAACTTTTCAACAAAAATAATTATCCCCTTGTACAAATCCATTGTAAAATAATGTGCCAAGATTTGCCTTTAGGATGATTAGATTGCTTGTTTGGTTTGTGCAGTGCAAAAACAGAAACTTTGGCTGTAATGCGTGATTTTACATTTTCCACTGGAATGTCAAAAGTTTCCGAAATTTTGACACGGTACTGATATACAAATTTTTTATTTTTCCTAATTTTTCAGAATTTTTGGAGATACAAAAGTATGGTTAATGTTCAGATTGCTACAGACTGTTCTGTTTTTTACAGATTATGTTTTTGATGCATTGTTTTGCGTGTTTTGATGAATCTATGGATTGTATCAGTGATATAAGATGTGGTGAAGTTAGAGTACAGTAGGTATAATTCAAAAATAAAATATGAATTGGTTTGCAATAGTATTTAAAGTAGTGATTTGCTTTATTATACTAACGGATCTCACGCGGGTTTTGTTAAGTTTTGTGTGATTGAAGTTTTCAAGTTTTGGGTAAGATCACGATGGATGAAGGAATAAGGAGTGGAAAGAGACTAAGCTTGGGGATGCCCGAGGCACCCCAAGGTAATATTCAAGGACTCCCAAGCAACTAAGCTTGGGGATGCCCCGGAAGGCATCCCCTCTTTCTTCTAACGACCATCGGTAATTTTACATGGAGCTATATTTTTATTCAGCACATGATATGCGTAAATTCTTGGAGCGTCATGTGCCTTTTATTTTTCTTTTAGTAATGCACCATACTGGTATGAGATAGTCCTTGGTCGATTTATAGAATGCTTCATGCACTTCACTTATATCTTTTGAGTATGACTTTATAGAATGCTTCATGTGCTTCACTTATATCATTTGAAGTTTGGATTGCCTGTTTCTCTACACATAAAAAACCTCCATTTTTAGAATGCTCTTTTGCTTCACTTATATTTATTAGAGAGTGGGCATATCTTTTGTAGAAATAATTAAACTCTCATGCTTCACTTATATCTATTTAGAGAGTCAACAGGAATTGGTCATTCACATGGTTTGTCATAAAATCCTACAAAAAAACTTGTAGATCACTGAATATGATATGTTTGATTCCTTGCAATAGTTTTGCGATATAAAGATGCTGATACTAGAGTCATGCTAGTGAGTAATTGTGGATTGGTAGAAATACTTGTGTTAAGGTTTGTGATTCCCGAAGCATGCACATATGGTGAACCGTTATGTGATGAAGTCGGAGCATGATTTATTTTTTGATTGTCTTCCTTATGAGTGGTGGTCGTGGACGAGCGATGGTCTTTGCAATAAGTATGTGAGTTCTTTATGACTAATGTTGAGTCCATAGATTATACGCACTCTTACCCTTCCACCATTGCTAGCCTCTCTACTACCGCACAACTTTCGCGGGTGCATTAAACCCACTATATACCCTTCCTCAAAACAGCCACCATACCTACCTATTATGGCATTTCCATAGCCATTCTGAGATATATTGCCATGCAACTTCCACCATTCCGTTTATTATGACACGCACCATCATTGTCATATTGCTTTGCATGATCGTAAGGTAGCTAGCATGATGTTTTCATGGATTGTCCATTTTTTGATGTCATTGCTACGCTAGATCATTGCACATCCCTGGTACACTTCTGGAGGCATTCATATAGAGTCATATCTTTGTTCTAATATCGAGTTGTAATTCTGGAGTTGTAAGTAAATAAAAGTCTGATGATCATCATTATTAGAGCATTGTCCCATGTGAGGAAAGGATGATGGAAGCTATGATTCCCTCACAAGTTGGGATGAGTCTCCGGACTTTAAAAAAAAAGAGGCCATAGAAGCCCAAATAAAAAAATAGGCCAAAGAGCCCAAAATAAAAAAATGAGAGAAAACGAGAGAAGGGACAATGTTACTATCCTTTTCCACAATTGTGCTTCAAAAAAAGCACCATGTTCTTCATGATAGAGAGTCTCCTATTTTATCACTTTCATATACTAGTGGGAATTTTTCATTATAGAACTTGGCTTGTATATTCCAATGATGGGCTTCCTCAAATTGCCCCAGGTCTTCATGAGCAAGCAAGTTGGATGCACACCCACTTAGTTTTCTTTTGAGCTTTCATACACTTATAGCTCTAGTGCATCCGTTGCATGGCAATCCCTACTCACTTGCATCGATATCGATTGATGTGCATCTCCATAGCCCATTAATTTGCCTAGTTGATGTGAGACTTTCTCCCTTTTTGTCTTCTCCTCACAACCACCATATTCTATTCCACCTATAGTGTTATATCCATGGCTCATGCTCATGTGTTGCATGAAAGTTGAAAAGGCTTGAGAACATTAAAAGTATGAAACAATTGCTTGGCTTGTCATCGGGGTTGTGCATGACGAAATACTTTGTGTGATGAAGATGGAGCATAGCCAGACTATA
Source organism: Thinopyrum elongatum (assembly GCA_011799875.1). Taxonomy (NCBI): domain Eukaryota; kingdom Viridiplantae; phylum Streptophyta; class Magnoliopsida; order Poales; family Poaceae; genus Thinopyrum; species Thinopyrum elongatum. The sequence goes on from CM022299.1 coordinate 362,106,524, forward strand.
TGATTTTGTAGGGATAACTTTCTTTTAGGTATGGTATTTTGAGAACACATGATTGCTTTATTAGTATGCTTGAAGTATTATTGTCTTGATGTCAAATTATAGACTCTTGCTTTGAATCACTCGTGTCTTAATATTCATGCCATGATTAGATTATATGATCAAGATTATGCTAGGTAGCATTCCACATCAAAAATTATATTTTTTATCATTTACCTACTCGAGGAGGAGTAGGAATTAAGCTTGGGGATGCTGATACGTCTCAGTCGTATCTATAATTTTTTATTGTTTCATGTCAATATTCTCCAACTTTCATATACTTTTGGCAACTTTTTATATTATTTTTGGGACTAACATATTGATCCAGTGCCCAGTGCCAGTTCCTGTTTGTTGCATGTTTTTTGTTTCGCAGAATATCCATATCAAACGAAGTCCAAACGTGATAAAAACTTACGGAGATTTTTTTTGGAATATATGTGATTTTTGGGAAAAAGAATCAACGCGAGACGAGGCCCGAGGGACCCACAAGCCCTAGGGGAGCGCCCCCTACCCTGGGCGCGCCTGGGAGGCTTGTGGCCACCCCGTAAGGCATTTGGTGCCCTTCTTCGGTCGCAATAAAGATAATATCTAGATAAAACTCGTGTTAAAATTTCAGCCCAATCGGAGTTACGGATCTCCGGGAATTTAAAAAACGGTGAAAGGCCAGAAATCAGGAACGCAGAAATAGAAGGAAACAGAGAGAGATCCAATCTCGGAGGGGCTCCCACCCCTCCTCCGCCATGGAGGGCATGGACCAGAGGGGAAACCCTCCTCCCATCTAGGGGGAGGTCAAGGAAGAAGAAGAAGGAGGGGGCTTTCTCCCCCTCTCTCCCGGTGGTGTCGGAACACCGCCTGGGCCATCATCGTGACAGCGATCTAGACCAACAACGTCGCCGCCGTCATCACCAACTCTCTCCCCCTCTATGTAGTGGTGTAACCTCTCTTTTACCCACTGTAATCTCTACTTGAACATGGTGCTCAACGCTATATATTATTTCCCAATGATGTATGGCTATCCTGTGATGTTTGAGTAGATCCGTTTTGTCCTATGGGTTGATTGATGATCATGATTGGTTTGAGTTGTATGTTTTATTATTGGTGCTGTCCTATGGTGCTCTCCATGTCGCGCAAGCATGAGGGATCCCTGCTGTAGGGTTTGCAATATGTTCATGATTCGCTTATGGTGGGTGGCGTGAGTGACAGAAGCACAGACCCGAGTAAGTAGGTTGTTTGCGTATGGGAGTAAAGAGGACTTGATACTTTAATGCTATGGTTGGGTTTTATCTTAATGATGTTTAGTAGTTGCGGATGCTTGCTAGAGTTCCAATCATAAGTGCATATGATCCTAGTAGAGAAAGTATGTTAGCTTATGCCTCTACCTCATATAAAATTGCAATAATTATTAGCGGTCTAGTTATCGATTGCCTAGGGACAACTAACTTTCTTGTGACAAAAAGCTCTCTATTAAAACAAACTTAACTGTTTATTTATCTAAACAGCCCCTATCTTTTATTTACGTGTTCTTCATTATCTTTCAAACCTATCCGTTTACACCTACAAAGTACTTCTAGTTTCATACTTGTTCTAGGTAAAGCGAACATTAAGCGTGCCTAGAGTTGTATCGGTGGTTGATAGAACTTGAGGGAATATTTGTTCTACCTTTAGCTCCTCGTCGGGTTCGACACTCTTACTTATCGAGAAATGCTACAATTGATCCCCTATACTTGTGGGTTATCACCCTAGATCTAAGATGACTGGTACGAGGAAAAACTACAAACCGTACAAGTCATGACTTAGAGAAACCTAAAGATCTACCGCAAGCAAAATAAACAATATAAATATGCATCGGTAAGAACAACCCTAGAAAGGACAAGGCCAGCTCCATATCCATGCGACCAATAACGGCGAAGCTTCACTGGAGTTGCACGGCGAGACGCGACGACGGCGCTGCTTCGAGCTTGGGCTCGGACGGAGAGCGAGAGAGGAGTTGAGGAAGAAGTGAGGGAGAACAGAGGAAGAAGATGTCTGGAGGGGTATTTATAGCCCGTAGGCGAAACTGCTTCCTCCGAAATCTACGGCCAAAAAGCACGGGACGTTCCACAGTCAAAGGATGAGATCACAATCGTGAGATCATGGGCACGTGTCAACCATTTCCTGCAAAAATCTCGGAAACCGAACGGAAGGCCGAAGGGTTTGAAGAAGGGTGTCGGGGATATACCCCGCGGTGTAACCCGCCGGATGTATGACCCGGCGGGAGCTTGACGACTCACTGGCGACCCGCCCGGACATGGCGGTTTACGGGCAACCCGCCTGAACATTGCAACTCACTGGTGACCCGGCGGACGGGTCAGTCGGATGAGAAGGCCCAAGGCCCAGTAGGCCGGTTCATGTGATGGTGGGCCGGTTTAAGAGGAAAGGCGTGAGGAATATTTCCCTTACAAGGCATCAAGACCCGGACTTGTATCCGGTTTGTATTAGAAGATAGACTAGTCCTAATCCTATTGGGACTCCACATGTAACCTGCCCCTCCAACTTATATAAGGAGGGACAGGGCACCCCAAAAAGGGGGGAGATAATCTCTAAGGCTAGAGGCAACAAACGGGAGCTGGCTTATACAGTAACTCCCTCATGAGCATAATGAGACCTAGCCACAAACAGCATGTAGGGCTATTACCGGATGATGTTTCCTGGGGCCCGAAGCTGTCTAAACCCTTGTCTTGTGTGTTAACTCACCTCACGTCTCTCGATTCCGATCAACACCTCTCAAGCCACCACATAGATGCGTTGGCCTCACGACTAATTCCTCGCACTAAGGACATCTGCCGTGACAAATCCACGACAGTTGGCGCCCACCGTGGGGCTCGCGCACGGTGGTGTTGAGTTCTTGGAGGGAACTTTCTCAGGGATCTAGAAAACAATGATTGTGCAAACCGCCATTTTTATGGCTCAATTTACATCAATATGACGTGGTTGATTCGCCCGTCCACACGGTTTACCGCACCTGCGATTGCCTTGCCCGTCCGCGCTGGCTTACAATGCCGCGGCCGGCTCATCTGTCAGCTCCCGCGGCCGACTCGGCCGTGATTGATTTCAGCTTCACCGTGGTGAGCATCAACTCCCCGGTGGATAATTTCTGGCCTGACATATCAGGTGAAATCCATCCAGTATATTTTTTTGTTACATATTGCTTTCTTTAAATGAGCGACTACTCTGGTTTGCAAGTTCTTCAATGCAGGATAAGTTGTCTACTGCAAAAGGGACTATTATATCACTGAGCTGTTGAATGACTCATACCGGTTTATATCACGGTCAAATATGGAGAATCTCAAGACAACTCCTCAAGTCGTCTTAAGACTCGGGTGTTACAACGGCATGACTCAGTAAATGTTGACAGTTTAAGCAGATTCAAGAACTCCGGGTCATTGGAGGGAAGATAACTCGATCCCGGAGGCTACTGCTATATTGATGAAAATTTAAAGGCCGTCAGGAAATTTCCGGCTTAAAATGAAGGATTCCGGTTTAAAATCCGGCTCAAGGGAAATCTGTCTCTCACGAAGCTTTGAAGCTCTCAATATCCGGCTTACAATTCCGGTTCAAAAAGAATTCATCTCTCGCAAGTTCGAGTTCTCAGAAAAATTAAAGGTTGCCAAAGAGAACTTGCTGCCATGATGCGCGGTTCAAACATGGGTATCCTGCCTTATGGGCTTATCTTATTATGATCACTTGGGGGCTTCCTGCTCATTGAGCATAGCTATGACTACCCTCTTGATCCGGCTTGTACGCCATGATTACAAAACACTTGGGGGCTTCCTGCTCACTGAGCATAGCTGTGATTACCCTCTTGATCCGGCTTACACGCCTTGTTAACAATTACTTGGGGGCTTCCTGCTCACTGAGCATAGCTGTGATTACCCTCTTGATCCGGCTTGCATGCCTTGTTAAAAATTACTTGGGGGCTTCCTGCTCATTGAGCATAGCTATGACTACCCTACTGATCCGCCTTGTACGCCTTGATTGCAAATAACTTGGGGGTTTTCTGTCCAAGTTGAATTGTTACCAAAGAGAACTTGCTATAATGTGCAGTTCAAACATAGGTAACCTGCCTTGATGGCTTGTTAAAGGTCACTTGGGGGCTTCCTGTTCAATGAACATAGCTATATTCACCCTTTTGATCGGCTTGGACGTGTAATACCCCCGGTGGTTAGCAACAGTAATCGCTTTTGATAATGACATGTCAGCAAGCTTAATAGTGCATAATCATCATTAGCATCATATTGCATTTCAACTCCTAAGTCAAATTCAAATTTAAATGAAAGTGGAGTATAAAAGTTGTCCAACATAGAAACTAAAATGTCAGATAAATAACAAATATTCCAGAGGCTATTCTAAAATTGAAACCAACATCATTGGAATTGGATAAGTGACTCGAACAACCTCAAACAGTGGATAAAGATAATATTTAATAACCATTTATTAAATCTGAAATAAATATGGAATTATATTTTGTCCAAACTAATTTGAGGGTTAGGAATAATGCACTGGTATTTATGAACTAGGTCTCATGTTTTACAAAAAACCATTTTGAGGCCTAGCTATTTACTAGATTGAGAAAGGAGAATAAAGAAAAGGAAAAAGAACAGAAAAGGATAAAGGAGCAACCCCCCCCCCCCCCCACGGCCCAACTGGGCCGAAGCCAGCCGGCCGGCCCACCTGCGTCGCCCCTGGCCTATAAGGCCCCCGGCCGAACCCTAGCCCCCCTCCCGATCCACATTCCCCCCCCGGTCGCCCCTCCCTCGACTGGATCTGGATCGGGGCCAACCCCCGATCCCGTGCTCGTCGCCGCGACGACCTCGCCGCCCCGCGCCAGGACGCCGCCGCCCGGAGCCCGCGTCCCCGCCGGCCTGCACCTCGTCTCCGTCGCGTCGTCCCCGTCGACGCCCGACCCCGCTGCCCGTCCTACGATCACGGTGAGGCCCCAGGCCTCCCCCTCTCTGCTCCCGAATGCCGCGGCACAAACCCCCGGGCGCCGCCACGACTGGCCACGCTCCAGTGCCCGGCCCCTGCTCCTCGCCCGCTCCGGTTCCCCTCCACCCGCGCTTCTCCTTCCCCCCATGCTCCTCGCTGCTGCTGCTGCTGCCCTGCTAGGCCTCGCCTCCCTCGCTACCACTCGTCGGAGCCGCCGCGTCGCGCCATCCCGCCTCCCGCGCTGTCCCGTTCGCCGCGCCCGAGCCTCGCACCGCGGCCCCACCTCTGCGTCCACCGCATCGCGCCCGGGCTCGCCAGCTCCATGCTCGCCCGCGCCTCTGGAGCTCCGCGCTCGCCCGCACCCTTCACCCCGCCGCCTCCCTTGGCCTTGGCCGCCGGCGCCGGCGTGCGTCGTGCGTGCCCAGCGTCCCGGGGACGTGCCCGCTCGGGCTGCGCCCACGCCCGCCCCGTGTGGCCGCATGGGCCACTGACGAGTGGGCCCCGCCCCTCTGGGCCTATGACAAAGGGGGCCCACCCCCAAAAATGTTTTAGAAAGAAAGAAATAAAAATAAATAATTAAAATAATTAAAATAATTAATTAATTAATTAGTTAATTAATTAGTTAATTAATCCTGATTAGGTTAATCTAATTAACTAATTAGTGTTAATTAAACAGTAATTAGTAATTAACTTAATTAACCGCTGGCATCAGCATGAGGTCAGGCTGATGTCATCATCAGCACTGTTTCGGATAATGTTGAATTAAATAATTAATTAAATTTCAGAAATTAATAAAAACTTTAGAAAATCGTATTAAATACACCGTAACTCCGATGAAAATATTTTATACATGAAACTTGCTCAGAACGACGATACGAACCCGGATACGCCCTCTGTATTCCCGTCAGACGCCCGCAACTATGAGAACGTTGAACAATTAGACCGATTTCGGTAAATGAATAGTGTCCAACCCTAATTAAATAAATCCGAATAAATTCCTAAATTAACTAAATCGCTTAGTTAGGCTGTATATCACCCTGGCCCTGCGTTTAGACATGTCCTGCATCCCTGTTGCATCATTGCCGTGTGTTTACTGTTTCTTCCCCCTCTTCTCTTCGGTAGACTACGAGACCGACGCAGCTGCTGGTGCCCCGACCGACTACGTTGTTGACGACCCCTACTTGCCAGAGCAACCAGGCAAGCCCCCCCCTTGATCACCAGATATCGCCTATTCTTCTCTATACTGCTTGCATTAGAGTAGTGTAGCCTGTTACTGCTTTCCGTTAATCCTATTCTGCTGCATAGCCTGTCATTGTTGCTACTGTTGTTGATACCTTACCTGCAATCCTAAATGCCTAGTGTAGGATGCTAGTTTGTCATCAGTGGCCCTACATTCTCGTCTGTCTGCTATGCTACATTATTGGGCCGTGCTCGCCACGGGTGGCGATTGCGGATATGTATACTACTTATTACATGTGACATCAGATGGATACTAAAGTCGGGTCGGCTCGAGGAGCACCCGCAGGTGATTCACGAATGGGGGCTGAAAGGATTGGCCTCCTCGACGGCCCCCTAAGTGACTCTTTGTTGTGGAGCGGCAGGGCAGGTTGTGACCACCTAGGAGAGAGGTGGGCCTGGCCCTGGTCGTCGTCTGCGGTGATCTCATAATAACACGTTTAACGAGATTGGATATTTGATCTGAGTCTGGCCACTGGCCTATACGCACTAACCAACTACGCGGGAGTAGTTATGGGTATCCCGGCGTCGTGGTATCAGCTGAAGCCTTCTTGACGTCAGCGACTGAGCGGCGCGCGCCGTGTTGGACCGCGATAACGTAACCGCCGTGATCGTGTGGGTTGCTAGGTCTGCTCGCGGCCGCGTACGCAACGCGCAGGAGCGCACTGGGCGATGGGCCCAGACCCCAGAGTGCCTAGGATTAGTCCGGCGTGCTGACCTCTCTGTTGAGCCTAGGTGGGGCTGCGACGTGTGGATCTTCCGAGGCCGGGCATGACCCAGGAAAGTGTGTCCGGCCAAAGGGGATCGAGCGTGTTGGGGAATATGTGGTGCACCCCTGCAGGGAAGTTTATCTATTCGAATAGCCGTGTCCCTCGGTAAAAGGACGACCCGGAGTTGTATTCCGACCTCATGACAACTAGAAATGGATACTTAATAAAACACACCCTTACAAGTGACAGTTATAACCCGGTGGTCGCTCTCTCGCATGGTGGCGACGAGAGGATCGACGGGTAGGATTAAGCTATACGTTGTTGCTTGGTTAACTTCCAACTACTCTCTTCTATTGCTTCAAGATGGAGGCTGCCAGAAGCGTAGTCTTCGACAGGACTAGCTATCCCCCTCTTATTCTGGCATTTTGCAGTTCAGTCCACCGATATTGCCTCTTTACACATATACCATGCATATGTAGTATAGATCCTTGCTTGCGAGTACTTTGGATGAGTACTCACGGTTGCTTTCCCCCTCCTTTCCCCCTTTCCCTTCTTGCTGGTTGTCGCAACCAGATGTTGGAGCCCAGGAGCCAGACGCCACCTTTGACGACTACTACCACCAGGGCGGAGCCTACTACTACGTCCAGGACGCCGACGACCAGGAGTAGTTAGGAGGATCCCAGGCAGGAGGCCCTGCGCCTGTTCGATCTGTTGTATCCCTGTTTGTGCTAGCCATCTTATGGCACCTTGTTTAACCTATGTCTGTACTCAGATATTGTTGCTTCCGCTGACTCGTCTATGATCGAGCATTTGTATTCGAGCCCTCGTGGCCCTTGGCTTGTATTATGATGCTTGTATGACTTATTTATGTTTTAGAGTTGAGTTGTGATATCTTCCCGTGAGTCCCTGTTCTTGATCGTACACGTTTGCGTGCATGATTAGTGTACGATTGAAACGGGGGCGTCACAAGTTGGTATCAGAGCCGACTGCCTGTAGGAATCCCCCTTTCCAATTCCTTGGCCGAAGTTGAGTCTAGACAAAGAAAACCGTTTTACTAACTTGGCTGTGTGGCTTACGGGCCCACGTCGCCAACTGGGTGGTATTAGGATCTTTTATTCCTCGTCTATACTCTGGGACTCTGATCTCTCTTCTACTCGGGTTAAATGAATTTTACTAACGCCGACACTTAGGGTCTCGTGATCACATCCACCGGAGTTCTGAAAATTTCCCCCCTTGCTTCGAGAATGTGGGCCAGGTTCTGCTTACAGGATCCTTTTATCGAGGGCACCCTGTGTTGTCACTTGCAGATTCCTCGCCCCACCAGTTTTCCCCGACGTTGATGTAGCCTTTGCTATGTCTCGTTGTGTACTTCCTTACCGCGTGCCTGCGCGCCGCCTAGCATGTCCAGTTTATGAAATTGCGTCGTTATGCTGTCCGCATGTACCTGACTTTGTGTAAGGATATGTATGTCTTAATTGACTACTTTTATGTATTTGATGCACTGCTTAAACTATTGTCGAGTTACATCATGCTTGTCGCTAAGCACTCACGCTTGCTTTTACTAAACTACCCCCTGTTGTAATTTAGCAGGATGGTTAGACTCGCTGGTCGTGGTCGTGGCCGTGGTGCCAACGATCCACCACCGCCGAACTATATGGCTGGAATGATGCAGCAATTTGAACTGCAATGTCAGTTCATGCAAGGGATCATGGATCAGTTTCCTCGTCCCAATATGAACCAGTATCCAGGCCCAGGGACCCTGCAGGACTTTATGCGCCTCAACCCAACCGTCTACCGCGGCTCAACTCAGCCCCTGGATGCGGATGACTGGCTTCGCGACATCACCTATGAGTTGGAATCTGGTGGCGTTGCCCCTGCAAACTATGTCCCCTTCGCCTCCTTCTTTCTCAAGGGCCCCGCTGCCCAATGGTGGGACAGCCACAGGCGCACTCAACCAGCTGGCACAGTCATCACTTGGCCGGATTTCCAAGCTGCCTTCCGTGCCCGTTTCATTCCTCAGGGAATCATGGACCGAAAGAAGCAAGAGTTCCGCAACCTCACCCAGGGCAACAAGACAGTGGAAGCTTATCAGCGGGAGTTTCTGGAATTATCCCGCTATGCTGAAGAAGACATTCCCACTGATGCTCGCCGTCAGGAAAGGTTTCGCGAAGGACTTCAAGCTGACATCAAGCTAGCGCTCCTTGTGCATGAATTTGATAATTTCTCCATCTTGGTGAACAAGGCTATCCAGGTCGAGACTGGTCTGCAGGCACACCAGGGATCTCTTAGGCGCAACCGTGACAACGGTTCATCTTCGAGCCAGCCTGCACAGAAGCGTCGGATCTGGATTCCAAACAGCGTGTACCGTCCAGCTGCACCTGCTCCAAGACAGTCCTATACTGCACCGCGTCTGCCTCCACCACCTAGGCAGCCAGGACTTCCAGCTCCACCACCCCGAGCTCCTGCTCCCAATCCCAATGATAGTCTGTGCTACAAGTGTGGGCAGCCAGGTCATTTTTCCAGGAACTGCATTCAGAACCAGAACCAACTGGCACTTCCTGCAACTGGCCGTAGGAACAATCAGCCTCGCAACAACAATGCCAAGTCTTATGGGCGTATTCAGGCCAACCACACCGATTTCAATGAAGCTCAGGACCAGCCTGCCACCGTGATGGGTACTCTCCTTGTTAATTCAGTACCAGCTTCTGTTTTATTTGATTCGGGAGCATCGCATTCATTCATGTCCGAAGAATTTGCATACAAACACGACATTAAATGTGAGGTCATGAACACTGCAATAGTAATACACACCCCCGCGGGTCAATGTCAAACCTCCATGGGTAGCAACGACGTCACCGTTGAAATTGAAGGGCTGGAGTTTCACGCCTCCCCTTTCATACTAAAGTCTTGTAGTATCGACCTCATTCTCGGAATGGATTGGTTGAAAGCGCATACTGCTTCTATAGTTTGCGCCACGAAGATCGTCCATCTTCTACACCCTTCTGATGAAATAATAAGCTACCAGGCTCAAATCATCCAAAATGCCGAGGCGAGGCTTTATGCGTTGAATGCGTTAAACGCATCACCACTTGAAGGCATCGAGAACATTCCAGTTGTTCGCGAATTCCAAGGTGTTTTCCCAGAAGAACTCCCAGGGATACCCCCTGCTCGAGCTGTCGAATTTGTCATCGACTTGAAACCAGGCACCACTCCTATCGCCAAGCGACCCTACAAGATGCCGCCGCATGAACTCCTTGAACTTAAGGAGGAAATCGACGCTTCACTTCGTAAGGGTTTCATTCGCCCAAGTTCCTCTGCTTGGGGAGCACCTTCTCTCTTTGTCAGGAAGAAGGATGGATCAAACCGATTGGTCCAAGATTACCGTCCTATCAACCAAGCAACTATCCAGAACAAATATCCCCTTCCTCGGATAAACGATCTGTATGATCAACTGGCGGGTTCATCAGTGTTCTCTAAACTCGACTTAAGGTTGGGTTACCACCAGATCCGTGTTCGTGAAGAGGATATCCCAAAGACCGCCTTCGTTACTCGATATGGCTCATACGAGTACACTGTCATGTCATTCGGCTTAACCAATGCTCCCGCCACATTCTTCCGCCTGATGAATTATATATTCATGGAATACCTTGACAAGTTCGTCGTGGTTTACCTGGATGATATCCTAGTATACTCCAAGAACAAAGAGGAACATGCTGAACATCTTCGACTTGTTCTGGAAAAACTTCGAGAGCATCAACTATATGCTAAGTTTTCCAAGTGTGAATTCTGGCTTCCCGAAGTAACATACCTTGGGCATGTCATCTCCAAGGATGGTATTGCCGTCAACCCCGAGCGAGTTCGGGCTATTCTTGATTGGGCTCCTCCAAAGAACGTCAAGCAAGTTTGAAGTTTTCTCGGACTCGCCAGCTATTGCCGTCGATTTGTCGAGAACTTCTCCAAGATCGCCAAGCCCCTGACTAACCTGCTTCATAAAGGCGTCAAGTTCGATTGGACGGAAAAGTGTCAGGAAAGTTTCCAGACGCTCAAAGACAAGCTGACTTCTGCCCCAGTGCTTGCCCCTCCTGATTCCCAGAAGGATTTTGTCATCTATTGTGATGCATCCCGTCAAGGATTAGGCGGTGTCCTAATGCAAGACCGCAGAGTAATTGCTTATGCTTCGCGTCAATTGCGTCCGCACGAAGAGAATTACCCAGTACATGACCTCGAGCTTGCTGCCGTCATCCATGCACTAAAACAGTGGCGACATTACCTTCTCGGTAATCGTTGCGAGATCTACACCGATCATCAAAGTCTGAAGTATCTGTTCACTCAGCCAGACCTGAACCTCCGTCAACAGAGATGGATGGAGACCGTAGCGGATTTTAACTTGGGTATTTCTTATACCCCTAACAAGGCTAATGTAATGGCCGATGCCTTGAGCCGCAAGTCTTATTGCAGTCACCTCCAGTTTCACGAAGTTCAACCTTCGCTTATTGAAGAATTCAGAAAGCTGAATCTCCACAATGTTCCTCCTGGAGCACTCGCTTCCCCTCCTAAAGGTTCCTACAAAATGAACCTCCACGTTGTTTCCCAGGGTTCTCTTAATACCCTGGTTGCTAAACCAGATCTCGTGGACAGCATCAAGACGCTGCAGGGTTATGACTCTCAAGCCCACAAGATTAAGCGCTATCTCGCTGAAGGAAGGCCTTCGTTCTTCACTATTGATGATACTGGCACCTTGTTCTTTAAAAGTCGTCTAGTGGTCCCCTCTAAAGGTAACCTGGGTATGACTCAGGAGGTCATGCAAGAAGCTCACGACACTCCGTTGTCTATTCATCCCGGCAGTACCAAGATGTACCAAGACATCCGTCAAAGATTATGGTGGTCAAACATGAAGCAAGACATTGCTCGCTATGTTGCTGAATGTGATGTTTGCCGTCGCGTCAAAGCAGAACATCAAAGGCCCGCCGGAACTCTGCAACCAATTGCTGTTCCTGAATGGAAATGGGACCATGTTGAAATGGACTTTATCACTGGGTTTCCCAAATCACAGAAAGGTAATGATGCTATTCTTGTCGTCATTGACCGACTTTCCAAAGTTGCACATTTTCTAGCCGTCAAAGAGACGATCACTGCTAGTCAGCTCGCAACTCTCTACATGTCCAGAATTGTTTCACTTCACGGTATTCCACTGGTTATCAGTTCAGACCGTGGCAGCTTATTCACTTCAAGATTCTGGGCAAGTTTCCAAGAAGCTATGGGAACTCATCTGTCCTTCAGCACCGCTTTTCACCCTCAGTCTCAAGGACAAGTTGAACGAGTCAACCAAGTTCTCGAAGACATGCTTCGAGCTTGTGTCATATCCTTCAGAAGGAAATGGGAAGAATCTCTCCCATATGCCGAATTCTCTTACAATAACAGCTATCAAGCCAGTCTGAAGATGGCCCCCTTCGAAGTATTGTACGGACGAAAGTGCCGAACCCCTCTGAATTGGTCAGAAACTGGGGAACGTCCACTCTTCGGTCCGGATATTATCCAACTTGCCGAAGATCAAGTTCGCGTTGTCCGCGAGCATTTGAAGACTGCTCAGTCACGTCAAAAGAGTCAGTATGACCGCAAACACAAAGATATGGTCTATCAACCTGGCGAAAAGGCTTATCTTCGAGTCACACCGATGAAAGGTACACACCGATTCGGGATCAAGGGCAAGCTAGCTCCTCGCTATATTGGTCCTGTCACTGTTCTTGAAAGGCGTGGTAGAGTGGCATATCAGTTGGAACTTCCACCGAACCTTTCTCAGGTTCACGATGTGTTCCACGTATCACAACTCCGCCGCTGCTTCAAAGACCCTATCCGCGGAGTAGATCACGAATTGCTTGAACTGCAACAAGACCTCTCTTATAAAGAGCATCCGGTCCGCATTCTCGATCAAGCCGAGCGTCGCACACGCCAGAAGGTTATCAAGTTCCTCAAGGTTCAGTGGTCAAACCATTCTGACGATGAAGCCACTTGGGAACGCGAGGATCGTCTTCGCGATGAATACCCCGCTTTGTTTCTTTCTACCTCCTAAATCTCGGGACGAGATTTCTTGTAGTGGAGGAGATTTGTAACACCCCCTGTAATAAGCTACAGTGATCACCCTTTTGATGAGGCCATGTCATCATGATTAATAGTGCACAATCATCATTAGCATCATATTGCATTTCAACTCCTAAGTCAAATTCAAATTTAAATGAAAGTGGGATATAAAAGTTGTCCAACATAGAAACTAAAATGTCAGATAAATAACAAATATTCCAGAGGCTATTCTAAAATTGAAACCAACATCATTGGAATTGGATAAGTGACTCGAACAACCTCAAACAGTGGATAAAGATAATATTTAATAACCATTTATTAAATCTGAAATAAATATGGAATTATGTTTTGTCCAAACTAATTTTAGGTGTTAAGGAATAATGCACTGGTATTTATGAAATAGGTCACACTTTTTACAAAAACCATTTGGGGCCTAAACATTTAACAGTAGAGAAAAGAGAATAAAGAAAAGGAAAAAGAAACAGAAAAGGAAAAAAAGAGCAACACCCCCCCCCCCGCTTCGCCTCCGCGCGACCGCCGCCCGCTGCCGCTCCAGCCACCGCGCTGCCGCCCGCGGCCGCTCCAGCCACCGCGCCGCCGCCCCGCCTCCGGCCCCGCCGTGGCCTCGCCGGCGCCCGCGCCCGCCGACCGCCCGTGCGTCCCCTTTGGGCACCGGACATGTCCGGTCCCGAAAGGGGCACGCCCCGGACGTGTCCGCCCCTGGGCCACTGCCCAGTGGGGCCCGAACCCCTGTGACGCTGACGAATGGGGCCCACGGCCCAGAAACAGTTTTAAGAAAATAGAAATAAAAATAAATAATTAAAATAATTAAAATAATTAATTAATTAATTAATTAGTTAATTAATCCTGATTAGGTTAATCTAATTAACTAATTAGTGTTAATTAAACAGTAATTAGTAATTAACTTAATTAACTGCTGACGTCAGCATGATGTCATGCTGACGTCATCAATCACTGTTTCGGATAATGTTGAATTAAATAATTAATTAAAATTTCAGAAATTAATAAAAACTTTAGAAAATCATATCTTTTAAACCGTAACTCCGATGAAAATATTTTATACATGAAACTTGCTTAGAACGACGATACGAACCCGAATACATCCTCCGTATTCCCGTCAGATGCCCGCAGCTATAAGAACGTTGAACAATTAGACCGATTTCGATAAATGAATAGTGTCCAACCCTAATTAAATAAATCCGAATAAATTCCTAAATTAACTAAATCGCTTAGTTAGGCTGTATATCACCCTGGCCCTGCGTTTGGACATGTCCTGCATCCCTGTTGCATCATTGCCGTGTGTTTACTGTTTCTTCCCCCTCTTCTCTTCGGTAGACTACGAGACCGACGCAGCTGCTGGTGCCCCGACCGACTACGTTGTTGACGACCCCTACTTGCCAGAGCAACCAGGCAAGCCCCCCCCTTGATCACCAGATATCGCCTATTCTCCTCTATACTGCTTGCATTAGAGTAGTGTAGCATGTTACTGCTTTCGGTTAATCCTATTCTGCTGCATAGCCTGTCATTGTTGCTACTGTTGTTGATACCTTACCTGCAATCCTAAATGCCTAGTGTAGGATGCTAGTTTATCATCATTGGCCCTGCATTCTTGTCAGTCTGCCTTGCTATACTATCGGGCCGTGATCACTCGGGAGGTGATCACGGGTTATACTATACATATATACATACTATACAAATGGTGACTAAAGTCGGGTCGGCTCGAAGAGTACCCGCGAGTGATTCACGGATTGGGGGCTGAAAGGACCTTTGTCCCCACGGCCCTTTGTGTGGATCTTTGTGGCGGAGCGACAGGGCAGGTTGTGACCACCTAGGAGACAGGTGGGCCAGGCCCTGGTCGGCGTTCGCGTTTACTTCATAATAACACGTTTAACGAGATTGGATATTTGATCTGAGTCTGGCCACTGGCCTATACGCACTAACCAACTACGCGGGAGTAGTTATGGGTATCCCGGCGTCGTGGTATCAGCTGAAGCCTTCTTGACGTCAGCGACTGAGCGGCGCGCGCCGTGTTGGACCGCGATAACGTAACCGCCGTGATCGTGTGGGTTGCTAGGTCTGCGCGCGGCCGCGTACGCAACGTGCAGGAGCGCACTGGGCGATGGGCCCAGACCCCAGAGTGCCTAGGATTAGTCCGGCGTGCTGACCTCTCTGTTGAGCCTAGGTGGGGCTGCGACGTGTGGATCTTCCGAGGCCGGGCATGACCCAGGAAAGTGTGTCCGGCCAAAGGGGATCGAGCGTGTTGGGGAATATGTGGTGCACCCCTGCAGGGAAGTTTATCTATTCGAATAGCCGTGTCCCTCGGTAAAAGGACGACCCGGAGTTGTATTCCGACCTCATGACAACTAGAAATGGATACTTAATAAAACACACCCTTACAAGTGACAGTTATAACCCGGTGGTCGCTCTCTCGCATGGTGGCGACGAGAGGATCGACGGGTAGGATTAAGCTATACGTTGTTGCTTGGTTAACTTCCAACTACTCTCTTCTATTGCTTCAAGATGGAGGCTGCCAGAAGCGTAGTCTTCGACAGGACTAGCTATCCCCCTCTTATTCTGGCATTCTACAGTTCAGTCCACCGATATTGCCTCTTTACACATATACCATGCATATGTAGTATAGATCCTTGCTTGCGAGTACTTTGGATGAGTACTCACGGTTGCTTTCCCCCTCCTTTCCCCCTTTCCCTTCTTGCTGGTTGTCGCAACCAGATGTTGGAGCCCAGGAGCCAGACGCCACCTTCGACGACTACTACCACCAGGGCGGAGCCTACTACTACGTCCAGGACGCCGACGACCAGGAGTAGTTAGGAGGATCCCAGGCAGGAGGCCCTGCGCCTGTTCGATCTGTTGTATCCCTGTTTGTGCTAGCCATCTTATGGCACCTTGTTTAACCTATGTCTGTACTCAGATATTGTTGCTTCCGCTGACTCGTCTATGATCGAGCATTTGTATTCGAGCCCTCGTGGCCCCTGGCTTGTATTATGATGCTTGTATGACTTATTTATGTTTTAGAGTTGTGTTGTGATATCTTCCCGTGAGTCCCTGTTCTTGATCGTACACGTTTGCGTGCATGATTAGTGTACGATTGAAACGGGGGCGTCACAGGACGCCAGGTGTATTCACCAAAAATCCGGGTTATCCTGCCTTTGTAAGTCTGCCACTCCGCCCAGGTAATCCTGGAATGACTCGCCGTACTCTTGACAGTCAATCTTATAAAAACCCTGAACTTGTCAAAGTTAAAACGGCGATTGGTCATGTGAGGCCCGGCTTACAAGGTTTGAATGAAGGTTTAACTCAGCGGCTGTGCGGCCCTTGAACATCACTTGACTTTGAGGCTTGGCGGCCTATGAAAGCCTTGTTTTTTGATTTATATTTGATTTGAACATTTTTTGAAGTTCAACCCTTGTGACATGTTAATACATGATTGAAAACCGATGAGGGCTATGTTGCCTTATGGTTTATATATGAACTTATCCGGAGTTTATTAACCCGGCCTGGCTTTGGACTTAAGTCGCCAGTGTATAATAATTATCTGCTTGAGTGTTGTGCTCTAAGCTTTGGGATGTTAACCCTTGCTGTGATGGCGTGATAAGCCGGCAGTATGAATAAATTGAACAATGTTGTGCTTTGTCGCTGGGCTGTTACCCTTGCCGACATGATAAGCCGGCAATGTGCATAAATATCACAGGGCACTTGTGATCTGTTTGTGTGCAGGAAAAATGATAAATCTGACCTGCATAATTGATGATATCATAAGCATAAGTGGCAGATCTTCAAATGGCGGATCAGCAGTGTTATGTAAGCAAAATGTGCAAGATGGTTTGGCACTTGATATTGAGGCCTTGTAGCCTTAATTATATGACTCATAATTGAGCATATTGGGTTTGGTAACCCGCCCTGATAGCAGACTTTAAGTCACCAGGATGTTTTGCCTTGAGCAATCAAAATGATGATATTTCATGACTCTGGATTGATACTGGCTCTGGATTATAATTATCAAGGCATCACCATGGTATTAATCTACAGGTATGTCTTTCAATAATGGTATGAATATTTTGGGTTTGGTAAACCGCCCTGGCTTTGGACGTTAAGTTGCCAATATACTTTGATTGCGCAATTGGAATTGTGCGCTATAAAATCTTTGGATTGCACCCTGGCTTTGGACGTTAAGTCGCTAGTATATCTTGGATTGCGCCCTTGGAATCATGCGCTTATGAATACTTGGGTTATCACCCTCACTAGATGTGGCGATGTAAGCCGGCAATTTGAGCCAATTTTCCAGGTATATTTTTTAAATTGTTGGATGAATATGCGAGGTTTGATAACCCGCCCTGGTTTTTGGACGTTAAGTCGCTAGTATATCTTGGATTGCACCATTGGAATCATGCGCTTATAAATCATTGGATTGTTACCCTCATTGGATATGGTGATGTAAGCCGGCAGTATGAGCCAATTCTACAGGTATGTTTTCCTGATTATTTGAATGTCCGAGGTTTGATAACCCGCCCTGGCTTTTGACGTTAACTCGCGAGTGTATTTTGGCTTTGATGGCCTTAATTCTAGTCTTTTCCATAATTGCATAAGAGTATATTATGTTTGGGTTGTTACCCGCCCTGGCTTTTGATGTTAAGTCGCCAGGGCATATGTTGTTTAAACTTTGTGTAGGGCATGCAGAGCTTTACACATAAGTACAAATACTGCTATGGCTCATATGAATCATTGCATTTAAACCCATTATCTGGCCATCTGAAGATGTTGCCGGGTTATCCAGCTCCAGGTTATATTGATCATATTGAGTTTATTGAGGCTATGAGCCGCCAAAGTAATCTTTTCAAAAACTGTACATGACTATGAGCCGCCATGGATGGGGTTATCAATTCCTGATTTTTTTACAAAGGCTACAAGCTGCCGGGTTGCACAAATCCCGGATAACAATGAATGCGCATTAAGTCGCCATCGACCAAGAGCCACTGAGTATTTAACTCTGGATTTACTTGTCAACAGACAAGACCTTGTGATTGAGGTTTTCATACCGGATTATATTGTTCAAATTTTGAATAGCCAAATATGGCTGGATTTTCGTTATGGTTGTCATAACCAGTATTGAATGATTGAGGTTTTTTCAACCGTGTTATATTATTCAAATCTTTAATAGCCAACATGGCTGGATTTTTTATGGTTATCAAAAACCAGTATTATGATTGAGGTTTTCAAAGCTGCTTTAAAGCAATGGCTATTATTTCTTCATTCAAAAATACCAGCTCACAGCAGAGAGCATGGTCTAAAATTGATATGCAATAATTCCAGTAATATTATTTGGACAATGAATATGATTTTATTTACAATGGAAGGAATAGTCCCGAGTCACTGCAGGCTTACGACCCGGCACTTGGGGGCTACATTATTCAAAATCATGATTATACCAAATAAGGAAGTCCCATGTCGCTGCAAGCATGCACCATGACACTTGGGGGCTAATGCAAGATCATTTTTTACTTGCTTTATGGAAGACCCGACTCATCACATTGTAATGAGCCGGCCCTTGGGGGCTATCAATTGCCCCTGTCAAAAATTCAAAGTACATAAGCCTTAATCCATTATATTGAAGGGTCCACTGCTTAGTTGGTAGAGCACAAGGCTCTTAACCTAATGGTCGTGGGTTCAAGCCCCACGGTGGGGGTTACATCATATGATGTTATTTTCAATGAAGTATATATAAAGTCCCAGCTCAGTATCATCTTACTGAGCCAGTCCTTGGGGGCTACACGTTGCTGCTTAAGTCTACATGATCATATCTACAAAGTCCCTGCTCACTATTGCATAATGACCCGGCCCTTGGGGGCTACACTGGTTGAGATTTTTATGAGCATAAGGCAATTTTAAGTCCCAGGTTGTTGCAAGCATGACAACCCGGCACTTGGGGGCTACATATGTGGAATATTCAGTTTGGCTAGTGACTGAGATGAACAACCTGGATTTCTTCAAGATTGCGATATTTATATTGAAGCAAGTCTTAAGCTGTTACTACGCTCCCTTCTTAAGACATGGGGGCTACAAGTGATATGCATATAAGGAAGATACATTTCCAAGCTTGGTGTTAGCAACAATTATGACCCGGTGCTATCAATATTTACAAACCGGCAATTTTGGCAATCATAACTCGGCAAGCTCTACATCTTCAAGCCGGCTGAAAATTAGCAATGTCAGCAAATTGATTATGAAGCTGGCCTATTGACCCGGATTTTTTCAGAAGAAGTGCCCGGATTTTTTGCATTGGCAAAATTTGAATATATCTGCTAAAGGAGATTTGCTATGAGATCATGGACACGCATCCAGGAGGAAATGACAAGGACTTAAGGATGATCAGGTGCCGGTTCAGGAAAACTTTTAACCCGGAGCACAACCTGTCAAATTTGTTCGTGTGTTTATTTTGCAGCATAAGTTTACCATGGATAAATCCAAGCTAAACTGGGGGCTAATGTCGGGGATATACCCTGCGGTGTAACCCACCGGATGTATGACCCGGTGGGAGCTTGACGACTCACTGGCGACCCGCCCGGACCTGGCGGTTTACGGGCAACCCGCCTGAACATTGCGACTCACTGGTGACCCGGCGGACGGGTCAGTCGGATGACAAGGCCCAAGGCCCAGTAGGCCGGTTCATGTGATGGTGGGCCGGTTTAAGAGGAAAGGCGTGAGGAATATTTCCCTTACAAGGAATCAAGACCCAGACTTGTATCCGGTTTGTATTAGAAGATAGACTAGTCCTAATCCTATTGGGACTCCACATGTAACCCGCCCCTCCAACTTATATAAGGAGGGACAGGGCACCCCAAAAAGGGGGGAGATAATCTCTAAGGCTAGAGGCAACAAAGGGGAGCCGGCTTATACAGCAACTCCCTCATGAGCATCATGAGACCTAGCCACAAACAGCATGTAGGGCTATTACCGGATGATGTTTCCCGGGGCCCGAAGCTGTCTAAACCCTTGTCTTGTGTGTTAACTCGCCTCGCGTCTCTCGATTCCGATCAACCCCTCTCAAGCTACCACATAGATGCGTTGGCCTCACGACTAAGTCCTCGCACTAAGGACATCTGCCGTGACAAATCCACGACAAAGGGCAAGCACCAAAACAGATAAATGTTCGAAGTTGATTTCATTCGCGACCAAGGACATCGGATTGAAATCTTCTTCTGATCAAGTTGCATGTTTATGTCGGACATCAATGAAGGGAAAACAGGGTCCGAATCAAAACACTCAGCCAAACGAGAAAAACTCAAAACCAATAAGCTCAGAGTGATTTGTCATTCGGACAAAACACAAACACAGCGAAAAACAAAGAGACGAGAGAAAACATACTGAACTAGCACCAACAATATAGATCTTAGGATAAAGGATAGGCGAGATGAATTCCTGAGATATTATCTGCAAGAGGGGGTGTCGGTGCAACAAACCCTGGGTCTATTGCCCAGACCATGCACAGGCCTAAAAGAGCAAGGTAGCAACATCCAAAGCGAGATCGAGTTGAAGAGATAGCTCTTTGAGGAATCAAAGGGCAGATTGAGAAGACCAAGACACGCTAAATGAGCAAGAGACCATTGAGGGAAAGCCTCCCTTGCCGGGCAGGCTATCCTGGCGAGGTCGAGGTGGCCCCGAAGACAAGCCTCAAGACCGTCCCGGCAGGCCTGCTGGGCACGATGAAGGCAAACTTCCCCGCCAAGGCTCCACCACTCCACGTCACAGCAACGCAAGTCATCGATCGGTGCGGTGTCAAGCCCCTAAGTGACTAAGTGGCTGTTATTTGGCACGTGGCAGCCACTTCCTATGGAAACCATCTCCAAATGACACTCGTCCAGAGACGTGGCAAGCAGACAGACGAGAAGGTGGCCGAGGCAAGGCTTGTCAGGCATGGCACGATGTGACATTAAGCGGCGCATTTAATGCACTCTGCTCCGTCTACAGAGTTAGGTATGATAGCATTGTTCGCTATCTAATCAGTACACAATGACTGATTTGCCATTGTGGTGACCCCTTGATCTATAAAAGGAGGGCCATGGCAACCATAGAAAGGATTCGGACCCTTGTACACTCATACATGCGTCGCTGCCCTCGCCCTTAGGCAACCCTGCCAGGCAAGAGCGCTGCGTTTCCACCACAATCGACCATCAATCCACCAAAGCAGGAGTAGGGTTTTACGCCTCACGGCGGCCCGGACCTGGGTAAAAACTGCCCGCGTGATCTCCGCCGTGCTGCGCTACGCTCTCCGCTCTTTGTGCAACATGCTCATTGTGGCACCCCGGCTCAGAGGAAACCGGAACGCCCCGTATTCTAGCCCAGAGACAAGTCTTTTGGAATACGACACTGTTGGCATAGAACAAATCAGCTTTTTATTACTATGGATAAGGTTACAGGGGTACAAAGATTATATCGGCACGGCGATACTACGCCTGCCCAGGGTAGCTCTATGCTAACAGCGGAACAACCCGAGGAAGCGGAGTAACTCTCGGCAGAGAAACAACGACGGCGGCGATGGGCTCCACTCCACAGCGACTCTGGCTGGAACGCTTATCCTAGCTCGCAAACTCAGAATCCTCGACAAGCAAGCAATCATGGCATGACCTGCAAACTGGCATGACACGCCAGGTGAGTACTTGGAATGTACTCGCAAGCTCACAGCAACCAAAGCAGTCAAGACAAGCAATATCATGGCACTTATAGGTTAAGCAGGTGTAAGCATGATGATGCTAGAACAATATAAGCATGGCATGGCATATACTACATGCAACAGGTTGCAACTTACTCTGTCGTGAGGTTACCCCGTAACCATCACCTGTAAGAACTTACCATCGAGTGTGCCACATGATAACCTCGGGACCAACCAAACTTGGTATTACAATACCGTAGTGATAACATGATCACAAGGAGCTTGGTCTTTACCAAGATCACCACATAACACCAAACCACGATGATCCTCTCGTGATCACGATCAACCAACATCGGTATCCTTGATACCACGGTGATCCTCTCACGATCACATAAAGATCAACCAACTTCTTTCTCATCGAACCGGGTTGTTATAAGCAAGTTTATTATATTGTTGACCCATAGTGTGTCCTACTACGAACTGTGCCCATGACCGAGGACGTGGCTATCGATAGATCATACACTCTCCAGAGGTTAGTACACTGTACCCACACCACGGAACCCATGGCCTCGTGCTCCCATTCGGGTGGACCAACGACGTTCCGACAAAACCCAATCTACTGCATGGCACTCTCCCAGCCATTCCGACAAACTCCCCTTTGGGCTATGTCATGGGTGACCCCTGTGTCCTTCCGACACCTGCCACTGTCGTGGCCAAACAAAACTGTCCCAAACGGGGACCTGAGCTCAATACCAAAACTGGGTTCACAAGGTTAGAGCCGCCAACCGGGCCAGGGTAGCACGCACTCATAACCTTCCCTAGTTGGAGGTACCGGCGAGAGGCATGACAATAGACCGAGTTAGGGCTACCCCATCCCAGCAAGTGTGGTTGCACCGGTGAGCTCGATTCGGTGGCGCACTATGACTCAGCCAACAGGTGTTCAAGTTCGATTAACATGCGGTTAAATTTGGATGATGATGTGCTGAGCCATGATAACAGGATGAACCATAACAACTGGTAAAGAAATATGCAGACATGTCATCATCTTAGCATGATCTACTGCCAGTGTTAACCATGAGCATAATGCTACCAACGGGTACATGATAACTAGCAAGATGCATATGGACAGAATATAAGGATGAGCATAGAACATGAGCATATATAGTAGTTTCAGACAGAATAACATGCACACATTAAATAACTATTCAAGTAGGAAACCATAGCTACTGCAAATCCATCATGCAAGTGGCTGTCATGGCTTTCCTGGGTACGAAGAAACCACCGAGGAGCGGTGCGGAGAGTCCGCGGAAACGATTGCCGGAAACAGTTCTCTCTCGGAGGGGGCTGTTTACGGGCAAGGGCAAAATGGTCATATTCACTATGTGAACACATAATGAGAATGGTAATAACATGACGGGCTCGAAGAGACGAAGAAGTGGGCTTTGGAATCACCTGAATCGGAGTTACGGTCGCGGAGATATAGTTAGTTGAGTGCCGGGGACTAATCTGTAAAAGAAATCTTCACAGATAAGCCCCTGGCTAGAAAACAGAAAGCGCCTTTTGAAGAAATACGCCTTTGCTACAGAGAAAACGTATTTCAGCCAAGAACTAAGCGAAAGTACGTTTTCAGAAACAGAAAGTGTATTCTTCAAAAACCGTTTCCACTTATCCATGCGGGCCCGGGTGGGGTCAACGCCCAGAGGCCGACAAGTGGGTCCGAGAGGGGAAGCGGGGTCTGCCTGGCAAGCTGAGCGGGGCGTCGTTGTCTTCCTCTCGCTCGCCGGAGGAGCAGAGGGAGGCTGCGGTCGCCGGCGCTTGTCCGGCCGGCTCCGGCCACCTCCGGCGGTGCGCCGGGCACCGGCATGCTCAGGAGACGGCGCCGCATCCACCGGTGAGGAGGAGGGCACCCGAGGAGTCCTGGGGCAAGCGGAGTTGCGACCGCGGCGGACAGCGACCTCGGCCGGAGTTGGGCTCGGGGCTGCGGTGGTGGAACAGAGGAGCTGAGTGTCGGGGCGGTCTTGCAGGGGTCGAGGAGGAGTCCTGGAGTGGAAAAGAGGAGGGGAGGAGCTCCACACAGCCCGAATTAAGGAGGAGGAGTCCGGCGGCCATGGTGGCCATGAAAAGCACCGAGGGACTCCGGGGGTGGATGAAGGGGCTGGGGAGGTGTAGAGGAGGATGTTGAAGAGCTTGGTGAGGTCGAGAGGCCTCGGGGAGGGCTTAAATAGCCACGGCGACGAGAGAGGCGAGCATGGCCTCGGCGACACGTGTGTGAGCTGGCCCGTCGAGGCCACGCGGAGGGCAGGGGCGGCGAGTCCAGAGGGTTCACGGAGGAGCAGAAGCGCTCGGGCGTGCTCGAGAAGGCTCGGGGGGCACGCGTCGGGCGACCATGGAGGTGGCAGACGCGGTCTGCCCGCGGATGCGGGCACGACACAGCGTAGGAGGTGACAAGAGAAGGGGAGAGGGGTCCAGGGAGAAGAGGACGGCGAGGAGGAGCTGTTGGACATGACGAGGCGCGCGGAAACGACGAGCAGAGGAGGGGCCCGAGCAAACGACATCCAGCTCGCGTCCATGACGTGCTAGGGCAGTGGTCATCGCATGAACCATGGCATACAGAGCTCCCTGGCCGGTCAAATCAATCCCAGAGTGTTGTCCTTCCAAGGGACAGTCCCTGGGAGGTGATGGATCAAAGAAACACACTGTGGTTAGATGTGAATGATCCTCTGAAATTGGCTGTAGCAAACTGTTGCATGGGACTGTGATCAACAGGGAGGTGATAAGAGCCAAATGTGATGTCTGGGGGGTTTAGATTAAGAAGGACTATAGTCCTGTGAAGTTTGGAACGATTTGGACAAAGATTTGTCATAGTTGCTTCACAACTGCCCAAACTGGTCCAGAAAATGAATCATGAAGTGGCACTCTAATAGATGCTTGGATTGAGCTGAAATTTGGTGGATAGGAGTTATTTGGACACATGAACACACTGTAAAAATTTCATACCATTTGAACACACCAAAATGGTACTTCCTTCACAATCGTCCTCTCTGGAGAGAAGCTAAGAGAAATTCTAGAGAAATATTGGATGAATGAAATGTGCCCACATCGTGTAGAGGGATGTTATATAGGTAGAAGCATGTTCTGGAAATTATTCATGAATTATGGAGCAATAAAAATTATAGTTGCTTCACAACCCAAAATAATTACCAGAAACAAAGATTTGATGCTGAGCTCACATGGATTGATGAATGAAGCTAAAAATTTGTGAAGAGTCATTATTTGATCATATGAAGATGCTTGCAAAATTTCAACTCATTTGGATATGCCTAGCTTGCACTTCCTTCACAAGGCCTCTGTTTGAACAGAAACTTTGAAAAATTGCTCAGGAATATTCGCTAGGCAGATGAAGTTGAAATTTGGCATGAGGAAATGATATGGATGGCAAAGAGTGCACAAAAAGTTTGAGAGCAAGCAAGCAAAGATAATGGGTACTTGCTTCACAACCTGCCAGCTAGGGCAGAATCAGAAAATGAATATTGGTGGAATATTTTTTATCATGGCAAGGAAGGATTTTGACATATCTGAGGAATATTTGACCCAAACAATTTATGGGAATTATTTGGGAATCTTTGGAATGATGGAAGTGTGGGTTGCGTCACAACCCAGGGCAGACAGGGTTATTCCTTTAATAAGAAAAAGGAATATTCCCGAGAAAAAGAATATTGGGATTGGTCCAAGATGGAAATGGCAAGGTCTTGGGATGGTTTTGAGATTGACAAGCAACTTGGGAGAGGAATCAAAGGTGATCTCTCCAGGTTTCAAGACCACTAAGCCACTGAAAAGAAAAACCAGACCAAAATCGAAAGAAAAAGAAAATGGACAAAATCCAGGGTGTTACACTCATCTCCCCTGCCGAACCACAAAGGGGCTGATGGCCCCATAGGTGGCCGTGGTTCCCCACGACATCTTTTGCGCGCCAGGTAGGGGGAAGTGCTTGCACGAACCTGAGAAGCGTACGCAGTGCGTCATTATCTTCATCATCTTCGTCATCGACGGCTCCATCGTCCATGGCGCCCAAGAAGAAGCCCGGTGTTGTGGCTCGTCCGTCCACTTCGAAGGCCCCGTCGCACGCGGCCGCCGACGCCACGAGGGCTACGGGGACGCATGGAGACATGGACGCTGCGGGGGACGTGGCCGGCGCAGGCGGCATCGTCACCACCTCCCCTGCGGCCGAAACAAGGACAGAAGGCACCGGGGAAGGACAACACCAACAGCATCCCAGCGGCCATTCTCCACGAGGTACGGGTGGAGAAATCATTTCGTCTGCACCTCTCCGCCCGGCCTTAGGGCACAACTGCTGCGGTGGCACTCTCTCTGGGGCGAATTGCAACTCTCCGGCCGCTCCCACTGCGGGCGCGGCCTCAGGGCGTGCACCACTCCCGGAACGAGCCGGCCTAGCCGATGCGCCAAACGGATCCGCTAGCCCTCAAGCGCCTCCACCTCATCACCGCGCCACCCTGGTGACGAGCTCACGATGACGAGAACACGGCGTGGCTACTACCGGCACCATAAGGAGCCAGGCGACGCTACGGTCTATGTCGTCATCCATGCCAAGCACCGCTTCGGAGGTCATGGCGCGGGCCCAGCTGCTGTTGAGATTTCCGCCGGCAGCCGATCAGATGGATGAGTGGAGAGCCACCATTCAAAGTCTAATTGGTTTCGCCGAGGCGGGAGGATCACAGCGAGCTGGCCCACCATGGCCTCCCCAGGCGATGACAACGGCCCGCGCTGCTGGTCGTGCCGAAGGGGCCACCCCCACGGTGCAGTCCCCTCCGCGGCAGCCTGCGTAGGGGCCACGGCCGGAGCCACGCGATCAAGAACCTGACGACGTCTCGATGGCTTCGTCCGACCCTCGAGCGCGTCAAGGCCAACGGCGAGTCCTGGAGGACAGGCAAAGGGAAGGCACGTGCGTCACCATCGAGCGACGCCGCAACTCCCACCGCCAGTCCGATAGGCACAATGGCCCTGACGCCGATGAGCCCACTCTCGGTGAAGGTGGGTACCTACCTTTCGAGGTTGGGTGCCCCGCCTTCACTCGTGAGTTGCAGCAAGTCCATTGGCCATCTACCCGCACATTCAAGCCAGAGATACCAGAGAAGTACGATGGGAGATTGAACCCGGCAGAGTTCCTAAGCATCTACACCATCGCTGTCCAAGCTGCCGGGGGAAGAGACGAGAAGGTGTTCGCCAACTACTTCCCTCTGGCACTCAAGCCAAATGTGAGGTCTTGGCTAATGCACCTGCCAGAGAACTCCATTTCGACCTGGGCTGACTTGTGCCATGAGTTTGTTGGCGCCTTCACAGGTGGCCATCAAGAACCAGGGCGGCCCAGCGACTTGCAGCTCCTCCCGCAGAAGGAAGGAGAGACCCTGCGGAAGTACATGCAGAGGTTCAGCCGAATACACAAGAACATTCCAGACATCCATCCGGCAGCTGTGATAGCTGCGTTCCAGTCCAACATGCGCAGGACTGTGAAGGAGCTTTAGACTCTAGTGGATAAGTGTGCTCGGGTAGAGGAGGGGAGGCGGCTCCCCGGTGAAGAGGATGGCATCGACATTGACTCAGAAGATGACGACGAGGCCACCAGTAAGAAGAAGAAGAACAAGAAGCGCAACAAAAGGCGCAAGGATAAGGCAGTGATGACCGTTGAGGGATCAGGCGCACCTAGTACCGGCAAGAAGGCCAAGACCGAAGCTCTCGGCAAGGAAGTTCCCGCGTGCACCGATTGCCGGGAAGCTGCGGCTGTCGAGAAGGCTGGGAAGGGTGATGGGCCATACTACAAGATCCATCGGACCAAGGGCCACGATCGCCAGGAGTGTCATCAGGTCGAGCAGCTCGTCAAGAAGCAGAGGGCTGAATACGAGAAGCATGATAAGGAGAAAGGCCAAGATAGTGCTGGCGGTAAAGGACGAGGCGAAGGAGCAAGCCGCCCCGGCAAGGTTCCTTAGAATCAAGGGAAACCCGCCGGAGGCCGTAAGAAGGAGGATTGCAATGATTAGAGTGATGGAGGAGATGAAGAGGAAACCAGTGAGCAGGAGTTCCAGAAAGCCACTGACGCCCTGTGCATTGACGGGGGTGCATCTCTGCACTCCTCTCACCGCCAGCTTAAACAATGGGCGTGTGAAGTCAATGTCGTGGAGCCAGCAGCAGATTCTCGGAAGCCGCTCAAGTGGTCCCGCACGCCCATCATCTTTGATGAAGAGGATCACCCTGATCGCACCACTGCGGTAGGGTGCTTGCCGTTGTTGGTCTCACCAACAATTCACAACCTCAAGGTCACAAAGATGTTGGTTGACGGTGGGGCCGGGTTGAATCTTATATCTCCAAAGGTCATCAGCAAACTTCAGATAGCAGATGAGGAGCTCAAGGTTACTGGCACGTTCCAAGGAATCAACCCGGCAGGAGTCGTCCTAAGGGAAAGATCACGCTGCTGGTGATGTTCGGAGGGGAGTTAAACTACCGAACTGAGAAGATCGTGTTTGACGTGGTTAACCTCCCCTTGCCGTACAACGGAATCCTTGGTCGCCCAGCTCTGGCCAAGTTCATGGCAGCATCCCACTATGCCTACAACACCTTGAAGATGTGAGGGCCGATAGGAGTCATTTCCATTCCGTCAGATCAGAAGGACGCAGTCATATGCGTGGACAAGATGTACAGGGAGGCTGTCACTGCTGAGGCTGCAGAAACCACTGCTCCCATCAAGGAAAATAAGAAAATGAGGAGAGCTAGCAAGGATGCCAGCAAGGAGTCCGGGAAGTGTGCCTCTCCGGAGTGTGCTGTGCATGTTGATGACTTGCCGGAGAGTTCCAATAGCAAGAGATCCAAAGCTGCTGCACCCGCTGTGAAAAAGGTCCCGACAGGGCTGGCTGGCGCTGATGGTACCTTCACTATCAGTGCCACCCTTGATGACAAATAGGAAAGCGCGCTCGTTGCCTTCCTGCGGGCGAATATCGATGTGTTTGCCTGGCAACCATCTGATATCCCCGGTGTTCCCAGGGAGGTAATCGAGCACCACCTTGCTGTCTGCCCACATGCCAGACCCGACAAGTAGAAGGCCCGGAAGCAAGCTTTGGAGCAGCAGCAATTCATTGCCGAGGAGATCAAGAAACTTGAGGCAGCTGGTCCGGACAGAGGAGTGCTGCATCCAACATGGTTAGTAGATCCTGTGGTGGTACGCAAGGCTAATGGGAAATGGAGGATTTGCATAGATTTTATAGATCTAAACAAGGCATGCCCGAAGGACCCATTTTCCTTGCCACGCATCGACCAGATTGTGGATTCCACCTTCGGGTGTGACTTGCTCTCTTTTCTGGATGCATACTCCGGATACCACCAGATCTTCATGACTAAGGGAGACGAAGAGAAGACCGCATTCATAACCCCATGTGGCACGTACTGCTTTGTATGGATGCCCTTCAGGTTAAAGAGCGCCAGATCCACTTTTGCAAGAGCAGTACAGATTGGCTTTGAATCTCAGCTGCACAGAAACATTGAAGCTTACATGGATGATATTGTGGTCAAGACCAAGGACAGATCAACCCTCATCCAGGATTTGGAAGAAACCTTTGCTAATCTGCGCAGGATCAACTTGAAGCTGAACCCAGAGAAGTGTGTGTTTGGAGGTCCCTCTGGCAAGCTACTTGGCTTCTTTGTGTCCCATCGAGGGATAGAAGCCAACCCCGACAAGATCAAGGCTATCGAGCAGATTCAAGCACCCAAAACAGTTAAGGACATGAGGCGTTTGACTGGATGCGTTGCCGCGCTTAGCAGGTTCATTTCCAAGTCTGCCGAGCGCGCCTTGCCGTTCTTCAAAATCTTGAAGAAGGAAGGGCCTATGGAGTGGACCCCGGAGGCAGACGCCGCGCTACAAGATTTGAAGGCCTATCTCTCCTCTGTGCCCACTTTGGTCGCTCCCAAACCACAAGAGCCGTTGCTGCTACACTTAGCGGCAACCAATCAAGTGGTTAGTGTGGCACTGGTGGCACAGCGGGAAGTAGATGAAGCGGCTGCCACCTTCGTCCCCTCTGCAGAAGGACGTGAACCCGTCCCGGCAAGGCCAGAGTCAGTCCAAAGCGGAGAAAGGCAGGGCAGCGGAAGCGGTTTTATGGTCGCGGCAAGGAAGAAAGTGGTGCAGCGCCCAGTGTACTTCATCAGCTCCCTGTTACAAGGGGCTAGATCAAGGTACTCTGGCGTGCAAAAGTTGATTTTTGGCCTCATCATGGCCTCAAGGAAACTGCGCCACTACTTCCAAGCCCACGAGATCACAGTTGTCACCCACTTCCCCATGCAACGCATACTCCGGAACCCTGAGGCCACTGGCAGGATTGTGGAATGGGCTCTGGAGTTGTCCAGCTTTGGTTTAAAGTTTGAAAGCACATCAACCATTCAGAGCAGAGCACTAGCAGATTTCATCGCAGAGTGGACACCAACTCATGATGAAGAAGTATTGGAGACGATCATCCCCGGCAGGGAAGCGCCCCAAGAATGGATTATGTATTTTGATGGTGCCTTCTCCCTACAAGGTGCAGGGGCTAGCGTGCTTCTTGTTGCCCCCACTAGGGAGCACCTTAAGTACGTCGTCCAGATGCACTTTCCTCGGGAGAAGGCTACCAACAATATTGCAGAGTATGAAGGGCTCCTTTCCGGGCTGAGGATTGCAACAGAACTGGGAATCAAGAAGCTGATCATCCACGGAGATTCACAACTTGTGGTGAGACAAGTCAACAAGGATTACCAAAGCCCATTGATGGAGGCATACGTCGAGGAAGTGAGGAAGTTGGAGGAGCGATTTGACGGATTGCAAACAGAGCACATGCCCCATGCGGAAAACAACATTGCTGATCATCTGTCATACTGCGCTGCGCAAAAACTCCCTGTGGAACCAGGGACTTTTGTTCTCCATCTGACTCAGCCCTCCGTATCCCCGGTAACAATGGCCAGAAAGAGGAGGAAACTGGACTCCGGCAAGCCTCACCCGGCAGAGCTTCCCGAGGCTCCCGGCAGAGAGCTTGGCGGGAACAACTCCCCTTCGATCGCTGAGCTGCACCCTCCCGCTAGGCCACCGGTCCCTACGGTCGAGGGATGCGCTCCCACGAATGAGAAGGTGCCGCTAGTGCTCGCTGCCGAGCCCCAGGCTCCAACTTGGGTGCGGCACATAGTCCATTTCCTCCAAACTGGAGAACTCCCCAAAGAGCAAGAAGAAGCTGAAAGAGTACCCCGGAGGGCCAGTATGTATCAGTTCATTGACGACACGCTGTACAGAAGGAGGCCCAACGGTGTGAAATTGAAGTGCATTTGCCGGGAGGAAGGAAAGGAACTGTTGGCAAAGGTACACAAGGGTATGTGTGGCTCACACATAGGATCAAGGGCTCTGGTTGGAAAAGTCTTCCGGCAAGGATTTTACTGGCCCACAGCCCTCCAAGATGCAGTTGAGTTGGTCACCAAATGTGAAGCCTGCCAGTTCCATTCCAAGAATATCCATCTGCCTGCCCAAGCTCTTCAGACAATCCCTTTGTCATGGCCGTTTTCGGTCTGGGGGCTCGACATCTTGGGCCCCTTCCCCCGTGCCACCGGGGGCTTTGAATTCTTGTTCATTGCAATTGACAAGTTTACAAAGTGGCCAGAAGTAGAGCCCGTGAGAAAGGTGACTGCTCAGTCAGCTATCAAGTTCTTGAAAGGATTGGTGTGCTGCTTCGGGGTCCCTGCCCGCATCATCACCGACAATGGCACCCAATTCACGAGCCACGCCTTCATGCAATACGTTCATGCCCTTGGAAGCAAAATCTCATTCGCCTCGGTCGCTCATCCAAGGAGCAATGGACAAGCTGAGAGGGCGAATGCTGAAGTGTTGAGAGGACTCAAGACAAGAACATTTGATAAGCTGCTGGAGTGCGGCAGGCGATGGATCAACGAGCTGCTGGTGGTTCTTTGGTCCCTCAGAACGACACCAAATCGAGCTACCGGGCAGACTCCCTTCTCCCTAGTCTATGGGGTAGAAGCAGTTATCCCCACGGAACTCATTTACAGGTCACCTCGAGTGCTTGCGTATGATGAAGTGGCGCAAGAACAGCACCGGCGTGACGACGCTGTGCTACTTGTGGAGAACCGTCTCTGGGCTGCTACACGTGCTGCACGCTACCAATAAGCCCTGCGTCGCTATCACAGCCGCAGGGTTCATGCCCGGAGTCTTGAGGAAGGCGACCTTGTCCTCAGGCGCGTTCAGTCCGCCAAGGGTACAAACAAGTTGACGCCGAAGTGGGAAGGCCCTTACCGGGTAGTACGAGTCACCAGACCTGGCGCAGTCTGTCTGGAGACCGGAGATGGCATTCAATTGCAAAACTCATGGAACATTGAGCATCTCCGTAAGTTCTACCCGTAAGGCATGGCTGTCAGGCCCTGTCCGGCAGCCACCCTTTTGTACAGGCCTTGCCGAT
Organism: Thinopyrum elongatum; assembly: GCA_011799875.1. Classification (NCBI taxonomy): domain Eukaryota; kingdom Viridiplantae; phylum Streptophyta; class Magnoliopsida; order Poales; family Poaceae; genus Thinopyrum; species Thinopyrum elongatum. Next base: position 362,138,722 of record CM022299.1, read on the forward strand.
GCTGCATGTAACCCCTCGTACAAAGTCAGGTGTAGACCCTGAGCAACAGAGAAATAAACAAAGCGCTGGGGGCCCCCCGAAACTTGCATGCATGCATAAGCATATCATGAGCATAGCATGATCATGTAGATCAGATCGCACATGGCATCATTTTCATCTGCACTAGGTTGCAGGGCTCTTACCATGGACTTGGTCCCGAAGAAGAGAAGAGAAGACACGCCTACGTCGCGATCCCCAGCAAGCCAAACATATAAGTTTTATCTCTTATCCATATGTGTTCCGTGAAGAGAAACTTGTGCATGTGAAAACCTCGCCACCTTTAAAACCTAGGTGCTCCCATCCCTTGACTCGAACGTTGCTTCGGTCAGGATGGTTGTAGTGGCCTTTTGCAGAAAAAGTTTGGCGGGGGGCTGGTCCCTTCCTATGGTTTGTGCCCGGCAGGCCTAGCCCCGCGGCAACGAACTGAGGGTACCAGCAGGATAGCTTGCCGGGGAAAACTTGTTTACTTTAATGTATAGAGGCATGTCACCTCTGCATGGATATGTTACATGCACAAGTACCCGGCAAGGTTTGTCTTTTTCATTAATATGCTGATTAACAAGTACAAATCTTACAGAACACAGACATGGATAAAGGAGATTACATAATTTAGACTAAAGTTTGGCAAGTGCCTACATATTTTAGATTGAAAATAGATAAATGCCCGTGATGCCTTTGCTCTGTCCCTCCCCTCCTTAGGACTGCAGGGGGAGACGAAGAAGACGGAGGGAAGGCCTGGCTGGGATTCGGCGCCTCCGCAGGATCAGGATGGCGCCGTCCCCGGGCTAGAAAGAAGGAAACGAGGAGAAAAGGTGCGTGGATGGGCATTTCCGCTTCCCCTTGCCCCCTCCCCTTTTATATAGGCGGGCTGGGGGCTGGGAGCTGATCCCTCAACGGGTAACCGCCATCCATCTCCACCAATCCAAGAAGGCCGGGCCCCTACCTTGATGCTCTCCCGCACCACACGCCTCCATTACCTACCCCACTCAATGCATACAGCATATGTGGCCAAAGGATAAGGGCGTGGTGGGAAGAGTGAATTGGCAGTTACTCACCCGTGCATTAAAGTCATTCACGGGCCATTACAAGGATGGCCCCACCACAATCGGCGTTATGCGACGCGCGGGAGAACCGAAAACTGACCTGGGCTCAGGTTAATGTAGAAGCAAAGAAGATCTCAAAGGACAAGCCACTGCTACCCTCTTGCCTGTGCACTGGATTGGGCCTACCCCGACGACGCCCGGCAACGCATTCGGGCCAGGCCCGGGGGCTCCTGTCGGTGCAACAAACCCTGGGTCTGTTGCCCAGACCGTGCACAGGCCTAAAAGAGCAAGGTAGCAACATCCAAAGCGAGACCGAGTTGAAGAGATAGCTCTTTGAGGAATCAAAGGGCAGATCGAGAAGACCAAGACACGCTAAATGAGCAAGACACCACTGAGGGAAAGCCTCCCTTGCCGGGTAGGCAAGCCTGGCGAGGTTGAGGTGGCCCCGAAGACAAGCCTCAAGACCGTCCCGGCAGGCCTGCCAGGCACGATGAAGGCAAACTTCCCCGCCAAGGCTCCACCGCTCCACCTCACAGCGACGCAAGTCATCGATCAGTGCGGTGTCAAGCCCCCAAGTGACTAAGTGGCTGTTATTTGGCACGTGGCAGCCACTTCCTATGGAAACGATCTCCAAATGACACTCATCCAGAGACGTGGCAAGCAGACAGTAGAGAAGGTGGCCGAGCAGCCCGGCAAGGCTTGCCGGGCATGCCACGATGTGACATTAAGCGGCGCATTTAATGCGCTCTACTCTGTCTGCAGAGTTAGGTATGATAGCACTGTTCGCTATCTAATCAGTACACAACGACTTATTTGCCATTGGGGTGACCCCTTGATCTATAAAAGGAGGGCCATGGCAACCATAGAAAGGATTTGGACCCTTGTACACTCGTACGCGCGTAGCTGCCCTCGCCCTGAGGCAACCCTGCCAGGCAAGAGCGCTGTGTTTCCACCACAATCCACCATCAATCCACCAAAGCAGGAGTAGGGTTTTACGCCTCGCGGCGGCCCGAACCTGGGTAAAAACTGCCCGCGTGATCTCTGTCGCGCTGCGCTACGCTCTCCGCTCTTTGTGCAACGTGCTCATCCCCCTGCCAAACCACAAAGGGGCTGATGGCCCCATAGGTGGCCGTGGTTCCCCACGACAGGGGGTTAGTTCTTTTTTGCAACCCACACTTGCGTGGGTAACGAGGATCTCATTTTCTTTGTTTGAGCAGGAACATTCTTTCGTCGAGATCTGTAGATCACCTGTGCATTTCGAGAGTAATCATATGAATATGCATTAAAGTTATTTCCTGAGACATGAGTATAATGATTTGAAGAGATATGCATGTACTCCTTCTATCGAAGGTTTGATCGATTCTCATTCGAGAATTTTCCAGTGCCATTCTGTGAATGATAATCAATGATTCGAGGAGAATTACTCTACATAGTCAGGTTAGCAGTGACAGATAGATTATCAATGGTGCACTTCTTTACCCAGGTTTGCTTCTTGGGTGAGCCAGGCCAGCAGTTAGTACCAACATATCGAGCAAATACCTAACCATTCTGTTGTTTGAAGAATTTGTAGTTCAAGTCATCAGACTCTTCAGGAATAACAGTGATGGGAGTGTCATATCCTAACAAAATTGCAGGTTCGAGTGTTTTGCTCTTAGCTAGAACCCAACTCGTTCGAGGATACTGTTCGGGAGTCCAATAGGTTCCATCAACATTGAGTTTTCTTTCGAAACCCAATCCTTCCTTTCGAGGATTTTTGTGCAGTATTGACTTCTTGAGCACCTCACAGAGGGTTTGATGCCCTTTTAGGCTCCTTAGCATTCCTATCTCAAGCAAGTCCTTTAGCCTGCAATTTTCTTCAGTAATAGCAGCAAGTTCCTCGGAAGAGGGGTTAGTGATATCATTCGAAGTAGTTGCAATATTCTCAGTGATAGCATTGGAAGTTTCAGCACGAGAATCAGCATGGCTACGTTCTAGGCATTTTAAGCAAGGGGGGACAAAATCATCAGGAAGTTGAACAGATTGCTCGATGAAGAGAGAAGCTTTTTCTTTTGCAAGCGCATTATGAGATTCTTTCAGAGACTCGAGTTCTTGATTCCTGTTAAGGAGTTCAGCAGATAAACTCTCGAAGTCAACTGAAAGAGAATCATATTTGTTTGAAAGATCATCAATAGTTGAAGAAAAACCGTCTTGCTCTTCCATCAACTTTTGATTCTTCTCCATCTCTTCGACCAGTAATCCTTCGATTTTCCTAAGATTGTTTTCAAGCATTTCAAGTTCATCATGTTGAGACTTAGCAATTTTGACCAGTTTGGCATAGGCAATATACTCAGGAGAATATCCATTCATGGATTTTTGGTGTTTTGCTGATACATGGTCCTTAGATTATTTTGCCATGAGACAAAATGCGATTGGTTCATCATCACTTGAGGCATCATCGTCGGAGTCTGAATCGAGTGAGTTTTCTGAAGATTCATAGGCAATGAAGGCATTGCTCCTTCCTATCCTTCTGTAAAATTCTTCATCATCAGATTCAGTGTCTGTTGCCTCTTCTTTAGAATCCAGGGTCAAATCAGCACAAGCTCTATTCAGCCAAGATATTCTCTTCATGTTTGACTCGATGGTAGCTCTGGCTTTCACGTCAGTGACTGGTCTCATTGAAAATATGATGAAGATTCATTCTTCTTCGAGAGCTTAGTATGACGATCCATTCATGTGAATCTACTGCAGTGAAGATATTTACATCTGCTGCTAGGTTTTCCTTCCCAGCAGGGCAGTCTACTATGAGATGACCGAATTGTTTGCACTTGAAGCAGTTCATATCTTTCGGAGGTTGTTGTCTTGAAGATTCAGGCATGTCATCTTCATCATCATTCACAAGATACAGGTTCTGTCTTCTGAGATCACTTAGCCTTTCCGTGAGCATTTCCAGTTCTCTTGTGATGGTATGTTGATTCTTAACATCTTATTCTTCTTGTGAACTGCCATAGTGTGAAAGGATTTCTCCTTCACTTTCCGAAGAAGATTCTTGATCTGCATTTTCTAGTTCCATCTTTTCTTCGTGAAGTGACAACAGCATCATGAACTCTACATAGTGAAGTTCTTCATAGTCTAGTCTTTGCTTGATTTCTGTTATGATGGGATCGATGGTTGCATCAAGAGCAATGAGTAGCTTGTTGACCACATCTCTATCGGTGATATCAGTAACTCCTCGTTGGTGAAGTCTTTCAACAATATTTGTCAGCCGATCAGTGAGCTCCATGACACTTTCCTTTCGAAGACTTCTGAAACCAGCAAACATAGCACGAAGCATTTCAGTGTGAGTGTCTGTCCTAGATATGAATTCCTCATGAACATTTTTAATGGCATACCAAAGTTGCTTTGTAGTGTCAAGCTTTTGGAACAGAATAAAAATGTTCTTCGAGATACTTTCACAGATAATAGCTTTTGCTTGAGCATCCAACTGCATCATAGCTTTTTCATCAGAAGTTGGAGCATCAGTGTTCTGAATGGTGTATCCATTGTCCACAATCTGCCATAGTTCTATATCAATGGCTTGAAGTCTGGTTCTCATTCTCTCTCCAGTAGACATAGTCGTTTCCATCAAAGATAGGAAATCTTTCAGAGTGCGGGGATCTACCTTCATACGACATACTCAAAACTCCAAGGACGTCAGACCTTTAATAAGCAGAGACAGGGAGTACCTACTCAGATACCAATTGTTAGGACCGAGAGTATATCGACCAGAGGGGGGTGAATGGGAGATTCAAAAATTCTTTCGAATGTTTTGAAACCGATCCCAATCACAGCAATGGAATAATAGAATGGTGGAAAAGAACTAAATCAATCTTCATCTTCAGAAGCATATTCCTCGATGAAAGATGTAATAACAGTACGAGCATGGGAAATCACAGGTTTAACTACGATGAGAGTAATGCAACATGCAAACAGATGCAGTAGAATGAGATACAACATGATACGGGTGGTGAACGATATGCAAGAGGGTACACAGAGGTGAAATGAGAAAGACTAAACATGATGATGAAAAAGCAATTAAATGAGATATGATGATGAACTCAAGTGAATAACACAGAGACAGATAAGAGGGTAAAACTACAAAGAGTGATAACGATCAGGTGAACTATCGACACTGAGCACGAATAAAAATTGCTGAAGGAATTGCATTAAAGTAGAATGAACCAGTGGTGCTCGATGGCGACCGAGAGATTTTGTAGACCAATTCACCCTTCTGCCAAAGGGCTATGTCTGGTTGGAGGGGCTGTGACTTAACATGGAAGATAAACTCTCTTCACCCTATTCTCCTCCAACTCGAAGCTAATCAGACTTCAGTTGATTTCACTCGTGGTAGATCCTTGTCGGTGATACCCAAACCTTTGGTCGACCTTCGCGAACCACAATCACTCTTGGTTACTGAAGATCTAGATCGGTGAAGACAACAACTCTTCAACACTCGAGCGGAAACCTATCCATCTAGAGAGTGCACAGCTCTCAAGAGTAACAGGTACAAGAACTCTGACTCAGAACTATTATGATGCTAAACCACTGTCTAAGTTTTGGCTCTTGATTTTCTCTCGGTGGATCTTAAACTGAAATCACTCAGAGAGGGGTCGCTCAAATCAATCTTCTCAGAAATCTCAAGCGAAGCAGCCAACGAATAACGTTGGAGCGGGGTGGCTATTTATAGCCGCAGCCTTCCCTGGAGGGAAATGACCAAATTGGACATCGAGCGCAGCCAATGGTCGAACGACACGAGTCCAACAGTCGGAAATTTGAGCACAATGGTAACATTACTTGCGGGGCAAGTAAAGCTAACTCCTTAGTCCGAAAGATATCTCCTGCAGCACGAAGAACAACGTCAACTGCTGCCAGGTAATCATTCAGAGCATAAAGAGATTTCTCTCGCATCTTTCATAGGTTTTGGGCTAAGCATCACAACTGTCGGTGCAACACACATTTGCATTTGTTGACCGGACCCATACACAGGCATGATGACAGTCATATATCCAGCACCAATGAGTAACGCAAAACTGAGCCAGAGAAGCCGCTCTTCGTGAGATCAAGGAGCATATCAAGAAGACCAAGCTAAACATACAAGTAAAGATTCCAAGAGGAGTGTCCCTTGCCAGCCAGGCGAGGCCGGCAAGGTCGATACCACAAGCAAGAGCAGAGGCAAACCCCCGCCAGCTACGCCTCCGGGACACCCGGAGACCGAAGCGCAGACCCCTCCAAGATGGCCCGGCAAGCCCTGCCCTCGGCAAGCGCAGGCCAGCTAGCACCGCTCCACCGCATTGCGATGCCAGTCACTTGTCGATGCGTTGTCGAGCCCTCCAGGTGATTAAGTGGCTCTCACTGAGCACGTGGTAGCTCAATGATAAGCAGATCACACCTATTTGACACCCGTCCAGAGGCGTGTCAAGATGATAAGCTGAAGATGGTTAAGCGGCACGGCAAGCTTGCCGGGTTTCACCCTCAGCACGACACCTAGCAGTGCATTTAATGCACTTTGTCCTAACTTCCAGAGTTAGGTATGATAGCACTATTAGCTATCTAATCATGAGATAATGTATGTTTTGCCATTGTGGTTACCCCTTGGGCTATAAAAGGAGGTCTAAGGCAACCTAGAGAGGGATTCGGACCCCCTCACACTTGTACGCACGTAGGAGCTCTCCCCGAGGCCACCTTGTCGGGCTTGAGCGCTGCGTGTTCTTTGTGTTTCCTTCATCCAATCCACCAAAGCAAGAGTAGGGTTTTACGCTTACTACCGGCCCGAACCTGGGTAAAAATGACCAGAGTCCCATCGTCGTGCTGCCTCATGGCTTCTGCTCTTTGTGCAACGTGATCTCCCCCTTGCCGAACCACAAAGGAACTCATGGCCCCGTAGGTGATCGTGTTCATCCACCACATCTTTGGCACGCCAGGTAGGGGGTATCGCTTGCGCGAACCCGAAGTTGTGAACAGCGTGTCGACCTTCATCATCGTCTTCTTCATCATCATGTTCTCCGTCCATGGCGCCCAAGAAGAAACCCGGCGCGATCACGCACCCTTCCACTTCGAAGGCCCCCTCACACGCGGCCGCGGACGCCGTCGGCGCCACGGCGGCGTTGGGTGAGGCGGGTGCCGCTGGCAACACAACCAGCGCAGGCGGCGCCACCATTGTGTCCCCCGCGGCTGAAGCTGGAGCAGGAAACGCCAGGGATGGGCAGCATCAGTAGCGTCCTGACAAGCTTGGCCCAGAAGCTGCGGGTGGAGGGGACGCCCAGTCTCCACCTCCCCGCCGCACAGGCGGACGCAATCGCAACAGTGACACCCTCTTAGGTGCAAGCCACGATTCTCCAGTTTCGCCTGCTACGGGCGCAGCTACAAAGCGCACGCCTTGCCCGGGATGAGACAGGCAAGGCGGGGCGCCGAACGGGGCCGTCGACCCCCAGACACGCCACACTCACCATCAGACTGCCTTGGCGACCGGCCCACGATGGCAAGAACGCAGCGACGCTCCTGCTGGTTCTACCAGGAGTCGAGCGACGTCGCGGTCCGCTTCGCTGGCCAGGCCAAGCACGGCCGCGGAAGCAATGATGCGAGCCCAGCTGCTGTTGAACTTTCCGCGAACGGTTGATAAGATGGATGAATGGAGGGCCACCATCCAGAGTTTGATTGGCTTTGCTGAGGCCAGTAAATCACAGCATGCGAAGCCGTCACGATGCCGGCGAACGGCGACAGCACCCCGAGGCGTTGGCCGTGTTGAGCCAATGGCGCAATCCCCTCTGCGACAGCTAGCCCAGCAGCAACCTCGGCGGGCTCGATGAGTCGATGAGCCCGATGAGACGTCGATGGCTTCGTCTGACCCGTAAACCCATCGTGATCAGCGGCAAGTTCTGGAAGAATGGTGGAAGGAAGATGCACGCGTCACCATAGAGCGACGCCGAGAGGCACGCCGTCAGTTTGACAAGCATAATGGCCCAGACGATGACGAGCCTGCGCCCAGTGCTGGCGGGTACTTGCCTTTCGAGGTTGGGTGCCCTGTCGTCACTCGTGAGCTACGACAGGTCCGCTGGCCATCTACCCGGGTCTTCAAGCCTGAACTGCCAGAAAAATACGACGGAAAGTTAAACCCGACAGAGTTTCTGAGCATATATACAATTGCTGTTCAAGCTGCCGGAGGCAGAGATGAGAAGGTGTTCGCCAACTATTTCCCTTTGGCACTTAAGCCAAATGTGAAATCATGGCTGATGCACCGTGTCGTCTGGCCTGGCAAGTTCAAGCCGGATCTGCCTCCACGCTATGTTGGCACCCCCGACCCCACTGAGTTCCTCCAGCTCTATGAGCTGAGCATCGAGGCGGCAAACGGCAATGAGAAGGTCATGGCGAACTGGTTCCCCATGGCCCTCAAGGACGGCGCGCGCTCTTGGCTCCAGAACCTCCCGGTGGGCTCAATCTCCTCCTGGGACGAGCTCCGCGAGCGCTTCATCGCCAACTTCCAGGGCACTCGCGACCACGCTCCTGCAGCAGGCGACCTGCGGCACATAAAGTAGCAGGCGGCCGAGACCATGCACAAGTACATACAGCGCTTCACAAACGTTCGCCTCAAGATCCCGAAGGTGTCGGACGAGGCCATCATTTCGGCGTTCTCCGAGGGCGTCCGGGATGTCAAGATGAAGGAGGAGGTCACCATACACGAGGACTTGTGCTCGGCTCTGGAGATGTTCAACATGGCCGCCAGGTGCGCGAGGGCAGAGGAAGGTCGCCTCTCCCTACTGGAGCTTCCGGAGGTCGATCCTGAAGACAAGAAGGGCAAGGCTAAGGAGGTAAAGCGCAAGAGCCCCGCTATGCTTGCGGCTGAACCTGAGATGAAGCGCGGCTGCGACCACGCCAAATCCTCCAGGGGTAGCCGCCCGTTTTGCGTCTTCCACAACGTCCACAGCCACAACACCAATGACTGCCAGGAGCTCACGGCAATCCGCGACAGGCGCCTTGGCCGCCGTCCCGAGTGCAACGACCATGGCTACGGCTGTGGAGGAGGCCGCGGTGGAGGCCGCTGGGACAACCGTGACCCCCGCCAGCACTGGCGCGATTAGCCTCGTGAGGACCGCCGGCAGGGCCAGCCTCGCGATAGCCCCTGGTGTGACCAGCCCCACGAGGACCGTCCTTAGGGCAATGCTGGCCTTCCTCCGCTGTCGCCGCCTCCAAGGAGAAACGATGACAACCGCCAAGATGATGGGGCTGGGGGCTTCCAGGAGCCGCGCGCGATCGCTTGCATCCTGGGTGGTGCTGAGGCCCCTGCCTTTCATCGCATCTTCAAGCAGTTCACTCGTGAGGTGAACATGGCCCTTCCCAAGCTTGAGGTGTCGCGTCCCCTCAGGTGGTCCAAGTACGCCATCACCTTCGACTCTACGGACCAGCTCAAGTGCTCAGCCGCCGCTAGCGCGCTCCCGATGCTCTGCGCGCCGACCATCAGCAACGTCCTCGTTACCAAAACCCTCATCGACGGTGGCGCGGGGCTCAATGTTCTTTCCGTCAAGACATTCGAGACACTCCAAGTGCCCTACGATCAGCTTCTGCCCACCAAGCCCTTCTCAGGGGTGATCGATGGCTCCACCGTCCCCGTAGGGCGGATTCACCTCCCTGTCACCTTCGGCAAGCGCGACAACTACCACACCGAGCTCATCGACTTCGACGTCACCCACATTCACCTCCCGTACAATGCCATCCTCGGGTATCCGGCCCTCGCCAAGTTCATGGCGGCAACTCACCACGGCTACAATGTCCTCAAGATGCCAGGAAGTGGTGGTGTCATCACAGTCCCTTGCGACGAAAAGGATGCGGTGTGCTCCCTCGAGCATGCCTACCAAGCTGAGGCGGTCGAGAACTCAGATGGCGAGGGTGCCATCCTGCCTCCTGAGGCCATCCCCAAGAAGAAGAAGCAGCTCCTCCCAAAGGGCCGTCAGGAGGCTGGGGCGCCTGGCAATCATGCCTCTGGCCCCGCGCCCACTGCTGGGGCGTCTTTCCCTCTCGCATAGGAAGGCACGCCCGGCGCCTCTCTCAGGACGGGCTTGGGGGCTCTCATCTGGAGGGCCTCTGACCTGACCAGCATCGCGAGGTAGGCGTTCGGGCACCACGTGGGGCCGTGCTTCAACGCGCGCCCCAGTGAGCAAGGCGCAAGGCGCCAGGCGCTCAGGAGTTCATCACCAAGGCAATCAAGGAGCTTCAGGAGGCGCGAGCCATGCGTGGCGAGCATCGCCCCGCGTCATCCAGTGCGGCTGCCGCCCCTGACATGGGTGGCGAACTATGCGTCTACGTCAACATCCCAGGCCTCAACAGGGCTACTTCGCAGGACCTCTTATGGCCGTCCCGCATTGGCCGGAGCGGGGGCTACCCCTGCAGCTACGTCCGCATGCCGTTCGGCCTGCTGAACGTGGCCGCCTTGTACCAGCGCCTCATGCAGGGAGCCTTGGCGGCTCACGAGGCTAGGCTCCAGGCAGTCCTGATCGAGGAGGTGACGGACCCTCGCGAGCCCCCCGGCCCTCTGGAGCCTCCCGGGACTCAAGAGCCGACTGGCCCATGAGGAGCGACCTCTGCAGCACACGTCTTCAGCTACTCCAACGCTTCTACAACGATGGTGCCAGGTGACTTTTTGGTTTGTTCAACCAAGGGCGCCCCTTGGGCTGCATTATCCTCAGGCTGCTAGGGTCCGACCCCGTAGCTGTATCGTTTTGCGCATGTATCAAAACTGGCTTTGCCTTCATGAGTTTCCTAAGTATCTCAACTGCCTGTCCGGTGCTTCGTCACTATGATGTCGGTGCACCCTCGCGAACCCACCCGTGACCGCCTCATGATTAAGGACTGGCACGGTGCGTGTGCTCGGGTTCGTCCCTGCAGCGTCGACAAACCCAAGCGACTGAGCTCTGTCCCGCGGGCCAGCTCCCGTGCGCGTCACCTCCCGTGGTCCTTGGTGCCTTGTTCTTGCATGAGCTAATCGCGTGTGGGCAAGTGCAGGCGCACGGCCCGGTTCGTACAACCGCAGTTCGGCGCTTCACCGTAGCGGGAGCCGTGTGCCGGCTGTTTTTCCGTGGGATCGTTGCATGAGAAGACTTGGCATGGTGTCTGTGCTCGGGTCCGTCCCTGCAGCATCAATAAAACCAATGACTGAGCTCTGTCTAGTGGGGCGGCCCCGTTCACGTCACCTCCTGTTGTCATTGGTGTCCGGCCTTCTCATGCGATAACCTCCAGAGGGGCATTCGGCGTAGGACCCCCCATCACCCCGCAGGTTTCTTACGTGCGCCCCGCGCCACAAAAACTGGGCGCAACCCGCCTTTAGGTAGGGCCTCGTGAGTCCCGCGCTGGCTCACGAGTGCCCAGATACACCTCCTCCAGTTCTGTCGTGCTAGCCACGCGTATGAACGGGGCTGTACACGCCCTGGAGTCTCCCCCAGCGGGAACTCCCACCCACGTACCAGTGGAAGCCCCATGCTCCGCACTGGTGGACGACACTGTCGAGGAGCGACTATGACCACGCACCAGTGGAAGCCCCATGCTCCGTGCTGGCGGACGACACGGTCGAGGAGCGGCTATGCCCATGATAAAGTGGAAGCACCATGCTCCACGCTGGTGAATAAACAACTGAGTGCGCCCTCGCGGCCGCACCAACATCAGGATAGCCTCTCGGCTCTATGACCGGCAACACCCCACAGCTTCCCCCTCGGGAGGATCGCGCGAGGGGGCTGGACACGGGGGCTATGCTCAGGCCCTGCCTGGCACATGCTACCCTACCAGGTCCAGGTACCTGGTCTTCTAGCGTTCCCCCTAGGCAAAAGCTGGCGAGGAAAGGTATGGAGGACTCCGGATTGACTCGGACACTGCTCACATTTCCTTCATGAGGGCTGTTCATACGTCAAGGGGGACCCCTGAGCATCGGGACTTAGGGGCCTGACTAGCCACGTAGCCCCTCGCCCCTTGGTCTCATCCTGGTGATCTGGATGCCCCAACGGCGGTCGAGGTATGCGCGGGGCTGGGCCCTGCCGACGCAGAACGCTGAGGCAAACATGAAGGGAACCGAGCACTAAAAGGAAATCGCGGAGTTCTAGCAAGTTATTACAAAACATAATGTTCCACAAGTCCAAACAGAAGTTCTCACGCCTCTGCAAGGCGCGATGAATGTTGCAGGGTCAAACTAGGAAGAAGCGCCACCGTTGCCTTGGTCGCCGCCGCCGCTTGCCTTGGGAAGCCCGTCATTGATGATGCTGCCACCATCTTCGCCGCCGGCCTCTGCCGCCGCGGCCGCAGGGTCGGGGGCGCAGCGGAACTTCCGCAGCAAGGCGTCCACTTGCCCCTTCACAGCCTCCGTAGTAATGATGCGGGACTCAGGAGCCACCGGTTCGATCAGCATGCCGAGGTCGAAGCTTGGGTCCCGGAGGTGGAGGTGGCTGAAGACGCGCGTTTGCGGCCGAGGTGAAGAGCGCGCGGCACTCCCCTTCCACCCAGGAGTCCACCCTAGTGGAGACGCCCTTGGGTGCCTTAGCAAGCTCGGGGAGAAGCCCAGCAAGGCCGTCCTCCAGAGTCGCCAGTGGCTCTTCGTACCCTCCCCCGTAGATGGAGCGCAGCGCTTCGCGAGACCTGAGCTCGAGGGAGAGGAAAGCCTCGCATTCCACGGCCGCCGCTTTCTCGGCGACCACAAGGGCCTTCTCCCTGGTCTCCAGCTGGGTCGTCACCTTGGAAATGTGCTGGGCGTGGGACGCCTGGGCTCTGTCCACCTCCTCCTTCAGCTTGCCCAGGCGATCCCGCTCCACGGCTCGGTCCTTGGTCGCCTGGGCTAGCTTGGCTTCGCGATCGTCAAGCACCGCCTCATGGGCCTTGAGGTCCTCCTCTTGCTGTCGAAGCTGCTGGGTGCGGGCAGCCTGCTCCTCGCGAAGGGCCTTCAGCTCGGCTTCCGCCTTGCCGCAGCGCTCCTTGGCGGACGCCGCGTCGGCTAGCGCCACATCGCGAGCCCCGTGGCTTCGCCGGCCTCCCTCTTGCTCTCCGCGGCGGCGGCCTCAACCTAGCCCCAGGCCGCCCTGGCGGACGTATTGGCTTGGAGCCACCCCGAGACCAGCCCCATGCGTTCCCTCACCAGGCACCTGTCGGCGTCTTGGAGGTCGGCCCGAAGCTGATCAAGCGCGGCGTAAGCCTCATCCAGGGCCCCGGGCCTGACGGGGGGGCCGCAGTCTGCCAGGACAAGGGCTTGGGGAGGAGCAACTTGGGACACTGGATCCTCCGAACCCCCTGCGGGCACGACGGGGATGGGCGGCTCCAAAGCTTGCAGGCCTGCGGAAGCAGACCCCTCTTGAGGTTCCACCACCACGCCTTTGGGGGCCCACTTTGTCACGAGGGAGTGCGGGGTGACCTCTTCTGCCTGCGTCAGAGCCGCCACGGCTTTGGCGAGCGGTGGCGCTTCAGGGGTCTCGGCTTCCTCCTTCCTCTTCTTCACCATGATGCCCATCCTGGTCACTAGGAGGGGAGCACTGTGGGCACGGCATCAAGGGCAACAAACAAAAACAAGGTAAGGTACTTACTCATCAGGGGCAATATATGCCCTCTTCCTAGTCGGAGCCAGGGCGCCTCCGATCTTCCTGAGTGCGGCCTTTGCCGCATCTTGGGGGTTGGCGGGGCGCACATCGGCTAGCTTCGGTGCGACGACGACGGACGAGGCAGAGGTGTCGCCTCTAGGAGGGGGCGCTGCCCCGCTCTTCTTCGGCGTCGCATGGCCCGGCCTGCCGAGGGCCCGAGCGGTGGCCCCCGACCTCGTGAGGACCCCAGTGGAGGCTGGGGGCTCATCGGCGTCGGCGTCGAAGAAGCCTCGGAGGAGTTCACCTCGTGACGGGGGAGATATCTCCGCTACGTCATCCTCGGTCATCTCCGAGTCCTCCTTGCCTTCTTCATCGACGCTGTCGCTGGAGGACACCGGCACCGGGGCATTGGGGAGCTAGGGCGGCACGAGCCCCAGCTCATTGAAGAAAGGCATGGCAGCGACCAGCGCCTCCCTGTCGGCACGGTGGTACAGCGGAGCGTAGGCCTCCGGAAGGTTGCCCGGCTCACCGTCGAGCAGGGTGTTCATGGCCTTGTCCAGCTCCTCGCCCGTCAAGCCCTCCGAGCGCAGCCTGATGTTGTCCTCTCCGCCCTGGAACTCCCACATGGGGCGCGTGTGTGCCTGGAGTGGGGCCAGATGCTACGTCAGGAAGTCCTTGACGAGCATGCCCCCCGTCAGCGCCCTGACATCCAAATCTGTGGTCATCCTCCTCAGGACAGGTGCCGCCCGGGGATCGGAGAACTTCTCGTGACCCCACCTATCGAGCTTCTTCGGCAGCTGGGTCGGCAGTTCTAGTCGCGCGTTGAGGCCCTTGGCGTCCATGAAGACCGAACGACGCTGAAAGTTGTCCACCTTCTTTCCAGCCCTCATGAGTAGGTAGTTCTTGTGGACCGTGATGAAGGACACACAGCCGGAGCGCTGGGCCGGATCGTGCAGCCACAGGTAGAAGAAGTACCGGAGGAGCGGTACGGAGGGCTTGACGCCCACGAATGCCTCACAGTAGAAGGCAAAGATGGACAGGAGAAAGATGGAGTTGGGTTGAAGATGCAGGGCTTGAACCTGGTAGTGGTTGAGAACGGCGGTGAAGAACTTGGAGAAAGGCGGGATGAGCCCCGCAAAGACGGTGTGGAGGAAGAAGCGGTAGAACGTCTCCGCCAAGGTCCCTGGCTCGGCGGAGCCGGCCAGGAGCATGGTCTCTTTCCATTCGTTGTGATCACTCGCCGTCAACGGGAGCGCGACGGCAAGGTGCCTCTCCTTGGTGATGGAGGATGTGCCGAGGGCAGGCACAGGAGAGGGGGAAGGGCTTGCGGCCTAAGCGGCCGGCTTCATCTTCCCGGACGCCATTCGTGAGATCTTGAAGGAAGGGGGAGGAGCGCGGCCGGATCTGGAGATATTCTCGGCTAGGAGAAAGGGGATCTGGAGCAAGGTGAAGGGAGAGCAATGATGGCTCGGTAGCAGGTACCAGCCTTTTGTTAGCCCAGGCAGTTGTCAAGTCGAGCAGTTGTCGAGGCAGCATGGGGAAGTGGAGACGCCCACATCCCATCAAGTGCCACGCGTTAGCCTGGTCCGCAGGCGATTGGGGCCCGTGGCGCTTCGCCCTTGCCCTTTGGCTTCGCCTTGAAGCCAAGTCCGAGCGCGCCTTGGGCCCGAGGGCCACTGTCGGCGTTCTGGGAACCAGGGTACCCAGACTTGCCTGCCTGCGGCCCATGGCGTGGCTTCATCGATGGCCTGGTACGGCCCATCTACAAGATTACCAAGACAAGACCCTCGCGAGGGGCCAAGCCTCGCGAGGCAGACGACGTCAAGACCTCCCGAGGGAGTGGCCTCCCCAGGGTACCTCCTGAGGAGCGGAGATTCCTATGCAGCTGCCCAAACCTCATGAGGTTGCGGAGACGCAAGCCATGACGACCAAGGCCAGGCGGGCGCCAGCGGGCGCAGAGGAGACAGTTTCCTCTTTGGTGCTAAGGAGGCAAGCGCGGGCGTGGGTTCCCAAGGACTCAGGCAAAGGTTTCTATTCCTGTGCAACAAGACCAAGACCACCAGGACGGCAGGACGGATGTCATCACTGAGCCCATAGCAGCGTCATGCCAGAAGCTTTGCAGGTGAAGACCACCTTTCATCAGGATAAGATGTACTACTTGTCCCCTTTCAAATTGGTGGTTGTGGAATCCCTTCCCGCCTATGTTTTGGGAAGAGGACCAAGGTCACTATAAATATAGGCTAGCCACCATCGTAGAGCAGGACGAACCACCCGGGATCAGATCCTTTCCACCCTCACTAGAGCAGACCTTGCGAGGTTGTTCATCCCTTATACTTGTTCATCCTCAGCCCCTCGTGAGGCAAATCCACCACAAAGCAGGAGTAGGGTCTTACACCGCAAGGTGGCCCGAACCTGGGTAAACTGCCGTGTTCATCTTCTTCCTTGTTCCTCGAGCTAGGCCGTAGGGTGACGAGCTGGTTGGCTAGATAGGTTGAGTTCTTCGCACATGCCCTAGAGTTCGAACCTTTCTTGGGTCTGCGGAGCCCTGCATCCGACAACAGTGCTCCCCACGGAACTCATATATGGGTCAGCTCGAGTACTTGCCTATGATGAATTAGAGCAAAAGCAGCTCCGGCATGACGATGCCGTCCTCCTCAAGGAAGATTGTCTCTGGGCTGCTGTGCATGCTGCATGCTACCAGCAAGCCCTGCGCCGCTATCATAGCCGTAGGATTCGCGCCCGGAGCCTTGAGGAAGGCGACCTTGTCCTCAGGCATGTTCAGTCCGCCAAGGGTTCCAACAAGTTGACGCCGAAGTGGGAAGGCCCTTACCGGGTAGTACAAGTCACCAGACCTGGCGCAGTCCGTCTGGAGACTGAAGATGGCATTAAAATGCAAAACTCATGGAGTATTGAGCATCTTCGCAAGTTCTACCTGTAAGGAGTGGCTGCCGGGCTCAGTCCCCGGCAACCACCTTTTGTACAAGCCTTGCCGATGCACATGTAATCCTTCGTACAAAGCCAGGCACAGACCCTGTGCAAAGATAATAAAACGAAGCGCTGGCGCCTAAAACTTGCATGCATGTTTATTTAAGTCTGACTTTGCTATAGTCCTTAAATCAAATAGATGAGATCGTGTGCTACTATTTTCCCCCCTGTACTAACAGCAGGGCCCCTGCCGAGGATAAATTCCCCGAAGGGGAGAAGTGAAGACGAGCTGGCGTATCGATCCCCGGTAGCATAAAGCAGATAAGTTCCCCTAGCCATCCATAGTGTACCCCTGTGTGAAAAGCTTGTGCGTAGAAAAACCTTGTCACCCTCAACATTTGTGCTCCCATCCTTTGATTCAAAGAATTACTTCAGTCAGGATGGCTGCAGTAGCATTTGGAAAACGGGTTGACGAGGGGTCGGTCCCCTTCCACGTTCCTAACCTGTCAGGCCGAGCCCTGCGGCGGCACCGGAAGGGACCGGCAAGGTGTCTTGCCAGAAAACCTTGTTTACTTGGAAGTATAGAGGAGTCATTCCTTAGCATGGACATGATACATGCACAAGCACCCGGCAAGCATATCTTTTTTCATTAATACGCGAATAAACAAGTACAAACCATACAGGGTACAAACATGGATGAAAGGGTACATAATTTAAGCTAAAGTTTGGCAGGTTCCTACATCTTTTAAATTGAAAAAGGATAAGTGCCCTGTAATGCCTTTCTTGTCCCTCTCCTCCTAGGAGCTACAATGGGAGGTGAAGAGGGCAAAAGGAGTGCCTGGGCA
Source organism: Thinopyrum elongatum (assembly GCA_011799875.1). Taxonomy (NCBI): domain Eukaryota; kingdom Viridiplantae; phylum Streptophyta; class Magnoliopsida; order Poales; family Poaceae; genus Thinopyrum; species Thinopyrum elongatum. The sequence continues at coordinate 362,156,128 of CM022299.1, forward strand.
GAAGCCCAGCCTGACCCCGTCAGGGCCCATGGGGCGCAGCCTGACAAGATCGGGAGGGCGGGGACGAAGCCGGAAGGGCGGAAGGAGCAACTAGGCGCTGCCCTGGTCACCACCGCCAGGATAAGAGGAACGTGGCAAGAGGGACACCGGCAGGGAAGATGAAGCCGGAGTCCACGAGGAAGCTTGCCGGGATCCAGCTGGAGAAGGCGGAGGCATCCACACCCAACACCCCGGCAAATCGCTCTGCCGGGGAGAAGGCCAGGTGCAGATGATGGTGCCACCGGCGCCTAGCTGACGGTGACAGTGCGTCTGGCGCTCAGCTGGACTCCGAGCCGCCATCCTCCCGCTCGGCACCATCGTCTTTGTTGTCAGTGTCCTCTTCATCGCTGTCGCTCAAAGAGGAGCTTTCGTCATCGGTCGAGCTCTCCGCGCAGCACCCTAAGCGAGCACCTGAGCGCCCGACGACCTTGATGGAGGACAGATCTGCATCCATTAACTTAAAATGGAGAATGTGCCCCTCCGCCAAGCTATGGGCACGTGCGAAAGTTTTCCAGCCGCGACGGAGAAGCACCACGTGAGGTGCGGGGAAATCAACGTCCGCCTGCATGTTGCCATTACAGCAATCCCTCAGGTGCAACTTCAACCCGGGAGGCTGTTCCACCTCCATTACCCTCGCAAAAGGTGTAGGAAGCCAAAGGCGGCTGCGCGGAGGCTCGCATAGCCTGACGATGAACTCCAGCGGTGTGTCCCCAACATGGCGCTCCATTGGAGCCAGGATGGCTGGAGGAGGAGCGACCAGAGCGCCACCGCGTCCTCCCCGGCCCCGAGAGCCTCGCCGACCGTGTCCACGTCCCGCAGCACCACCCTGTTCGCTGGATTCTGCCCCCGCATCCCCGGCTGGGGCAGGGATGCGTTGCCGAGAAGAGGTCCTCGTCGCCACCGTAGAAGCACGACCGCGCCCTCTCCCCCTCACCATGGTGGAAGAGGGCACAAGAAGAAGAAGGAGATGCGTGGGTGAGTCCTTTCGCCCACCTCTGCGCTCCCTTTTATAGCAGAGCATGGCAGGGGGCTGGCTCCCCACTACCCCATGGCAACTGCCATGATCGACCAATCCGGCCCATCAGCGTCACTGGCAATGTCCGGGATCGCAGACCGCCCACCTGCGCCTATCCGTGGCGCCGAGCTTTCTGCCATGGCACTCATTCCCGCGCCCTGCATTTTCGCCACCAACCTTGTGCAATGCATGCAGCGTACGTGGCGGAAACGGCATTGGTAGTGGGATGAGTAAAATGGCAGTTACCTCCCCATGAATGTGGGCAGCCCACGGACCATTACGTGGGTAGCCCCATGTCGCTCAGTGCGACTCGCGGGGAAACCAGAAACTGATCCAGTCACAGGTTAATGAAGAAGCAAGGAAGATGTCAAGGAAGACATGGATCCCATTGCGGTACGGCCAAAGTGTTCGCATGTGCATTTGTTGGGGCCTACCCCAACGATGCCCGGCAACATGTATGGGCCAGGCCCGGGGGCTCCTGTCGGTGCAACAAACATTTGCATTTGTAGACCAGACCCATACACAGGCGTGATGACAGTCATATATCCAGCACCAATGAGTAACGCAAAACCGAGCCAGAGAAGCCGCTCTTTGTGAGATCAAGAAGCGTATAAAGAAGACCAAGCTAAACATACAAGTCAAGATTCCAAGAGGAGTATCCCTTGCCGGCCAGGCGAGGCCGGCAAGGTCGATACCACAAGCAAGAGCAAAGGCAAACCCACGCCAACTACGCCTCCGGAACACCCAGAGACCGAAGCGCACACCCCTCCAAGATGACCCGGCAGGCGCAGGCCAGCTACCACCGCTCCACCGCATTGCGACGCCAGTCACTTGTCGATGTGGTGTCGAGCCCTTCAGATGATTAAGTGCCTCTCACTAAGCATGTGGCAGCTCAATGATAAACAGATCACACCTATTTGACACCCGTCTAGAGGCTTGTCAAGATGATAAGCTGAAGATGGTTAAGCGGCACGGCAGGCTTGCCGGGTTTCACCCTCAGCACGACACCTAGCACTGCATTTAATGCACTTTGTCCTAACTGCCAGAGTTAGGTATGATAGCACTGTTAGCTATCTAATCATGAGATAATGTCTGTTTTGCCATTGTGGTTACCCCTTGGGCTATAAAAGGAGGTCCAAGGCAACCTAGAGAGGGATTCAGATAACCTCACACTTATACGCGCGTAGGAGCTCTCCCCGAGGCCACCTTGTTGGGCTTGAGCGTTGCGTGTTCTTTTTGTTTCCTTCATCCAATCCACCAAAGAAGGAGTAGGGTTTTACACTTACTAGTGGCCCGAACCTGGGTAAAAAATGAACAGAGTCCCATCGTCATGCTGCCTCATGGCTTCTACTCTTTGTGCAACGTGATCTCCCCCTTGCCGAATCACAAAGGGGCTCATGGCCCCATAGGTGATCATGTTCATCCACGACAACAGCGGATCTAAGCTTAGAGAACCTATACCCCTCTTAATAGTACGGAGATCCTATGATTCAAATGAACAAAAGAAGAACAACGAAAAGAATACTACATCTTCATTTTGTCTTTGACTTCTGCTCGCTGCAGTCAAATTCTTCGGACGACACCGAACCAAATGCTTCGCTTCAGCAGTAAACTTTAGAGGGGTTAATTTCATCACATCAATCTCCTTGTCTATATGTCTTCAAGATATGTAGCTCTTTCTTCTCTGCAACGCAGATATACTTCGGTGAAGTTCCTCGAACATAGCACCGGAGACAACATTCTCTTCGGTTTTGTATGGACTATTTCTCTCTGTATGCACTAGCAAACAAATCAGTCCATACCTTTTCTTGTCAACAATCTCCAAAACATAGGTAGGCAGATATTGCACCAACAATTTATTTATTTATTTTTCTGCGGGGGGTTTGCATGTAATTCGTCGAGGCCTGAACAGGGAGATATATCGTTTGTGTGTGAGAGAAAGCGAGGTTAATCGAGACTTACATAAAGAGAGAGAGAGAGATTAAGCGACTGTGGGCCGCTATGCGGAAGAAAGAGTGAGACGGTCTCTCGAGAGTGACCTAGATAGACAATGTGCGTGCGTGCGCACAAGAGGGAGGGAGGGGGCGTCTAGATAGGCAATGCACGTATCTACCAAGAGAGGGTGGGAGGGGGAGAGAGAGAGAGAGCTCGGCATGGAGTGCAATGGCGGGTGTGTGAGAGTTAGAGATTGAAACATGGAGAGAAAGAATGAACGTGCAGAAACCAATAGCTTTGTAAGGTGGTTAGGAAAGGAAGATTGATCAATAGAGGAAGTATGTAGCGTGTGTGCCGAGACAACATTTGAATGTAGATAGTACTAGACTTAATATTGACGTTTTAATTTAGTGTACATTGTAAGATTTGAATTGAGGACCATGCATATGGCTTTCGTATTTATTTCGAATTCGTGCCATACTAGGTTTGGAAAGGTTGATATTGACTCGATTGTTGTGGTATTTTGTATGTGTGTGGTCATATGCTTGAATCCATCCAAAGTTTTCTCACTACCATGGTGTTCATCTTATACATATATGATTTTGTATTAAAAAAGTAGCGTGGATACCCTGAAATGCGAAATCCATGTTAGAATTGGAGATCGCTATGTGACAAACACACTCTAATTCAAAGAACTCCTCATTAATTAATTCATAGTATCTCATTTCGAAGGACTAATTATTTGCAAGGAAAACACGGGCATGGTAATACATAGTACAAGATTCATTTGCCAATGAAAGAAGATTCATTTGCATTCACAAATGTAGGCGCACCAGGCAAACCAGGGTCATGTCGTGGTGGCCGCGTGTGTCGTACGGACGCTAGCACCCCCTCCCTCCTCCTCTCCTCCCCCCCCCCCCCCCCCCCCAAAAAGAATGACAACAAAAAAAATTCACGCTTCCAGGTTTCGGATTGAAATATCTGGCGGCCCCAATTCCAGCCCTGTAAAATCTCCCTTCTCCCCCATCCCCTTCCGCGCCCAGAGCTCTCAAATCCCTAATTCACCACCAACCCAAGCAAAATTCGAACCGCCCTTCGTCTCGTCTCTTTCCCTACCTCTGTGCCGGACGACGACGACGAATACGACGGTCGCGTTTCACCACTGCACCAGAGCTACCTCATCTACCCCCTCGTCCACCGAACTGGGTGGTCCACCCACAACATCGGCCGCCGCAGCCGACGTGCCTCAGACACTGACTTCCACCGCATCAGGTGCGCTTCACCGACGCCATCTCCCACCTCACTGGGGCCACTTCACCAAGAACATCGTCGCACCCTCCCCCCCCCGACGGCGTTGGTGCTTCACAAATGGCCTCGTCCACCACATCGTAGTGCTCCACTGCCGCTCAAGATCTGCATCCGTACGCAGCCAGCCAATGCCAGCGCATCACCCTCATTGGCTCTGAAGTGACCCGCACTCTAGCTAGTCGAGCATGCCCAAACACCGGCCTGAACTAGGTATCCACATATCACTCCCTTGTGCACTGTTCCGACGATGTTTGGATATCTTTTTACTACTCTCTTATGTTACACGCCTATGCAACTCTGACTTTAACTCTTATTTCTTCTGGAGATATCATCTGAAACAAGCAAAACCATTTTTTAGCGAAGCATGACGGCGCTACGGGATCTGGTACACATCCTGCACGCCTGTATAACCTTGTAAGTACCTGTCCTCCGCTACAACAGCAAGGTTGATTCCTCTCATTTGATCAACCATTCACCGTGTCAAAAATGCAGAAGGGGATGCAAGGAGCACAAGGCCTGCACATCCAAGCAAGTTGTAACATGGACCTGTACATGGAACATCCCAAGCGCAAGCAGAGCTGCAGTGAGCCTGTACAACGAGCTAGCGTAAGTCCCTGCATTTCATTTAATTCGTACTGGCCTGCATGTTGATTTGTGTGCAGTGGCGGATCCACGAATTCAAGTTACCAGGGGTGAAAATTTAACTTTAAAATACGAAGGCACTTGCACTCCGGAAATCAACATAACTTGAGAAATGTGAAGCTACATGCACTTTGAAAACCATCTAATGATCCAAAGTAGTTCCAGATTATAAAACACTAAATGATGTAAGCACCAAAAAACACAAAATGCAACATGGTGTACAAGGACTACTAACATGGACTGTACCTGCTTGAATTATTCGTTCTCTGGCCGAAAATATCCAAGTGTAATTGCACCTATAACCAGTGCGCAAACTGCATATCAATATATCTATCCTGCACAAGTATGCCAATAGTTTCAAACAATAGATTAGAAAAGTATTTATGCTAGGTTGTCATGATACGGGAACTTTCTGGTAGATGGCCTCGACATTTCCTCGAGCCATGAAAATGTACTATAATTTGCTTGTCATCAATTCCTGCAAATCTCTCTCTCTCTCTCAACATAGCAGATCATCATTAGACACCAAATCCTTGAATGGGAGCTTGCAAAATGCTTGCATTAGATCCCTCATTAGACACTATATGTTCATCACCATGAGCATGTAAAATGTTTGCATCAAATCCTTCATTAGCAGTTTGTTCATTAGACACTTCAGGCTCAAGAACAACATGAGATTGTATGTTTGCACCGGAAACTTGATTAGACACATCAGGTTCAGTCAGTTCAGTATTGATTGGGGGAGTTATAAAATAAGCGGAAATTGGTTTCATTTTCTTATAGATTCCCTACATACAATCAGTTTTACAACACCGTCAGGTTTAACTATTGGCCAGAAATTGAACAGTTGAATTAGATATAATCAGGGATGTGATGTACTTGCTCATTGCGCATGCTGCTCTTGCAAGCTGCGACTGTCCACTTGCGCAAGCTCGATGCCATGCTCGTGCTGCCGCCGCTGCCTCCCACGCAGGCTACACCCAGGGTTGGATCTTCATCTTCTTGTCCTTCCATTCGCTTGAAGCCTGGTGACCGGCGTCCAACGAGGGCGCGAGGAAGTGCTGTGTCAATCTGTCCAGCAGTGGCTAGGTTAGGAGCAAACCAGATTGGAGGCTGGAGTGAACGAATTGGGGATTTTTCCTGCTGTCGATCGATATGGGAGGCGCTCGTTTGGGCCACGAGCCGGCTATAGGGCCTGCCTTGCACTTACGTTATTCGCCCATCCAAATTGAAACGGTTTTCTTCATTTTTTACATTGCCTGCTCATGCGCTGGGACAAACAAAACTAGCATGGGACAACCTGGATGACTCAAACTAGGTGCACACTTTCCAGCCACCCAAGGTGGCCGCCCATACCAGCCCCTATGGTGGCGTCACCCCTTTTTGCGTGTATTATTGGGGTAGTGAAAAATATTTCAGTGGCGCTTTTGATTTACCCACAGAATGGTTGAATTGCTTGTTTCTATGAACTGAGTTTGCCAATAATGTGAAGGATGCTAGTCTTTTCATCCTACTGTAGATTGCTTAGATCTCGATATGCCAAATGTAATCGCATGAAATATACAGTAAAAGCCAGTGTGATGTGTGTTGCTACAACTAGTTTGACAACCCGTCCTCATATAACATATCAAGGACGCACCATCTTATCAGATTAACCATTTGACTTACCAATGCAGTGTTGGAAGAAAGAAGTATTGGGAATGCGTATCCAAGCAATTGATGCGATGGACTCCTTCGTAGAACCATGTAAGCGAAAAAGAAGTTGCAGTGTGTCTGTACAAAGAGCTAGTGTAAGTTCAGTTACCTGCTTCTCGGAATTTTAGTTAGCCACTGATTGCAAAATTGTTCAATTACGTTGCTTGGCTTAATTTAGTTTGCTACTGATTACATAATGCCACAGCCTGTTAATCCTATTATAGACTACACCTATCTATGTGTTTGATACTTACTGTTAAGAATTACCTGTTTGCCTGAACTTAAATAGCTACTTAAGCACGTAGATAGCTGGTCATATGTACTTCTAGGGTGCAGCAAAATTCATGTGTAATTTACGTTCTGATACCCTGTTTGTTTAAATGGTTTGCTGTTATCACTTGTAGCACTAGTAATGTTTGCATGTTCATAGACAGACAACTGTCAGGTTTATATGAGGGACAACGTCTTTTTAACTTATATATATATATATATATATATATATATGTGTTAGAATCATTTTGCTTACATCAAAGATATTTACAGATGTTTGTGTTGCTGGTAAACGGTACCGACATGTTACTTTAATACATTGCCAAGAACTTGTTAGTTTTACTAGTTCATGTGTAATTAAATACATTGCCAAAACTGGTTAGTTTTACTAGTTTGATGTTAGTTCCTTATGGCTCTTGCAACACTTTATTTACGATTGCTAACATTATAGTTTGCAGGATCCAACTGAAACTCCGTTGGCACAACATGTATGTTTTCAAAAACTTCCTTCTTTACCTGGTTTGCTGGTGTAACTTGTTGCTGTAATCATCTTACCAACTTCAAGTTTTCAGGATCCAATTAGAAGTCCAATTGCATAGCAGGTACATTTTCAAAAATATATTTGTGTAACAAGTTTGCTGCTGTAACTTGTTGCTCTAATCAAGTTACTGACTACTCAACTTTTTAGGATCCAAGAGAAACTCCAATGCCACAATAGGTTCCTTTTGCAAAACTTGTTTGTTTAACTGCTTTGCTGCTGCAACCGGTTGCTCTAATCACGTTACTGGCTACTCAACTTTTCAGGATCCAAGAGAAACTCCAATTCCACAATAGGTACCTTTTGCAAAACTTGTTTGTTTAACAGCTTTGCTGCTGCAACCGGTTACAATGATGTTAATAACTACTTTTCAGCATCCAATCAAAACTCTTTAATTCCTTGTTTGTTTAACTGGTTTGCTGTTCTAACTCCCAGTTGAGATGTTTTGCTAACTTCAACTTTTCGGAATCCAATCGGAACTTTAATGGCAAAACAAGTTAGCCCCATGGACGTTGTATCATCCCACAGCAGTGGTACCGGCCCAGTCATGCATCATGAATTGCCAACTGCTGATGCTCTAGAGGCTAAACTATTAGTAGAAAGAGATTCTGCTTCTGCACATAGAGATGAAGTTGACATGTTGAAGAAGCAAACATCACTATCACAAGTAGTACTCAAGACAACCATTAAATATTTGGTGGATTTCAAAACAAAGCAAGCTGAGACTGACCGCATTGTTAAGGTCCTGAAGGTTAAAAGGAAACTAAATTCCCACTTGGTATTTTGAATCTTGAGACATCGCTTGTGTACATATCTAAATGGGAGTACACTATATGCTGCGTGTGTCATACATGTTACACTTGAGTTGGACATAAAGTGGTTTCAAATATTCGAATTCACCTTAAACTGGATTCTACCTTCTGAATTTGAGTATCGGCATTTGTAAATCATATTCATATATGATAGTGGAATACATCTTTGTTGTGCTTTTGAAGATATATAAAAAACATAGAATGATTTATAAAGATTCGTATAAGAATACAAAATGGATTCGAATTTAGTTGCCAGGGTAAACGTGAATCCTTATTGTCCCAAAATTTGAAATAAGCGGCAAAATATCCACTCCCATGTCGGCTGCCCGAAGCCAGTGTTTGCGAGATGGAAATTACTGTTTACCCCTTACACGGACAATCCATCGGCTCAATTTCCACTGCTCTCAATAGGGGTAGGTTAGTAACTTCAATTAGACATGACACAACGGCCTCTAAGCCCATTCAGACACGGTGGGCGCCAAACATGGGGGGCAAAACACATTTGATTGAAGCTCGTCCGAAAGACCTTTGTCTCTCCCTCCATTTCCCCATTCGTACATGGTGGGCGGCAAAACAAACTCGACTCGGCCGAAATCGATGTAGGCAAATATTTTTATTAGGGGCAGGTTTGTAACTTCACTCAGACGTGACACAACCGCCCTACCTGTTAGCCCTGTTCATACACCGTGGGCGCCAACCGTGGGCGCCAAAAACCCTTTCCTCGCCCGAAATCGCTCTGGGCAAATATTGGGGGAGATGCGAGATTACCGTCCTATCCCCAACCGACGAGACATCCAAATTTTAAACGGGGGCTAAGTTCGTAACTTTCCCATATTTCAGACAGGCGCGTCCCAAAAATATGGTTCCCTGTACCTCTCCCTCCATTTTCCCATTCATACAACGTCCGTGCTAGAACACCATCCCCACACCAGCCTCCTCCGTCCGCCACCCCATCCATCGCCGCCGTCCTCCACCCCATCCATCGCCGCCATCCTCCACCATGCCAAAGCGCCTACCAAGACCGCGTCGTCCACTGCTAGAGATGGACATTTCTCATCCACGGCGACACACCAGGAGCCTTGCATCGCGTCCTCTCACTTCATCGGCGCCGTCATCCTCCTTGCTGGGGCCGCTTCCACGACCTTCTCGCCCACCGCAACGGGACTTATCCCCCGATGCACCCGTCTACCGTCGCAGATCTGCTTCAATGCCACTGACAGCCATCGCACCCCCGATGCCTACACGCCGCCGCAAGAGAGGTCGTACTACTTCATATCTGCTCAACTTTTTGATCTCAACCAGAAAATAGATCATAACTTGGTTACTGTACTTTCTTTTCAGCTCTTTAAATTTAGTTCTTAGTTCGAAGCAAACAATGGTTGCTAAATAGCATTTCTGCGGTTTGCAGCTTCAAATCTGCCATGGCACAGTCATAATAGGGTTTAATTGATCATGCTTAGGGTTTCCCCCCTTTTATGATCACTATACGATTAGCCTATGTGCTTCGTGTCATAATAGCACTGCTCCAGTCATCAAGCTAAACAAGCTTAGTTGTTCAAATACGAATCTAATATTATTAAAACACAGTCGTTTAATTGGTCAGCTAAATGTTCCTAATTTAGTTTCGAAAATGCATGTACGCCGCTGGGGTGTGGATCTATAGGGTGCCCACGATGGGCCGCGGCCCACCCTGGGATTTTGGGTCGGCCCAGACCCCAATTCCCCTCTATTCTGCTGCGCTTTCGATCTCTACTCGCCCCCAGCCGCCTACCTCGCCGTCCCCGGACGGCATGACTCTAGGAGGAGACGCCGGACTAACAGGAGGTCAGGAGCCGCTCGCCCAATAGTGTCACCGCTGCCCAGGCGCGCCGCCGTGCCTACCTTCCCAGTCCGTTCAGGGCTCAGGCATGCAGCACCCACTAAGCCAACCCGATTTATCCTGAGATATGTCCTCAACACTCAGCAGCCACTCCTCATCAGCCACTTTCTAATTGATTCATTACTCATTAGGCAGGACTGTCATTAGGGTTAGTTGTGTACTGAGTGCTACCTACACTTAATGGTTCAGATATTTCAGTAATCTTTAGTACCTGTAAAGTTCACAGGGTTTCAAAATTCCGGCCCTAGGAACAGACACTAGTCATGTTGGATTGTTGGTCATAGTGACATTGACCCAGATTACTACTACAGACCAGGTTTGTTGACAATTTTACTTGTCTTTCTTACTCATTCGATATGATATCCAATTATTCACATCGATTAGTTGCAAACAATAAGTGCTAGACCAACTTCTTGATTCAGATTTTGGACGGTCTCTTACTGCAGTTACAATTCTGCATACTTGTCCTAGTAAGCTCACAAGTAATGATTGATTCAGTACCTCTATGCTTGCCTTGTCGTATTTGTTGTCAATATTCTTTTAGGGTGGACCACTCTGTTTCAAAATACTGGAACCGCAGACATCAGTGAATATTATTTCTTTGTGTGATCTCTTCCATCATGTGTGAGCAATGAACACTGCATTGTATAGAAAGAAAGTGTCATATCCACCTTCTACATAGACTATGATCTTTTACATGGAATACAATCAGCCTACTTGCTTTTTGTCGCACTACCAGCACTCCACCCTTGAAGCTACACATTATGCCACTCATAATTCCTTAGTTTATTTGTTCAAATACGAATTTGATATGATTCTAATGTTCCTACTTCAGTTTTGAAATGTGTGTCTGCCTGTTATAGAGACATAAGAGGTTTGTATTTCTGTGTGTGGTCTGGTCAGCACGGTTGGGGGATGAACTTTGTAAACGCAGGGGTTTGTAGGGAGACACTCTCCAAGTTGAATCCGCAATGCATTCCATAGATAATCTGAGTACTTTTTATGTTTTCATGAATCTCAGATACTGAATAGCATCATAATGATTATGAGCTTGCGCGCATGAAAAGAATAAAGCAAAACAATGCCATGGCTATCAAACTTGGCATTAAGGGACTGAAATCAAGTCTGGATGCAATGCAATGCAAACGCTCTCCACCTACAGATTCATGCTCAGAATATGATCCTAACAATGATTCTGAGCTAGAGGGAGACCTAAGTCAATGTAGCTCCCTAGTGGAGGAGTCAGAGGCAGATGCCCTATCTTATTCACCCATCAAGGTGCCTGCTCTAACTTTCCAAGGTTATATTGGTTGCACATATCTTGCAACTGATGCTTTGCATTGCTTCTACTTTGTTGCACTGCCATTAGCTTAGTTTACACATCGTGTATGTGAATACGCCCTGCCTATCCATTTTCAGTACATATTCCATATGTCATCATACCATATTTATCCATTCAAATGATGTTCTTGTGTATCAGACGTTCAAAAGGAAGAGGGCGATTGCTGATCGCGGAGGAGCACAAACAAAGTATTTGGAAAAGGTAGTGACACCTGATAAATCAAATAGCCCATTAGGTGTTGCAATATCACCAGACCCACAAAACACGGCCCTAACTCTAGCAGACTCTAGCCCTACTACACTGGTCATCTCTGATGCCCAACTCAGCAGACCCCAACTGCAGCAAACAGTATGATGATGCCAGTTGACATAGCACCAGCTCTACGATGCAAAACACCCATTCCAGCAAAGAGTACACCAAATCCAGTTGCCAAATCCCTTTTCGAACGAGAGCGAGCCCCAATTGCAGCAAATAGGACCCCTGTTCCACTTCTTCTCAGTTTAGAAGATGAAGCTTATATTGTTGTCACGAACTTTGTGCGCATCTTTCCTTCATGGAAAGATTATACCACAGACACAGAACAATTTCCAATCTTCCTCCGCAACTTATGTGTAAGTAATGTACTAATGTTATTCATGGTAATTAGTGCATATGTTTCTGCACATGTTAGCCTCGTTATCCTCCATTTGGTGGATATTATAAGATCCGTATCGACTCTTACATAAATTTAGAATCAACCAAATGCTTTTGAAGAGGTTTAGCTCTGCAGTCCTCTTGTAAGGACTGAACGTCATCTATCACTGTACTTACATTAACAGCTACTCCCTCCGTCCCATAATATAAGAGTGTTTTGTACAGTACACCAGTGTACAAAACACTCTCATATTATGGGAAGGAGGGATTGGTTCATTGTGTAGCATTCTGCATCTTATCTCTCTCGCCCACCATTTACTAAAAAATATCAGATCTATATTTAATCTTACCAAAAGGTTGAATACACAGACAATGCTAGTGCAGAAGTGTAGCCCATTGCTCTTGTCAGTACATTCTGTCATGTAACGCTTGTACTTACAGGGATTGGTAGTTGATTATGTAGCATCAATCTGCATCTTATCTTCATTATCCTCTATCCCTTCCAGTATTATCATATCTATAATTACTCTCTACAAAATGCAGAGTATAGGCAATGCTTATGAAGAAGTTTTTGTGCTGAAATTCTTGAGTTATCCTTCCCTTGACATGGAGAAGGGCATTATAGAGCCGGTGTTAACTGTTAATGTAAGTCAGTCCTTCTAAAGCCTTTATCCTCAACAACTATTTAATTTGCTCATACTCCCTATCGTCAACTGCTGTTTAGTTTGCTGTTTCTATCAAAATGCATGTTCGCAACAACTGTAAGTTCCAAGTTTTAGTTGTAAAACCAAATTCCTTATTCATACCATGCACATTACTCAATACTCCCTATATGTATGCTTGTTTTTGTGGATCTATAATCCAGTGTGTGGTGAAGTCGCCCATGTTTGCACCTTGTCATCTCCTGTTTTATCTTACTGATGTGGTTGATGATATGAACAACATGCCATTCACATTAACCAAAATAGATACAATGATTGTCTTTGCCCTTCATCTATGCTTGTTTTGTTGACATGGTAATCCAGTAGTGTGGGGAAGCTGCCTGCATTATGAACAATGCCAAATTATGCTATTGATATTTTGAACTGACTCTTTATTTTCTAATTTGAAATTGGATGGAATTGACAGATCAGTTACCATCTTTGTTTATACACGTGCAAAACCTGTCATCTCTCTGCTTGTTTCAGGATGATATGCCTGATGGCATGCACAAGTCTGCTGAAGGCTGTGAGACAAACCCAACATATATTGCAGCAAAGAAGGCAAAACATCTTGAAGATAGCGAGACAACCCCAAAGTCATGTCTTGATGCAGTGTTCAAGTTACTTCAGACTAGCAGTCAGACAAGCTCACAGAATTCATTGTCTGAATTAGTTCGACTTCTTCAGTCCCAAGTTAAAGCAGAAAGGCATTCTGCAACTCAACTTCGACTTGAAGTCCTATCTCTAAGGAAGATCACGGAGAACACCAATGAGAACCTCATTGCTAAATAGCTACAGCTGGAAGCTATGACCGACATGCTAGGCCAGTCTCATAGCCTTGCTCAGCAGCTTGCGCAGCAGCCCCGCGCAAGGCTAACCTTTCTTGAACTGTCCTGGAAGTGGTCTTGGTTCAGTATTATTTTGTTACGCTGCAATGGTGCCCAGTTTTTGTAATCTGCTTCTTCGTTGCGCTTTATGATCCCTGGTGGCAAACTTCGATGCCCAGTGGATGTAATATACCATAAATCCTTTATTGTATAGTGTAGGTTTATTCTAAGTTACTATGCCATAATTTCTTTATTGTATAGAGTAGGTTTGTTCTTAATTCCTACTAGTTACCATATATGCCATCATTTGCTATCTGAAAAAAAGGCGAAAATCTGATGTAGGCGACCGGGCCGAAACATTCGCCTCTAACGGGCCTGCATTTTAGCGGGCTACAATTTGGCCGGCCTGCAACTTTCTTGGGCCCGAAAGGCCATTGGGGCCTTCACACTTTGCGCCAGGCCCACAACTTACACGGGCCTCCATTCGGCCCAAAGTTTAGTTGGGCCTTTAGTGGACCCAGCGCTTAGTTGGGCCCATGTAGCTTCGGGCCATTAACAGGCTGATTATTCTGCTGGCCTGTTACAGCCCAGAAGATACCATGGGCCTGTAGCAGGCCGAAATGCATGTTGGGCCTCAATTTTCAATAGTCGTCCATGGGCCTTTAGCAGGCTGAAATGTATGCCGGGCCATTATTGGCCCAGTTATATGACGGGCCATTACTAGGCCCAAACATATCTCAGGCATTAGTTGGCCCACTGATATCATGGGCCTTTAAGAGGCCAAAAGCTTTGTAGAGGCATCAACGGGCCGAATTATATGACTGCCCTTTAACAGGCCCAAAGTCACGTTGGGCTGAACTGTTGCCACCTTGATCACGGGCCATTAGTGGACCGGATGTCGCGTCGGACCATACATGGCCCATTGGCAGCACGGGCCATTCCCAGGCCGAAAGACACACCGGGCTGAAATGGGCCCATGTCTACATCGAGCCTCTAACAGGCCGAAATGTCACCAGGCCGTAATTGGGCCCAAATACTCGGCGAACAAATAACGGGCCAGATCTGGCTTTGGGACGTAAATGGGCCATGTTTAAGCAGGCCGTTAGTGGGCTGGCCCACTAGTAACCTGAGTAAATACTACAGGCCATTGACTGGGCTGGCCTTTTTAACCTATATGGGCCTCTGTTGGGCCCTGCCACGTGTCGACGTATCATAGGCAGGTCTCCTTCGTTGGATGGACGACATCTGGCCCACCGAGTAGCCGACACGTGTTTCCTCCGGCCAATGATGATTTTACACGTGGAAAATCCCCATTGGTCCTGGCTGTTAATGGGTTATCGGATCCAAACCGGAACCCAATAGCTTAATGGCGACCCGTTACGGTGGATGCCACGTGTCGGTTACCCTTGACGAAAGCACTTCTATGACGTGCGATTTATCGTCATGGAAGTGGACACTTCCATGATGATAATTTTGGTAATGTCATGGAACACTTCTACAACAGCACAGGTATGACTATCTTGATTCTATCATAAAATCGTCATGGATGTACATGCATGACAGAAAACGTGACCTACTGTGACAAACACGTATCATCACGGAAGTGTATTTTTTTTGTAGTGTTACAACGCATGCATGCATGCCATGATTTTCTTTTTTGATACTTGCATGTGTTGATTTAATGCACCTTCAAGTAGAATGAATATGTGATGGTAAAAATTTCTAATGCTCGGGCCCTAAAGTAAGAGATGGTGGTACACGAGAAGGGCGAGATCATGCCAACGGAACAGGACCCGACGATGGAGGTCTCTATGGACCTCACCTTGCTCCACTGCCCCTTGTGCCTCAGCCCCTTTAAGTCTCCAGTGTACGAGGTTTGAATACACCTCGTCCGTTCGGCTGATCGAGCAAGGTGCAGGTTTCTTGATTGATGTGTTGTTCGATTGATTTGTGCAGTGCAAGGGAGGGCACCTGGCCTGCGTGGACTGCCGCGGCGAGCACCCCAGGAACTAGCGGCAGTGCCAGAAGTGCGAGCGCGGCGGCGGCTTCGATGTGCGTAACACGGCGATGGACGTTGTCCTCTCCTCGGTGAGGGTGGAGTGCCCGCACGAAGCCTGTGGGCTCTACGTCACTTACCACAAGCTCGCCGATCACCAGAGAGTGTGTCCGCTCGAGCCTTGCAAATGCCCCATGCCCGTTTGCGGCTACAAAGGCCCGCCGCCGGCGCTCCCCCACCACATCAGCACCGTGCATCCCATGCCCGTGCACAGGATCCAGTACGACAAGGTGCTCCAGCTGCAAGTACCGGTATCGGAGCATGGCCGCGCATTTTTCATGGTCGGCGGCGTGCTCGACATCGGCACGCCTATCGCCGTGTCGGTCATCTGCATCAGAGCGGGGGTGTCCCCACCGCCGCACTACGCGGCCAAGGTCTGGGCGAACGGCCCGCCGGGGGAGCCCAAAGGCAGGACCGACGCCGTCAAGGTGGAAATCAAGGTGACAAGCAGCAAGGAGCCCGGCGCCGTCGCCGTGGAGGACCTGACCTTCTTCACAGTGCCACCCAAGCTGCTGGCCAAGGCTGGGTTGTCGAGGACATCGTCCCTCCACATTCAGATTGACAAGCTCACCTAAATGATTCTACAGTGCCTTCTATTTATCTTAGTAACATACTAATATAGGGTTTAGCTCGGTCTACTTTAGCTTAAGAGATGGTGGATTTTGGTGGCGATGCAGCAATTACTTCGACATCAGATCAGCAGTTAAAGTAATTTCCAACAGCCAAAGGGACATTTTGTGATTGTTGGATATAAAGATCATTTAGGTAAGGAGTATAAGCTTCTTATATGCTTTTTTGTTGAGGAAGTGTTGCATACTTCTGTGAGTTGATGCGACACATCAAAGTAGTACTACTACTAGTAGTACTCACCCGACTGTGCACCAGGCAGACCAAGCTCGTGTCGTGTTGGTGTCGTGTGCGGCCCGCACATTAACCAAAACCTAGCGCCTTCAGCTTAGCCTCTGCTTTTTAAACTTCTCAATATCAAGGCCAAGGAGCAATGTGAACCTATGATAGAGCCAATCGGATGGTTGAGAACACTACAATTCATAGCTAGGTGTGTGCGTGGGAAAGAGGGAGAGAGATGATATGTGTCGATGTAATGCGTGTGAAAAAAAGACTAGTCAATAGCTCGCCACGAGGCTATTCACTACAAAAAAAGACACATCCGTGACATTTTGGCCCGAACAATTTTTTTTGTCATGCTTATGACACTTCTATGACGATAATTGTGACAAAACCACGTATCATCATAGATGTGGTGGGCTCCTGCTTCTATGACAAAAAATCATAACAGAAATGGGCTTTTCATCCTGGGCGGGCTGGGGACGCACCTGCATGACATTCTTTGGGCCGTCCATGACAGGAAAAAATCGTGGTAGAAGTGAGGGCGAGGAAAATTTCGGGGAGTTCCCGGTTACGATGGGTGGTCGGGGCTGAGCGATGCACGGAGGCTTGCACGTTTCTCTCATACATGTACGCGCGTGTGTGTGAGGCGTTGGGCTCTAACTGAACCCAAGTGAGGCATTCGCTTACTGAACCCGAGCGATTGCACTAGCTATGTTACTAAACCCGAGCGATCAATCCCTTGGCTGTTAACTGAACCCGAGCAATTCCTTCGCTACTGCTGCTAACTGAAGTCGATCGAACCTGCCTCTTGATGAACAGTGACTGTTGTTGGGGGTTGGATGAACAGTTCCCGATGGGGGTTGGATGAACAGGAGCCCGTGGTAGTAGTAGGCCGTTGTCGCTGGATGAACAGGACCCCAATCGAGGAGGCCGCCACACCCGAGCCGGTTGGGGGTGGATGAACAGGACCCCGTGGAGGGCTGGTTGAACAGTAGCCGGTGGAGGCTGGATGAATAGTAGCCCGTGGATGAACAGTAACTGGTGGAGACTGGAGGAAGTCAAAGCTGGATGAACAGTGGCAGGTGGAGGCTGGAAGAAGTCGACGGTGGATGAACAGTAGCCCGTGGAGGCTGGAGCGAGGTAGTAGACGCTGGATGAACAGTAGCCCCGTGGAGTCCCATTTTGCGGTACGCCACACCCCTCCCGATGAACAGGACCCCGTTTCGACCATAGCCGGTCCAACACAAGTCCGTTTCCTCCGTTTTGCGGTACGCCACACCCCTCCCGATCAAAAGGATCCTGTTTCGACCATAGCTGGTCGAACAGAAGGCTGTTTCCTCCGTATTGCGGTACGCCAGACCCCGTTTCGGCTGTTCCGTCCAAGCCGGTTGGCTCTCGTTGAATAGGACGCATTTTGACCCAGCCGATTGGCTGCCGATGAACAGGACACCGTCACTGTACGCGTTCGAGACCACGCCCGTATGTACGTACGTGGCCGTCTTTTTTGCAGCGTAGCTGTCGTATGTGTACAGGATTTAGATGGGACTGCCTGAACTGCTACCGCTCCTTACTCGGCCACGGTTCATCATGGCAGACAGACCGATCGACCAGTATGTACACAGACAACGCTATATACGCTTTGACTGGGTGGGTCCCAGCTGTCACGGAGGACAAGGAGGCACTTCCTTGCGTGCGAATATATAGCTGGCGGGTCCCAGTGGTTAGGGGCGGAATCATATATTTTTTTCCCGTAATAAGGAGGCACTTCCTTGCATGCAAAGATGTTGTTGGTGGGTCCCAGCTGTCAGGGGCAGGAATAAAGAGGCACTTCCTTCCTTGCGAAGATATACGTTGTGAGTCCCAGCATTCAGGGGGAGGAATAATTTTATTTTCGCGTAATAAGGAGGCGGTTGCACGCGTGCGTCCACGGACCTGGTGCGTCCCCACTGTCAGCCTCTCCACATACAGTCCTCTTCCAATGACTCTCGTTTGTTTGCATGTTGACCATGCCGCGCCGAGCGCACCAAGGCGGTGGACGACGGCGAGGCCCCGGATGACAACGAGCCGGAGATGGGAAGATGCGACAGTGGAGTCGCAGACGGAGAGGTGTACGAGGGTTAACTGGTTCTGGTTTGGCGTGGTTCTGCAGTCGGCGGAGAATAATAGGAGGTGTGGAGGGGTGAACGGATGGCCTGGCCAGTGGTGGAGTAGCGCTTCGCAGCGAAGCGTGCTAAGCAGAGCTGCTAGCAGCTGGAGCGGGAGCATGTGGTCCCGGCGGCGCTGGAGGAAGAAGACGAGAGTTTGAAGATGGATGCCGACCGTTGGATGTAAATCCAATGACTATCGAGGTCAGAATCATTTGTTGACTAAGTTGACAACGCCTTGCATTGGCTTCGACCTATTGGCCCATATTTCAGCCTCCAAAAAAATGTCACGTATTCAACCCATTTTTTTAGAATTCACAGTCCATTAGCTGGGCTGGGTGAACAAATAATGTAGCGTCCATGCAGCCCATTTATTTTTTTTCTAAAAAACTACAGCCCATTTGCACTTTCTCGAAATACTCAAATTTGCTGGCCTGGGTGAACAAATAATGTAGCATCAATACGGCCCTTTATTTTTTCCTAAAAAATTACAGCCCATTTGCACTTTCTCGAAATACACAATTTTGTTGGGCACAGCAATGTTATCAAAAAATAAACAGGAGCTGATAATAAGTGCTTTATTATTACATTGGTCCTTAAATCTTACCAAGCTTTTGTACATAATCACTAGGATTTTCATTGCCTTAATGTAAAAAAACCCAGATTTTAATGTTAAACATTTATTTTTATAAGTTCATAAGACGTGGAATATTTTTTCTTATATATGTAAGTATCTGTTAAATATATGATGATAATAAAAATAATATATAATAACATATAAAATAATATAAATATATATAATATAGTTAGAAGGAAACATAAGTTGGACCTGGCGTTCCTATTCTTATATAGAAAAATAGAACAGACCTCTGCGTTATCTTCAAAAAATACATAAGTTGGGCTCCGGATGTTTAAGAAAAAATATAACCTAGGATGGGAGGGCCATAGGCCGGTCGATACATGACGGCCCTCAAAAAAATACAAACCGGCATGTCGTGGGCTGCGCATGTTATAAAAGAAAGCCTAGACTGGGCAGCCCACAACCCAGCTGATACTTGCTGGCCCACTGGTAATAAATGATACCTACCATCTCCATGATGACTCGCTTCGTTGCAAATTTATCTTCTTTAGTAACTACGTTGACAAACCCGTGGGCCCCAACATGAGTATAGCATTAGGAGGAAGTATTTTTTCAATGAGGTACTTCCTTGCGTACGGCCATGGACCTGGTGGGTCCCGACTGTCCGCCTCTCCATGTACAGTCCTCTCTAGATTCTACTCGTTTGTTGAGTATGTTCACAATGGCAGACAGCGGCGCCGTGGCGAGCGCACAAAGGCGGAGGATGACCTCCAGGCCCCGGACAAGAACGCACCGGAGCTGGGGAAGACCTGCTACAGTAGTGGTAGATGATGTGCCAAATTCCAGCGAAAGTACTGGAGTAGCCCAGTGGCCAAGTTCCACTCCCCAACCACTGCTCCGCCCGGGTTCGATTCCACCTGATGCAGTGAAAATAACCCCAAATTTTTGCCTCTACCTCTAACATGTGGGTGCCCATTGTCATCTACGCACACCACCTCCAACACTTGCCAAAACTTCGTCCCTCGGTTTCTCTATTTTTCGCACACTCAACATTGTGTGGGCATTTTGAAAATAGCATATCTTTTTGACTGTGCATCATATGAAGATGTGCTATGCATGAATGTTGATCAACATGATGTTAACTGGCTGGTAGTTCCATTTTTGATCATGAATAAAACTTCCAACATGATGTTATCCCTGTTTGAAAAGGGCATGTTAATATAAATGATATGCCTCTGAAACTTGCAGTTTCTTATCTGAAACTGAAACTTGCTGTTTCTTCTCTGAGAATCACCTTGTCTGCACTTTTATATGAAACTACATTTTTTAAAGTGCTAAAAATAGATCTCTAGAATTCATAAAATACTTCATATGCTCAATACTGCAAATCTGAAATTCAAAAGACATTCATATCTAAAAGTACTCTCAAAATACACAACACAAAACACAATTCACAACCTGCACATACTGACAACCCTAAGCTCCTCCTCAGACTATTTGGGGGGGGGGAGTCCCCTCCTATTCCTCGGCGGCAGACAGCTGCCCCGTGGGACAAGGTGAACGGCGAGGGAGAGGATGGCGGGGAAGCGTCGTCGTGCCAACTATTTTTCTCCTCTTGCAGTTGGGTTCGGTCGACTAAGACTCCACCGGCTCGCTCTGCCATGGCACCCTCACAAACGGCACCGTGTAGATGCTTGATCCTTCAATCTCTGGTGGATGCTTCATCTTGGATCGATACTCCCACCACCGCAGCCTCACGATCGGATCCGGTGAATCTGTTTGCTCCATGGCCCAGAGGAGCAGCTCTATGTACTCCTCCGCGACTCCCTCTGGGTGTATCGCCGCCTTTTCGCTCTGTTCCAGATATTTGGCCATCGCTGTCTTCATCACCACTAATTGCTCCGGGTTGTCAAACCAAGACTATATCTCCAACATCCTAGCTAGCTTCACAGGGTCGCCGCCCGACCTGCGATCCACACGTATCGGTTGTACTCCTCCATCGACCTACTTCTCCACAGCACCTTCACACGCCGGCGGTGGTTTTTGAATGGAAGAGGAGAGGAGCAGCGCTGGTTTTGGATTAGAACGGGAGAGGAGCGGTGGTGGTTTTGAAATGGAAGAGGAGAGGAGCGGCGCTGGTTTTCGATTGGAATGGGAGAGGAGCGGCGTGGTTTTGAAATGGAAGAGGAGAGGAGCGGCGCTGGTTTTGTATTGGAACAGAAGAGGAGCGGCGGTGCTTTTGAAATGGAAGAGGAGAGGAGCGGCGCTGATTTTGGATTGGAACAGGAGAGGAGCGGCAGTGGTTTAAGAGGAGAGGAGCGACGCTGGTCTTGGAAGTATTTTTTTTGTTTTGCATATTTTGGGTCAAAGTTTGACCACGTACTGTATTTGACAAGCAAAATGTGAATGCATGTCATCAAAAATTGTATCGTTTGGTTCATATCTGAATGTACTTTCAAATTATATTATTTTTGCAACATATAACATATATTTTATTTGTTAAAATCATGGTCAAAATATGACCCAGAATACAAGGGAGGCTAGTTAATGTGGGGTCGCTTTCTTAATTGAATGGTAAATTGATTTTGATTTTGATCCAGTCACAGCGCGTCGGCCCTCTCGTCCAATCCTAAATCGCTGCCGCACGCTCCTCTCCCTCTTCTCCATTGCAAAACCACCCCCTCTCCTCTCCGTCTTCTCCATTCCAAAACCACCATCTCGCCTCTCCCTCTTCTCCATTGCAAAACCACCCCTCTCCTCTCCATCTTCTCCATTGCAAAACCACCGTCTCGCCTCTCCCTCTTCTCCATTGCAAGACCATCGTCTCTCCTCCCATCTTCCAAAGCCAGCACTGGACCTCTCAGAAGCACATCTATGGAGAGGATGCAGCAGTGAATCGGGCAGATGGCCGGCGGCGACCAGGCGAAGTTAGCCAGGTTGAAGGAGATCCATACTTGGTTTGACAGTGAGTGGGAGATTTCGAGGATGGTGAGGGCCATGTGGCAATGTATGCAAAAGAGCGAGACGGCGGTGATGAGGGCGGTGATGTACTCCCCGGCTGCAGTCACGCTGTAGTCCTTCGAGTTCATCGAGTATCTCCTCTGGGCGATGGAGCAGACAGATTCGCCCGAGGTGAAAGTCAGGCGGAGGTGGTGGGCATACAGGTCGAAGTTCGAGCATCTAGAGGATAACGAATAGATCGAGTATGGTGTGCCGTTTGTGAGGGTGCAGTGCCAGCCGGAGCCACGGGAGTATTCATTCTCCCACCATAAGAGGAGGTCGTATGGCATGACGTCGCTGCCCCACCATTCTCCACGGTTCCCTCGCCCCTCTCCTCGTTTCAACGGCGGTGGTAGGGTTTAAGGTAAGCATCGCACTAACCTAATCTTCCATCTGCTCATGCTTACAATCAGTGTGACGGCTAATGAAAATCATACGGGTAAGTACTGGGTACTACTCCGAGTCTCCGAGTACTACACCAATTACCCTAAAATAACTCTGGACCAAAAAAAGTTGTGACAATGTGTACAAATAAAGAAAAATCGATTGGTGCTTCTTTCAGAAAAGAGTAGTCCATAGAAAAGTGCCAATATAAGCTACTCCTATTTGATTAGAGGATTTGCTGCCGAGAAAGATCCGTCCACCCCTCCCCCTCTGGCGACTCCAAGGGCGACTCCATTGGCGAACCATGGCTCCCCCTCATCGTGAACCTCTCCGGCTACGATGGCACCTCCTCTCCTGGATCTCTTGCCAGGAGTGGGATTTGCTGACAAGGTTAGAGCCAGGTTCTCCACTCCTGTTCATTGCCTTGATCCACTACATGCTTTTCATTTGGTGGTCTCCTTTAGCCATTCCTCTTTCCCCCTCGCCATTGAGCATGTTAGCCTAGCGCTTCAGGCCTGCGTTGGTGATTCACCATCTGTTCTTCATGTCATTCACCTTTGTGGCCATGTTTTCAAATTTTCTATCATTTCTAAGGCAGTTGGGTTTATGATCTACCAACTTAGATCTTTTCGATGCCCTCTTTTCTCCTGTTCTTTCATCTCTGGGGTTATGGTGGACCAGCATGGATCCGAGAATACAATTCTTGGCTTTATGAGCTCGATCATGAATGGACTACGGTGTCTAGATCCCCATGTCGCATCCTCTTCGGTGCAAATTCCATCCTCGTTGGTCCCCGTCATCCTCCTCCGCCGCCAACGAGCAGATCCCAGTCCCTCGCCAACAACCTAGCGCCAATCCCGGATCACGAGCCTTCATCGGGCGCGGCCGGTTCTGTTCAAATTTCAAATCCTGGCATTGGCACCTCGGCCCAATCACCCCTTCCACGGCCCATGAGCTCATCACCCATCCTTGACTCCCATGGCGACCCCCCGCAGCGGGCCACGGCCCAATCCCCTCGCACCACTCCCTCCCAAGCCCAAAACTCTCCTCTAGCCCATTCCTCCCTTATCGCCGCTGTCACTATTCCTATTTCCAAGGATTTATCATTCTGTGGCAAATGTTTATCATCTGGTCACCGCCGTGTGGATTGCAAAAATCAGTTTAGATGCCATAGATGTTTCAGATACGGCCACATATCTCGTTTTTGTTACAACTCCAGGTACAAACCCCCCGTTTATCGGGTAAAATCCTATCCACCTACCAAACCGCCACCCGTACCCAATAGCCCGCTTGACGACTCATCTCCCCAAAACCCCACTTCCCCCCCTCAACTCGTCCGCCCATCCTGCCAAACCCCCTATTCTCCATCGCAACCTTGCTCCACTCCGCCATTGTTCTCCCACGCTCCCCCAGCTCCTCCGACGCCATGGCCACCTACCCTTGCGACCCCCTGCCTCTCCTCCCACCCGGCACTGCCATCATGGAAGCTGACGGCAATCGACGCCGCCGCACCTACCATTACCTTGGTGGCGAGCCTCTGGTCCAATCAGGGGACTGGGCCATCATCTCCCTCGCGCCACCTCCTGACCCCAACCAGTTTGAGACGGATGCCATGCTCATCCGTCACTTTCTTGACCATGAGCGTGGCTTCCGCATCACTGAGATATCATGTTGTGGGATGGGTGCTGCGTTCGTCCGCTTTCTGCACGCCTGCGACATCGACACCACCATCACCAACAGCCCCTACTTTGTTGGGGACTCAGTTCTACGCGTCATCCGCCATGACAGAGGTATCAATCATAGGGACTGTACTTTTATGCATGATGCCTGGATTATGATGGTAAACTTCCCTCTTGAGGCATGGAGACCTGACAAAGTTAGAGAGTCTGTCAGTGGTTTTGCCAAGTTCTTAGTTTGGAACAGAGATATGTCAAATAGAGCTCGTATCCTTTTCATAGTTAGAGTACCTGATCTGCTGGAAATCCCTGTTAGTCATGTCATTTGTGAGAGCTTAGATGATTTTGGGCATGGGCAGTCATGGACATGTGATGTTTACATTCTGCAAGCTGATCTTCCTGGAGCTATGGGGGGTGATGAAGACCCAATCCCCCCTGATGGTGTTATGCACCCAATGCCTTTTGCTCCTTTTGGTGGAATTTGGCACGATGCTGACTTTGCTGGCAATGAAAACCACCATGCTGCACCTGCTGCCCAGCATGCACCTGATGAGGGTAATGAGGATATTCCCATGGTCAACACACCTCCACAGAGCCCTAAGCATGCACCACAGGATCACCCCTTCCAACCTGTTGTCGAGGCTACTGATTCTTTCATTGCTATGCATGACATGATGTCAAAAATTATGGCCTCTGCCCCTGCCATACTTGAACAACTTTCTGGCTCCACTGTGGTCAGCACCAGGTGCCATCTGATCAATGTGGAGGATGAGCATGGTCCAATTAAGAAATGCTTACTCACCATCACTACAGAGCTCCCCAAGGAGCCGGTTATCTCATCTGTGCAGATTTCTGAACTGCCTGGTCACTTTGAAACCAGCAGCATGCAAAACCCTGAGCAAGTTCCATCCCCTGCACTGCTTGATTTCATTGCTAGCACACATAACTCTCCTGCTGATGAAAACCCACATGCTACTGTCAGTGAGCTACCTGTTGCGCTTACCTCACCTGCTATCAACAAGAGGAAGAAGATCAATGCACCCCTGGATGTAAATGATCTACGTCGCAGCCGTCGTCTTGCGGGTCTGAGTGTTGGTTTCAAAAATGAAGCTGCTGCTAACAAAGCAAAAAACATGGCCAAGTGCAAGAAGAATCTGAATTCAGAGTTTGAACATGAGATCCATGACCCTATTGCTGGACCACCCCCGGAGCTTCCACTTGAAACCATTCAAGCTATTGCCACCAAGCAGTGTCAGATCCCTCCTGAGGAGGTTTCTCGAGCAAAGCTGAAGGCCACCGTTGATCATGAATAAATCTAGATTAGACGGTATATGGTCTTGCTGTGACAAGACCCAATTAGGCCTTAAGCCTCCTATTTATTTATCTTGGCACTGGATTCTTGCTTTTGCTTTACTTATGAACTTGGTCTGTAAGGAGTTAAACTCCATTATTTGCTTATGTTGCTGGGACCTTATGCTTTCTTTATATTGCTATCTGAGATGTCTGAATGGTCAGTTGGGTTGTGGTCAGTTCAACAATTATATGAGATCATGTCTAGTCCTCTGGTTTTTCTATACTTCATATAACTTATTTTTGATCCCTGATATAAGAGGAATGATTAAGTCATTTCCATATGGATACACACTTCTGAATTATATCAATGAATAGAACTTGGAATATATTAAACTGGAATGTCAGAGGGATAAACTCTCAAACCAGATGGGACGATTTGAGAGCTAAAATTGATGAGAGCAATTGTGGTATCATATGCATTCAAGAAACAAAAAGAGATTCTTTTGATCAGACTTATCTCAGGAATTTTTCTCCTAGAAGATTCAACCAATATGCTTATACCCCATCAATGGGCCTCTCTGGTGGCCTTATTACTATTTGGAATGGTAGCCTTTTCAGTGGATCTATCATCAGCCAATCTTCTTATCAGATTACAGTCAAACTGCTATACAATTTATCTGGTCATATATTCTATATCAGCAACATTTATGGCCCTTGCCAGAATGAGGACAGAGTTTTTTTTTATTGGTTAAACAATATTGATGCCTCTCAAATGGATCACTGGATGCTTGTGGGTGATTTTAATTTAATCAGAAGTCCCCATGACAGAAACAGACCAAGTGGAGATACAAATAATGTGCTTATGTTCAACAGCCTACTACAACAAATAGACCTTGTGGAAATTCCACTCAAAGGAAGAAATTTCCTATGGAGTAATATGCAAGATATGCCCTTGTTGGAAAAGTTAGATTGGATATTCACCTCTGCAAACTGGACTTTGTCCTTCCCAAATACCCTAGCCCACCCTCTAGCTAGAGTTTCTTCAGACCATATTCCAATACACATACAGATTGGCAGTGACATTCCCAAGTCTTCTATCTTCAGATTTGAAAATTACTGGTTTGAATTTGATGGATTTTATGAGACTGTTTTACAATGCTGGAATAGAAATCAACAATTGGTAAACTCTGCAAAAGATATTGATGCCAGATTCAAATGTCTCAGAATGGGTCTCAAGAAATGGAGCAAAAACCTCTCAAGACTCAACACCAATATCTCTGCTTGTAACTATGTTTTATCTATGCTTGATGGCATTGAAGATCAAAGGAACCTGAGTACTATGGAAGCCAATTTCAGAAATATTCTGAAAAAGCATATCACCAAGTTATTGGAAGTTAAAAGAATTTATTGGAAATCTAGATTTTAAATGAGGAGTGTGAGACTGGATGATGAAAATACTGATTTTTTTCATGCCATGGCTACCCAAAACTACAGGAAAAATTACATTACTTCTATTATTGATGATGATGGAAATTCATATCAAAATCATGATCATAAGGCAGCAATTATTTGGAAATCCTACAAAGATAGATTGGGCAAATCCATTGATCCTTCAATGCTCTTCAACCTAGAAGAACTCATTCAACCACAAGATTTGTCAGAACTTGAGGCTCCTTTTTCTATGGATGAGATTGATCAGGTAATTAAAGATTTACCCACTGATAGAGCCCCTAGACTAGATGGTTTTAATGGCACCTTCTTGAGAAAATGCTGGGATATTATCAAGCAAGATATCTATACTATGATTTGGGATTTCTTTGAAGGCAACTGTGATATTCAAAGTATAAACACTGCTTTCATTACTCTCATTCCAAAGATTTCAAACCCTGAAAATATGAATGATTTCAGACCCATATCCCTGGTCAGCCTTCCTCTTAAAATTATCACCAAACTTATGGTAAATAGAGCTCAGAAAATCATCACTTCTGTTACTCATGAAAACCAATATGGTTTTATCAAGGGAAGAAACATCCAAGACTGTCTGGGTTATGCTTTTGAATATCTCCATTTATGCCATCAGTCAAAAAAGCCCATCATCATACTCAAACTAGATTTTGAAAAGGCATTTGACAAGGTTGAATACAAGGCCATTATTGCTATGTTAAGGGCTAAAGGATTTGGACCTAGATGGATAAACTGGGTATCAAATATACTTCATTCTGCATCCACCTCTGTTTTGCTCAATGGAGTTGCTGGTAAAAAGATTATTTGCAAAAGAGGAGTCAGACAAGGTGATCCACACTCCCCCCTTCTATATATAATTGCTGCTAACCTACTACAATTAGTTGTAAATGCTGCCTGGTCAAATGGAGAGCTTTCTCTTCCCATCAGTCATGCATATCGGCAAGACTACCCAATCATACAATATGCTGATGATACACTTCCGATTATGCCTGCAAATGAAGATCAGCTTATCCACCTAAAATACCTACTCAACCTTTTCAGTCTGTCTACTGGTCTCTTTGTTAATTTCAGCAAATCCTCTATGATCCCCATTAACATTGACCAGCAGTCAGTTTCTATGCTAGCAAACTCTTTTGGATGTAAGGTTGAAAGTCTTCTATTTACTTATTTGGGACTTCCCATGGGCACCACCAAACCTACTGTCCAGGATCTCATACATGTCATATCCAAAATTGATAAAAGACTATCTGGAGTTGCTAGGTTCATGAATCACTCTGGCAGGCTTACCTATATAAACTCTGTTGTTGCTTCCATGCCAATATTTGCTATGTGCTCACTTAAAGTTCATATCACCATTTTGGATCATGTTGACAAATCAAGCAGAAATTTTCTCTGGTATGGAAATGAGATCAATAGAAGAGGTAAATGTCTGGCCAGCTGGGATATGATATGCAAGCCAAAACAACAAGGGGGACTTGGTGTTTTAAATTTAAGGGAGCAAAATAAAGCCCTCCTTATCAAGCACCTATTCAAGTTCTACAACAAGAATGATGTTCCATGGGTCAAATTAATTTGGGAGGCCTATTACCATAACAATGAAGTACCACACTCCAACAACAACAAAGGTTCTTTTTGGTGGAAGGATTGCATGAAAATGTTTGAGCTATTCAAAGATATGACTTCCTGTGAGATTAAATCAGGAAATTCCACTATGCTGCGGGAAGACAATTGGAATGGAGATATTATGAAGCTGAAGTTCCCTGAACTACACTCCTTCAATCAACAGGAGACTATATCTATTTGGGCTGCCAAAGGTTTGGAAAATTATTATAGCTTATTCCAACTACCACTGTCCATTACTGCCCACCAACAGTTTCACCTGCTATCTGATCAGTTAAATAACATCAGACAAAATAATGATCATGATATTTGGAATTTCAATTGGGGCAGTAATATAAACATGACAAAGAGGATCTACAATTATCTAATGAGAAATGATGATGCTGTTGATACTTTCAAATGGATATGGAAATCATGCTGTTTACCAAAGCATAAATTCTTTTGTTGGCTAATGCTCAATGACAGAATAAATACCTATTGACTAGGAAGAGTATGCACCTTGACTCCACTAAATGTGTCCTATGCAATGTTGAAGATATGGAAGACAGAACTCATCTTCTCTTTACTTGCCCATTTAGTCAAGGGTTTTGGTGGAACATTGGTTTTGAATGGAACTCAGATATGGATATCCATGATATGATTATTGATGCTAAACAAAGATACAATCTTAGTCATTTCATGGAAGTTATGATTGTGGGCTGCTGGTGCATCTGGAATCAAAGAAATGGCATGATATTTGAAGGAATTCCTTGCTCAATCAATGAATGCAAATATGATTTTATCAGAACTTTCAAGTTAACCATGCTGAGAGCCAAACCTAGTCTGAAGGATGGCATGTCATCCTGGATTGATAATATTTAATTTTCCTCCTTTCTTTTTACTTTTTACTTTGTTTTCCCAGCTTTCTCTGGTTGTCCCCCATCAACCATTGTGAGACTATTATTTGTCATTCCCCTATTAATGAAAAATGACACACCGTAGGGTTTTTTCCCTACTATTCTATGGTCAAAAAAAAAGATCCATCCACAGAGAGCGCCACCCATCCCACCGGTGGTGGAGGCCAATGCTTAGATGGAGCATGGTTGGTGTCGGTAATTTTTACTTGGCACCTCGCACTCTGCATATATGCCGGTTCCATCCGTACATTTGTGCAGTTCCACCAAAATGCAGCTGAATAACCCTGTTTGCACAGATAATGAAAAAGCGTGATTAGATTATAGTGGCACTAGTTGATGAAACATACACTAATAAATAGAAGAAACTTCATTTTCTTAATGGGAAAATATTGCGATAGTATCACAGTATGCCATGCTGCGAGGGCGAGATGGGCCCTGCGATGCCTCATACAGTAGGCCTCATACTAGAAATCAACCCAATTCTCCCCGATACACCTTCTGCCAGTGATGAACATCAGTGTACAGCGGTAGTACAAGGAGGGGCCTTGAGACATTCCAATCTCTATTTTTGTGCAGACCAACTAAAATTAAGCACCCCAGTTTGTAGAAACACTTAAACACTAACAATGGGACTAGTTGATGAAACATATACTAACAAAGAGAAGCACTTTATTTATCTACATTGGAAATGAAATGATAGAGAGGACAGTAGCTCTATTTTAACTTTATTATTACTTCATTTTATTAGTGGCACTAGGGTCGAGCAGGTGGCCAGCGAGGTGTACCGTGTGTCGCAAGGATGGAGGTTGGGGGTGCTTAGACTGGGATGCTGAAGCTGGCTCTTTCAGTCCCTATCTTCCCCCCTGATGTTTCTGTGGTAGCTTTTGGGTTGTAATCCAAACTTGGTCAAGCTGGGGCTGTGTCCCCCTACCTGCCTAGCTTATGTGGCGACCTTGTCCCCTGCTAGTACTCAGTCCGTTCTAGTAGTAGTTGCATAACTGCCCGTTTACACTGAGATGTTGTCGGATAATGGTTCTCTATGGTTGGGTTTCTTTAATGAAATCGGAGGAAACCCCCTCTTTTGATATAAAAAAATCAGTGGCACTAGCGGTGCCAAAACATTGCCTCAAATTAATAGTGCCACTAGATTAAGGTGCAAAATAATAACATTACTGCTTTATCATGGCAGTGCCAAAACAGTAGCACAAGACCAGAGTCAACATGCAGGATATTTGGAGAACGGTCGGACCAAAAAGGAACATACCTCGTGATGGGAACCATATCTGCAGTCAACGCCATCGTAGAAGGGATGACACCAGTCACCAACATGGATGATTCAATTCATGGGACCTTTTTGTGTAGTTCACCTAAAATGAAGCAATGTTTGCATCATGCAGTTAGCAAGTACTTGGTCCCATGAGCTAGCAACTTCTTCTTCATTAGTTGCAATAAAATTGAGCAACATCAAGGTTGGTCGTGAAGCTCGTGGAATGTTCAACTATAATTTGGATATCATTTTGTGCAGTTCAACTAAGATCAAGCGTGAAATGTATATCTCTGTTTGCACAAAAAGGTGGAAAGGAGGGTGACTAACAAGTGATGAAACATACATCAAATAAAAAGAAGCATGTTCCTTATCTGAATGGCGATCCTACAAGGACAATAGCAATTTCTAAAGCAGCAGTATTGCTAGATATTAGTGTAGGCATTAGGATTAACTATGACAACTGTTAAATAAGACATTACTTTAATGGTGCCATTGCTTCATTTTACCAGCAACATACATTAACAGCTGCTAAAGAGTTGGTATTTGGGCACAGGAGAGTAGGCGGACCAGGGCAGTTGCATTTCTAACGAAAAGAAGCAACTTTTCTTAATGCGAAATTTAGCAAGACATGAAAAACAGTGCCATTGATTCATATTACTGGAGACATTACATTGAAAACAACATTGGTTTAACGTGTCCTTACTTTAACAGTGGGACTGCTACATTTTACTAGTGGCATTACATAAGAGGGGCTCGGGGCAACAAACATCCAAATAGGGTATCTGGGTTGGTCCCATTTTTGTTCGGTATAGCCACCTTTTACTGTGTGAGGCTAGCAAATCTAGTGCTGGACATACTCTCTTGACTTGTTCCCCAGTCCCCACTTTATTTCCTTTTTCAACCAATATATCAGTTTATATTGAGTTTGTACTACGTTTCCCTTTATTTCAATATTAGACCAAGAGACCAGTTGGATAGCCAGTCTCTGCTACTTTTCGCCCCCATTATTTCCTCTTTTAACCAAGTCCTAGATTCAGGTAACAAATCTTCCCCCACCCCCACCCCCTTTCTTCCCTGTTTGAACCAAGTAGTACTAGATTCGACTGCATGAAGTAGTACTACTAGATTCGACTGCATGAAGTAGTTTTACCTCTTCACAGTAAAAATTTAGGTGGCTTTCGAACAGCCGATCGATCCTATCTATGAGGGGGCCTGAGAAGTAGTAAAAGATACAAATGCAGCGATGGGAGGAGCTGGGGCAGTAGAGCAAGGCCGGTTTCGAAGTTATACCTGAGGGTCGCCGGGATGTCTCTAGGTGGGCGGCGGGAGGCCGGATTTGCCCACACTACGGCAACAAGGAAGAAGGGGTCGGAGGCCCTCCCAAGCCGGCGTTGCGTGGGAGAGAACGACAAGGCACACTGATCGAGACGCACCAGCAGTGGGTCAGAGCTGTCGCCGAGGACGGCCGCATGAACGTTGCATCTTCTCACCTTCCCCGATGGAGGGGATCCGGCCAGATCTGTGACCAGCGGTGAGCAGAGAGAGAGTGTGGCCACCGTTGTCATGTTTAGATCTAGAGAGGACGAAAGAGTGTGAAGAGAGCAACACTAGCAAGCAAGCGCGGAGGCTCCGGCCTATATACTGGAGTAGTTTTGTTTTTTCTACCGGAGCTGGCTTGACCTCGTCAATGACTGTCGATAAGTCTTCATGCATGTGCCCCGGAGGCGCAATTGTTGTCATTTTGATTTGAAGCACCGGATTAACATAACACAAAAAAATGCCACATGACAAGAAATCGTAACCTCACTGCCCCAACGAGACAACATGAATCCCGACGGACAAACTAGACAAGGATCATAGCTCAAATTAAAGACAAACTCATAGAAAAGGGGTCAATCAATAAATCTCCTAATTAACATAGCTGGCTTGACTGAGATGGCAGCCGAGTAGTCTTCGTGCATGTGCCCCCAATGACCAGCGCATTGGAGGAACACAGTTGTCGCTGTTTATCCCTCGCAGTGATCCGAAGCACATGACACCTAATATTGCGAGATGACAAGAAACCTTAACATAACCGCCCCAAAGGAGGCGGCAAGAATCTATGCTGGAGTTCCATCGACTATGTGTAGACAAACGACCTCAAGGAGGATCGGAGCCCGAAAGAGAAACTCGGAGAAGAAGCGCCGACATCTGCGTGAGCTCTGCGCATGCCCGGACTAAAATCCCTAACATAAACTCAGCCGACTTGCGGGGACGGGGGAGTGTGCCTATGGTCAATTCTCAATTGCAGTCCCACATGTGTGTGTGCAAACGCAATATGACGCGCTTTCCATTTGGTGAGCGGCGTGCCAGACCGACCGACCGTCTGGGGTGCGACACGAACGCGACGGGCGTGTTGTATACATGTGGACCGCCGTTTTCTTATGGCTTTGCTCAATGGCGCAATCCATGGATACAAAATTATATTTAAAAGTCGAGGGCGGGGCTTTTCCTGCATGGTAGGCGGTGCAGCTCCGCCTAGTCGATTCGACAGAGAGGCGAGAAGATGAGGGAGTAGCGGATTGAACTTAGTGTTGCAAACGTAGGGCTGTGTGATTTGATGCCTCGTTACTGCTGGACAGGTGGGGACATGTGATTTGACTTGCCATTATCATTATTACTGTGGCATTACAACCGGGGTGAGTCTCCCCTGACCCCCTCCATGGTATACAGGTGCTAAGACGAAGTACTCTACAATAATGGGCTTATAGCCCGCTTACATGGCACTTTTGCTTATATGTCGAGGAGAGAGACATGGGCAAAATGGTGGGAGTGGGCTCTTGTGCAACACCCTAGCTACTTACTCCTTGGCAAATGCAATAAATACTACGAAGAAAGAGATAGAGAGAAGTAAAAAAAACTCTTATAGCCAACCTTATAACTAACCCTGTTGTATGAGTGACTATAAGTGATGACTATGTATGACATGCCAACATCAGATAACCTAACGCACCTAGACGGAGGAAGTAGTTTCATGCATGCGAAGTAGGCAACAAAAATGCTCATTTATAGCCGTCTGAAATCTCCAAGGGCGCGACCACGCGAGGGAGGTGACGGGCGTGGTAGGCGCAACCATGATACGAGCTGCTGAGAGCCCTTGGATCTGACATCGAACGGCCACATGCTAAGTTGCTGAACATTTGCAGAAGAACCCTCCAGGATAAGATATTCACCCATAGGTCTCGAATTATGCCATGCAACCGTTCGATCTCAGATCCAAGGGCTCTCGAAAGCCCGTATCATGGGAGCATGGAAAGCTTCATATCACCTGAAATTTTCTCAACGCTTGATGTGCGAACACGCAGATGCCATACTGTCAGGCCTAAAAAGTGGGTCTAGTAGACATTACATCTAATTGTGCCCCCATAGTACTATGCATGAAGCCATTTATCCACCGGGCAAGCCACTACCCTGCCATTCGCACGCCCTACTCAGCATTTTTACAATCGGAAAACCGCTAGCAGTTCGCTCCAACTCGTCCCCGGCCGTCCTTTAACATTACGGCAGTTCGCTCCTAGTCGTCCCGTCCTTTCACATTACAGCAGTTCCACTAATCCTAACCCTCCTCCAAAATCCATGGCGTCCCAAATCTCCATGATCGCCGGTGAGTACAAGGTTAGAACCATCACCGGCGATTAGTTCGACATCATCTACACCCGTTCTTCCACGACGGTGAAAGGATGCCTTGCTCACTTCAAACGCATGTTTGAAAAGTCAAATGGTGATGAGTGGGTCGCTGGGCTAGATGTTGAGTACACCACCGTCCTGGGAAAACAGAAGAATCTAAAGGAGGAAGAGA
Organism: Thinopyrum elongatum; assembly: GCA_011799875.1. Taxonomy (NCBI): domain Eukaryota; kingdom Viridiplantae; phylum Streptophyta; class Magnoliopsida; order Poales; family Poaceae; genus Thinopyrum; species Thinopyrum elongatum. The sequence continues at coordinate 362,190,831 of CM022299.1, forward strand.
AGAAGAAGCCTGCCGTGATCCAGGTTTGCGTGCATAACTTGTGCTTGGTCTACCACATATGCCATGGCGATGTTAGGTGCCAGGATTTTGAGGTCTTCCTCAAGGATAAAAGAGTGAAATTCGTTACTGTAGACTTTACGAATGATAGGAGAGTCCTGGGTCGGATAGGCGCCATTGTAGGCCAGCCCTTCGACCTCCAGAAGAATAGGCTGCTGTCCTCCTGTCAGCCTTCAATGTTGACCCTGGCAGGAGCCATGGTTGATCCTTCGTACGGTAAACTGACAAAACCTCACCACAAGTTTCATCTTGCATGGGAGTGGAATGAAATAGATAAAGACCACATTCAGACGCTGCAATGGATGCCTACCTTTGTTTCAATATCTACAAGGGTTGGATGAAGAGCCAGAGCCAAGTGTGCGGTTCAAGCAAAGAAGTATCCGTGAAGAGGAAGAGGGACAAGGACGAAGTTGAGGACGTGGACGAGGAGTCTGAGTAAGGTGGCAGTGTCGTTGCTCATGGTGGTTCTAATGCAGTGTCTACCGGATTAGTTACTTAGTTTAATTTCAGGGTGCTTAGTTTTATTTCAGGGGTGTGTTGTGCTGAGCCCCCAGCAGAACTATGTTATGTTCTTTCTCATTACTTTAACTCTTTAGTATGTACATACTTGTATTTCTTACAGTTCATCTTGTAGTTGGTAGTACTATCACTCATTTCTTCACATTATATACGTACTATATATGACATGGCCAACATCATATAGCCAGCAGTTGGCTATACTATTAACCACGCTCTAAGCATGCCACATACACAAAACACTTAAATGAGATAAGTAATTCTAAAAAAACAAAAATGAGAGAAGTTTACCCAAAGCATGAAGGAGTTTAGTTGTCAAAGAATTAAATAGGTATGCTAATTTCTTTAATAGACTTCAGCACCCCATCTAAGCACGTGCTAGCTTTTTTAATAGTACTATGCATAATTTGGCGACGAGCACTCTGTATATGTACCACCTTTTTTCTTTAATTTCATCTTGTTAGTTTTGCTCCATGGCGCAATCCATCGATACTACTACTGTAAAAAAGTACATTTAAAAGGCGAGGGCGGGGCAGTATCGCATGGTCAGCTTGACAGAGAGACGAGGGCCTTTGTGATTTGACAGCTCATTACTGCTGGAAGGTGGGGCCTTATGATTTGACTGCACGTATAATTGTTGCCGACGACCTGAGGAGGAGCAAAGAACCGTGCGGTATACTCTAGTTTTCCAATGGAGTACTAGTGCGACGGAGGAGTGCGAAACACGGCAGCCCAGTGCAATATGGAGATAAAAAATATCTACTAATTTGCTTGTCATTGATCCCACGGCACCGCTCATCGTACTCTTAGCATTGTTCTATTCGTGCCTCGCAGAGAACATGAGACATGCGGCAAAACACCCGAAGCAAAAGAAAAAACACAGGAGCAAAAGAATAAGGAAGATTACACCCCCCCCCCCCACCCCCCCCAAAAAGAAGGAAGACACAGACACAAGTCTAGGGTGCTGCTCTCTAATTCATGAAGAGTTGCTGGCCGTGGAGTCCTAACTGCTTCTTCATCGCCTCCACGACCTCCATCTCCTCACGCATCTCCTCCGCCATCTTCTTCATTCTGTCCATGACGCGGGATTTCTCAAGGCGATCGTTCATCATCTCTTCCACGGCTGCGTTACGTACCTTGACAGCAGTCGGGTGCTCGATGCGGAGCTTGGCCAACTCCTCCTTCTGTTCCATGATGAGGGCGTTAAGCATCTTCACCGAGGAAATCCTCTTCTCATGCAGCTTCTTCCAGCTGGCGTTCTCCTCCTTCAGCAGGTCGAGCTCGTGGCGGAGCTTCGCCTTGTCCTCCTGAAGTTGCAGGATTTCACCGGTCGCCTTCTTACCCGAGGCAATGCTCCCTTCAGCAGCTTCACCAAACCGGCGATCAACTCCTCTTGGTTATTGAGCTCAGCGGGCATGTCGTCAAGGCTCTCCTTCAGCAGCTTCACCAAGCCGTCGGTCAACTCCTTCTGCTTATTGAGCTGAGCGGGCATGTCGTCGAGGGATAACGACTCTAGCACCGCCAGCTCGGCATGTTCGCCTGCGCGGCTAGGGCGCTCCTGGGGGCCCTCGCCTGCCCGTGAGAGATCTTTCGAGCACCCCGCGAGGCGGAAAGCCCTCTCTTTTTTTTCCACGGCCTTGGTCACCGCTCCCTTCTTACTAGTAGTTCTCAACCTAGAGCTCTGCACATCGGCCATGGCAGGGAAGGACGAACAAGAAAGACTTATGAGGAGGAAGGTAGAGTAATTTTCGGCTAGGTAGTTCCCCTTTGTATAACCTAGTGGTACTAGTACTAAAACCTGCATAGTGGGAACACGTTCAGGTTTGATAGGTGTGAACAGGTTCATACTTGATTATAGCATGGTAGTTGTACTACTACTTTGGAATGTGAAGGGAACAAGCTAAAGATTTATTGATGGTTTTGGTTTCGAAGCCCGAAACGGCTCCCGATGAGTTTCCTTGAACACAAATTTCAAGTACTGCTCAAATGTGGTCGCACATGTCAGTGATGTACCTGGTCGTACATGTCAGACCAAGCTGATGCTTGTCCCTTCGGTGAGACGCGGGTGCGACCGACCGTCTATTGGTGCGACCGACCATCAAGTATTACGCGATGGAGACTTGTGGCTATCGGGTGATTGTCACGACCAAGCATTCAAAAACTCGTGATAAATCAATTACCATCTTTTTCCAAATGACCAACTATTTTTACAGAAATACAATACATATATATGGAGTGATTGTCACGGTTGTAAACCCCCATGGTGCCGCAAGTTCACTGCAGCAGCAACCGAGTAGGTCACTGCATCACTGGCGGGGAAGGAGGGCAGCTCACCTCGCCTACGATGCATGCCCAGCGGCGGCACCGTAGCTGGTCCCGCGATTTGGCTTCTCCTACCACCCTGAAGAGTTGCACCAGCTGCCCATGCCATTCTGCAGGCATGCGCGTTCTTTCCTCCATAGTCGACTCCGTGAATATGATCTCTGCCATTAGCCCCAGCTCAAAATCAACGCAACGCTGCTAGATGCTGACATCCCTCAGCATCTCTCCCCTGAGATCGACTTGCGCCTCCGCCTTGTGCTTCGCCAGGCGCAGCTCCTTCGGACTTGTCTCCAATCGATGCGACGCTTCCTCGATCTGATTTGCCCTTGCTGCCCACCACCTCAAATGCAGCCCTGGCATGTCCTCCGGCGCCACCGATCTATGATTCCAGAGCAATGGATCCCCTCTGAAACACATGTGAGTTTCGCTAAAAGGCGGCAGTGCTGCGGGCCGCAGCGAGAGGGCAGCCCGCGGTATCCTAGGATCTAAGGGATTATCCATGGCGGGATCCTCCATGGCGGGATCCTCCATGGCGAGGCGGGGAGGCAAGCGTAGGCGCTGGGAGAGCCCTACGAGGCTAAGATAAAGATAGTACTACTCCACTCTATCCATATTTAAATACAAAGGCCACCAACAGTAACCCAGGCAAAAAATGATCATGCTGCCTGTGTCCTGGTTTATTGGCCCCCTTTTTTATTTTGTGCCAATTTTTGACCAAGAATTTAACTAAGAAAATGTTAATGCATGTCACCAAAAATTATATCATTGGAATCACATTTGAACATAGTTTTCGATGATATCACTTTTTATGACATGCATAAATATTGTGTTACTTAAAATTATGCTAAAAAATTGTCACAAAATACGAAGGAGACCAATGGAAGTGGCAACCCATGATTTAACTACTCGCATGCACGCAGTGGAGTAGTAATGTCATTCTCAACTACTTCCTCCCTCACGTCCACTCAATTTGCATGCGCTATATTAATTGACCATCAATTTAGTGAACGACTATACACGCGTCAAATTATCACATGGGGTGGATCTTCATACAAAAATGCGTCCCATCGTGTAGCCGTGTGTGTGTGCGAGGGAATGAGTGCTGCGTGCACATCTTCGCTTCATGCACATACTGCCAGTGTGCATGAGAGAGGACGAGTACATTCTTCTGGAACCAGCAGCACGTTACTGTGATCAATCCACACAAGAAGGTCGCGACAATGCCTCCACATGCGCCACGTGGCTTCATGGATGCCCCCCACATCATTTTAATCATAATATATTAACTGAAAAAGGGAGAGACGCTGTGTAGCGTGCCATTGGAATTCTAATTTACGTGTTTTGCACATACTGGAAGTACTAGTAAGGTACACGTGCATTGCACGCATGAGATTTGGCAACCAAATTATGAATAAATACCACACTATAGCATGTAAGCTTTGAGTCATATATGCATGATGTAGATGTTCGTTTAATTCTTATAGTTCATCTCATTCAAAATCAATTAGTTTTTATAAAAAAGTTAATCTATTTTAAGATTCATGGAATTGTTCGTTGTAAAGCATAAAGTAAAAACAAATAATGGCAATTCATCTGGAAAAAAAGTTTGGGCAATTATGATACGGAAGATTCTAGAACAAAGGAGAAGTGCTTGTGTTTCGAGGTTTGTGCATTATGCTTAAGTTCAACCATGGAGTCTTCTAGATTGTACATGTGGCAGAATCTGGTGGAATGTAGATGATATCCAACGGCCAGTAGTGCTCGGATTTTCCATCTCTGCACCGTCGGATTGGCTTCATCCAACGACCATCTTTCAAAGTTATTCGCACACTATATAGGGGTATAGATATAGATATAGATATAGAGGTATAGATATAGACTAGTGGCACATCATCTAAAGCTTTTCTACACGCTCATTTTTTGTACAAATGTGCTCCACCGTGCACCCGCGCGTTTGTATCTGGGAACGAGTGCGCGCGTGCACCTCTTCTCTTTCGCACACGTAGTCCGTGTGTGTGAGAGATACTAAGATGTGGTGAGGGAATACGTGTCAATGCGATTTGTGTGAAGGAGAGGCCTATATACATACATGTATGTGCATGGGGCCGGGGTGATATACGAGAAGCGAGGGGAGGGGTCGACCGCGTGAGATATCGGTAGAGACAGATAGAGGGAAGAGCTCAATGAGAGTACAAGCACTGGGATATGGGGGGGCTGGAAGATGATGCGAGGGGCCAAGTGCAGGGAGACTGTGAAGGAGTGCACAAGTGCGAGATCGATATTTAAAGACAGGGGGCGAGAACATGCGCGGTTGCGCGCAGTGGCGAAGCCATGAAAATTAAATGAGCTAGGGGGGCAAGCATTGGTAATCCTTTATGGGGAGGGCCAATTCATCAACTTAAACCATTTTACCAGCAATTCATCTACTGATCACATTCACATTAGCCTCAATATAGTGATGTTAGGGCGGGCCAGGGCCCTTGCTGCCCCCTATCTTCGCCACTGTGCGTGCGTCTGAGAGATGAAGCGGAAGGCATGGATGATGAGAGGGAGACGATGGATAGATAATGTGTGTGTATTAGCTATTTAGTCCTGTATAGAGAGGTAGATTGATCGATGTGTATGTCGGAAAGAGGGTGAGACCTGACTAGATATATAGATCGATCGGTTTGTGTGGAAAATTGGGAAAGACCTAGCTATATATACACACACATAGAGGAACATCGATTGTTGCGCATACATGTGAGAGATAAAGAATGCCCGAAGTGATGAAGAGGGGGAGGTGTGTGTGTGTGCATGCATGGGAGACCGACCTGAAGAAAAAGATTGCGTGTGTGCGATGGATAATGCGGAGTGGTAGTGTGTGTGCATGCATGCACGAGCGAAAGTTAGTGGTACAACTATAAATAGAAGATGACTGTGTGGGTGTAAAAGACTAAGTGAGGTCATAATCAATGTAAAATTGAATTCAAATATTTGAATACGAGATCATGATGTTTGAAACCCATGCATGCATGAATATAACTGAGATATGCGTGGTGTGGTTTTGAAACGAGCATGCTATACTGTATACACATTGAACAAGGTCATACTGATTTGAATTTGAGATACCGATGGCAGGCATCATTTGGCCACATTGCATCCATGTATGGACACACTATTCAAATTGGAGATGATGGGTGGCTTTCGCATCACATATCTAAATGGTGTGTGTGTGTGTGTTAAACACATTGTACATAGTATCATACATGGTTTAGATTCTGAACATCTATCTAGAGCATACATGTACTATGATTTGAATACAACATAAAATGGATACATATATTTGAATTCGAGATCGTATGTACATGTAGTTCATATTTATATGGGAATTTACTACTCCTATATTCATGTCATGTGTTGTGAAGATAATATTTAGATGGTTGTATAACTAACCCGAGTACAATCCCATTCAAATAGGGAAAATGTACTCAAATTTAGTCCATATGCTAGACAGCACGAATTGTTTTTTTTTATTGTTGAGGGAAGTGCAAATTGATTTGGTACTGTACACGTTAAGCTTGTTGTCCGATTTTTTTAGTTTGTTGTTGTTGTATTTGAATGGCATTTCTAGTATTATAGTAAAACGGGACATGGCTCTCTCTAGTGGGGTGCGAATTGTCTTTTTTTTTTGTACACGTTAAGCTTGTTCTCCCGAAATTTCAGGCCGCGCCTTGTTATGCCAAAATTTCAAGCTAGCATCTCTGTCTATCGTGCTATGAAACTCTCGCCTCTTCAACCCGCGCCTTGTTATCCTGAAATTTTAAGATATCTCTTTGTCTCGTTATGCTCCAAAAACTCCCTCCGTCTCAACCGGCGCCTTGCTATCCCAAAATTACAACGCGCGCGAAAACTCCCACCTCTTGCGAAATCCCGACACGCGAAATTCCCGTGATACCCCTGAACCGAAAGAACCGCCTAGTTCAAATCGATGGGGGTACTTTCGTAACTTACCCCACATTTCGGACAAGCGTGTCCCTAGGCCATGGTTCCCCCTCCCATCCCCTCCGCCCCCCCCCCCATTCATACACCGAGGCCGCGAAGCCCCACACCCTCCTCCGTCCGCCACCCAGCCGGAGCCTCTTCCCCGACGACATCGTCCATCGCAACAGCTCAACGTCCCTCATCCTCCGCACCGGATGAGGATCCACTGTTGATCTCATCGTCTTGCCGGTTTAGCCACCCTGTCCTCCGCCTCCAAGGAGTTACCCTGACGTTCGCCTCATCTATCGCGCCACCTCCATTCCCACAGCGCCGTCTTCACCTGCACCACCGGAAGAGCAGCACCATCACCGATTCCTCAGATGAAGCTGAGGCCTAATCGGCGCCACCAAAGAGGTTCTACACTAATCGCTGCATTTTCTTCTTGATTCGATCCCACGGTGCTGCCGGCGCTCGGTCCCGAGCCGCCATGGGGCGGCTCCATCTACGGCGGCGTCGTTGGCCACTTCCTCCACGGCATCGCTCCCTCGGCGGTGATGTCCACATCAGTAGGAGCTGCTGCTGCTCCGGCTCTCGTTGGCCCTGCTGCTGCTGCTTCGGCTCTTGCTCGCACTGCTGCTCTGCTCTTGCTCTTGCTTGCGCTGCTGCTCTACCCTTGCTCACGCTATTGCTGCACAAGCAGCAGCTCCGGCTCTCACTCGAGCTCCTGTTGCTGCTACCTGAGATGCTGCTACACGACCAGCTGCCTCGGCTCTCGCACAGGCTGCTGCCCTGGGTGCTGCTGCTGCTGCACGACCAGCTGCCCCGGCTGCTCTCTGTAGTACGTTCCCTGCCGAAGCGGCTACCGATTTAGATCACTGCTACTCTGCCACTAGTGCTCAAGCGGCCAAAACTATTAGTGCATTGCTTTTCTGCTACTAGTGCGTTCAGTTTCGATAACAAAATTCAATTTCGACAGTAAAATTCAGTTTCGACAGTTAAATTCAGTTTTGACAGTGAAGTTTTGACAGTTAAATTCAATTTTACATCTAGCACTTTGTGGTTATGTATTTTACATCATCTATTGGATATGCTATTAGAATTCCACTCAGGTTAATGTTGTCTCTCTTGTCCTGCTTTAGCCTCGCTGTCGTACAACTCACCGGAGCTGCTCCAATGGCGAAACCCTCCATCACAGTGGAGCAGTACCCTCAGTTCCATCTCTAGACGCCTCAGATCTTCTTCTCCTCCTCTGACAGCCACATCAGCCATAGCATCCTTAGCAACCAACCCAATGATGCTGAGATCAACATGGCTTCGCCAAAGAGGTTGTACACTTGTTGCATCGCTTTTTTACTCTACATGTTATATATATTGTCCACTGAGCATGTGTAGTAATGTGAAATACGATTAGTTTCTCCTACTATATGACAAGCAGTGAGGTGTCAGGCAACTTAGCTATCTGTGATGGACTCTCTCGAAAGCCATAATTATTTATTTCTGCGTGTTTGAGCTGTGCATTTCTAGATGGGCCTGGGAGTTGAGCTAGTAGGGCAGTGGCCTGGGTCCAAAGTAGTAGAAGTAGCACAAAAACATTTTTGGAGTGTAGGCTTTTGCCTGTTCAAGCCTGTTTACCTTAATCGCCAGTGCTTGAAAGGAAAAGTGAAGGAAAACATAGGAATTGGAAAGTTTCCTATGGTACTACTATTCATGCATTTGGTTCAAAGGAATGGAGCAAAGGAAAACTGTAGGATTTGTTCCTTTAGTGTCTCCTTGAAAGACAAACCGTAGGAATTTTAATATCCACTTGGCCTCCTTTTCAAATTCCTATTCATGAAGCACAAGACTAAGAGATAGTAGCATAATAGCATTATAACTGTACATTTTCTTGTGGTTTGACTTAATTTTATCATGCTTCTTTGCATTCCTGTGATCTTCCAATTCTTGTGAACCAAACACCCAGATTGACAGAAATCCTGTGTTTTTAAATTCTCTGTTTTGCATGTGCATTCCTATCCTACTCCTGTGTATTTCCTATCCATGCATTGTTAGAATCCTCCAATTCAAACAAGCCCTTACAGAATTACTTCTGTTACAGATATGTGTCAAAGAAAACCTTGTGCGGTTTATCCCGCTCCTGCTGCGCCGTCGTCCACCCCAGCTCAGCTGCTCCAACGATGGAAGGAGCTATTATTCGTATTTTTTAACTAAAGCTATTATCTGCCTGCTATCATTGGTTTTGGGTCTATCCACAGGTTGCTACCATCACTCTGGATTTGTGCATGCACTCCTTACATAATCTCACTGTGTTTTATTCCTATGCATGTCAGTTATTGTACACAATAGTACTGAACATGTATAGCAAAAGAGACGAGCCTTGCATGGCAATAAAATTTCATGCAGACGTCGCTCCATGGTGGGCGCAAAAGCAACTCCCCCTCCCCCATTCCAAACTGTAATCAAGAGGAAGACAACTGTTCAGAGGGGGATTCAGAGGGAGTAGACCACTCCTATTTACCCCCTGAGGTCTTTTGCTCTAACTTGGCATGCTGATGTTGGTCAAATCATGCATATGGCGCCTTGCATTGCTTACTTTCTACATAAAATATGTCATCTGCTTAGTTTAGACATGCTTTGTGTGAATGCCATCTGTTTAGTTTCTATATCATATATGTGAATCATGCAATGCCATCTTGTTTAGCCAGGCATCATATATGTGAATTTTGCAATGCCATCCTGGTTAACCAGTCATCTTATATGTGAATTATATCATGCCATCCTTTTTTTATTACATATTAAATTTGTCAACAATGTTAGTACATTAAATTACTCTTCCTGTGCATCAGCCATTCGACACAGTCATGGAAAAATCTGGAGTGAAAACAAGGTCTTCAGAGCAGACAATGCTATCTGACGAAGCGCATGTGTTGCTGGTTACGGATAGCTCCTTTGAGGAGGATTCAGAGACAGATAACCAGTCCTATTCTCCCCCCCCCCCCGAGGTGCATGCTCTAACTTGGCAGGTTTATATTGCTCATATCATGCATATGGTGTCTTGCATTGCTATGTCATTTGCTTAGTTTAGACATGCTTTCTGTGAATGCCACCTGTTTAGTGTCTAATTACCATATATGTGAATTATGCAATGCCATCTTGTTGCAAGACATTATATATGTGAATTATGCAATGCTATCTTGTTGCAAGGAATTATATATGTGAATTATGCAATGCCATGCTGTTTAGCCAAGCATCATATATGTGAATTATATCATGTCATCCTTTTTTTGTATTACGTATTCCATTTGTTGACAATGTTTGTATATTTAACTACTCTTCCTCTGCATCAGCCATTTGAATTGGTGATGGAAAAATCTAGAGTGAAAACAAGGTCTTCAGAGCAGATAATGCTACCTGCTGAAGCAGATATCTTGCTGGTTATAGATAGCTCCTCGGAGGAGGATTCAGAGACAAATGATCAGTTCTATTTTCCCCCTGAGGTGTATGCTCAAACTTGGCTGGGTTATATTACTCATAGCATGCACATGTTGTCTTGCAATGCTTAGTTTTTACCTCATATACACAATATTGAATGCCATCTGCTTAGTTTACACATCATATATGTGATTGCCCTCTGATTGCTTGCTTAGTATATAAATCATATATTTGAATTATATCAAGCCATGATGTTTACATAGACAACATGTATCTGAATTATGGCATGCCAACCCATTTTCTAAAGACATAATATAGTTATATCATCTCATCCTGTTTACATAGTCATCATATTTTGAATTATGTCATTCTATCCGTGAATTATATCATGCCATCATGTTTCCATTGACGGCATGTATGTGAATTATGGCATGCCAACCACTTTAATAGACACATCGTATAGTTATATCATGTCATCCTGTTTACATAGTCATCATATTTTGAAGTATGTCATTCTATCCTGTTTAGTTAGCCATCATATATGTGAAATTGTGTCATGCTATCCTGTTTAGTTAGCCATCATATATGTGAAATTGTGTCATGCTATCCTATTTGGTTAGACAACATAAATGTGAATTATTTCATGCCCTGTTTTCTTCCCTACTATCCATTGCACTTGTCTATCATACAATGTCTGTACATTCAATTACTTTTCTTGTTTATCAGTCATTTGAATTGGAGGGGGTGATGGCAGTATCTATGGGAGTAAAAACACAGTCTTCAGAAAAGATAGTGCTACCCGTCGATGCAGATAGAACCACGGTTGTACTTGCCCAAGAACCAGCCCCACCACACATAACCCAGACTCACGCAGATTGTACCCCTACCTAGTTGGGCAGAGAACCAGCTACACCCCTTCTAACCCCAACCCCAGCAGATAGTAACCCAGTTCCAGTTGACACGGCACCGTCTCCACCACAGAGCACCCAAACACGAGCAGTTAGTAAGGCAACTGCAGTGCCCAAAGCACGAGGAACACCACTCCAAACCCCAAGTCAATGCTTAAAGCAGAAGAAGAATTGTTCTCAGGTAAGGTCCGTAGCTATGGTTCATACTCCTTTGCTCTTGCATCACTGTATTTACTCATAACAACTAATTTCAAATTTTAAGGATGCAATTGAAACTCCAATGTCGCAACAGGTATGTTTTAAACCTGTTTCTTTAACTGGTTTGCTGTTGTAACTTGCTCTATGTTGATTTCAGTTTCAATTAAATAAACAGTTATGTTCTCATGCCACACACATTTCAAGTGTTGCTAGTGCTGTGTAGTTTCCCGCACTTATATTCTATCTATGCTGCTTTGTCTTAAACAGATATGATTTGAACTATCTCTATCTTGATTTGGCAACATAAGCTAGAATGACCATACAGTGACCATAGTGCATAGATATATGTTTGTTCCATGCTGTTATCATGTCCACCTTACTACTGAACTGGTTTACCAAAATGAGTTTCATATACAACATGGTAAACCTGTGATGTGTCTGCTTGTTTCTCTTTTAGAATGTGGACAAAATATTGTAGAAGAGAACCCCGTTATGCAATGGTAAAGGAAGTAATGAAGATAAGGTTCAAGATAGTGAGACATCCCTGTTGGTCTCCAAGAAAGCTGATAAAAACTATCTTGAAGATAGTGAGACAACCCCAAAGTCATGTCTTGATGTAGTGTTCGAGTTACTGGCCACTACTGCTGGCACAAGCTCTTCGATCTCGCTGCCTGAATCAGTTCGTCTTCTTGATCCTCAAGTTCAAGTTGAAAGACATCGATCAGATGTGCTACGACACAAAGCCGAAGGACTGAGGAAGTCCCTGCAGAATTCAGATGCATACTTTCTGGTGCAACAGCAAGCGCTGGAGGATTTAAGCGCTAAACAAGAGAAAGTTAATAAGCTTTCTAAGCATCTTGCCAGCATGGTGGGTACCCAGGATATTGTTTCTTGAGCTCTTCTGAAGTGGTTTCAGTTCTGGACTTGTTTTGCTGTGGCGTCTATTTGCACTGGTCGCCAACTTTGACAACCAGTGTATGTAATATGCTACTTTGTTCCCTAAATTTGCACTGGTGGCGAACTTTGATATCCAGTGGATGTAATCTGTGTAATCGTAGTAATATCATAGCGTTAGTTGCTTGCTTATTTATTTTGTTAGTTTTATTTATTTGTTTGCTTCTAGTTCTGCAGTTATTTTTTCTCGGTTTCCTAGTGGTCGCAATAACCTATTTTTTAAAACTAGGCCACAATAACCATGGGCAACATACGGAACGTTGTAACCATGGTCCTGCTATCTGCTGTAGTGACCATGGGCCTTCTACGGGCCGTAGATTCAATGGGCCTTCTACGGGCCGTATGATCGATTGGCCAAATATAGGTCATACTATTCATGGAGCATAAACCGGCCGCAATATGGGCCGTAAACGGGCTAGAATGGGAATCGTCTGTTCATGGGCCAACCATAACGGGCCATTAATAGGCCGATGTGTACAACGGGCATAATTTTATCGGCAGGCATAATGGGTCGTTAATGGGCCATATTTCATGACGATATGAAATAGGCCCAATGGATTAACGGGCCACAGACGGGATGACTTTAGCCAAGAGTTGAATTAGGCCCACAAGCATAACAGGCTAGTAACGTACCATAAGTATTCGAATGCTGGAAATGAGCCCAAGAATAAATGGGCCCTTAGAAGGCCGAAAGATAACATGGGCTGGAAACAGCCCAATGGAATAACGGGCCGTTAATGGGTATAAAGCGACATCATGTTCATTATGGGCCAGTTTCACCATGGGCCGTTAATGGGCCCAAGTTTGCAGAGGGCCTCATATGGGCCGAAAGACGTCATTGGCCATACATGGGCCAGAAGTTACAACGGGCTGGAATCATATTGGACGGCCCAGATGATGCTACTGGGCCTAATTCGGATAGGCCATAACGGGCCGCGAGTTAGCGGGCTGTAAATGGGCTATATGCGAATAGGCCGTTAACAGGCTTTCTATGGGCCGGCCCGCTACCTTTTGACCAAGTCAAACGGGTCGGCCTTTTCACTTGAATGGGCCACTGTTTGGCCTTGCCACGTGTCGACGTATCATAGGCGCCTCCCGTCCAATCAGTGAATGACATTTGTCCCAGCACTGAGCCGACACGTGGTTCCTCTGGCCATTGAGAATTTTACATGTGGAAAATCCCCATTGGTCCGGGCTGTTAACGGGTTATCGGATCCAAACCAAAACCCGATAGCTTAACGGTGACCCGTTACGGTGGATGCCACGTGTCGGTTACCCTTGACGAAAACACTTCCATGACGCGCCATTTATCGTCATGGAAGTGGACACTTCTGTGATGATAATTTTGGTATTTTCATGGAACACTACTACGACAGCACAGGTATGACTATCTTGATTCTGTCATAAAATCGTCATGGATGTACATGCATGACAGAAAACATGACCAACTGATACAAACACGTATCATCACGGAAGTGGTTTTTTGTGTTGTGATTCTTGGCGAACGCCCCAATAACCGTAAGATATGTATCCGACGGTGCCAGTTATTGCACACACACAGCATTAGAAAAAGAAGTGTCGTGGCATATTACAAACCTACCGCACCACGCCCCTTCCCTACCCATGAAACTGCCACTCGAGCGTTCGCAACTGCCATGGTCTGCTCCTATGTGCGATCTTCATTTTTTTAAAGGGATCTACAATAAAAGGCCGAGCTTTTGGCGCGCGGTAGGCGGGGGAGCTTGGCCTGTCGGTTTGCTACTGCTCACATGTGGTCGAACATAAGTGATGTACCAAGCCGATGCGCGTCGCTTCGGTGAGCAGCGGACCGGACATACCGTCTGTTCATGCTAAGCGGCGGGCCGGACCGACTGTGTGTTGGTGCTACTGCTTACATGCGGTCGCATGTGTCAGTGACGCACCAAGATGATGCGCGTCCCTTCGGTGAGTGGCGATCCGGACCGACCGTATGTTGGGGCGACGCCAGCGCGACGGGCTATAAGTTTACCGCCTAACTTAATTTGTAAAGGGTAACACTTGCTTTGCCTCCTTAACAAGATCGGTCACTAGAAATCCTCATTACATACGTTTCTCGGACGCGTACGTGGGCCCGCATTCTCAGAGGCCATCGTGGCGGAGCCAGATGCCCACAACCTCTCGGAGCAAAAAATGAGTAGCCCGCTGCTGGTTATTTCTATAAGAAGTTTAGAAATTCTCAATTTCACGTGTGACGTGATATTAGCCGTTCATTGATGTTGATCCAACGGTCTAAGTGCCTCAGAATGGCTGTGATTCGTGTCTACAGTAACCTCATTGTACCCAGCAGTGTCTACGTTCTTCTGGAAGCATCAGCACGTCAGTGTGATCAATCCATGCAAGAAGCTGGAAAACAAACCCTCCATATGTGCCACATGGCTTCATTGAGCTCCCCCATCATTTTATTCAAAAATATATTGACTAAAAAAGAGAGACATCTCCCGAAACAAAAACTTGCTCATATTTTGTTTCCTACTTGCTTTGCACGTACCGGTAGAGCAAGTATAACAAGTTACAGTCAGCGGGCTATAATGATTAAACAATTATATTTGTGTTGAGTTGGATGTGAGAGAAGAGGAGAGAGAATGGAAGCGGGTTGTAGATTAACAGCCGGCTACAGCACGGACTCCAAGAAACATTGTGAGAGTTTACAGTGGGCCATGCATTAATAAAGTAGTACTGCTTAGCAACTAGCTATACTATACACTTTGGCTATTAGGTTGACTATATATGACATGGCAGCTCCATATAGCCGGTTGTTGGCTATACCATTAACCATGCTCAAAGTACCAGTGCCATGTCATCTAACAAGTCTTTCAACATGCGTCAAATTATCACGAGGGCTAACTCTCCTTACAGAAATGTGCTCCATCGTGTACCCGCATGTGTGTGTGAGGGAGGCAGCGCGTGCGTGCGTGCACCTATTCTATTCATACATGTCCTCCATGGCTCCACCTAGTGGGTGTGTTAGAGGGAGAGAGGGAGATGGTGTGTCCGACATGCCTCTATACATATGTTTCTGTCAAAGAGAGGCTTGAATACATAGTATATGTATGTGGAGGGGGAGATATACAAGAACAGAGGGGAAGGGATCGTTTACGCAACATATCGATAGACACGGATGGAGGGAAGAACTTTACGAGCGTACAAGCGCTAGGAAAGAGGGGGTGCGTGTTGGAAGATGATTGATAACCCACAAGTATAGGGGATCGTTTGTAGCCTTTTTTGATAAATAAGAGTGTCGAACCCAACCAGGAGCTAAAGGTAGAACAAATATTCCCTCAAGTTCTATTGACCACCGATACAACTCTACGCACACTTAACGTTTGGTTTACCTAGAACAAGAATAAAACTAGAAGTACTTTGTAGGTATAATGGGATAAGTTTGCAAGATAATAAAGAACGCGAAAATAAAAAGTAGGTGTTGTTCTTAATTAAAGTACAATTAAATTAGTATAACGACCGTGGATTAGTAGTGGTAGGATTTGCGGAATTGTCCCTTAGCAATTGACTACGTTACTAGACCGATAGCAAGTTTTTATGTGGGAGAGGCAACTGCTAGCATGTCGTCCCTTAGTTGGAATTCTATGCACTTATGATTGGAACTATTAGCAAGCATCTGCAACTACTAATGTTCATTAAGGTAAAACCCAACCATGCCATTAAGATATATATATATATATATATTGGTCCCCCTTCAATCCCGTATGGAAGCTTCTGTCACCCTTGCCCTCCAACGCATAGTCCTATCAACATACAACTAACCCTATGATGTGATCCACATGCGCGCTCATATGATGGGCACCAAAGGACAGCAACATAACCACAAGCAAATTAAATCCAATCATAGCAATTCACCAATTACCGATAGGACAACAAAAATCTTCTCAAGCATCATAGGATGGCAACATATCATTGGATGATAGTATGAAGCATAAAGCACCAAGTTCAAGTAGAGGGTACAACGGGTTGCGGGAGAGTGGACCGCTGTAGATAGATGGGTGAAGGTGATGAAGATGTTGGTGAAGATGACGGAGTTGTTGGAGTAGATCTCCGTCACACGATGATTGCCCAGACGTCGTTTCGGCGCCACCGGGAGAGAGGGGGAGAGAGCCCCCCTCCTTCTTATTCTTCCTTGGCCTCCCCCCTAGACGTGAGGAGAGTTCCCCCCTATGGTCCATGGTTGCCATGGCGGCGGAGGGGCAGGAGCCCCTCCGAGATTGGATCTCCCTCTCTGTTCTTTTCTGTTTCGCGCTCCTGTTTTCTTGTCAAAACCCGTTTCTTATATTCCTAGAGATCCGTAACTCCGATTGCGCTGAGATTTTAACACGATTTTTTTTCTGGATATAAGCTTCTTTGCGCCCGAAGTAGAGCAGCAACCGCCTTACGAGGTGACCACAATCCACCACCATGCGCCTGGGCCCTGGGGTGCGCCCTGGTGTACTGTGGGGCTGTGGGCCTCCTTTTGCGTTGATTCCAACTCCCAAAAATCACATATATTCCAAAATAATTCTCCGTAAATTTTTATCGTGTTTGGACTTCGTTTGATATGGATATTCTGTGAAACAAAAAACATGCAACAAACAGGAACTGGCACTGGGCACTTGATCAATATGTTAGTCCAATAAATCATATAAAATGTTGCCAAAAATATGTGAAAGTTGTATAATATTGGCATGAAACAATCAAAAAATATAGATACGACGGAGACGTATCAGCATCCCCAAGCTTAATTCCTGCTCGTCGTCGAGTAGGTAAATGATAAAAAAGATAATTTTTGATGTGGAATGCTACCTAGCATAATCTTGATCAAATATCTAATCATGGCATGAATATTAAGACACGAGTGATTCAAAGCAATAGTCTATAATTTGACATAAAGACATCAATACTCAGGCATCCCAACAAACAATCGTGTCTTTCAAAATATCAACGCTCAAGAAAGCTATCCCTACAAAATCATATAGCCTTGTCATGCTCCATCTTCTTAACACAAAGTATTTATCATGCACAACCCCAATGACAAGCCGAGCAATTGGTTCATACTTTTTAATGCGCTTCAGCTTTTTCAACCCCCACGCAATACATGAGCGCAAGCCATGGATATAGCACTATGGGTGGAATAGAATATAATGATAGGGGTAAACATAGAGAAGACAAAAAAGTAAGAAAATCTCACATCGACGCGGCTAATCAACGGGCAATGGAGATGCCCATCAATTGATATCAATGCGAGGAGTAGGGATTGCCATGCGACGGATGCACTAAGAGCTATAAGTGTATGAAAGCTCAACATGAAAACTAAGTGGGTGTGCATCTAACTGTATGATGAAAAATTCCCACTAGTATATGAAACTAACTACATAGGAGACTCTCTATATGAAAAACATGGTGCTACTTTGAAGCACAAGTGTGGAATTGGCATGCCCCGTCTCTCTATTCTCTATTTTTTTTTCTTTTTTCTTGGGCACTTTTTGGCCTCACTTTTTATTTTTTTTATTTTTTTATATTTGTCCGGAGCCTCATCCCGACTTGTGGGGGAATCATAGTTTCCATCATCCTTTCCTCACTGGGACATGCTCTAATAATGAATAATGATGATCATCACACTTCTATTTACTTACAACTCAATATTACAACTCGATACCTAAAACAAAGTATGACTCTATATGAATGCCTCTGACAGTGTACCAGGATGTGCAATGATCTAGAGTAGCAAGGACATCAAAAAACGGACAAGTCATGGAAATATCATGCTAGCTATCTTACGATCATGCAAAGCAATATGACAGTGAATGCTCAAGTCATCAAAACGGAAGCGGTGGAACTTGCATGGCAATATATCTCGGAATGGCTATGGAAATGCCATAATAGGTAGGTATGGTGGCTGTTTTGAGAAAGATATAATAAGGCTTATGTGTGATAGAGCGTATCATATCACGGGGTTTGGATGCACCTGCGAAGTTTGCACCACATCTCGAGGTGAGAAAGGGCAATGCACAATACCATAGAGGCTACCAAATTGCGGAAAGGTGAGAGTGCGTACAATCCATGGACTCACATTAGTCATAAAGAACTCATATACTTATTGCAAAATTTTATTAGCCCTCGAAGCAAAGTTCTACTACGCATGCCCCTAGGGGGATAGATTGGTAGGAAAAGACCATCGCTCATCCCCGACTGCCACTCATAAGGAAGACAATCAATAATAAATCATGCTCCAACTTCATAGCATAACGAGAGACTATATGTGCATGCTTCAGGAATCAAAAACCTTAATACCAATATTCTTACTAACCACAACCGTTTACAAGTACCTCCCACATATTATCATCTCTATATCGCAAAACTATTGCAAGGAATAAAACACGTCATATTCAGTGATCCCCAAGTTTTATGTAGGATTTCATGACTAACCATGTGAATGACCAATTCCTGTTGACTCTCTAAATAGATATAAGTGAAGTATGAGAGTTTAGTTCTTTCTACAAAAGACTATGCTCTAATAAATATAAGTGAAGCAAAAGAGCATTCTACAAATAACGGTTTTCCATGTGAAGAGAAACAGGCAATCCAAACTTCAAATGATATAAGTGAAGCACATGAAGCATTCTATAAATCAACCATGGACTATGTCATACCAGCATGGTGCATAAAACAAAAGTTAAAACTAAACACAAAAGGCGCTCCAAGATTTACACATATTACATGAACGAAACGAAAACCGAAACGTACCGATACTTGTTGAAGAAAGATGGGATGCCTTCCGGGGCATCCCAAGCTTAGACGCTTGAGTCTCCTTGGATATTTACTTGGGGTTCCTTGGGCATCCCCAAGCTTGAACTCTTCCCTCTCCTCCTTCTCCGCATATCGAGACCTCCTCGATCTTTGAACACTTCACCCACACAAAACTTAACAGAAAACAGGTGAGATCCGTTAGTATAATAAAGCAAATTACTACTTTAATTACTGTTTCAAACCCATTCATATTTTGTTTTTGCATTATAGCTACTGTATTATAATTTCTCCATGGCTTATACCACCGATACAATTGATAGTTTCATCAAAACGAGCAAAACAATGCATGAAAAAAAGAATCTGTCAAAAACAGGGCAGTCTGTAGCAATCTGAACTTTGACCATACTTCTGTAATTCCAAAAATTCTGAAAAATTAGGAAAAAGTAAACATTTTGCATATAAATGTTGTGTAAAAATTTCAGAAACTTTTGATGTTCTAGTAAAAAACATAAAATCACGCACTACAGCCAAAGTTTCTGTTTTTGCACCGCACATACCAACAAGCAATATAATCATCCTAAAGGCAAATCTTGGCACATTATTTTTATAATACAATGGATTTGTACAAGGGGATAATTATTTTTGTTGAAGAGTTTCTGTAATTCAAGATTCACAAAGTTTCCATGGGCATGAACAAAGTTCAAGGCTAGCTCCCACTCTAAAACTTCCGGGTTGTCTCCTTGGCAGCGTTTTCTTTAAAGCCATTAAGCTAGGCATAAAGTGCTCAAGTAATGGATCCACCTGGATCCCAAGGTATATCAAAGCCAATTTTAATTAGCAATGATTTGTAATTTAGTAGTGAGCACAAAGAAACATATATCATACAATGACGAAGTCTAACTCTCTTCCTATGCATCGGCATGTCATAAAAGAATAATTCATGCACATCAAGTAAAGGCCAATACATAGCATAAGCAGTTTCTTGCAATTTTATCATATTGAAAACATAGAGAGGCGGAGATGTATTTCCTCTCTCATAATAACTGCAAGTAGGAGCAGCAAGCACATGCATAGTATATTCATAAAAATCATCATGTCTAGTAGCAGAATGCAACCCATCAATATAATCCTTAATAAGAGCAAACTTCTCCGATATAGTGTAGTTGGGAGAATTCAAGAAGATAATAGGACTATCATGCATGCGTGCAATAGCAACAATTTCATTTTTAACATAAGGAACTATAGCAAGTTCATCTCCATAAGCATAATTCATATTGGCATCTTGGCCACAATCATAGCAAGCACCAAGTTCATCAAAAAAGGATATTTCAAAAGAATCGACGGGATCATAGCAATTATCATAGCATTCATCCTTCGGTAAGAACGAAGGGAAATTAAATAATGTATGGGTTGAAGAGTTACTCTCATTAGAAGGTGGGCACGGGTGATCAATTCGCTCTTCCTCCTTTTGTTCTTCACTCTCCTCCTCATCTTTTTCATCTAATGAGCTCATGGTTTCATCAATTTCTTCTTCCATAGATTCCTGCAAAATATTAGTCTCCTCTTGGACAGCGGAGACTTTCTCAATAAACTCATTAATATCGGCATTATATTCATAATTCTCATAGCAATATATAAGTATAGCAAAAAAATTAGGTATGTAAACAGCATCACTATAATTTTCATACTCTTTAAACAAATATTCAATTTCACAAGCACCTTTAAAAGCAACAAATTCTTCTATTCGTTCCACATCATAGTAATCATATCTACCATTAGCATAAGAAGCCAAGGTTTCATTATCATTAAATTTGCATGAAAAGGGAAGGTGTTTAGCCTTCATCCTAGAGGAACAAGTATAATCATATCTCAAGAATAAATTCCAAGCATACCAATACAACATATGAATTTGATCCCATAACAGTTTCCCTTTTCGAGTCAAGCGATAATCCCTAAAGTATTCACGTTGATCCAATGTGTCTCCCATTATCAAGTTGAATGGGGTTTTCTCAGGATTATCAAAGTAGTGTTTAATATTTTTCACATAACGAGCATCAAGGGTTTTAGAAGGTTCCACATCTCCATGAGTAGCAAGTACAACTAATTTTTTTGGTATTTCGTGTTCCATATCCATAACTAAAGATAGAGAAAAACCTAGAACAGAAAATAAAATCTACTTAGTGATAAAGCAAACAAGCACACACGAGAATATTCACCCCGCCCTATTGCTCGCCGGCAATGGCGCCAGAAAAAGGTCTTGATAACCCACAAGTATAGGGGATTGTTTGTAGCCTTTTTTGATAAATAAGAGTGTCAAACCCAACGAGGAGCTAAAGGTAGAACAAATATTCCCTCAAGTTCTATCGACCACCAATACAACTCTACGCACACTTAACGTTTGATTTACCTAGAACAAGAACAAAACTAGAAGTACTTTGTAGGTATTATGGGATAAGTTTGCAAGATAATAAATAACGTGAAAATAAAAAGTAGGTGATGTTCTTAATTAAAGTACAATTAAATTAGTATAACGAGTGTGGATTAGTAGTGGTAGGATTTGCAGAATTGTCCCTTAGCAATTGACTACGTTACTAGACCGATAGCAAGTTTTTATGTGGGAAAGGCCACTGCTAGCATGGCATCCCTTACTTGGAATTCTATGCACTTATGATTGGAACTATTAGCTAGCATCCGCAACTACTAACATTCATTAAGGTAAAACCCAACCATAGCATTAAGAAATATATATTGGTCCCCCTTCAATCCCGTATGCATCAATTTCTACGGTAGGAAGAAGCTTCTGTCACCCTTGCCCTCCAATGCATAGTCCTATCAACATAAAACTAACCCTATGGTGTGATCCACACGCGCGCTCATATGATGGGCACCAAAGGACAGCAACATAACCACAAGCAATTAAACCAATCATAGCAATTCACCAATTACTGATAGGACAACAAAAATCTACTCAAGCATCATAGGATGGCAACATATCATTGGATGATAGTATGAAGCATAAAGCACCATGTTCAAGTAGAGGGTACAGCGGGTTGCGGGAGATTGGACCGCTGTAGATAGATGGGGGAAGGTGATGAAGATGTTGGTGAAGATAACGGAGTTGTTGGAGTAGATCTCCATCACACGATGATTGCCCCGACGGCGTTCCGGCGCCATCGGGAGAGAGGGGAGAGAGCCCCCTCCTTCTTCTTCCTTGGCCTCCCCCCTAGATGGGAGGAGAGTTCCCCCTCTGGTCCATGGTTGCCATGGCGGTGGAGGGGCAGGAGCCCCTCTGAGATTGGGTCTCCCTCTCTGTTCTTTTCTGTTTTACGCTCCTGTTTTCTGGCCAAAAACCGTTTCTTATATTCCAGGAGATCCGTAAATCCTATTGCGATGAGATTTTAACACGCTTTTTTCTGGATATAAGCTTCCTTGCGCCAGAAGTAGAGCAGCAACCGCCTTACGAGGTGACCACAACCCACCACCACGCGCCAGGGCCCTGGGGTGCGCCCTGGTGTACTGTGGGGGCTCTGGGCCTCCTTTTGCATTGATTCCAACTCCCAAAAATCACATATATTCCAAAATAATTCTCCGTAAATTTTTATCGCGTTTGGACTTTGTTTGATATGGATATTCTACGAAACAAAAAACATGCAACAAACAGGAACAAGCACTGGGCACTGGATCAATATGTTAGTCCAATAAATCATATAAAATGTTGCCAAAAATATGTGAAAGTTGTATAATATTGGCATGAAACAATCAAAAATTATAGATACGAGGAAGACAAGGAAGGAATCCAAGTGCGAGATCGATAATTATAGAGATGGGACGATAACGTGCGTGGGCGCGCTTGTCTGGTCGGTAGACAAAGTGGAAGGCATGGATGATGAGACGGGGAGGGGCAATTAATGTGTGTGTGGTAGGCGGTCCTATGTAGAGAGGTCGTGGTTTGGTCTATGTGTACGTGGGTAAAGAGGGGGAGACTTAACTAGAGATATAGATTGGACATTTAGAGTGGGGAAATAGTGAGAGACCTGGCTGCACATAGAGGGAAATAGATTGGTGCACATGCATGCATGTGTCAGAGATAAAGAACACCTGGAGTGATGAAGGGAGGGAGAGGTGTGTGTGTGTGGTGGGGGGAGGGGGTGCAGCTAGCTTGTGACACTGTACGAGTGCAAGATGGATAACAACAGAGGATGCGACAGTGCCCGTGTGCCTCAGAGTTAGGGTGGGAGGCATAGATGGTGAGAGGAGGGGAGGGACTATGTGTGTACATGTTTGTGTGTCATAGGCAGGCTTGGCTAGCTAGAGGGGTATATCGATCGGTGTGTGTTGGAAAGATGGAGACGTAGGGATATCGTGGGAGACCGACCTAAAGAACAAGAATGTGTGTGCATGATGTAGAGGATGCAAAGTGGTGGGGAGTGTGTGCACATATATGCATGCACAATAGGAAAATTATTGGTATCCACGAAGGGAGAAGGAGTGTGTGTGTGCGTGTAAAAGACTTACAGAGATGAAAATCAGTATACAAGTGGATTAAAATATTTGAATAAGAGCCCATGATGTTTGTAACTCATGCATGCATGAATATAATGCAGATATGCCTGGTGTGGTTTTCAATCAAACGTGTTATATACTATATTCACATCGAACAAGGCCAAATCAATTTTAACTTGCGATACCGATGGCAGGCATCGTCTGACCACATTGCATCCGTGCAAGGACATAACTATTCGAATTTGAGATAATGTGTGGCTTTCAAAGCCTAAATGTTGTGTGTGTGGGCGGGAGGGGGGATGCATTGTTGTGTGTGTTAAACACATTATACATATGAAAATAGGGTTTAGATTATTCCGAACATCTCGCTACCTAGACCAATGTACTGTGATTTGAATTCATCATAAAATGGATACAAATATTTGAATTGGAGATCGTATGGTACATGTAGTTCATATTTAAATATGATTAATACTATATGCATGTTTTCTGTTATCAAGATAATATTTAAATGATGATATAACTTGACAACAATCGTATTCAAATAGGGAAAATTTATTTGAATTTAGTCCATATGTTAGACGACAATATATATTCATAGGGTCGAGTAAAATGTTCATATAAGATGGAAGATCAAAATGTAGGACTACATCCATTATAAACCGCAAGATCACCTAATGATATATTCGAATTCAACATAACGTGGATTCAAAAATTGAAATTCGAGATCCTGGCTTTTGTAATCATATAAGACGGGACATGACTCTTTCTTGTGGTGGGAATTGATTTGTTTTTTGTTGTTGTTGAGGGAAGTGCGAATTGATTCGGTACTGTACAGGCTAATCTTGTTCTCCTGATTATTTTTAGATTTTTCTTGTAGTTTTTTCAATGGCATTTGTAGCAATATAGTAAAAGGGGACATCCTCGCAAAAAAAGAAGTAAAAGCGGACATGACTCTCTTGTGTCTTGTATGAATTGTCTTTTTTTGTACATGTCAAGTTTGTTCTGCCGAACATGGAATCCCCGCCTTGTTATCCCGAAATTTTCAAGCTAGAGTATCTCTTGTCTCTTCTGCTGCGAAACTCCCGCCTCTTCAACCCGCTCCGCGCCTTGTTATCCCGAAATTTCGATGCGCGCGAAAACTCCCTCCTCATCCGAAATCGGTCGCGCAGCCCAGACACGCGAAATCCTCCTTCTACCCCTCAGCCAGAAATGCCGCCTCGACGTCGCGTGGTCAAAACCGGTAGGGGTACGTTCATAAATTACCCCACATTTCGGACAAGCGTGTCCCTAAGCCATGGCTCCCCCTACCTTCCCCTTCGTTCCCCCCCATTCGTACACCGAGGCCGCCAAAACCCGTGAAACCCCATGCTCCTCCATCGGCCTCCCGACTGCCGCCCCGCCGGAGCCTCTTCCCCGACGACGTCGTCCGTAGCAACAGCTCGACGTCCCTCATCCACTGCCTCGGATGAGGATCCGTCGTCGATCTTGTCGTCCCGCCTGTTCAGCCACCCCATCCTCCACCTCAAAGGAGCTGCCCCGATGTTCGCCTCGTCTATCACGCCACCTCCACCCCCACAGCGTCATCTTCACCTGCCCGACCAAAACCGTAGCACCCTCACCAATTCCTCCGATGAAGCCGAGGCCTACTCGGCGCCACCAAGGAGGTTCAGCACCCACCGCTGCATTTTATTTTTTATTCGATCTCACAGGGCTGCCGGTGTTCGATACCGAGCAACCATGGCGGGTCTCCATCGACGGTGCCATCGCCGGCCACTTCCTCCATGGCGTCTCTCCCCCATGTCATTGCTTCCTCGGCGGTGACTTCCACACCAGCACTAGCTGCTGCTGCTCTGGCTCTTGCTCGCGCTGCGGCTCTGCTCTTGCTGTCGATCACGCTCCTGCTCTGCTCTTGCTTTCGTTCGTGCTGCTGCTCTACTCTGCTCTTGCTGTCGATCGCGCTGCTGCTCCGCTCTTGCTCTCGTTCGTGCTGCTGCTCTGCTCTGCTCTTGCTCTCGCTCGCGCTGCTGCTGCTACACGACCTGTGGCAGCTACAGGAGTTGCTGCTTTAGCACTCGCTCGCGGTGCTGCTGCATGAGCTGCTCTCTGCTAGTGCATTCCCTGCTCGAGCGGCTGCTGATTTAGATCACTACTTCTCTGCTACCAGTGCTCGAATGGCCTAAACTTCTATTGCAGTGCTCTGCTACTAGTTCAATCAGTTTTGTCAGTAAAATTCAGTTTCGACAGTAAAATTCAGTTTTGACTGTAAAGTTCAGTTTCTTCAGTTAAGTCCAGAGTCAACAGTATTTGCAGCATCTATTGGAGCGGCCGTGGCTGATGCATTTTACATCTAGCACTTTTTAGTGATGTATTTTACATCATCTATTGCAGATGCTATTAGAATCCAACTTCAGATTAACGTTGTCTGTCTTGTTTAGCTTCAGCCTCGCCATCGTACACCTCATCGGAGCTGCTCCAATGACGGAACCGTCCATCATAGCAGAGCAGTACCCTCGGCGCCATCTCCAGAGGCCTCAGATCTTCTTCCCCGCCTCCGATAGTCACACCAGCATCACCATCCTCCAGGTCCAACCCAATGATGCTGAGGTCGGCAAGGCTACGCCAAAGAGGTTGTACACTCATTGCATCACTTTTTTACTCTACATTCATGTCAATCCTTCAGGGATCCTTTGGTTCAAAGCAGTTGCAAATCTAGAAAGAAATGAATCGTGGTCACAAAGTTACCAGGGAGAAAACTAAATGCTCTTTTGAACCACAATTTGAATCGGTTTAGCAAGATAGCCATTATATGATATTCATGTGGACCAAATAAGCTCACAAAATTTTTCGAGGGCAGGCTTCAGCCTGTTGAAGACTGCCTACTTGAATTGCCACTGGTTCAAAGAAGAAGTGAAGGAAAACATAGGAATTGGAAACTTTCCTATGGTACTACTATTCATGCAGTTGGTTAGAAGGAATGGAGCAAAGAAAAACTGGAGGATTTTTTCCTTTGGTGTCTCGTTCAAATAAAAAGCATAGGAAATTTAATATCCACTTGGACGTCCTTTTCAAATTAATATGCATGAAGAACAGGACTAAGTGCATTACTGTCATAATAAGATTCTTATTTTACATTTTCATGTGGTTTGACTTTAATTTGACCATGTTTCTCCATTCCTGTGTTCTTCCAATTCATGTGAACCAAACACCCAGGTTGATAGAAATCCTGTGTTTGCAAATGCTCTGTTTTGCACGTGCATTCCTATCCTATTCCTGTGTTTTTCCTGTCCCTGCGTTTTTAGAATCCTCCAATTCTAAGGAGCCCTTATAGATTTACTTCATTTTCAGATAGGTGTCAAAGAAAACTCTGTGTGTTTTGTCCCGCTCCTGCCGTGCCGTCATCCACCCCACCTGAGGTGCACCATCGACGGAAGCGTCCACCACAGCAGAGATCCCCCTGCAGACCTTCTTTCGCCGCCTCAGATCATCTTCCCCATTGCCGGCAGCCACGCTAACTACATTACCATCATCGACGGAGCAGATGAACCTGAGGACTACACAGTTTCGGAAGAGAGGTCGCACTCTTTCGTGTCTGCTTACGTTATACATCAATTATTATTACCAGCTACTTTATCGTCCTGTTCACCTCTTAGACTCCGAGTCAGGTCCAAACTAATGTTCAAACTTGAGTTTTAAAATGCCTGCGGGGCACATATCGAGGTAGCAACGAATAGTATCTCTGTGTACTATCTGGTTCATCTATAGTCTTCTATGTGGTTCATGTTGGGTGGGCAACAAACGAGATGAGCCAAGAACTATCTTTTTAAACTGAAGCTATCATATGCCTGCTATAATTAGTTTTGGATCTATCCACTCGTTAGCTACCATCAGCCTTGATTTCTGCATGCACCCCTTAGGCCTTACATAATCTAACTATGTTTTTTATTATGTATGTCGGTTAGTGTACACAATCGAACTAAACATGTACAGAAAAAGAGAAGACCATTGCGTGGGAATATAATGTCATGCAGACGCCACTCCATGGTGGGCACAGTGGGGCCCCCACCTTCCCCCATTCTAGATTGTATTCCAAAGGAAGATAACTGTTCATAGGGTGATTCAGAGGGAGCTGACCACTCCTATTTACCCCCTGAGGTGTTTGCTCTAACCTGGCATGCTGATGTTGGTCATATCATGCATATGGCGCCTCGCATTGCTTACTTTATACATCTTATATGTCATCAGCTTAGTTTAGATTTGCTTTGTGTGAATGCCACCTATTTGGTTTCTATATCATATATGTGAATTATGCAATGCCATCTTGTTTAGCCAGGCATCATATACGTGAATCATCCAATGCCATCCTGTTTAGCCAGTCATCGTTTATGTGAATTGTATCGTGCCATACTATTTTTTTCATCATGTATTCCATTTGTCGACAATGTTTGTACATTCATCTACTCTTCCTGTGCATCAGCCATTTGAGTCGGTGATGGGAAAATCTGGAGTGAAAACAAGGTCTTCTGAGCAGTCAGTGCTACTTGTCCATGCAGATTTCTTGCTGGTTATAGATAGCTCCTCAGAGGAGGATTCAGAGATAGATGACCAGTCGTATTCCTCCCCCTAAGGTGTATGCTCTAACTTGGCAGGGTTATATTGCTCATATCATGCACATGGTGTCTTGCATTGCCATGCCATCTGCTTAGATTAGATGTGCTTTGTGTGAATGCCTCCTATTTACTTTCTATATCAGATATGTGAATTATGCAATGTCATGTTTTTAGCCAGTTATCATATATGTGAATTATGCACCGCCATCCTGTGTAGCCAGGCATCATATATTTGAATTATCTCATGCCAATGTTTTTTTTCATTATGTATTCCATTTGTCGACAATCTGTGTATATTGAACTACTCTTCATGTGCATCAGCCATTTGAGTCAGTTATGGAAAAATCTGGAGTGAAAACAAGGTCTTCAGAGCAGAAAATGGTACTCGTTGAAGCATATATCTCGATGGTTATAGGTAGCTCCTCAGAGGAGGATTCAGAGACAGATGGCCAGTCCTATATCCCACCTGAGGTGTATGCTCTAACTTGCAATGTTTATATTTCTCATATCATGCATATGGTGTCTTGTATTTCTTAGTTTAGACATCATATACACAATATTCAATCCCATCTGCTTAGTTTAGAGATCATACATGCGAGTGCCAGCTACTTAGTATATGAATCGATTATGTGAATTATATCATGCCATCCTGTATACTTAGACAACATGTATGTGAATTATTTCATCCCAACCTATTTTAGAAAGACATCATATAGTTATGTCATGTCAACGTGCTTACATACTCATCATATGTTGAATTATGCCATTATATCCTGTTAAGTTATCCATCATATATCTGAAACTGTGTCATGCTATCCTGTTTAGCTAGCCATCATATATGTAAAATTCTGTCATGTTGTCCTGTTTGGTTAGACAACATATATCTGAATTACCACATCTGTCTATCATACGATGTATGTACATTCAATTTCTTTTCTTGTTTATCAGCCATTTGAATTGGAGGGGGTGATGGCCGTATCTAAGGGAGTAAAAACCCGTTCTTCACAAAAGATGGTGGTACCCGTCGATGCAGATAGAACCATGGTTGTACTGGCCCATGAACTAGCCCAGCACACATAATCGATACCCTTCCAGATTGTACACCAACACCATTGAACAGAGAACCAGCTACACCCCATCTAACCCCAACCCCAGCAGATAGTAACCCACTTCTAGTTGACACATCACCATGTTCACCACAGAGTACCCCCACACGAGCAGTTTGTAAGGCAACTGCACTACCCAAAGCATGAAGACCACCACAGCAAACCCAAACTCCACGTTTAAAGAAGAAGAGCAACTATTCTCAGGTCAGATTCCATAGCTATGGTGCATACTCATTTGCTCTTGCATCACTGTATTTACTCATACCAACTAATTTTGAATTTGAAGGATCCAATTGAAACTCCAATGGCGCAACAGGTATGTTTTACACCTATTTCTTTAACTGCATTGTTGTTCTAACTTCTTGCTCTATGTTGATTTTAGTTTCAATTGTATAAACAGGTATATTCTCATGTCATGCACATTACAAGTGTTGTTAGTGTTGTGTAGTTTCCCACGCTTATATTCCGTCTGCTGCTGTATCTTAAAAAGATATGATTTGAACTGTGTCTCTATCTTGATTTGCCAACATAAACTAAAATGATATAGACAATACAGTGACCATAGTACATAGATATATGTTTGTTTCATGCTGTTATCATGTCCACCTTACTACTGAATCGGTTTACCAAAAATGAGTTTCATATACTACATGATAAATCATTGATGTGTCAGCTTGTTTCTCTTGTAGAATGCGAACAGAATATTGGAAAAGAGCACCCCATTATGCAATGGTAGAGAAAGTAATGAAGATAAGGTTCAAGATAGTGAGACAACCCTGTTGGTCTCCAAGAAAGGTGATACAAATTATCTTGTAGACAGTGAGACAACCCCAAAGTCCTGTGTTGATGTAGTGTTCGAGTTACTGGCCACTACCACTGGCACAAGCTCTTCGAACTCGCTGCCTGAATCACTTCGGCTTCTTCAGTCTCAGCTACAAGATGAAAGGCATCAGTCAGTTGTGCTACGGCAAGAAGCCGAAGGACTGAGGAAGTCCCTACAGAAT
Organism: Thinopyrum elongatum; assembly: GCA_011799875.1. Taxonomy (NCBI): domain Eukaryota; kingdom Viridiplantae; phylum Streptophyta; class Magnoliopsida; order Poales; family Poaceae; genus Thinopyrum; species Thinopyrum elongatum. The sequence goes on from CM022299.1 coordinate 362,221,175, forward strand.
TTAGATGCATACTTTCTGGTGCAACAGCAAGCGCTGGAGGATTTTAGCGCCAAACAAGAGAAAACTAATAAGCTTGCTAAGCTTCTCGCCATCATTGTGGGTATCCAGGATATCGTTTCTTGAGCTCTTCTGAAGTGGTTTCAGTTCTGGACTTGTTTTGCTGCCGCATTTATTTGCACTGGTGGCCAATTTAGACCCATTGTATGTAATATGCTGCTTTGTTCTCTATATTGGCACTGGTGGCGAACTTTGATGCCTATTGGATGTAATATGTGTAATAGCCATAATAGCCTAGCATAATTTGCTTGCTTATTTATTTCCTTATTGTCTTGTTTATTTATTTGGTTGTAGTCACTGCATTTTAGCGCCAAATATTTTTTTAAATTAGGCCACAATAACCATGGGCAACATACTGGACGTTGTAACCATGGTCCTGCTACCTGCCGTAGTGACCATGGTCCTTCTATGGGCCGTAGAATCATTGGTCCTTTGATCGATTGGCCAAACATGGTCCGTACTATTCATGGACCAATAACTGTCCACAATATGGGCCGTAAACGGGCTAGAGTGGAAATCGTCTGTTTATGGCTAGACCATAACAGGCCGTTAATAGGCCGATATGTATAACAGGCTTAATTCTATCGATAGGCATAATGGGTCGTTAATGGGCCGTATTTTATGACGCTTTGAAAATAGCCTAACAGGTTAACGGGCCACAAATGGGCCGACTGTAACCACTGGCTGAATTTGGCCCACAAGCGGAACAGGCCAGTAAAGGACCGTAAGTAACCGAATGCTGGAAATGAGCCCAAGAATAAATGGGCCCTTAGAAGGCCGAAAGGTAACACGTGCTGGAATCGGCCCAATGGAATAGTGGGCCGTTAATGGGCATAAAGCGATACACTGTTCATTATGGGCCAGTTTCACCACGGGCCTTTAATGGGCCCAGAGTTACAAAGGGCCTCATATGGGCCGAAAGACGTCATTGGCCATACATGGGTCGGAAGTTAAAATGGGCCAGAATCATATTGGACGGCCCAGATGACGTTACTGGGCCTAATTTGGACAGGCCATAACTGGTCGTGAGTTAGCGGGCTGTAAATGGGCTATATGCGAACACACCGTTAATAGGCTTTCCGTGGGCCGGCCCGCTTCCTTTTTACAAAGTCAAATAGGCCAGCCTTTTGACCTGAATGGGCCGCTGTTGGGCCTTGCCACGTGTCGACGTATCATAGGCACCTCCTATCCATTGTGCGGTTGACATCTGTCTCAATGCGGAGCTGACACGTGGTTGCTACGGCCAATGAGAATTTTACACGTGTAAAATCCCCATTGGTCCGGGCAGTTAACGGGTTATCGGATCCAAACTGGAACCCGATAGCTTAACGGCGACCCGTTATGGTGGATGCCACGTGTCGGTTACCCTTGACGAAAGCACTTCTATGACGCGCCACTTATCGTCATGGAAGTGGACACATCCGTCATGATAATTAAGGTATTGTCATGGAACATTTCTATGACAGCATAGGTATGACTATCTTGATTCAGTCATAAAATCGTCATGGATGTACATGCATGACAGAAAACGTGACCTACTGTGACAAACACGTATCATCACGGAAGTGTGTTTTTTTGTAGTGGGGGGTCCTTCCCACACGACCCAGAAACCGTCGGGGATAGGCCCTCCGGTCACACACGCTGCGCGAAATGAGCTCGTGTGCGATTGGGCTAGCCATCGTTTCCGTTCGTAGGTACATCCCACACAGTGATTCCTAGAGAAACGTTTCCCTTCGCCTTCGCAACCCACACAGTCAATCCACGAGAAACGTTTCCGTTCATCTGCATATCCCACACAGTGAATCCCAGAGAAACATTTCCGTTCGTTTGCACATCCCACACAATGAATCCCAGACGAACGTTTCCGTTCGTATATACATCCCACACAGTTTTATGTATAGCCTCATGTGTGATAGGTGTAACGATCACACATGCTCTGCCTCCATTAACCGTTTGCTTTATTCAACCATATCACACACGATTTGATGAAGAAAACTGTATGGCATTGGGCTATCCATCACAACCGGGTTTTTCTACTAGAACCGTTTGCAAAGTTCCATGACCCATTTAGCAGGTTTATTAGTTTACAATTAATAATTCCAGTATTACGCAAATTCACATTTCATATCGAACAGGTGTTTGCCAATTTCATATCAAGCACATAAATATATTTTAACATCAGAGTACGATAGCGACCTAAAAACATCACATTACAACATATAGCTAGTTCACTTCATAAGAATAATATTAGAACAATATATTCATTTCCCTAATCGACTGATGCATGATCAGCCAGGTTCGTCTTCTCCACCTCTGCTTTCAGTTCAGTAAGAACCTGTTTTGGACTGACCAACTAGGAAAGTGCCTCCACCTTCGCCAACACCATCTTAGCAAAGTCCAATTTAAAAAATCTGAGCTTATTCTCCATCTTCCTCTTTTTTCCCGCATCTTGAAATATTCTTCAGCGTTGACAACACTTTCTCTAAGCCTATCTCTGTTCTCTTCCTCATACATGCTCCAGAGCTTTGCTAGGCACATCTTCAAAGACTGTGGCCACTCTTGATCAACCCACTCCAGGTAAGAACACTTCCGTTCATCCTATAATATTTAGAACTAAATCAGTAACAATTGTAGGGAAAATGGGCTTCTAGCAACATAGAAAATCACCAAATACATATTTTGAAAAACTGAAGAAACATGTTAATTATGACATGTCTTCTCAAAAAGATCAATGTTCAAATGAATTAATTGCTACTGAGACAACAACCAAATTCAGAAACATCAGAAGCTATAATTAACTACAACAACACTACAAGTTCTTAGTCATATACTATAAATAACAAATTGAACATTTTATGAGGAAGCTAAATATAACTGCAACAGCATAGCGATAGTGTTTGGATGACATCAAATTGATACTAACAGGTGTGTACACACTACTGCAGGATGCTGCTAATGCGACACTACAATCAGAGACCCATGGACGAAACTGTGTGCGATGCATTAATCGCAAACGGTGATGTAAAAAAAATCAAAAAAGATGCAAAACATTTCCGATGGCGGATACATCAAACACGGTTCAGATTTTAGTTGTGTGTGCGTTGCGGGGCATACGGTTTAGTTCAATGAACTGTTTGTGATGAGGCAGAACAAAAGAAACGGGTAGCCAGATGGAGGCGTGTGCGGTATACGGCATACAGTTCACTCGGATAAACAGTTTGTGATGAGGCAGAAAAATAGAAATGGGCAGCCAGATGAAGGTGTGTGCGATATACGGCATACAGTTCACTCGGATGAACCGTTTGTGATTAGCCAACACAAAAGAAACGGTTAGCCCGATGAATGTGTGTGCGATATACGTCATACAGTTCACTCGGATGAACGAAACAGTATTCTTTACTGTGAATAGTGTGCTCTGTTGGGCACACAAGTATATGGATCATAGCCTTGGGCGAGCAATGTGCCCGCACGAGTCGTGCTAGCTCGATGTTCCTTCTATGCTAAGTTTCCATTAATTGATGGCATTTTATGAACACGCCACAGTTTCCCGCCATTTCCTCACCCATTTCCTGCCGCCACCCAGCGATATTGCGCGCGGCGCACGATGCACGGAGGCAACAAGCGCAGCCTGTAGCACATCCCCCTTTTCCAAGCATGCCAACCCACCAAAGCGCCGCCTCTGCCATCAACCTCCTCAACAAGGAAAACGAGAAGGCGCCACGGCCCGTCGAGGCCGAGGCACTCCCCAGCAACGCGATGGACGATGTCGTGATGTGAGTCATCGCCAGGGTTGAGCAGACCCTTGGCGCATGGCGCTTTAGCGCCGCGAATCAAGATAGGCATGTCAGCGCCGAGAGGCTGCAGCTCGCCGCACAACATGATCGATGGCATGCCGCAAAGCAAACTAGGCGTGTCCGCACAGCGAGACCGTTGGAGCGCCACAGAGCAAGAGGCGCGGCGCGCCGCACAGCAAGAGCGGATCCATCGGCGCTTGCCTGCTGTCGACAGGGCGTCGCAAATGGGTACACGTCCCGTCAGTACCCCCATTCCTCGCCAGGAGTGGGCAGAGGCCGTCTGCACCACACTTGCACTAGAGGCCGGCCGCGCCGTACTTGCACCGGACGCCCGCCGCACCGTTCGCATGGGTCGCGTCGTTCGCCTTGTCCGCGGCCCGCTCGATGCCAATGCGCTGGTTGCTAGGCTCAACCGCCTCCTTGGCCCAGGTGTCCACCTGGGCGCAGTAGAGGCACATGGCCGTCGCATCCTTGAGCTGGTGATCTCTGATGAAATAGCCAACTTGGAGCTCGAGATCACGCTCTAGATGTACCGCGAGTGTGTCGACTGCTTGGACGAACGCCTGCACGAGTTCAGGCAGAGCCAAGAGCTACCGTAGGCAAGGGCTACTGGTCATGGTCTCATGGGCGCGTTTTATTTTGTTGAGTCATTTCGACGTGGATCGCTATGTATTCACAGCAATCATAATATTGATCTCTTTATTGCTCTGTTTCAATGTGTGTACTCTGTTTTCCATTCTTATATGTTCTGTTTCAATGTGTGTGTATATGCTTTCCATTCTGAATATGTGGATGATAACAGCTAGATACAAATTAGTATACAAAAACAGACAGAAAATGGAATTCATAATATATATTAATTGTTCATTAGTACATCATAGAATATATATAATATCATCACATATACGTGATGATACTTAACTACTAGGTACAATACATAAAATTGAAAATGAACAATACTAAAACTAATAATCCCTCCGAGGGGCAGTATTCCGGCAGCCCCTCGCCAGCAGCTCCCTGGTGCGCGGCGTCTTCCCAGCGCGGAGGTAGTACTCCGCCTCCTCCGCCTCGCAGGGCTTAACGTACCGATCTGCCTCTTGCTGGCGGACGAGCGCGAATGATCTTGCCATTCCGTTGGGCGCCCACTGGAGCTCCTCGTCGGTGGCACGCTGGAGCTTATCGGCCCATCTCCACGCAGCGATGAGGCGCCCCCAAAGCTCCACAGCCTCCTTTTTCTAGGCGGCATCACGGGCTTCACAGGCCACCTGGTACCTGGCTTCCTCCTCCGCCATCTCCTTCTTGAACGCCACTTGCCTAGCTTTCTCAGCCGGTGGCAGTGACTTCCACAGACAAAGATTGTACTGGCCCCAAAACCACTCCAAAGTTGGGGGGTCCGGCGCAACCTCATCCGGCGGCACGTAGGGGTCCTCCTCGTCGCTCCTCTTTGACAGAGCGTCCTCGGGGGGCGGTGCCTCCTCGTCGGCGCATGGGCAGATCAGCGGCGCTATGGCAGAGATTTGAGAGAGACAGAGAGGGCGAGCGAGGGGAGGATGTAGATGAGAATGCAGGCGGGACGACATGAGGAAGGTAGTATTTATTGGCGGCCAGAATCTAGATCGACGGGAACAGTACAAATGCCAGTCGGCGGAATTTACAAGTACAGTAGTTTGAATTACACACGATTCCCGCAGCAAAATCCGTGTGTGAACTTAATAGCTGACGGTTTCCAATACATAACCGTGTCTGATTAATAACCCGCGCCACTCACCTTCCAAAACTCGGGGCGCGAAATAGAGTGCCAATCGTGTGGGCCCCGGTTGTCTTGCCAGATCTTTACATTTTCTTTTTTGAACACCAGATATTTACATCGTCTAATCAATTTTTAATTTTTTGGAATTTAAATGCCATGGCACTCCATGCATGTGTCCAAGCCGTGACACCAATATGTTTGAAAATTCGTTCCAATTTACTGCACATGGAATTAACTTGCACACAAGTACACAAATATGATTTTTCAAACCGTTATGGTTAGCCGCTGCATGTAGATATAGTTCAACTTTGGATTACGGTCATTAAATGGCTAGGAAATCACTTAAATGTCTTAAAAAGGTCAAATGACCCCTGAAATTTTCCAAATTTTTACATGACAGTTGTATTAGTGCATGTTAACTATAGAATATTTTTGAAGCCCATAAGAGGAAGCTATTGTCAATTCATCATCAAACATGCATTGTTCCCTCTCTAAAGCACGAGCCTTCTAGTGAGTTGCTATGGTTTGTGAGGGGTGTCTGTCCAAACTTTTGTCAAACAGGCCAATTTTTTTACCACATCATCTTGGTGGCATGACATTATGTCAAGCAAGGTTTCATGTGTTTCTGGTCATTTTTTAATTTTTTGGAATTTAAATGGCATGGCACTCCATGCATGTGTCCAGGCCGTGACACCAATATGTTTGAAAATTCCTTCCAATTTACTGCACATGGAATTAACTCGCACACAAGTACACAAAAATATGTTTTTTAAACCGTTATGGTTAGCCATTGCATGTAGATGTAGTTCAAATTTGAATTATGGTCATTAAATGGCTAGAAAATCACTTAAATGTCTTAAAAAGGTCAAATGACCCCTAGAATTTTCCAATTTTTCACATGACAGTTGTATTAGTGCATGTTAAATGTAGAAAAAAAATTGAAGGCCGTAAGAGGAAGCTATCTCCCGTTCGTCATCAAACATGCATTGTTCCCTCTCGGAACCACGAGCCTTCTAGTGAGTTGCTCTGGTTTGTGAGGGGTGTGTGTCCAAACTTTCGTCAAACATGCCAATTTTTTTACCACACCATCTTGGTGGCATGACATTACATCAAGCAAGGTTTCATGTGTTTCTGACCATTTTTTAATTTTTTGGAATTTAAATGCCATGGCACTCCATGCATATGTCCAGGCCGTGACACCAATATGTTTGAAAATTCCTTCCAATTTACTGCACATGGAATTAACTCGCATACAAATACATAAATATGATTTTTCAAACCGTTATGGTTAGCCATTGCATGTAGATGTAGTTCAAATTTGAATTACGGTCATTAAATGGCTAGAAAATCACTTAAATGTCTTAAAAAGGTCAAATGACCCCTAGAATTTTCCAAATTTTCACATAACAGTTGTATTAGTGCATGTTAAATGTAGAAAAAATTTGAAGGCCGTAAGAGAAAGCTATCTCCCGTTCGTCATCAAACATGCATTGTTCCCTCTCGGAACCATGAGCCTTCTAGTGAGTTACTCCGTTTTGTGAGGGGTGTGTGTCCAAACTTTCGTCAAACATGCCAATTTTTTTACCACATCATCTTGGTGGCATGAAATTACATCAAGCAAGGTTTCATGTGTTTCTGATCATTTTTTCATTTTTTGGAATTTAAATGCCATGGCACTCCATGCATGTGTCCAGGCCGTGACACCAATATGTTTGAAAATTCCTTCCAATTTACTGCACATGGAATTAACTCACACACAAGTACACAAATATGATTTTTCAAACCATTATGGTTAGCCGTTGCATGTAGATGTAGTTCAAATTTGAATTACGGTCATTAAATGGCTAGAAAATCACTTAAAAGGTCAAATGACCCCTGAAATTTTACAATTTTTGACATGACAGTTGTATTAGTACTACAAATTTTCTCGTACATTTAAAACACCATCCATTGCCACTTTACTCCAAATTCGTCTTTCACAGCTAATAAAAAATATCAACAACATCACACATAGTTTTTTTGTAGGAACCGTTTGCGATGAAAATTTGTGCGTCTATTTAAGTCTTCCTCCTTAAGCATCGCCAGCTAGTCTGCTCTAGTGCCGGCAACCCCCGAATCAATGAATCCCAATCCCCATTCCCGCAACCCCTTCTTGCAAAGGTGAAGCCGTGGAAATGCTTCCTGAGGGCCCGTACGGTGACCGCGTCCTCCCCGAGCGCCGCCGCCTGCGCCGAGTGTGCGGCCGCCTACGCCGAGAGTGCCGCCGCATCCGCATTGAGCGTGGCCGCATCTGCCGAGAGGGCGTCTGTGGCAGCCGAGAGTGCTTGAACTGCCATCCGTGCCGCCGATGTCTCCCTGGCCTGGGTCGAGGCCATCCACGCCAAAATCAAGGACGCACAGGCCAAGATATTCCAGGCCACCTCAGAATCCAGCATGCAACCCACGTCCGAAAAGGCGGTGGTGGCCATGGAGCACTTGCTTCCTCATGAGATAGCCGAGCGGGAGCTGGAGATGCAGGAGGCGGCGGAGATCAAGGAGCGCCGGGAGGAGGAGTTGCGCGTGGCCGAGGTCGAGGTAGAGAAGAGTCTGTCCGTCGAGGAATCGGCGGTGGAGTACCAACGCGAGCTCTGGCGCAGCCACAACTATGAGTACTACAACCTTGAGGGCGGCTTCGAGGACGAGGACAAGGATGAGGACGCGGTCGACTTCAGCAGGGGGACGCGAAGTCCACCAACGGCGGCACGTCGCCAGGACAAGTCATCGACGTCTCATCTCACACCGGCGATGCATAGGCCGGCGCGGCGGCGACTTTGTTAAAATTATGCATACTTAGGCTTTGTTTTTAATGCTGGTCTTTTGTTAGAGCAATGTTTAGGTCAACTGGCTCTATTTAATTACTAAAATTGCTTGATTCAGTAAGTGTGGTCTGTGAGCTGTACGCTCTTTTCTGTGCCCAAATTAGCAAGTGATGTTAAATTATGCAATGACATGGATGAGGACAGTACCTAGGCAAATTTCCACCAAAATTTGAATTATCAAACTCATCCCATGTGCGTAAAGCAGAAGAATCATTTGCGATGCACACAATCGTTCAAAGTGAATGGTGTCCGGCGGCACCGCGGGCAAAGTTTCCCTCCACATTTCGAAATTTTTGGCCTACCGCCGAAATATCTACCCCCGCCCCCCACCCCCTTTTCTCCCCGACCACAAGTCACATTTCCCATGTTTCCTCCTTCCTTCCTTCCGAAGATATAGCCGCTTCCTCACTTGCTTCCTCGCTCTCGCCGTCTCGCATCCTACCACCAGGGTCGCCAGGGTCTTCTACAATGACCTCTCCAGCAGTTCCTCTGACGACGACGAATTTTTCAGCACCCGGGTATGCCTCTCTTCTCTCTCTCGGGTTATTACTTAGAATGAAGGATTTTAACCCGGTAGTCAATTTGAGTCATTTCTTCCTCTTATAGCTCCCTAGGACCATCAGTTGCAACGAATGGAGCGGGGTGGCTAAAGATCTACCTGCTCGTTGTCACCAACAATCTCCATGCGTGAAGCTAGTTGTGTTTGAATCTGTGGACAGTGGGAGGAAGTTTCTGGCATGTGCAGAGAAGGTTAGCCCCACTTTCGTTGTTACAAATCATCTGTTAGATGTGATTCAGACACTGTCACCGTGCTATGTTATTCTGGATGTTAAGACAGTGTCACAGTTTGTACCTAGTATCTAAAAATGTTTCCATCTCATCAGCGGTGCCATTAGAAAATTATTTGGCACCGCTTCAGCAGTTTGTGCAGCCAACTTTGGTCCACACATCCGAGCAGCCAAGCAGTAAAATACTAAATCTTTATGGCACGAAGGAATTGGGCATCGGAGCAACTAGGTGCTCCGGAGTCCGGGTCCCTGATTTTTTCCCGCTGCATCGGCTCGCCAGTGCAGGGCACCGGTGCCAAATGTAGCAACAGTTGTCTTTACACCGGTTTTGGCATACATAGTCGACGGCCTTAGTGCTATTAGTTCTATGTTACTAAATTTGTGCATGTACACACCTGTTAGTATCAATTTGCTGTCATCCAAACACTGTCGCTATGCTGTTGCAGTTATATTTAGCTTCCTCATAAAATGTTCAATTTGTTATTTATAGTACATGACTAAGAACTTGTAGCGTTGTTGTAGTTAATTATAGCTTCTGATTTTTCAGAATTTGGTTGTTGTCTCAGTAGCAGTTAATTCATTTGCACATTGATCTTTTTGAGAAGGTATGTCATAATTAACCTGTTTCTTCAGTTTTTCAAAATATGTATTTGGTGATTTTCTATGTTGCTAGAAACCCATTTCCCCTACAATTGTTACTGATATAGTTTTAAATATTATAGGATGAACGGAAGTGTTCTTACCTGGAGTGGGTTGATCAAGTGTGGCCACAGTCTTTGAAGATGTGCCTAACAAAGCCCTGGAGCATGTATGAGGAAGAGAACAGAGGTAGGCTTAGAGAAAGTGTTATCAACGCTGAAGAATATTTGAAAATGCGGGATAAAAAGAGGAAGATGGAGAATGAGCTCAGATTTTTTAAATTAGACATTGCTAAGATGGTGTTGGCGAAGGAGGAGGCACTTTCCCAGTTGGCCAATGCAAAACAGGTTCTTACTGAACTGAAAGCAGAGGTGGATAAGACGAGCCTGGATGATCATGATTAGGGAAATGAATATATTGTTCTAATATTGTTTTTATGAAGGTGAACTAGCTATATGCTGTACTGTTATGTTTTCAGGTAGCTATCGTACTGTGATGTTAAAATATATTTATGTGCCTTATATAAAATTGGCAAACAGTTGTTTGATATGAAATGTGAATTTGCGTAATACTAGAATTATTAATTGTAAACTAATAAACCTGCTAAATGGGCCATGAAACTTTGCAAACGGTTCTAGCAGTAAAAGCTCTTGTGATGGATAGCCCAATGCCATACAGTTTACTTAATCAAATCATGTGTGATGTAGTTGAATAAAAGCAAATGGTTAACCGAGGCAGAGCGTGTGTGATAGTTACACCTATAACACATGAGGGTATACATAAAACTGTGTGGGATGTATATACGAACGGAAACGTTTTCCCTGGATTGACTGTGTGGGATGTACATACAAACGGAAACATTTTCCCTGGATTGACTATGTGGGATGTACATAAGAACAGAAACATATTCCTTGGATTGACTGTGTGGAATGTACATAACAAACAGAAACGTTTGTTTTGGACTGACTGTGTGGGATGTACTTACGACCGGAACCGATTGGACCTGTATAACCATATTTGATTGCTCGCCGGTCGCACACAACCTCATTTTGCCGAGCGTGTGTGACCGGAGGGCCTATCCCCGACGGTTTCTGGGTCATGTGGGAAGGACCCCCCCTATCGCAGTCACTCACTAGGCGACGGTTCAAAATGCCGTCGCGGAAAGGGGTTAAAAACCGTTTGTATACCACCTTGCTATACCAGTGACATGCACAAATTTAGTAACATAGAACTAATAGCACTAAGGCTGTCCACTATGTATGCCAAAACCGGTGTCAAGATAACTGTTGCTACATTTCGCACAGGTGCCCTACACTGGCGAGCCGATGTAGAGGGAAAAATCAGGGAACCGGACTCCGGAGCACCTAGTTGCTCCGATGCCCAGTTCCTTCGTGCCATAAAGTTTTTAGTATTTTAATGCTTGGCTGCTCGGATGTGTGGACCAAAGTTGGCTGCACAAACTGCTGAAGTGGTGCCAAATAATTTTCTAATGGCACCGCTGATGAGATGGCAACATTTTTTCGATACTAGGTAGAAACTATGACAGTCTTAATCACATCCAGAATAACATAGCACAGTGACAGTGTCTGAATCACATCTAACAAATGATTTGTAACAACAAAAGTGGGGCTAACCTTCTCTGCACATGCCAGAAACTTCCTCCCACTGTCCACAGATTCAAACACAACTAACTTCATGCATGGAGATTGATGGTGACAACGAGCAGGCAGATCTTCAGCCACCCCGCTCCATTCGTTGCAACTGATGGTCCTAGGGAGCTACAAGAGGAAGAAATGGCTCAAATCTACCGCTGGGTTAAAATCCTTCATTCCCAATCATATCCCAAGAGAGAGAAGAGAGGCATACCCGGGTGGTGAAAGAGTCGTCATCGGAGGACGAACCACTGGAGGGGTCATTGAAGAAGACCATGGCGACCGCGGCGGTCTGATGCGAGATGGCGAGAGCGAGGAAGCAAGCGAGGAAGCGGCTATAGCTTGGGAAGGAAGGAAGGAGGAAACAGGGGAAATGTGACTTGTGGTCAGGGAGAAAAGGGGGTGGTGAGGGGGGTAGATATTTCGGCGGTCGGCCAAATTTTTTGAAAGGTGGAGGGAAACTTTGCGTGCGGTGCCGCCGGACACCATTCACTTTGAATGAATGTATGCATCGCAAACGATTCTTCTGCTTTATGCGCATGCGATGAGTTTGATCATTCAAATATTGGTGGAAATTTCCCTGGGTACTGTCCTCATCCATGTCATTGCCTAACTTAACATCGCTTGCTAATTTGGGCACACAAAAGATCCTACAGCACACAGACCAAAGTTACTGAATCGAGCAATTTTAGTAATTAAACAGAGCCAGTTGACCTAAACATTACTCTAACAAAAGACCAGCGTTACAAACAAAGGCTAAGTACGCATAATTTTAACAAAGCCGCCACCGCGCCGCCCTACACCTCACCGGTGTAAGATGAGACGTCGATGACTTGTCCTAGCGACATGCCGTCGTTGGTGGACTCCGCGTCCCCCCGGCTGAAGTCAACCGCATCGTCGTCCTCGTCCTCGTCCTCGGCGCCACCCTCAATGTTGTAGTACTCATAGTAGTGGCTACGCCAGAGCTCGCGCTGGTACTCCACCGCCGATTCCTCGACGGAAAGGCTCTTCTCAACCTCGTCTTGAGCCACGTGCAACTCCTCCTCCCAGTGGTCCTCGATCTCCGCCGCCTCCTGCATCTCCATCTCCCGCTCGGCGATCTCAAGAGGAAGCAGGTGCTCCATGCCATCCGTTGCCTTTTCGGACGTGGGTTACATGCTAGATTACAAGGTGGCCTGGAATATCTTGGTGTGTGCGTCCTCGATCTTGGCGTGGATGGCCTCGACCCGGGCCAGGGCGACATCGGCGGCGCGGACGGTAGCTCGAGCGCTCTCGGCATTTGCAGCCGCCGTCATAGCAGCTGCTGCAGTCGTCTCGGCTGCTGCAGCTGCCTTGTCAGCTGCCGCAGACGCCCTCTCGGCGGATGCGGCTGCGCTCAATGCAGATGCGGCCGCGCTCTCGGCGTAGGCAGTCGCACTCTCGGTGCAGGCGGCGGTGCTTGGGGAGGACGCGGCCACCATACGGGCCCTCACAAAACGTTTCCACGGTGTCATTCTTGGCAAGAAGGGGTTGCGGGAATGGGGATCTGGGATTCATGGATTCGGGGGTGACCGGCACTAGAGCAGACGAAGCCGGCGAAGCTTATAGAGGAAGACTTAAGTAGACCCATGAATTTTCATCGCAAATGGTCCCTACAACAAAGTGTGTGTGATGCTGTGAAAGACGAATTTTGGGTACAGTGTTTTAAATGTACGAGAAAATTTGGAGTACTAAAACAACTGTCATGTCAAATTTTGGAAACTTTCAGGGTCATTCGACCTTTTTAAGACATTCAAGTGATTTTCTCGCCATTTAATTACCGTAATTCAAATTTGAACTACACGTACATGCAACAGCAAACCATAACGGTTTGGAAAGTCATATTTGAATACTTGTGTGCGAGTTAATTCCACGTGCAGTAAATTGGACGGAATTTTCAAACATATTGGTGTCACGGCTTGGACAAAGCATCGAGTGCCATGGCATTGAAGTTCCAAAAAAATCAAAAATGATCAGAAACACATGAAACCTTGCTTGACGTAATGGCATGGCACCAAGATGGCGTGGTAAAAAAAGGCATGTTTGACGAAAGTTTTGACACACATCCCTCACAAACTGGAGCAACTCACTAGAAGGCTCGTGGTTCCAAGAGGGCACATTGCATATTTGATCACGAACCGGCAATAGCTTCCTCTTATGGCCTTCCAAAATTTTCTACAGTTAACATGCACTAATACAACTGTCATGTCAAAATTTGGAAAATTCCAGGGATTATTTGACCTTTTTAAGATATTTAAGTGATTTTCTAGCCATTTAATGACCGTAATTCAAATTTGAACTACATGCAGATGCAACAGCTAACCATAACGGTTTGAAAAATCATATTTGTGTACTTGTGTGCGAGTTAATTCCATATGCAGTAAATTGGAAGGAATTTTCAAACATATTGGTGTCATGGCTTGGACACAAGCATGGAGTGCCATGGCATTTAAATTCCAAAAAATTAAAAAATTATTACAAATACATGCAACCTTGCTTGACATAAAGGCATGCCACCAGGATGCTGTGGTAAAAAAATTGGCCTGTTTGATGAAACTTTGGACACACACCCCTCACAAACCGGAGCTACTCACACGAAGGCTCATGGTTCTGAGAGGACAGAATGCACCTTTGATGACAAACCGGCGATAGCTTCCTCTTATGGCCTTCAAAAAAATTCTACAGTTAACGTGCACTAATAAAACTGTCATGTCAAATTTTGGAAAATTTCAGGGGTCATTTGACCTTTTTAAGACATTTAAGTGATTTTCTAGCCATTTAATGACCGTAATTCAAATTTGAACTACATGTACATGCAACAGCTAACCATAACAGTTTTGAAAAATCATTTTTGTGTACTTGCGTGCGAGTTAATTCTATGTGCAGTAAATTGGAAGATTCTCAAACATATTGGTGTCACGGCTTGGCCAAAAAGCATCGAGTGCATGCCATGGCATTTAAATTCCAAAAAAATAAAAAATTATCAGAAACACATGAAACCTTGCTTGACGTAATCTCATGGCACCAAGATGGTGCGGTAAGAAAATTGGCCTGTTTGACGGAAGTTTGGACACATACCCCTCACAAACCAGAACAACTCACTAGAAGGGGCGTGGTTCCGAGAGGGCACAATGCATGTTTGATGATGAACCGGTGATAGCTTCCGCTTATGGCCTTCAAATTTTTCTACAGTTAACGTGCGCTAATACAACTGTCATGTCAAAATTTGGAAAATTCCAGGGGTCATTTGACCTTTTTAAGACATTTAAGTGATTTTCTAGCCATTTAATGATCATAATTCAAATTTGAACTATAGGTACATGCAACAGCTAACCATAACGGTCTGAAAAATCATATTTGTGTACTTGTGTGCGAGTTAATTCCATGTGCAGTAAATAGGAAGGAGTTTTCAAACATATTGGTGTCACGGCTTGGACAATGCATGGAGTGCATGCCATGGCATTTAAATTCCAAAAACTTCAAAAATGATCAGAAATACATGAAACCTTGCTTGACGTAATGGCATGCCACCAAGATGCTGTGGTAAAAAAATTGGCCTGTTTGATGAAAGGTTGGACACACACCCCTCACAAACAAGAGCTACTCACTAGAAGGCTCGTGGTTCCGAGAGGGAACAATGCATGTTTGATGACGAACCAACGATAGCTTCCTCTTATGGCCTTCAAAAAATTTCTACAGTTAACGTGCACTAATAAAACTATCATGTCAAAATTGGAAAATTTCAGGGGTCATTTGACCTTTTTAAGACATTTAAGTGATTTTCTAGCCACTTAATGACCGTAATTCAAATTTGAACTACATGTACATGCAACAGCTAACCTTAACAGTTTGAAAAATCATATTAGTGTACTTGTTGTGTGCGAGTTAATTCCATGTGCAGTAAATTGGAAGGAATTTTCAAACATATCGGTGTCACGGCTTAGACACATGCATGGAGTTCCATGGTAACACAAAATAAGCATTCGTCCCTTATATGAGGAAAGAAAATGTAAATATCTGGCAAGACAACCGGGCCCCACATGATTGGCACTCTATTTCGCGCCTTAAGGTTTGGAAGGTGAGTGGCACGGGTTATTAATTAGACGCGGTTCTGTATTGGAAACCATCTGCTATTAAGTTCACACACGGCTTTTGTTGCGGGAATCGTGTGCAATTCAAACTACAATACTCGTAAATTCCGGCGACCAGCATGTGTACTGTTCCCGTCGATCTAGATCCCGGCCGCCAATAAATACTACCTTGCTCATGTCGTCCCGCCTGCATTCTCATCTACATCCTCCCCTCACTCGCCCTCTCTCTCACACACAAATCTCTGCTATGGTTGCGCCGATCTGCCCACGCGACAACGAGGAGGCGCCGCTCCCAGAGGACGTTCAGTCGAAGAGCAGCGACAAGGAGGACCCCTGCGGGCTGCCGGACGAGGTTGCGCCGGACCTCCCAACTTTGGAGTGGTTTTGGGGCCAGTACAATCTTTGTCTGTGGAAATCGTTGCCGCCGGCTGAGAAAGCCAGGCAAGTGGCATTCAAGAAGGAGATGGCGGAGGAGGAAGCCAGGTACCAGGCGGCCTGTGAAACCCGTGAGGCCGCCTGGAAAATGGAGGCGGTGGAGCTTTGGGGGAGGGCGCGTCATCGTGCGGAGGAGGTTTACGAAGACGTGTACTTCACGAGGAAGGTCAAAGGCGCTAGGCGCCTCATCGCTGCGTGGAGGTGGGCCGATAAGCTCCAGCGTGCCACCGACGAGGAGCTCCGGTGGGCGCCCAACGAAATGGTAAGATCGTTCGCGCTCGTCCGCCAGCAAGAGGCAGATCGGTACGTCAAGCGTTGCGAGGCGGAGAAGGCAGAGTACTGCCTCTGCGCTGGGAAGACGCCGCGCACCAGGGAGCTGCTGGTGAGGGGCTGCCGGAATACTGCCCCCGGGAGGGATTATTAGTTTTAGTATTGTTCGTTTTCAATTTTATGCATTGTACATGGTAGTTAAGTATCATCACGTAGGTTGTCAGAATCGCGATTTTGAATCGGATCGGAGCTCCGATGGTAGGATCGCAAATCGTAGAATCTTCACTATCGGGATCGTAGAAACGTAGATTCTATGAAGTAAAATCATGGAATCAGAGGGGTTAGTTTCGATCATAAAATATAGAATCGTATAACAGAATCGCGATTCTGACAACCTTGGTATAAGTGATTATATTATATATATTCTGTGATGAACAAATGAACAATAAATATATATTATGAATTCCATTTTTCTATCTTTTTCGTATACTAATTTGTATCTAGCTGTTATCATCCACATATACAAAATGGAAAGCATATATACACACATTGAAACAGAACATATAAGAATGAAAAATAGAGTACACACATTGAAACAGAGCAATATTATGATTGTTGTGAATACATAGCGATCCACGTCGAAATGAGTCAACAAAATAAAATGCGTCCATGACCAGCAGCCCTTGCCTACGGTAGCTCTTGGCTCTGCCTGAACTCGTGCAGGCATTCGTCCAAGAGGTCGACACGCTCGCGGTACATCAGGAGCGCGATCTCGAGCTCCAAGTTGGCTATTTCATCGGAGATCACCAGCTCGAGGATGCGACGGCCATGTTCCTCTACTGCGCCCAGGTGGACACCTGGGCCAAGGAGGCGGTCGAGCCTAGCGACCAGCGCATTGGCATCGACCGGGCCGCAGACAAGGCGAACGGCGCGGCGGTCGCCCGGTGCAAGTACGGCACGGCCGGCCTCAAGTGCAAGTATGGCGCAAACGGCCTCTGCCCACTCCTGGTGAGGAATGGGGGTACTGACGGGACATGTACCTAGGTGCGACGCCCTGTCGACAGCAGGCAAGCATCGATGGATCCACTCTTGCTGTGCGGCGCGCCGTGCCTCTCACTCTGCGGCGCTCCAACTTTCTCGCTGTGCAGCGAGCCGCAGCTTATCGGCACGGACGCGCCTAGCTTGCTCTGCGGCGCAGCATCGATCATGTTGTGCGGCAAGCTGCAGCCTCTCGGTGCTGACATGCCTATCTTGATCCACGACACTGAAGCGCCATGCGCCAAGGGTCTGCTCAACCCTGGCGATGACGTGCAACACGGTGTTGTCCGTCGCGTTGCCGAGGAGCACTTCGGCCTCGACGGGCCATGGCGTCTGATGTCGCTTGAACTACGTCGGTATTTCCCCAAAGAGGAAGGGATGATGCGGCACAGCTACGGTAGGTATTTCCCTCAGTTATGAAACCAAGGTATCAATCCAATAGGAGAACCAAGCAACACTATGTAAACGGTACCTGCACACAAAGAACAAATACTTGCAACCCGACGTGTTAAAGGGGTTGTCAATCCCTTTCGGGTAACGGTGCCAGAAATTCGCACGTGGACGGGAGAAAAATTATGATAGATTGGATAAATAGATCTCGAATAATCACGGAATAAAAGATGCAAATAAAAAGTGCAGCGAGGTATTTTTGGGTTTTTGGAAATATAGATCTGAAAATAAAAGCGAATAAAAATATATCAGAAAGCAAATATGAAGATGAATAGACTCGGGGGTCGTAGATTTCACTAGTGGCTTCTCTCGAGAAAAATAGCATACGGTGGGTAAACAAATTACTGTTGGGTAATTGATAGAACTTGAAATAATTATGACGATATCCAGGCAATGATCATTATATAGGCATCATGTCCAAGATTAGTAGACCGACTCCTGCCTGCATCTACTACTATTACTCCACACATCGACCGCTATCCAGCATGCATCTAGTGTATTAAGTTCATGGAGAAACGGAGTAATGCAATAAGAACGATGACATGATGTAGACAAGATCTATTTATGTAGGAATAGACCCCATCTTATTATCCTTAATAGCAATGATACATACGTGTCATGTCCCCTTCTGTCACTGGGATTGAGCACTGTAAGATCGAACCCATCACAAAGTACCTCTTCCCATGGCAAGAAAAATCGATCTAGTCGGCCTAACTAAACCAAAGATTCGAAGAAGAAATACGAGGCTATAAGTAATCATGCATATAAGAGATCAAAGAAACTCAAATAACTTTCATGGATAAAAAATAGATCTGATCATAAACTCAAAGTTCATCAGATCCCAACAAACACACCGCAAAAAGAGTTACATCAAATAGATCTCCAAGAGACCATTGTATTGAGAATCAAAAGAGAGAGGAAGCCATCTAGCTACTAACTATGGACCTGAAGGTCTACAATGAACTACTCATGCATCATCGGAGAGGCACCAATGAGGATGATGAACCCCTCCGTGATGGTGTCTAGATTGGATCTGGTGTTTCTAGAACTTGCGGCGGCTGGACTTGTGTTTCATCGACTCCCCTAGGGTTTTTGGAATATTGGGGTATTTATAGAGCAAAGAGGCGGTGCGGGAGGCCAACAAGGTGGGCACAACCCATCAGGGCGCGCCTGGGCCCCCAGGCGCGCCCAGGTGGGTTGTGCCCCCCTTGGGGCATCCCTCTGGTACTTCTTTGGCCCAAGTTGTTCCTTCTGGTCCAGAAAAAATCTTCAAAAAGTTTGGCTGCGTTTGGACTCCGTTTGGTATTGATTTTCTGTGAAGTAAAAAACAAGCAAAAAATAGCAACTGGCACTGGGCACTATGTTAATAGGTTAGTCCCAAAAAAATGATATAAAGTTGCTATAAAATGATTGTAAAATATCCAAGAATGATAATATAACAGCATGGAACAAGCAAAAATTATAGATACGTTGGAGACGTATCAGCATCCCCAAGCTTAATTCCTACTCGTCCTCGAGTAGGTAAATGATAAAAACAGAATTTTTGATGTGGAATGCTGCCTAACATGTTCATCACATTTTCTTTTCTTTGTAGCATGGACATTTGGACTTTTATATGATTCAAAGCAATAGTCTAGTTTTGACATGAAGATTCCAATACTCAAGCATATCAACAAGAAACCACGTCTTTCAAAATATCAACACTAAAGCGAGTTATCCCTAGCCCATTATGCTCAATCATTGATCCATTCATGAAACACACTCGCATATTAGCTATACCCAATGCTCAAGTACGATCATAGTGCCCCTTAGTCGGTGCTTTGTAAGAGAAGAAGGAGACTCAAATAAAATAATAATTGCATAAAGTAAATAGAAAGGCCCTTCGCAGAGGGAAGTAGGGATTTGTAGAGGTGCCAGAGCTCAAAAGCAAAAAAGATAGAGATAAAACATTTTGGGTGGCATGCTTTTCCTGTCAACAAAAATGATCCAGTAGTTCCCAATACTTTCCATGCTAGATATATCATAGGCGGTTCCCAACCAGAAAATAATGTTTATTCCTTTTTCCACCATACTTTCACATTCCACGGCTAGCCGTATCCACGGGTACCGTCCATACCAACACTTTCCAAGGAATTTATTATTTGACAACATAAAGTAAACTTATTTTTCATTTCGGGACTGGGCATCCCTAATACCTTTACCGTACTCTCGTGCAATGACAAGTGAATAAACACTCATCTTGAGAATAACACATCTAGCATGGAAAAATATCAGCCACCCCCTACCATTTCATGAGCGGTACGAGCACACAAAAAGGAAATTTATTTTGAAAATTAGAGATGGCACATACAAATTTGCTTAGAATGGCACGGAAATACCGCATATAGGTAGGTATAGTGGAATCATATGGCAAAACTAGGTTTAAGGATTTTGGATGCACAAGTAGTATTCCTACTTAGTACAAGTGAGGGCTAGCAAAAAGATTGAGAAGCATCCAACCAAGAAATGAAAAAATCTCATAAGCGAGCATTAAGCATAACTAACACCGAATAATGCACCACAAGTAGGATGTAATTTCATTGCAAAACTATTGACTTTCGTGCTTGCATAGGGAATCAAAAACCTTAACACCAATATTCTTACTAAAGCACAATTACTCATCAACATGACTCACATATTATATCATCATATTGCAAAACTATTACAAAGAATCAAGTTTATTTTGTCCAATGATCTTCATGAATTTTTTTATTATATCCCTCTTGAATATCCATCACTCTGGGACTAATTTCATATGTTGCTTTTGATAGCTCAAACAAATCTAAGAGAAGAACATGAGCATAGAATTTTTCTTCTCTCAAAATAATATAAGTGAAGCATTAGAGAATTTCTTCAAAATTACTAACTCCCAAATAAATCTAAGTGAAGCATGAGAGCATTTCTTCAAAAATATTAAAGCACACCATGCTGAAAAAGATATAAGTGAAGCACCAGAGCAATTCCATAGCTCAAAAAATTTAAGTGAAGCACATAGAGCAATTCTAACAAATCATAGCATAATTTTGGCTCTCCCAAATAGGTGTGTTCAGCAAGGATAGATGACACAAACTAAAAAGAAAAACAAGCAAAGACTCATATAACACAAGATGCTCCAAGCAAAACTCATGATATGTGACGAATAAAAATATAGCTCCAAGTAAAATACTGATGGTCGTTAGAAGAAAGAGGGGATGCCACTCGGGGGCATCCCCAAGCTTAGTTGCTTGTTTCTCTTTGGATAATGGCTTGGGGTGCCATGGGGCATCCCCAAGCTTAGGCTCTTTTTACTCCTTATTCCTTCATCCATCGTGATCTCACCCAAAACTTGAAAACTTCAATCACACAAAACTCAACAAAACCTTCGTGAGATCCGTTAGTATAAGAAAATCAATCTTTACTTTAAGTACTGTAGAAAACCCATTCAAATTTTTTTATTGCATTATATCTACTGTATTCTAACTTTACCATGGCTTATACCCCCCGATACAAACCATAGATTCATCAAAATAAGCACACAATGCAAAGAAAACATAATCAGTCAAAAATAGAACAGTCTGTAAAGATGCGAATTGTTCTCAGACATCTGTAACTCCAAAAAATCTGAAACATTAGGACAACAGAGGAAATTTGTATATCAATCTTATGTAAACAATTCAGATATTTTTGTCACTTCTGTGATTTTAAACAATTATTTTACTGGACACAAAAGTTCCTATTTTCCAACAAGATCAAATCAACTATCAACAAAGCTATCCCAAAGGCTTTACTTGGCACAAACACTAATTAAAACAAAAAAGCAATCATAACAGAGGCATAATTGTGCAAACACTCAAGAACAGAAAGAAAAAGGTAAAAATATATTTTATTCATTGGGTTGCCTCCCAACAAGCGCTATCGTTTTACGCCCCTAGCTAGGCATAAAGCATAGATTCAAGTTTTGTTATCTTTCTTCTCATTTTCCGTAGATGTGTTCTTGTCAAGGGGTTTTGCAAAAATAACTTGAAACACATTATCCATAGAAATTTTAGCATTATCAAGTTACCCATCTGTGTATCCCCTTTGATTTCCGGCCACAATCCAAGAATATTGTTGATTGACATCATTGAAAACTTGTTGGATTATATCTAAAATGGGAATTTCCTTTTTAAGATTCTCATAAAAAATTTGATTATTTCCAAGAAAATGTCTCAACATATAATCACTATTATAAAGGATCTCATTTATCACCGGTTTTTCATGGTCATACCATAAAAATCAAAAATGTCCCTAGCCTCCCGTACTATGTGATCAAATTCATTCATAAGAATAAGGGTGGCTAACTTTTTAGCTTTCGGATCCTTTAAAGCTGGTAGCTCATAAAATAATCTTTGCAAGGTAGGGTGGGTACGGATAAATCTATTTTCAAGTTTCAGAACTAGTGCTGAAATAGCTTCCGCATAAGATTTAGTTCTTTTAAGTATAGGAGCATCATCAAGAGTCAAATTTCCAACACAATTAAAAAAATTCTTGGATATGTTCTTTTCCCATAACATTCCCTTGTCCCAAAACAAAAGTTTTGGCATCCAAATTGCCAGATCATCCAATTTTAGGAGTCAAGCCATCATCTATTTCCGCCATACCAAAGTCACTCATGGTGACAAGTTCAAGCAAGTAAGATATCTGACTAGAAAAACGGCGAAAGAAAAAGAGGGTGAATAAAACGGCAATTTTTTGTGAAGTGGGGGAGATGAAAACGAGAGGCAAATGGCAAATAATGTAAATTGCAAGGAGATGAGATTTGTGATTAGGAACCTGATAGATGTTGATGATGTCTCCTCGGCAACGGCGCCAGAAATTGGCGAGTTGTCGGGAGACTATCTTGACTTGATCCTCCCCGGCAACGGCGCCAGAAATTCCTTTTGATGTTGCTTGAACTATGTCGGTATTTACCCAAAGAGGAAGGGATGATGCAGCACAGCTACGGTAGGTATTTCCCTCAGTTATGAAACCAAGGTATCAATCCAGTAGGAGAACCAAGCAACACTATGTAAACGGTACCTGCACACAAAGAACAAATACTTGCAACCCGACGTGTTAAAGGGGTTGTCAATCCCTTTCCGGTAACGGTGCCAGAAATTCGCACGTGGACGGGAGAAAAATTATGATAGATTGGATAAATAGATCTCGAATAATCGCGGAATAAAAGATGCAAATAAAAAGTGCAGCGAGGTATTTTTGGGTTTTTGGAAATATAGATCTGGAAATAAAAGTGAATAAAAATAGATCAGAAAGAAAATATGAAGAAGAATAGACCCGGGGGCCGTAGATTTCACTAGTGGCTTCTCTCGAGAAAAATAGCATACGGTGGGTAAACAAATTACTGTTGGGCAATTGATAGAACTTCAAATGATTATGACGATATCTAGGCAATGATCATTATATAGGCATCACGTCCAAGATTAGTAGACTGACTCCTGCCTGCATCTACTACTATTACTCCACACATCGACCGCTATCTAGCATGCATCTAGTGTATTAAGTTCATGGAGAAACAGAGTAATGCAATAAGAATGATGACATGATGTAGACAAGATCTATTCATGTAGGAATAGACCCCATCTTGTTATCCTTAATAGCAATGATACATACGTGTCATGTCCCCTTCTGTCACTGGGATTAAGCACTGTAAGATCGAACCCATCACAAAGCACCTCTTCCCATGGCAAGAAAAATTGATCTAGTCGGCCTAACTAAACCAAAGATTCGAAGAAGAAATACGAGGCTATAAGTAATCATGCATATAAGAGATCAAAGAAACTCAAATAACTTTCATGGATAAAAAATAGATCTGATCATAAACTCAAAGTTCATCGGATCCCGACAAACACACCACAAAAAGAGTTACATCAAATAGATCTCCAAGAGACCATTGTATTGAGAATCAAAAGAGAGAGAGGAAGCCATCTAGCTACTAACTACGGACCCGAAGGTCTACAATGAACTACTCACGCATCATCGGAGAGGCACCAATGAGGATGATGAACCCCTCCATGATGGTGTCTAGATTGGATCTGGTGTTTCTGGAACTTGCGGTGGCTGGAATTGTGTTTCGTCTACTCCCCTAGGGTTTTGGAATATTGGGGTATTTATAGAGCCAAGAGGCGGTGCGGGAGGCCATCGAGGTGGGCACAACCCACCAGGGCGCGCCTGGGCCCCCAGGTGCGCCCAGGTGGGTTGTGCCCCCCTCGAGGCACCCCTCTGGTACTTCTTTGGCCCAAGTTGTTCCTTCTGGTCTAGAAAAAATCTCCAAAAAGTTTCGCTGTGTTTGGACTCCATTTGGTATTGATTTTCTGCGAAGTAAAAAACAAGCAAAAAATAGCAACTGGCACTGGGCACTATGTCAATAGGTTAGTAGCAAAAAATGATATAAAGTTGCTATAAAATGATTATAAAACATCCAGGAATGATAATATAACAGCATGGAACAAGCAAAAATTATAGATACTTTGGAGACGTATCAGCGCCTTCTTGTTTTCCTTGTCGAGGAGGTTGATGGCAAAGGCGGCGCTTTGGTGGGTTGGCATGCTTGGAAAAGGTGGATGTGCTACAGGCTATGCTTGTTGCCTCGGTGCGTCGCACACCGCCTAGGTTTATGCACAATATCCCTGGGTGGCGGCGGGAAACCGGTGAGGAAATGGCAGGAAACGGTGGCGTGTTTATAAAATGCCATCAATTAATGGAAACTTAGCATAGAACTAACATCGAGCTAGCACGACGCATGCTGGCACATTACTCGCCCAAGGCTATGATCCATATACTTGTGTGCCCAACAGAGTACACTATTCATAGTAAAGAATATTGTTCTATTTATCCTAGTAGAGCAGTGGCGGCAAGCGTCACAAGAAGAAGTAGATGATGATCAGATGATCGTTTATCCTAGTTAATTATGCATGTAATAGTTTAGTTTGGTGTGTGGAAATGTCATGTGTGTACTATCCACCTATGTAATTGGATGTTTGCCGCGTATCACACACATCTTGTTTACACGAAACGTTTCTGTTCTATTAGCTCAACACAAACAGTTTATCGGAATGAACTGTATGCCCTCCATTGCACACACCTTGATCTGGCTGAACCGTTTCTGTTGTGTTACCTAATCGAAAATAGTTCACCCAAGTGAACCACATGCCGTATATCGCACACATCTTGATCTGGCTGGCCGTTTTTGTTCTGTTCCTCATAGCAAACAGTTTATCCGAGTGAACTGTATGCCGTGCATCGCACACACCTTGATCTGGCTGACTGTTTCTGTTGTGTTGCCTCACTGCAAATAGTTCTTATGGATTAACCATATGACACGTATCGCACACGCAACTATAATCTGAACCGTGTTTGATGTCTCCGCCATCGCAAATGTTTTGTATCATTTTTGACGGTTTTATTACATCACAGTTTGTGATTAATGCATCACACACAGTTTCGTCGAAGGGTCTCTGATTGTAGTGTCGTGTTAGCAGCATCCTGCAGTAGTGAGGGTTAGTGTCCGTGCTAATAATTCCTAGCCAGGTCTTGACAATTGATTTTGAATGACCTACATATATGTCTGTGCCATTTTTTCAAGATTGATCTGTACATAGACGATTGTGCTTAAAAATCGAACCATAATCTTTGCATATGTCTAAAAAAATAGCCATAAATTCCTATTCCTACTTTACGGCATGTAAAAATTGATTTGAGCCAAATTTTGGCAACTGCCAAATGTTCGCTAGAGATTAGTTTGTATTCCAAATTTGACATCACATATTTTTACTATATTTATAGGTGGTATCTGACGATGTTGACAGCGAGGATGAAGATGGTCAGAGGAGGTACAAGAGGCAAATCCTTAGGGAGCTTTATGCGGGAATTCATAACAAGCGTATTAGGACCTTGAACGGCGGCTTTCGATGCCCATTTTGTAACCAAAAGCTTCATGACGCGTATGAAAGTGTTCTGGGGCATGCAAGAGGACGAGTCGTTAGCTCCTTCAGGCAGAAGTATTCTCGCAGGGTGGCGCACACCGCGTACGCTGAGTACCTGGAGAAGCTTCACTATCATGCCGGCAGATGAGATGAGATGTGGGATTGAACTATGTATGGCTATGTAGTGTCTTAATTATAAATGTGTTTGAGTATGCTTAATGACGGTTGAACTATATATGGTTGAAGTATGCTTGTGTACGCTTATTATCTATGCCTGAGTATGTTTAATCTATGTTTACTTATGTCTAAATGTGGGATATGGATGGAAGTTCGGTTGATGGAATTTTATGCATATTAGGGTGAATGTTTAGCGTGGGTAAAAAATTCAGATTCAATCGACGAAGGAAAAGTGGAACCACCCTGGGTTATTTTCCCAGGTACGTCAATCACACACGGTTCCCAAATTGGAACCGTGTGCAATGACTTTCATTTTCCCAGTTGCGTCAATCACACACGGTTGGCTCTAGCAAACCGTTGCATTCTGCAAACTCTTTGTGGGACAGAAAACCCTCAGCACCCAATTCAAAAAGGAAAAAAGAAAACCCTCACCATCCCCACGTCACAAAAACCCTCACCCCGCCCGCCAACCCCTCCGGTCCCCATTCTCACCTACACAAGCTCCTCCGTGACTCTGCATGGCACCGTCTATCGCCGCGGCAACCACTTAGCTCGACGCCTGTTGCCGCCGCCAGGCTGCCAGCAAACCCCACCGCATTTCGCCACTTCCACTTGCCGCCGCCTATCGCCATCGACTTTCTCGACGTTGCTCGCTGTCGACCCAGCTCCGCCCGATCGGGGAATCCTCGGTATTGAGGGTTTTTTCTCATGGACAACAAGGTAACTAATTTACTGAGATATTCTCTCATCTCATATCCCAGTTCATCTGCCTCCTTTACTCACCCAGCCAAAATTGCCGTGAATTCATTTTTATTCGAGCTGATTTGAGGGTTTTCTTTCATTCATAGAGTGTACAGTGTGCGGACACATCAGGACTTTGCGGCGTCGGCCAGACATCCGTGGAGTTCCATCTCACCGTACCAGATGACTTCAGGATGCGCACGGTATGTTCAATCTCACCCTACATCGGTTGGCATGGCCTACTGTCCTGAACTTGTACTATATATTGCTACATCTGGATAAAAGGTGCCACATGCAGCATATACGTCAAAGGGGATTTTTTCCTCTTCTTTCTATATTAGGCAAATTAATGATGTATTGTTCTTTTGATTACTCTCATATTTCCATGACATCATGGTTACACTATCAATTTAATTAAAGTTTTTTGTCCTTTGATTTCAACTGCTATACTGTTCTTTCAATTTCACCCATATTTGAATTTTACCATATTCTTTAACAATCCTACCATTTTCTGCAGCACATCCCTTGCTATGCAACAGGATCTGTAGTACACAATCATGCCCTTTACATAACTCAAGACTGCAGGGATGTCATACTGAACACAAACCATGGATTTACAATCGTTGCTACTATAAGACTTGATGAACGTGGTGACTCCTATTTTGGCACGGGCCTTTGGACAGAAATTTCTAAGTTTTATGTACTGAAAGCTGGCATGAAAATTGCACTGCACATAAAAGAGCCTGGTCATGAGATATATGCTAACTTCCCCGACGATATCATCCATCCAGACTTTGTTCGAAGTAAGTGTTCTTTTCAAGTATCTGCATGTTGACTTACCCAGCAATATCAAAGGAATTGTGTTGTATTTAAGCAACCAATTGTTATTCCATTTTCTTACTATATTCCTACCTACTAACTTCTAGTTACCAATACACTTTTCTTTTGCCCTGTCTTAACTAAATGTTCCCTGTACTCCCACTTCTATCAGAAAGCGCCGTTGACGAGGAGACTCTGGAGGTGGAGAACGAGGCTGCCAACAAGCAGAGGCGGGTCGAGAAAGAACCTCAAGCGACTCCAGCAGGCCTAGACTTCATCAGCAGCCTCCCCGATGATATGTTGATAGTCATCATCTCCCTCCTCCCAATCAAATATGGGGCGAGGACAACCATACTTTCCCGATGGTGGCGCCCCCTATGGCACTCCACCCCTCTCGATCTCATCGACGCCCATGAGCTCTGCCATGGCTATCGCAAAAGCTTGGATGCGTTCTCCCAGATCCTCGGCAGTCACCATGGCCCAATCAGAGGCCTTATCACGGGCAAGTTCCGTTCCAACGGCAAGGACCGAGCCAAGCTTGACGAGTGGTTCCGATCCCCCGCCCTAGATCAGCTCGAGGAGCTTAGTTTAAATGATGGGCATATGCGCTCGCTGCCAACGTCCGCGCTCCGCCTTGCGCCCACGCTGCGCCTCACCAAGTTCATGAACTGCCATCCCCCCTTAATGACGCGTCCGCTCTTTTTCTACCATGACTGAAGCACCTCGAGCTCGTCGCTGTCTGCATCCCAAAGGATGACATGGAGTGCCTACTCCGCGGTTGTACTGCACTCAAGTACCTTCGCCTTCATGCGATCAATGGGTTGAGTAGCTTCCACATCACCTCCATGACTCTCCGGACGATTTGTGTGTGTTGCTGGTGCTGCAACGAGAGATCACAAAAGGTGGACCACAATATGGTCATTGAGAGATTACTTGTAGTTAATCAACAAGGTCCAATAAGAATCAGTGTCATTTCAGCACCGAAATTGACAGTGGTGTGCTAGTCATCTGTCAAATACTCTGAACTTGTTATTGGATCCACACCCATTCAGGTACAACAGTCGCCTTCTACCTCTCCTTCTTGATATCAACATTATTTCTAATTTTGAAGATGCATGTTCGTCTGTCATCCAGAAAATGATTCTGACAAGCTTGACCCCGAATCTACGTACAATGAAGGTCTTGGCACTAGAATCTATCGGCCCCAACCTGCACAAAGTTGTCAGTTTCCTGAGATGCTTTCCGTGCCTGGAGAAGCTGTATATCAAGGTGATGTTCCTTTCTTGTTAAATGTTATCCATAAGGGAGTTCAATTTTTGGCACCTTTTCCCAAGTTTACAAAGACAATGTACTATGATTTCTGAAGGAATTTTGGAAGATTTCAGTACATACATTTTCCCCCATATTGGTTGCTTGATTCATATGGTTACAATCCATAAGCATTTCTCCTTTGGATTCATCTGTACTAGTTTCCTTAGGGAATTTTTCATCCACTCCAACCTCTTGTGAAGAAGGCTACATTTTTCTAGATTGTAATCAAATGCCCATGTTAATCATGTCGGATCGAAGATGGCACGTTAGTGCATTTTACAAATCCTGCAAACCAAATAGGCCTGTAGTAGTGTTCACAACTGCATATAGGCAGTGCATTTTACAAATCCTGCAAACCAAATAGGCCTGTAGTAGTGTTCACAACTGCATATAGGCGCTAACACGTTCTCTTCTTTTGTAGATAAGATTAGGCCCGGTGGTGGATAATGTGATACAATATAACAATCACATCGAATGCCTAGATCTGCATCTCTCAGAAATTACTTTGAACTCATACCGAGGGACCTTACCGGAGATTATATTCGCTAGGTTCTTTATTGTCGGAGCAAGGGTTCTGAAGGTAATGAGGTTTGCCCTACATTTATTTCACAAAAATGAATGGTTTGTTGATCAGCGTCGGCGGCTGCGGCAGAATGGAAAAGGCTCCAAAAAAGCTGAATTTCATTTTGGAACTTCAAATGACAGAGTAATCAGAAGTCATCGTGTCAACCCCATACATGACTTGTCAGTGGCTGATCCCTTTGCAGAAATGATGAGGTTTCGAAACAAGCCTTACAAGTGGTAATATTAATTTGAACCTCTCTTATATCCATGTTCAGCTGATCAGCGCGGGCGTTTGTAGCTGAATGAGCTGAATTTCATTTCTAATATCAGTTTGAACCTTGTAATCTTCAAATTTGAGCCATATAACTCTGGAATTTGAACCTTGTAATATTTCGGGCTTTTGTGGTACAATCGTTGAAATGGCATCGTATGAGACTCGTATATTAGTAGTACTATTTTGACCTTAATATGCAATGGACTTAGATTTTATTAACCATTCTCGAATGTGTTTCCCTTGTCAATCTCATAGCAAACGATCTATATAGCTAACTCGACTGCGATCTTCGACATTATTGCACACAGTTGGTATCTTCAACCGTGTACCCTGTAGAGTGCAAAATTAATTATCGCACTCGAGTGTCCATCATCACCCTTCTGTGTAACTTTGACCTCATCACCCACGGGTAAACTTATGACCGAAGTCATTCCACGCACTTCGTTTTTGCAAAGCTTTTTGCCAATAAACGCCCACGATTTGCCCCTCTTCTATCCGATGCGTGGCCAAACTAGGCGGGCGAGAAGCTTGCGTGGTTGCGCACGGTAAACTGCGTGGTTGCGCAGGAACAGGCTCACCAACGATAGATTTGGCGCCTCTTCAAGCCCACGCGTGGTCAAATGAAATGTGTGTGGGGTGCTCAAGCCTGCACTAGAATCCTCCGCTATGAACGCGGTGACAAGATGTGACGATTACAGGTCGGTTGGCCCCCATTTATTACAGTGGCCATTTAACCCTTGTGCCTCTTCAACCTTTCAATCGCGCCTCATATTGCAAGAAGCACACTGACCACGACAAATTCATAGAGGGTATCCTATGCGGCTCCCATGGCGCTCCGAGTGGCTGACGATGATGAGCAGCAGTTCACCATGCATGCCATGGTGGACACCCACAGAATGTTCACGGAGCTCTCGGTGGTGTACACCAACAACCCAGTCTGGGTGGAGCACTCCATCCACATCATGGAGTTGTTGCTTGCTAAGGAGAAGTACAAGGTGGTCGGGTTCAACCTCGAGTACACCCGCGCTCGTGTGGGGTCTCGTCCCAAGGTCGCCGTCACCTAGATGTGCGTGCGCAATCACGTCCTCATCTACCACTACTTCCTGGCCACAAGGCCTTGCCAGTGTTTCGCCAGGTTTGTCGACAAACCCCACTACATGTTCGCTACAGTGGACATCACCAACAATGTAAAGGTGCTCAAGAATTCAGGCATCACCTGCGAGAATCTTGTCGACATCCAGGGCCAACACAAGATCTAGGGCAGCAAGGAGCATGAGAAGGACTCACTAGTTCACCTCGCCGAGGCCATCATCGACCCCTACTACAGAGACATGAAGGATTCCTGCAACAAGGACAAGTGTGCCTGGCACTCGACCTGGATGGAGAAACTCGACAAAGCTCACGTCGTGTATGTAACATCCCCAGCATCATACTACAGTAATCCCTTATGATCAGTGCCAAGTCATCTTGATTTACAAAGCTTAATCATATTGGATTAATATCTGATTTCAAATTTCTTCTCTGAATTCTATTCAAATTCAAAGTGAAATTTCAAGTTGCACAAAAGTTGCTGGAAAAATGTTCATCATTTAGCAAATATTCCAAAACAATTTATTGATAAGGAAAACAACATCACCTCAATGCTAAGATGGACAGTAGCAATTATTACAGTGCAAAACAGCATTTTAAAATGCCAATTCCATTTATGAAAAATTCAAATGAATTCCAAAAATTGCCCAAACTTTATGTGGCAGTGCAAAATATTCCATTGTACTTATGTGACCAAGTTTCACATTTGTACAAAATCATTTGGCAGCTCATTTTAATTCAAAAACCATCTCTGAAAAAGAAAACAGAAAAAGGAAATAGAAAAAGAAAAAAGGCCCTAACAACTACAGCGAGCTGGGCCTAAGTGCACAGTGGCACGGCCCAGCCCAGCTGGCCTTTTTCTCCCTCCTGTCTCTCTCTCTCCCTCTCTCTCTCTCCTTCACGCTATCGGCGCGTGTATGGCCGCACCGGCGAGCGCCGGCGAAACGGCGACACGACGACGCCACCGACATGCGAGGGGATAAGAGCCTCCCCCTCGGCCTCCCCTCCATCCCTATCCACTCTCCCTCCCTCTCCATTACTCTCTCCCTGTCCCTCGAGCTCGCCTGTTCCTCTCTCTCTCTATCCCGAACGCCATCACCGCCGCACCGTCGACGTCCGCACGGCCACAGGCGGCCCCGTGCCCGCCGATCGTGTCCATCAGCTCCGCCGCGGTCTGCCACTTCCTCCGGTGCCTTCAGCTGGAGCGGGGAGGCCCTGCAGCGCCGGATCTCCCTCGCCCCCTTTCGTTCGGCCGCCGGCGAACTTCTTTGTCTCCGGCGACGTCTACTGCTCCTAAACCGCCAAGGGTCTTTCGTGACCGCTCGGTGATCTCCACTCCGACCTCTCCCCTCTCCTTTCGCGCCTCCCCGCGCCCCTAGCCATAGCTGTCACCGTAGCCGAAGCTCATCTCCGCCGCCATACTCGTCGTCGTGGCCACACTCGCCATCAAGCTCAGGTGAGCACGGCGTTGAGCTCAGCACACTCCCAGCAACCCAACGCCACCAACCACGAGCCTTGCCATGCCCTGCAGCGACAAGCGCAAGCTCACCCGAAAGCCGCCGCCGCAAACGACGTCGCCGGCGTCGTTTCTGGCCTCCCCAGCGTAGTCTAGCACCACCACTCGACGCGTCTCCCTCCTAGCTCTCGAACGCAAGTCGCGGCGCGCGAAATGGTGAGTCATAGCGCGTTCCCGACGCACTCCGGCGATCGGCCGCCGCGAAAATGGTCGCCGGCGCAACTCCGGCACCGGTGCTGACCTGGCACGCGTGGGGCCCACCCTAGAGAGGCTGCCAGTGGGCCCTAGCGCCTCGGTTGACCCCGTTGACCATGGTCAACGAGGGTTACTGTTCACCCCATGTAGCTGACATGTGGGCCCCCTTCGTTAATTAGACTAATTAGACTTTTAAAATTATTCTGTTAATAAACCAGTCACTGACATGTGGGGCCTAGCTATTAATTAACTCTATTTAGTTAAAATAAACCCCCGTTAGTCCCTCTGTGTATGTCATGTGGGACCCACTGGTCAGTTTGACCAATCAGCGGGTCTATTGACTGCTGACATCATGCTAACCTCACTGCTGACGCAATAATCTTTTTCTGTTAATATTAAATAATTTTAGAAAATGTTTAAATCTTTAGAAATTCATAGAAAATAAACCGTAGCTCAGATTGAAAAACTTTATATATGAAAGTTGATCAGAAAAACAAGACGAATCCGAATATGCCCTTCTCATACCTGCCACACCCCTCTAACATGATGAACATGGAACTTTCCCCTCCGGTTCATCTGACCGATAATTGCCCGGAGCTGGTAAAATACCTCCGGATGTTTTCCCGCTTCGTCTGTAACATGTAGCACTGCGTTAGGTCACCCCTAACACCGCTTAGTGCCATGTCTTGCTTTGTGATTGCTTTTGTTGCCGTGTATTTATTTGTTTCCTCCCCCATTTCTCTCTCGATAGTCCCGGTACCGACGCAGCCCCGAGGACTTCTACACCAACGACCCCCTTTGCAGCAGAGCTTCCAAGCAAGCAACCCCCCCTTGAGCATGCCTATATCGCCTATTCTCTTCTCTCTTGTGCTTGCATTAGAATTGCTGCTGTTACAGCTTTACCTATTCTGATGCATGAGCTGATTTTGTAACCTGCTTTTGATAATTACCTGCTTATCCTAAACTGCTTAGAATAGGCTAGTTAGTGAACGCCAGTGACCCCACTTGTCCCAGTTGCCCCCGCTGGATCATCGGAAGACTCGACGACCAGGCCCCAGCACCGCACATCACCCCCTTAGTTGTACGACACTACAGCGTTACTATCGAGTGCCGAGGGTGATACCTCATTTAGCACTTCTGATGTTAACTCTATAGAGTAGCTATTTGGTCATGGTTATCGAGGGTGATTCCTCCTTCACCACTACCGATAACGACGATGTCGTGCAACACCTCAAGTGTGAACCCATCGAGGGTGATTCCTTAGAGTTCACCTTGACGGATACATCGAGTAGGAATCCAATGAGGGTGATACCTCAGATTCCCCTGATGTTATGGACACACTGTTACTTGGACTTTACAACTGTTACTTGGAAAGTCGGGTCAACCCTGAGGGGTACCCGAGCGAGCATAAGATGCGAGTGATGTGGAGACGGGTTGACCTGGAGGGTGCCCATGAGATAATTACGAGGCGTGGCTGGGCATTCTTAGCCCTTGCCGCAAGTCCTCGAGATGGGGCGATGGGGTCACATCGATCGTGAGTCTCTGCTCGTTACCGCAAGCTACCAATGCACTAATGGTTTGGATATTTGATCTGAGTGGGCCTTTGGCCCGATAGCACTAACCATCACGCGGGAATAAATATGGGTACTCTGCGTCGTATGCATCGGCCGAAAGCTCTGTCAGACATCCAGTTCAGCATCATGGCACGGCTGGGCCGGCGCCATCCTGTAGTGGTGGTACCGAGATTCGCCCTGCACGCAACGACCCGGAGTGCACAGGGCGATGGCCCAAGACCCCTGAGTGCTTAGGATATGGACCGACGGGGACCTCTCTGCTGAGCTTTAGGTAGGGCTGCGGCGTGTTGTTTAGCCGAGGCTGGGCATGACCCAGAAAAGTGTGTCCGGCCGGAGTTAAGCGAGCGTGGTGCGTAAGTTGGTGCACCCCTGCAGGGAAGAAAACATCTATGCATAGCCAGATCCTCGGTAACGGACGCTCAGAGTTGTATCCCGATCGATACAACTAGAACATAATGTTGAGATGAGAAATGAATAGTATGGCTCTGGGATTGCTTTCTCGCAGGGAGTCGAGGAAGGATCTTTGGGCGAGGTTGATACTTATTACTACTATTGCTTTATACTGTACTAATCTACACTCTACTAATGCTGCAAGACCATTGAAGATGCTAGTCTTTGATAGGACTAGGCCTTTTGTCTATTCTGGCATTTATGCAGCCCAGTCCACATATACAGCCTTTATTTGATAATATTGCATATGTAGTGTAGATCCTTGCTTACTGAGTACTTCGGATGAGTACTCACGGTTGCTTTGCTCCCTCTTTTTTCCCCATATCCGTTTGATGCAACCAGATGATGGAGCCCCGAAGCCAGCTGCCCCTGTTGATGATCACTACTACTACCCCGAAGATGGCTACTTCTATGAGTTGGCTGACGACCAGGAGTAGGTTCGGATGGTCCCAGGCAGGATGCCTGCGCCTTTTCGATCGTAGCCTTTGTTTTGCCCCGCCTTCTTAAAGGCTTTTATGTCTTTCTTTTATATCTGTACTCAGATATCTGACGCTTCAGCTGATGCTTGTTGACATCAAGCCTATGTATTCGAGCCCTTGAGGCCCTGGCTTGTAATATAATGCTTGTATGCCTTTATTTATGTTTTAGAGTTGTGTTGTGATTCCTTCAAGTGAGTCCTTAGGCTTGATCGTGTGTATTTGCGTGTATGATTAGTGCATGATTAAGCCGGGGGCATCACAGGTTGGTATCAGAGCCGACTGCCTGTAGGAACCCCTTTCCAACTCCTTGGCCGAAGTTGAGTCTAGTATCTGAAAAACCATCTTACTAACATGGCTGTGTGGCTTATGGCCCCACGTCGCCAGTTGGGTGGTACTAGGATATTTTATTCCTCTTCTATACTCTGGGACTCTGAATCCTCTTCTATTCGGGTTTAAATGGACTTACTAACGCCGACACTTAGGATCTCGTAAATCTTGTCTACCCGGAGAGCTGGATATCTGTGCTTATTCCTTACCATTGATCTGATTAGTCTGATAATCATTTTCCTTTCCATTGGTTTGTTTAACCTTTTCTCTCCGAGTTGTATTATAATTCTCATTGTCATTTGACAATCCTGAATTTCCTCTGTTTTAGATGGATCGTTTGTTTCCACCACGCCCTGCGACGCAGCTTGTGCTTCGCACTTGGGCTCGTGATGCCCCTAGTTTTCCAGCTGTCCTGATCGCCCTCCTGACCAGACTGGGCTACCGCTGGTACCCCGAGTACATGGTCTACGAGGATTACCGTGAGTTCAACCAGGAGCAGTACCATGCTGATGTTCGTATCTATGATCAGCAAAATGACTCAGACACTAAGCTGCACCTTTTCCACGGTATCGGCGTGACGATTGAGATGGCAGTCCGTGATGCCGCCTATTCTGCTGTCGCACGACTCCGAGGAGAGCTCAGCATTAGCTTGGATGCCTCTGAGTTCTGATACATTCCGTATGCCCCTGCTGGAGATGCTACTGGGTACTACACAGCTATATGTGCCCCATACGAGCGTCGTCATTACGACCCGCAGGTTCTGATTCAGTGCAGTCAGGCTCTGGATCGCACTGTTCGGGCTCTTGCCGTCGAATTGTTTGCCACTCGAGCACGTCTCTACGATGGTATGATGCAGTTGCTACCAGCTGTTCATGCAGGGATACATTCGGAGTACATCCTTTACCCGCGCAGGACTCAGATGTATGCTGGTATTGGTTGGCCTGCTGTTGGAGGTCACACACCTGCACGTAGACCTCTTCTTCCAGCTCGAGACCGGATTCTGCATCAGAGTGCACATGGAGAGCAGGATTTTCCTACGACGAACATTCGTCGTCCGCACTTGCAGTTACCCCGTTTCAGTGGTTTTCCCCGACGTTGATGTAAGCTTTGCTATGTCTCGTTGTGTACTTCCTTACCGCGTGCCTGCGCGCCGCCTAGCATATCTAGCTTTTAAATTTGCGTTGTTATGCTGTTCGCATGTACCCGACTCTGTGTATGGATATGTATGTCTTAATTGGCTACTGTTAAGTATCTATTACACTGCTTAATTGTTGTCGTGACCGTTAAGATGACACCGTTCTCCCTACTCTCGATCGACCCTCTTCACAGTTCCACAGGATCGGAACCTGACTCTCGTGTATATCCTTGATTCCGAAGTATCATATGCTCTTGGCTTTGTGTGTTATCACGAGCCACCCTCCGAGAGATGATCTATTCCCGATGCTCTGAACCCCCTTCTCACACTCTGTTCAGGTATCGAACGTTTGCCCATTCGCTTGAAACTTCCTATTGTACCTTCATACTTTGCTCTCGATGTTTTCTTAAGTTTCAACTCGAGAGATACTTCCACCACATTTCCTGAATTGTTCGCCAGATAATTAACCCTATAAGGGTCAGTTCTCCCGAAGTTACCCTTTACTCCCTCACTTAAATCTCGGGACGATATTTCTTGTAGTGGAGGAGATTTGTAACATCCCCAGCATCATACTACAGCAATCCCTTATGATCAGTGCCAAGTCATCTTGATTTACAAAGCTTAATCATATTGGATTAATATCTCATTTCAAATTCCTTCTCTAAATTCTATTCAAATTCAAAGTGAAATTTCAAGTTGCACAAAAGTTGCTGGAAAAATGTTCATCATTTAGCAAATATTCCAAAACAATTTATTTTTAAGGAAAACAACATCACCTCAATGCTAAGATGGACAGTAGCAATTATTACAGTGCAAAATAGCATTTTAAAATGCCAATTCCATTTATAAAAAATTCAAATGAATTCCAAAAATTGCCCACACTTTATGTGGCAGTGCAAAATATTCCATTGTACTTATGTGACCAAGTTTCACGTTTGTACAAAATCATTTGGCACCTCATTTTAATTCAAAAACCGTCTCTGAAAACGAAAAACAGAAAAACAAAATAGAAAAAGGAAAAAGGCCCTAATAGCTACAGCGAGCTGGGCCTAAGTGCATAGTGGCACGGCCCAGCCCAGCTGGCCTTTTTCTCCCTCCTCTCTCTCTCTCTCCTTCGCGCTGTCGGCGCGCGTATGGCCGCGCCGACGAGCGCCGGCGAAACGGCGACACGACGACGCCACAGACAGGCGAGAGGATAAGAGCCTCCCCCTCGGCCTCCCCTCCATCCCTATCCACTCTCCCTCCCTCTCCATTACTCTCTCCCTCTCCCTCGAGCTCGCCCGTTCCTCTCTCTCTCTCTCTGTCCCAAACGCCATCACCGCTGCACCGTCGACGTCCGCACGGCCACAGGCGGCCCCGTGCCCGCCGACCGTGTCCATCAGCTCTGCCGCGGTCTGCCACTTCCTCCGGTACCTTCAGCTGGAGTGGGGAGGCCCTCCAGCGTCGGATCTCGCTCGCCCCCTTTCGTTCGGCCGCCGGCGAACTTCTCCATCTCCGGCGACGTTTGCTGCTCCTAAACCACCAAGGGTCTTTCGTGACCGCTCGGTGAGCTCCACTCCGACCTCTCCACTCTTCTTCCATGCCTCCCCGCGCCCCTAGCCGTAGCTGTCGCCATAGCCGAAGCTCATCTCCGCCGCCGTACTCGTCGCCATGGCCACACTCACCGTCAAGCTCGGGCGAGCACGGCATCGTGCTCAGCACACTCCCAACAACCCAACGCCACCAACCACGGGCCTTGTCGTGCCCTGCAGCGACGAGCGCAAGCTCACCCGAAAGCCGCCACCGCAAACGACGTCACCGGTGTCGTTTCCGGCCTCCCCGGCATATTCTAGCAGCACCACTCGACGTGTCTCCCTCCTAGCTCTCGAACGGAAGTCGCGGCGCGCGAAATGGTGAGCCGTAGCGCGTTCCCGGCGCACTCCGGCGATCGGCCGCCGTGAAAATGGTCGTCGGCGCAACTCCGGCGCCGGTGCTGACCTGGCACGCGTGGGGCCCACCCCAGAGAGGCTGCCAGTGGGCCCCAGCGCCTCGGTTGACCCCGTTGACCACGGTCAACGAGGGTTACTGTTCACCCCCCTGTAGCTGACATGTGGGCCCCCTTCGTTAATTAGACTAATTAGACTTTTAAAATTAATCTATTAATTAACCAGTCACTGACATGTGGGGCCCAGCTGTTAATTAACTTTGTTTAGTTAAAATAAACCCCTCTTAGTCCCTCTGTGTATGTCATGTGGCACCCACTGGTCAGTTTGACCAGTCAGCGGGTCTGTTGACTACTGACATCATGCTGACCTCACTGCTGATGCAATAATCTTTTTCTGTTAATATTAAATAATTTAAAAAAATGTTTAATTCTTTAGAAATTCATAGAAAATAAACCGTAGTTCAGATTGAAAAACTTTATATATGAAAGTTGATCAGAAAAATGAGACGAATCCGAATATGCCCTCCTCATACCTGCCACACCCCTATAACATGATGAACATGGAACTTTCCCCTCCGGTTCATCTGACCGATAATTGCCCGGAGCTGGTGAAATACCTCCGGATGTTTTCCCGCTCCGTCTGTAACGTGTAGCACTGCGTTAGGTCACCCCTAGCACCGCTTAGTGCCATGTCTTGCTTTGTGATTGCTTTTGTTGCCGTGAATTTATTTGTTTCCTCCCCCTCTTCTCTCTTGGTAGATCCCGGTACCGACGAATCCCCGAGGACTGCTACACCAACGACCCCCTTTGCAGCAAAGCTTCAAGGAAAGCAACCCCCCCCCCCTTGAGCATGCCTATATCGCCTATTCTCTTCTCTCTTGTGCTTGCATTAGAATTGCTGCTGTTACTGCTTTACCTATTCTGATGCATGAGCTGATTTTGTAACCTGCTTTTGATAATTACCTGCTTATCCTAAACTGCTTAGAATAGGCTGGTTAGTGAACCCCAGTGACCCCACTTGTCCCAGTTGCCCCCGCTGGATCATCGGAAGACTCGACAACCAGGCCCCAACACCGCACATTACCCCCTTAGTTGTACGACACTGCAGCGTTACTATCGAGTGCCAAGGGTGATATCTCATTTAGCACTTCTGATGTTAACTCTGTAGAGTAGCTATTTGGTCATGGTCATTGAGGGTGATTCCTCCTTCACCACTCCCGATAACGACGCTGTCGTGCAACACCTCAAGTGTGAACCCATCAAGGGTGATTCCTTCGAGTTCACCTTGACGGATACATCGAGTAGGAATCCAACGAGGGTGATACCTCAGATTCCCCTGATGTTATGGACACACGGTTAGTTGGACTTTACAACTGTTACTTGGAAAGTCGGGTCAACCCTGAGGGGTACCGGAGCGAGCATAAGATGCGAGTGATGTGGAGACAGGTTGACCTGGAGGGTGCCCATGTGATAATTACGAGGCATGGCTGGGCATTCTTAGCCCTTGCCGCAAGTCCTCGAGACGGGGCGACGGGGTCACATCAATCATGAGTCTCTGCTCGTTACCGCACGCTACCAATGCACTAATGATTTGGATATTTGATCTGAGTGGGCCTTTGGCCCGATAGCACTAACCATCACGCGGGAATAAATATGGGTACTCTGCGTCGTATGCATCGGCCGAAAGCTCTGTCAGACGTCCAGTTCAGCATCGCGGCACGGCTGGGCCGGCGCCATCCTGTAGTGGTGGTACCGAGATTCGCCCTGCACGCAACGACCCGGAGTGCACAGGGTGATGGCCCAAGACCCTTGAGCGCTTAGGATATAGACCGACGGGGACCTCTCTGCTAAGCTTTAGGTAGGGCTGCAGTGTG
Source organism: Thinopyrum elongatum (assembly GCA_011799875.1). Lineage (NCBI taxonomy): Eukaryota > Viridiplantae > Streptophyta > Magnoliopsida > Poales > Poaceae > Thinopyrum > Thinopyrum elongatum. The sequence goes on from CM022299.1 coordinate 362,261,443, forward strand.
TTGTTTAGCCGAGGCCAGACATGACCCAGAAAAGTGTGTCTGGCCGGAGTTAAGCGAGCGTGGTGGGTATGTTGGTGCACCCCTGCAGGGAAGAAAACATCTATGCATACTTGGATCCTCGGTAACGGACGCTCGGAGTTGTATCCCGGTCGATACAACTAGAACATAATGTTGAGATGAGAAATGAATAGTATGGCTCTGGGATTGCTTTCTCGCAGGGAGTCGAGGAATGATCTCTGGGCGAGGTTGATACCTATTACTACTATTGATTTATATTGTACTAATCTACACTCTCCTAATGCTGCAAGACCGTTGAAGATGCTAGTCTTCGATAGGACTATGCCTTCTCTCTATTCTGGCATTTCTGCAGCCCAGTCCACATATACAGCCTTTCTTTGATAATGTTGCGTATGTAGTGTAGATCATTGCATGCTGAGTACTTCGGATGAGTACTCACGGTTGCTTTGCTCCCTCTTTTTTCCCCATATCCGTTTGATGCAACAAGATGACGGAGCCCCGGAGCCAGCTGCCCCTGTCGACGATCACTACTACTACCCCGAAGATGGCTACTTCTACGAGTTGGTTGACGACCAGGAGTAGGTTCGGCGGGTCCCAGGCAGGTGGCCTGCGCCTTTTTGATCGTAGCCTTTGTTTTGCCGCGCCTTCTTAAAGGCTTTTCTGTCTTTCTTTTATATATGTACTCAGATATCTGACGCTTCCGCTAATACTTGTTGACATCAAGCTTATGTATTCGAGCCCTCGAGGCCCTGGCTTGTAATATAATGCTCGTATGCCTTTATTTATGTTTTAGAGTTGTGTTGTGATTCCTTCAAGTGAGTCCTTAGGCTTGATCGTGTGCATTTGCGTGTATGATTAGTGCACGATTAAGCCGGGGGCGTCACAGTGTACACGGCCAAGGAGACATACATGAGCTATGAGATGTACAGGCGGATCGTTGACATGAGGAAGTGCCTCCTTCCCCAAAACGGCCAGCGATCCAGCCGTAAGTAGAGCAATGGCAAGCGTCATCACAACAAGATGTAGATGATTAGATGCTCATTTCTCCTAGTTTAGTATGCATGTAATTGCTTACTTTGGTGTGTGGAAATGTTATGTGTGTAGTCACTTATGTAATTGTATGCTTAATTTGGTTATGCAATGCTGGTCTTATAAGTATATAGGTTGATGTTCTGTAGACAGAGCAAATCACATCGCAAACGAACTAAACAATGGAACCCATCGGTGATGATTTCATCAATCACTCACAATTGTATACCAGCAATCGTTTGCTCACAACACACACAGCTTGTTAACATGAATCGTCTATGTTGTTATCGGTCTTCCCAAATATTTCTGATTACAGACCTGTTTGCCGCGTATCACACACATCTTGTTAAGTTGAACCGTTTCTGTTCTCTTGGCTCAACGCAAACGGTTCATCCGAGTGAACTGTATGCCGTATATCACGTACACCTTGATCTAGCTGACTATTTCTGTTGTGTTGCATAATCACAAATAGTTCATTCAAGTGAACTGTATGCCGTATATTACACACACCTTGATCTGGCTGACCGTTTCTGTTGTTCCGCCTCATCACAAACAGTTCATTGGGGTGAACTGTATGCCGTATATCACACACACCTTCATCTGGCTGCCCGTTTCTGTTGTTCTGCCTCATCACAAACAGTTCATGGGAGTGAACCGTATGCCACGCATCGCACACGTAACTATAATGTGAATCGTGTTGGATGTCTCCGCCAAGGCAAATGTATCGTATCATTTTGACGGTTTCTTTACATCACCGTTTACGATTAATGCATCGCACGCAGTTTCGTCGAAGTGTCTCTGATTGTAGTGTCGCGTTAGCAACATCCTTCAGTAGTGCTTTGAGGGGAAGTACGTCTCCGTTGGAGTGGTGTGGAGGCACAATGCTCCATAAGAAGCCACTAGGGCCACCGTATTCTCCTCACGCCCTCACACAATGTGAGATGTCGTGATTCCACTAGTGGTGCCCTTGACGGCGGCAACTGAACCTTTACAAACAAGGTTGGGGCAATCTCCACAACTTAATTGGAGGCTCCCAATACCACTGCGGAGCTTCACCACAATGGAATGTGGCTCCGAGGTGACCTCTTCCGTCTAGGGTGCCCAAACACCCAAGAGTAACAAAATCCACACAAGAAAGTATGGGGGAATCAAATTTCCTTTGGTGGAAGTATAGATCTAGGTCTCTGATGTCTACTACACAACCTTCTTCTTGTAGACTCGTGCTGGGCCTCCAAGCACAGAGTTTTGTACGACAGTAGCAAATTTCCCACAAGTGGATGACCTAAGGTTTATCAATCCGTGGGCGGCGTAGGATGAATATGGTCTCTCCCAAACAACCCTGCAACCAAATAACAGAGAGTCTCTTGTGTCCCCAACACACCCAATACAATGGTAAATTGTATAGGTGCACTAGTTCGGCGAAGAGATGGTGATACAAGTGTAATATGGATAGTAGATATAGATTTTTGTAATCTGAAAATATAAAAACAGCAAGGTAACTAGTGACAAAAGTGAGCAAAAACGGTATTGCAATGCTTGGAAACAAGGCCTAGGGTTCATACTTTCACTAGTGAAAGTTCTCTCAACAATGATAACATAATCGGATCATATAACAATCTCTCAACGTGCAACAAAGAATCACTCCAAAGTTCCTATCGAAGAACGTAGGACGAAAATGTGCATCAACCCCTATGCATAGATTACCCCAATGTCACCTCGGGAATCCGCGAGTTGAGTGCCAAAACATACATCAAGTGAATCAATAGAACATCCCATTGTCACCACAGATATCCCATCGCAAGACATACATCAAGTGTTCTCAAATCCAATACTCAATCCAACATAATGAAACCTCAAAGTGCAAGACTCAATTCATCACAACAAGAGATAGAGACGGAAGAAACACCATATGATCCAACTATAATAACAAAGCTCGCGGTACATCAAGATCGTGCCAAATCAAGAACACGAGAGAGAGAGAGAGAGATCAAACACATAGCTACTGGTACATACCCTCAGCCCCGAGGGTGAACTACTCCCTCCTCGTCATGGAGACCGCCGGGATGATGAAGATGGCCACCGGTGATGGTTTCCCCCTCTGGCAGGGTGCCGGAACGGGCTCCCGATTGGTTTTTCATGGCTACAGAGGCTTGCGGCGGCGGAACTCCCGATCTAGGTTTATTTCTGGAGTTTTCTCTATTTATAGGAGTTTTTGGCGTCGGGGACAAGTCAAGGGGGTCCATGAGGCGGCGGCAAGGCAGGGGGCGCGCCCCCCACCCTTGTGGTTGCCTCGGGACTCCTCTCTGGTATCTTTTCGCTCCAGTATTTTTTATATTTTCCAAAAATATTCTCCGTAAATTTTCAGCTCATTCCGAGAACTTTTATTTCTGCACAAAAAACGACACCACGGTAGTTCTGCTGAAAACAGCGTCAGTCCGGGTTAGTTCTAATAAAATCATACCAAAACCATATAAAATTGTTGTAAACATGGCATGAATACTTCATAAATTATAGATACGTTGGAGACGTATCAGCATCCCCAAGCTTAATTCCTGCTCGTCCTCGAGTAGGTAAATGATACAAGAAATAATTTATGAAGTGTGAATGCTAGCAAGTGCACAAGTTTGATCAATAATAATTTCAACCACTTTTTCTAGCATCATTATATATCATAACAGTAGCTCATATCATAAAACTTCTCATGATCAAGTAGCAAGCTATTCACATGTTAAAGCATAGACCATAAACTTTCTTGAAAACTAACAAACTATGTTCTCAGTCATCAAACAATTGCAATTCATCTTATTTTCAGGAAGGGTCTATGTAAGAACTTTGATTTAGCAAATCCCACATACTCAACTATCATATAGTCTTCCATGATTTCTACCACTCAAAGCATATTTTTAGAACAAATAGCATCCATCGAACACAGAGAAAGATAGGGGCTTAGTGTTTCGCCTCCCAACTTATTTATCATATAGATAATTGTCAACAATAATAATTCATGATCAAATATATTTGAATGGCCATATATGCTTAGATCTTTCCCCATCACATGATGCTTGCCAACTAAAGAGTAGGTTGGAATGAGAAGGAATACTACTGACTCTTGCATAAAAGTAAAAGATAGGCCCTTCGCAGAGGGAAGCAGGGATTTGCAGAGGTGCCAGAGCTCGAAGCTTTTAAAACAGAGATGAACATAATTTTGAGAGGTATGCTTTCATTGTCAATATAACAACCAAGAGTTCTCACTATCTTCCATGCTAGATACATTATAGGCGGTTCCCAAACAAAATGGTAAAGTTTTTACTCCCCCTGCACCAACAATCACACTCCACGGCTGGTCCGAAACAACGGGTACCGTCCATACCAACAGCAGTCCTGGGGGAGTTTTGTTTGATATTATATTTTGATTTGACTTTGACCACGGGACTGGGCATCCCGATTACAAGCCACTTTCTCGTGAATGACAAGTGAATCAACACTGATCGTGAGAATAACCCACCTAGCATGGAAGATATTGACAGCCCCTAGTCGCTACATCAGCGATTCAGGCATACAAAACAGATTATTAATTGAAGGTTTAGAGTTTGGCACATGCAAATTTACTTCGAACGGCAGGTAAATACCGCATATAGGTAGATATGGTGGACACTCAGGGAAGAAACTTGGTTCAAGGATTTTGGATGCACAAGCAGTATTCCCGCTTAGTACAGAAATTTTGGCTAGCAAAAGATTCTAAATAGCAAGCACCACATGTTGGAGGATCCATAACAATATAACTTCTATACAAATATACCCAAGCATAACTCATTACGCGGTCTTCCTTGTCCAACTTCAACTAATTTGCTCAAGTTTGAAAATAATTAATGGGGCTCACAATCATAGAAGATGTCCAAGATAGTATATTTATATGTGAAATCTCTCTTCCTTCAATATTCTTTCATGAATTGTTCAAGTGACCAATACCATGTTTTCTAACTTTCAATAAATTTACCACCTCCACTTCTTGTATGTGAAGTCATTACTCCCCATGGGATAAGCATATGAAACATATATAATTTCAGATTTATGATATTTAATTCATTCAACTATTTACTCATAGGATATAAGTGAAGCACACGAGTAAATGACAAAGTACTCCAAAAAAATATAAGTGAAGATCAATGAGTAGTCAAATAATTAAGTAGCTATGTGAAGACTCTCTCACAAAAATAATAATTTAGATCTTAAGTATTTTATTCAAACAGCAAGCAAAATCAAATAAAATGACATTCTAAGGATAGCACATATCATGTGAAGAAGCAAAAACTTAGGCTCAACCAAAACTGACCAATCATTGTTGAAGAAGAAAGGTGGGATGCCAACCGGGGCATCCCCAAGCTTAGATGCTTGAGACTTCTTGAAATATTAACTAGGGATGCCTTGGGCATCCCCAAGCTTGAGCTTTTGTGTCTCTTTAGTTCCTTTTATATCACGGTTTCCCTAAATCTTAAAAACTTCATCCACACAAAACTCAACAAGAACTCATGAGAAAAGTTAGTATAAATCAAATGCAAAACCTTATCATTCTCTACTGTAGAAAATCACTAAAATTATTATTTAACATTGCATACTAAATGCCTCTGCATATTTAATACTCATATCCTCAAATAGAATCATTAAACAAGCAAACATATGCAAACAATGCAAACATAACAGCAATCTGTCTAAACAGGATAGTCTGTAAAGAGTGCAATTATCCTCATACTTACCTAACTTCAAAAATTCTGAAAAAATACCACACTGTATAAAATTTGTTGTTACTCATTTTTTTAAAAATTATAAGATTTTATCACGTTCTTCCTTTCCAGAAGAATTCAGACAATGATAGAAAACTTTCTGTTTTCAAAACAGCAACATATAGACTTGCAAAATAAGCATGGTAAAGGCTATACTTGACACTTTTATTGAAATAAAAGATACAAAACATTACTCTAAATAACAGCAAGCAAATCCTAATAAAATAAAATGACGCTCCAAGAAAAACTCATATTATGTGAAGAATAAAAATATAGCTCCAAGTGAGGTTACCGATAATGTTGGAGACGAAAGAGGGGATGCCTTCCGGGGCATCCCCAAGCTTAGTTGCTTGGATCTTTCTTGAATATTACCTTGGGGTGCCTTGGGAATCCCCAAGCTTAGGGTCTTGTCACTCCTTATTCTCCTCATATCAATATCTCACCCACAACTTGAAAACTTCAATCACACAAAACTTAACAGAACTTCGTGAGATGGGTTAGTATGATAAAACAAATCATTCACTTTAGTACTGTTAAGACAAGATTCAAAAAATTTATCGCATGATACCTACTGTAACCTATCATTTCTACAATTTATATTGAGCAATATAAGCCATAGAAACTAGGAAACAAGCAAACTATTCATCGAAAACAGAATCTGTCAAAAACAGAACAGTCTGTAAAGATCTGAATTAAGCTCATACTTCTGTTAGTCCAAAAATTCTGAAAACGTAGGACAACGAATAAAATTTGTATATAAATAAACTGTAAAAATTGTAGAATTTTTCCACATTCCAGTAAAAGATAGGAATTTCTGTACTAGACGCAAAAGTTTCTGTTTTTGCACAGAATGAAGTCAACTATCATCCACACTATCCCAAAGGCTTTACTTGGCACTTTGTTGAAAGAAAAGCTATAAAACATGATTAATACAGTATATTAATCATGTTAACACACAAAAATAGTAGGGGTAAATGTTGGGTTGTCTCCCAACAAGCGCTTTTCTTTAATGCCGTTTTAGCTAGGCAAGACGATGTCAATGATGCTTACATAAAAGATAAGAATTGAAACATAATGGGAGCATCATGAAGCATATGACTAGCACATTTAAGTCTAACCCACTTTTTATGCATAGGGATTTTGTGAGCAAACAATTTATGGGAGGAAGAATCAACTAGCATAGGAAGGCAAAACAAGCATAGCTTCAAAACTTTCAACACATAGAGAGGAAACTTGATATTATTGCAATATGTAAAAGCATATATTCCTCTCTCATAGTAATTTTCAGTGGCATCATGAATGAATTCAACAATATAACTATCACATAAAGCATTCTTTTCATTCATAAGCATAGAAATTTTACTACTCTCCACATAAGCAAAATTCTTCTCATTCATCATAGTGGGAGGAGCAAATTCAACAAAATAACTATCATCAAGATGACAAGTTTCATGGTTATCATTATTCTTTATAGCATACATGTCATCACAATAATCATCATAGATAGGAGGCATGCTTTCATCATAATAAATTTGCTCATCAAAACTTGGGGGACAAAAAATATCATCTTCATCAAACATAGCATCCCCAAGCTTATGGCTTTGCATATCATTAGCATCATGGATATTCAAAGAATTCATACCAACAACATTGCAATCATGCTCATCATTCAAAAATTTAGTGCCAACCATTTTATAGACTTCTTCTTCTAACACTTGAGCACAATTTTCCTTTCCATCATTTTCATGAAGGATATTAAAAAGATGAAGCATATGAGGCAACCTCAATTCCATTTTTTTGTAGTTTTCTTTTATAGACTAAACTAGTGATAAAACAAGAAACTAAAAGATTTAATTGCAAGATCTAAAGATATACCTTCAAGCACTCACCTCCCCGGCAACGGCGCCAGAAAAGAGCTTGATGTCTACTACGCAACCTTCTTCTTGTAGACTCGTGTTGGGCCTCCAAGCGCAGAGTTTTGTAGGACAGTAGCAAATTTCCCTCAAGGGGATGACCTAAGGTTTATCAATCCGTGGGAGGCATAGGATGAAGATGGTCTCTCTCAAACAACCCTGCAACCAAATAACAAAGAGTCTCTTGTGTCTCCAACACACCCAATACAATGGTAAATTGTATAGGTGCACTAGTTCGGCGAAGAGATGGTGATACAAGTGTAATATGCATAGTAGATATAGATTTTTGTAATCTGAAAATATAAAAACAGCAAGGTAACTAGTGACAAAAGTGAGCAAAAACGGTATTGCAATGCTTGGAAACAAGGCCTAGGTTTCATACTGTAACACCCCTGTGTAATAACCACTGTGATCATCTGCTAATAATGCCAAGTCATTCTCACTTGCAGTGCTTAGTCACATTGGTTAAAGATTCAAATCAATCCTTCTCTGAAAATCAACTCAAATTCAAAAGTGCAAAATGAAGTTGCTCAAAACTTGATGGAAAATTGTTCACCTTTTAGCAAATAATCCAAAACTATTTGCTGTTAATGAACACAACATCATCATCAATCCTAAATGGGCTAAAGCATTTTAGCAGAACCAAAACAGCACCTAAAATGCCCTATTCATTTTTGAATAAATTCAAATGAACTTCAAAAACGCCCAAACTTTTTGTGGCAGTGCTGGATATTGAAATGTACTAATGTGAGCAAGTTTCACATTTTTGCATACTCATTTGGTGGCTCAAAATAATACAAAACCCTCTCTGTAAAAAGAAAACGTAGAAACAGAAAAGGAAAATAGAAAAGGCCACTGTGCACTGGTCTAAGTGCACAGTGTCCCGAACCCAGCCCACCAGCCCATCTCCCTCTTTCTCTCACCTGCGTGTCGCCACCACCGTGGACGAGCACGCGCGCGCCGGCAGCGCGCCGACACGGCGACACCCACCGACGCCCGCGAGGAGATAAGGCCGAGGCCATGCGCCCCCCCTGGCCTCCACTGCCATTCTCCCCCTCTCCCTCGCTCGCTTCTCTCCTCCTTCTCCTCCATCAGATCCGTCGCCCGAGCGCCATCGCCGCCGCGCTTCGTTGATTGCCGCGGCCACCGGCGCCTGCTGCTTCCTCCGTGGTGCCAAGGAGGTCCGCCAGCGACCGCCTCATCGACCAGTGCACCCAGCTGGAGCGGGGAGGCCCTGTAGCCGCCGAACACCACCGCCCCTTTCTTCTCCGTCTCTGGTGCTCGCCGACGACCTCGAACTCCTCTGCTGCTCCTAACCTGCCAAGGGCTTTTCGTAGCCGCTCGGTGAGCTCCTCACTTCCCCCATTCTTCTTTTCGCGCCGTGTGATCCTCCCTAGCTAGCTCGTCGCCATTGCCGTGAGCTCGTCGCCGTAGATGAGCTCACCGCCGTGGCCACCATAGCTCGAGCTCGCGTCCGAGCCCGTAGTTGAGCTCATGGAGCTCGTAGGAGCCCAGCGGCGCTCTCCGCATCGTTTGTCGCGCCCCACATCGCCGTAGCCACCAACGCCCCATTCCGACGTCTGCCGGCGGCGACCTAGCGCTCGGCCCGTTCGTTTTAGCTCATACTAGAGCCACAGATCGACGCGGAACGTTGTTCCCGTTCGAACGCGACCAACCGCCGTCGATTTGGTCGCCAGACGACGAAACCCGTGCCCCTCCCGCACGCGTCGCTGCGTTTCACCTCGCCAGAGTTGTCACCGACGCTGTCGCCGATGTGGCATGACAAGTGGGCCCCCCTGAGTCACTGACGCTGGGCCCCACGAGTCCCCGTTGACTGGTTTGACCAGTCAATGTGCTGACTGGGCGTCTCTGTGACACTGACATGCGGGCCCCACTGCTTAATCCTCTAATTAAAATGATTTTATATCTAAAAATTAATTAGTTTAGTTAGTTAGTCTATGACAGGTGGGGTCTAGTAGCTAATTAACTCAGATTAGTTAGATTTAATCCACTGTTAACCCTCAGAGGGTGACATGTGGGTCCCGCTGGACCCACAGGTCAGGTTTGACCTGGTCAGCCGATCTGTTGACTTGCTAACATCACACTGACGCTATGCTGTTGTCATAATTTCATTTCTGTTAAATTAAATAAATCCAAAAAATGTTTAAATCTTTGAAAATTCATAGAAATTAAACCGTAGCTCGGATCGAAAAACTTAATAAATGAAAGTTGATCAGAACGACGAGACGAATCAGATCGTGTCGTTTGTTTCCATGTCAGAACCCTCTATGTAGGTGAAACCGCAACTTTCCTTCTGTTTCTGGTAGATGAATAGTGCATATACACCGGAAAGTAAATCCAACTTAAATCCTAAAATAACTAAAATGACTTAGACATATCTTTAGGCAACCCTGCACTGCACGTTAGCATAGCATGCTCTGTGTTGCATTGTTTGTTGTGTATTTATCTGTTTCCTCCCCCTCTTCTCTCTCGGTAGACCCCGACACTGACGTAGTCCCGGAGGCCGACACAGCTCCGGAGGTCGACTACGCCCCTGACGACCAGACCCTTGCCACAGAGCTTCCAGGCAAGCACCCCCTTTTTGAGCATACCAATATCGCCTATTCTTCTCTCTCTTATGCTTGCATTAGAAGTTGCTGCTGTTACTGTTATCCTATTTCTGCTGCATAGCCTGTTTATTGTAACCTGCTGTTGTTACCTACCTGCTTAACCTAAATGGTTTATTTTAGACTGGGTAGAGACCCATCAGAGACCCCCACTTTGTCCCGACTGCCCCGCTGGATTATCAGAAGACCCGATCAACGGGATCGAAGACCAGGCCCCGGCACCGCACATCACTTCCCCCTTAGTTGCTCGACACTACTGGGTTAATATCGAGTGCCGAGGGTGATACCTCATCAGCACTTCTGATGTTAACCTTGTAGGTTAGTTCATCGGTTATGGTCATCGAGGGTGATTCCTCCTTCTCCACTCCCGATAACGACACTGTCGTGCAACTCCTCAAGAGTGGACCTCGAGGGTGATTCCTCCTTCGTTCACCTTGATGATAACATCAGGTGGAACTCAATCAAGGGTGATTCCTCAGGGTTCTCCTTGGTGTTAGACACACGGTTACCATGGTTACTATGACTTTACACTGAACCATGTCACTAAAGACGGGTCGGCCCAGAGGGGTACCCGCGCGAGCATATTTGCGAGTGATGTGGAATCGGGTTGACCTGGAAGGTGCCCGCGAGATAATTACGAGGCGTGGCCGGGCATTCTTAGCCCTTGCCGCAAGTCCTCGAGACGGGGCGACGGGGTCACATCGATCATGAGTCTCTGCTCGTTACCGCGCGCTCCTAATCCACTACGATTTGGATATTTGATCCGAGGGGCCTCTGGCCTGATAGCACTAACCATCACGTGGGCATAGTATGGGCGTTCTGTGTCGTATACTTCAGCCGAAGCTTAATAGACGTCGTGCGACTGAGCGGCGCGCACCGTGTTGGACTGGATACACAACCGCGCTTGTATTAAGGGGTTGCTAGGTCTGCTCACGGCCGCCCACGCAACGTGCAGGAGTTCCTGGGGCGATGGCCCAAGACCCCTGGGGGCATAGGTTTAGTCCGGCGTGCGGACCTCTCTATTAAGTATTCAGTCGGGTTGCGGCGTATCGTTTGGCCGAGGCCGGGCATGACCCAGTAAAGTGTGTCCGGCCGGAGTTAATCGAGCGTGGTGGGTAAGTTGGTGCACCCCTGCAGGGAAGAAAACATCTATCGATAGCCTGTCCTACGGTAACGGACACTCAGAGTTGTATCCCAATCGATACAACTAGAACCTGACACTGGAGATGATAACTGGATAGTATGGCTCTAGGATTGCTTTCTCGCAGGGAGTCGAGGAAGGATCTCTGGGCAAGATTGATAACACTACTACTACTTTACATTATGCTAATCTGCACTCTTCTAATGCTGCAAGACCGCTGAAGATGATGAAGATGATAGTCTTCGATAGGACTAGGCTTTCCCCTCTATTCTGGCATTTCTGCAGCCCAGTCCACATATACAGCCTTCCTTTGGAAATGTTGCATATGTAGTGTAGATCCTTGCTTGCTGAGTACTTCGGATGAGTACTCACGGTTGCTTTGCTTTCTTTTTCTCCCCATACCCTTTTGGTGTAACCAGATGACGGAGCCCCTGAGACCGCTACCCCCGTTGACGACTACGGCTACTACTACTACCCCCCTGGCGAGTACTACTACGAGGAGCCGTCCGACAACCAGGAGTAGGTTCGGAGGATCCCAGGCAGGAGGCCTGCGCCTTTCGATCATAGCTTTTGTTTTGCCCCACCTTCTTAAAGGCTTATCTCTGTTTCTCTTTTATATCTATACTCAGATATCTGATGCTTCCGCTGACGCTTGTATGCGAGCTTATGTATTCGAGCCCTCGAGGCCCCTGGCTTGTAATATAAAGCTTGTATGACTTTATTTATGTTTTAGAGTTGTGTTGTGATATCTTCAAGTGAGTCCTTAGGCTTGATCGTGTGCATTTGCGTGTATGATTAGTGCACGATTAAGCCGGGGGCGTCACACATACTTTCACTAGTGCAAGTTCTCTCAACAATGATAACATAATCGGATCATATAACAATCCCTCAACGTGCAACAAAGAATCACTCCAAAGTTCCTATCGAAGAACGTAGGACGAAAACATGCATCAACCCCTATGCATAGATTACCCCAATGTCACCTCGGGAATCCGCGAGTTGAGTGCCAAAACATACATCAAGTGAATCAATAGAACATCCCATTGTTACCACAGATATCCCATCGCAAGACATACATCAAGTGTTCTCAAATCCAATACTCAATCCAACATAACGAAACCTCAAAGAGCAAGACTCAATTCATCACAACAAGAGATAGAGAGGGAAGAAACACCATATGATCCAACTATAATAACAAAGCTCGCGGTACATCAAGATCATGCCGAATCAAGAACACAAGAGAGAGAGAGATCAAACACATAGCTACTGGTACATACCCTCAGCCCCGAGGGTGAACTACTCCCTCCTCGTCATGGAGACCGCCGGGATGATGAAGATGGCCAACGGTGATGGTTTCCCCCTCCGACAGGGTGCCAGAACGGGCTCCCGATTGGTTTTTCGTGGCTACAGAGGCTTGCGGCGGCGGAACTCCCGATCTAGGTTTATTTCTAGAGTTTTCTCTATTTATAGGAGTTTTTGGCATCGGGGACAAGTCAAGGGGGTCCACGAGGCGGTGGCAAGGCAGGGGGCGCGCCCTAGGGGGGCGCCCCCCACCCTTGTGGTTGCCTCGGGACTCCTCTCTGGTATAATTTTGCTCCAGTATTTTTTATATTTTCCAAAAATATTCTCCGTAAATTTTCAGCTCATTCTGAGAACTTTTATTTCTGCACAAAAAACGACAGCACGGTAGTTCTACTGAAAACGGCGTCAGTCCGGGTTAGTTCTAATAAAATCATACCAAAACCATATAAAATTGTTGTAAACATGGCATGAATACTTCATAAATTATAGATACGTTGGAGACGTATCAGTCTCCTCCTTCAATCTCTAGCAAATCAACAAGTTTGAGTGGCTAGAAAGAGAGATCAGGCAAGAAAGCTTGGAGGGCATTAATGGAGGAGAGAGAGGCAAGGGGTAAAGAGGTAGGTGGAAGAAGCCCACCTTATAAAGTGGTCTCGCAAATCCAACCGTTACTGTGGTTTTAACACTGCAACGGTACAACCGCTCTAAGGCCCGGTACAACCGGATTTCACGGGTACATTGCAGTAACCCTACAAAGTGGTACAACTGGTGGGGTGGGCGGTAGTACCGGTTGACACAAGCAACCGAACCAACCGCTCCACCACCGCTCAACTACCGCTTTACCGCAGAAGGGAATCGCCCCTATGGAGGTAGTTGCGACGGTTGTTGTGCCGGTGCACAAGCCCGTGCCCGACTCCAGGTGGTGACTAAGTCCCGAGCGGTAGAACCGCTCGGGGCACCTGTAGTACCGGTTGACAGATAGTAACCGGGACAACCAGGCCACCACCGCCCAGTAACCGCCTCACCACTAACGCATGACCGGTGGTTGAGCGGTACCGGGCAAGTACAATCGTCCATTAGGAAGCCCTGGTTTTCCCAGAAAACTAGCGGTAGCATCGCCCGGGGGCAGCGGTACAACCGCTGGGCCTGTACCAGGAGGCTGCAACCCCAGGGTATCACCCCTGGGGCGAAGGTTGCGCTGGAAGAACCAGACAGGCAGTACAACCGCCCATCACAGCAGTACAACCGCCGTGGGATTAAAACCACATTGTTTGGAGGAAGGGAGGACCTCTTTCTCCTCAAACAGAAGGGAACAAAGGGGGATAGAGATGTGTACATGCATTGATTCACCCAATACCTTCCGATGTGGATTCCCTCTTAATAGAACGGGTTTCCTATGGCCAAAGAAATAAACACGTAGAGAACACCGTCTTCGATCTTTTCCGTCCGGAGGGAATGCCTAATTGTCTTGTACCCAACATAGAGTACCTGAAGAACTTGGCACACGATTAGACCACAACGTGAGTTGTCATAATCACCAAAACACAAAGGCGGGAAATTCCCTAACAATCTCCCCCTTTTTGGTGGATGATGACAACTACAAGATTTGCACTGGAAGTCTAGAAAATATAGACGGGCTCCCCCTAGATGTGTGCACTATTTTGATTTGCTTTTGGAATGCAAAGTCACACATTAGGATCAATGCTCCCCCTAGATTTTATAGACGAACAAATATAGACAAATAAGATAAACAATTAGCATACATGAAATACGTAATGACCGGTAATAGGATAGATAGGGAACGCATGTCTCACACCACAAAGTTCACAAACCAAAGTAAAGCAAATAGAAGTTCAACTCTCAACTAGAAGCAAATGAAACACACCCATGCAAATCCCAAGACCTAATAGAACTCTCTCCCCCTTTGGCATCAAGACACCAAAAAGAAAAAGAGCGATGCTAACGCCCCAGAGCTCAGTAGTCCTCCTCTGACTCCTCGGTCTCATCAGGATCACCATCTTCAGACTCATTGTCCTCCATGATATCATCAGTAGAAGCAGAAGTGGAGGTAGCAGGATGGCTAGTGGCCTCATCATCAGTCCATGTGCTATGCTCACATATCCACTTGTCCTCTGGAGTGATGCTCTTCTCGGATCCACTAGTCACAGGCATGTTGAGGTGCTTCATCATGGCAATCTGTCGGCGCCGAGCATGCTTCTCATTCACATGAGCCTCGTACAACTTCTTCTAAATGTGTGTCTGGAGGCAAAACATCTTCTTGACCTTAGCGGTGAGCTTATTCACCCAAGAGGGCTTGGCCCCGGGCTCAAGCTCAAAGTCATCATCGTCAGAGGTGGCATACACATCCTCAGGCTCATTAACAGGAAAGCGAGGCTCAGCACGTTTCTTCTTCTTGAGCTGCTTGACCTCGTGCACAGTAAGGTTATCCGGGGAGGTGAGAGGCTCTCCAGGCATGCGAACTGCCCATACAGAGTTCACAAAGCACATGACAAATGGAGCATAAATGGGGCACTTCTGGTACATCACCATGCTATATATACATCTCCTCCCACAGCCACTTGGACAAATCAAACATGGGATCAGAGCCGACTTTGTACATCATGGACACAAGCAAATCCACCAGATATCCATAGATCCCATCTTGATTCCCCACCTTGGGCAGAAGCACATTTCTGAACACACGATGCATGATATCATATACCTTCTCCAAATCCTTGGACTCACCAAGCACACCACGCCCCCGAATGTATAAGGGGGCAAGCTTCTCCTTAGCCATGGAGGTGGGACGGTCGTGAGGACGAATACCACCATTCCCGGTAAGACCGGTGTCATCATACCCGAGAGCATTGTAGAAGGATCTCCATGGGACCTGAAAGAGCTCATCGCAGCACATGAAGGACAAGGTACGAGCTTCATCGGTGCCAAAGTGAACGGTGGCATAAAACTGATGGATAAGCTGCACATCAAAGTCACAGTTGATCGACATGAGCTTGATCAAGTCAAACTCCTCACAAAGAGCCAAGGCTTCTCCAAAGTACTCCATATTGCTCTTCCAATGATCAAGGTCAATGGTCCACTGCTTGGCATAGCGATTCTTGTGATGCTCAAAAAGTTCATGCACGATCCTCATTTGCATCTCATTGCGGAACTGAACAATGGTCCACCCAGGAGCAACTGGAGCCTCATAGGGATTCTGAATGCGGAATTTTTCCCGATCGGTTTGCTTCCATTTATGCAAGGGCAAGGCCACACGTTGCTTGGCAGTGGCAGACTTCTCACGGCGAGTGGGCTTGGTGGGAATCACAACTTTTTCTTCTTCCATAGAGTCATCAGGGTGCTTGCCTCTACGAGCTCGCTTTTGGGACTTCGGACGAGGAGCAGAGCGAGAACCCGAGCCACCTGCAAACACACACGGGAAGCACACAAGACACCCAGAGAAGATGAGAGGATTACACACAAGAACAAAGGAATATATTATATGTGAATCAGAGAAAGGAAAACAATGCAATATGGTTCAGAAGAGCCAGTTGTACCTGGTCTTCAACAGGTGGAACCGCTGCGACAGTTGTACCGCCATGATGAAGCAGTTGTACCACTTGACGCGAGCAGTTCCACCCGTGGAAGAACAAGTACCAACTAGATTCGAATCAAATAGCAGTATTTCAATTTCTAAAGATGCACAAAACAATAACAGGACACATATAGATCTCATCCACCCAATAGTTTAGACAAAAACACAGGATAACAAGTGATGCCCTAGGAATATGGATTCAAAGATTGAAACCCTAGAGGAAGAGATCGGGGCATTACCGGTATCCATGGAAAGAGATTGGGAAGGAGGGGGCCTCCATGGAGCGGATCCAAGGGAGACCCACCGATCCGGAGCGTCGAAGAGCACTCCGGGGCGAGGGTGACGTCGACTGGCGGCTAGCGCAGTCGAGGGGAACTGGCACGAATGGGAGAAGGAGATACCCCTTCGGCCCGACCCCTTTAAATATCCGTCAGACCGCGGAGCGGTTGTACCGCCACGAAGGGTGGTTGTACCGCCATGAAGGGTGGTTGTACCGCCCCCTGGGACATATCTGTGGTTGCGGGCGGTACTTCCGACGCCTGGAAGGCAGCAGTAGTACCGCCTGGAACCGAGCAGTAGTACCGGCCAGGAGCACAACCTGAGGGGCCAGCGGTAGGACCACAGAGACCACCCTGGTGGTAATCCTAGGACGATATAGCCGAGTGTCCGAGCGGTTGAACCGCCCTGGGCACTGGTTGTACCATCCAGTCAACTTCACCCACACCATGATCAATTTGCGTGCAATTGGAAAAGATGGTTTAAGGGAAAGAGAAGGCTTGGGATGGAGACAAGGCACTAGAATATGGTGAGGTAAACTCCAAGAGTGCAAGACGCAAGCAAGAAAAGACCACTACTTGGAGTTTACAAGCACCTAGGACCTAATAAATCTAGCAAGAGCGAATAAGATCCAACGAAGCCAAACCTTTTCACGGAGAAAAGGGGCGGTGGCTAAAGCCACCTATGTTTGAGTCAATTGGTATGGCACTGCAAAGATTTTAACCTTGGGCCCATGACCAAAACTCATCTTTGAAGCACAAGTACCATAAAAAATGGCTAATGTGAAAGACTTGATCAATTAATGCATAATGGGGGAGGGAGAGCTCATTGAGAGAACAACACTCCCCCTATATCCATGCCTACATCTAGAACAAGATAGTATGATGAATGTGGTGGGGTGTGCCTAGATTCAAGCCACATTGCTCGAATCAATGATATTTAACTCATTCCTTAACTCTCAAAATCTTGCTTCATCCAAGGGCTTCGTGAAAATGTCCGCTAGTTGCTCTTGAGTGTTGGCGTAGATAATCTCAATCTCCCCACGCTTGATATGATCCCGAAGGAAATGATGACGAATCTCAATATGCTTCGTCTTGCTATGTTGCACCGGATTGTAGGAGATCTTGATAGCACTCTCATTGTCACATAGAAAAGGCACTTTGTCACAAGTGACACCGTAATCCTTTAAAGTTTGCCTCATCCATAGGAATTGTGCACAACAACTTGCGGCAGCTACATATTCAGCCTCGGTGGACGAGAGAGACACACAATTTTGCTTCTTCGAATACCAACTTACCAAAGAGTGACCAAGGAATTGGCACCCTCCAGAAGTTGACTTCCTATCCACAACATCTCCCGCCCAATGCAAGTCTGAATAACCCATGAGATCAAAGCTTGCTCCTTTCGGGTACCATAGGCCAAAGTTTGGGGTATGAGCCAAATATCGAAAGATTCGCTTGACAACCACATAGCGACTTTCCTTAGGTGCGGCTTGGAACCTTGCACACATTCCCACACTCAACATAATATCTGGTCTAGATGCACAAAGGTAAAGCAAGGATCCAATCATGGCGCGATATACCTTTTGATCCACCGCTTTACCATTGGGATCAATGTCAAGTTTGCATTTGGTAGGCATAGGAAACTTGACCGGCTTGACATCATCTAGCTTGAATCTCTTGAGCATGTCTTGGGTTTGACTTGGTTGATGAAGGTTCCTTCTCTTCTTTTCTTGACTTCGAACCCAAGAAAGAACTTCAACTCTCCCATCATAGACATCTCGAACTTCTTGGTCATTAGTGCGGCAAACTCATCATTGAAAGATTTGTTAGGAGAACCAAATATGATATCATCAACATATAGTTGGCATATGAACAAATCACCTTTGACCCTCTTAGTAAAAAGAGTGGGATCGATTTTCCCAATTTCAAACCCATGATCTTGCAACAACTCGGTAAGGTGCTCATACCACACACGTGGGGCTTGTTTAAGGCCACAGAGTGCCTTGTTGAGTTTGTATACGTGATTGGGGAGCTTGGGATCCTCGAATCCCGGGGGTTGTTTGACACATACCAACTCATTTAAAGGACCATTAAGAAATGCACTCTTCACATCCATTTGTTGTAATTTGAAATCATGATGAGATGCATATGCAAGCAACATGTGAATAGATTCAAGATGAGCAACGGGGGCAAAGGTTTCACCGTAGTCGATACCCTCGACTTGGGAGTAGCCTTGTGCCACCAATCTTGCCTTGTTTCGAACAACCACACCGTTCGCATCTTGCTTGTTCTTGAAGATCCACTTGGTCCCAATGACATTGTGGTTCTCCATTGGCCTTGGCACTAATTCCCAAACTTGGTTGGCTCGAAGTTGTTGAGTTCATCATGCATGGCTTCAAGCAAATCCACATCATCAAGCGCTTCATGTACCTTTTGGGGTTCAACACAAGAAACAAACGCGTGATGCTCACAAAAGTTTGACAATTGTCTACGAGTAGTTACCCCCTTTTTCAAGCTTCCAAGCACATTATCCAAGACATGTTGTTGGTGCTTGAGCTTGGAAACCACCTTGGCGGCATAACGCTCCAAAAGTTCCTCCATAGGAATTTGAGGATCATCATCTTGATCGTCTTGAGCTTGCTCTTGATCTTGAGCTTGCTCAGTGTCATGAACTTGATCTTGGGAATCACTTGGTGAACCACCATCATCTTGAGGTTGATCTTACCATTGATCTTGTTCACTTGGTTGAGGGTCTTCACTTTGTTCTTCTGAAGCGTGTGGGTCTATCGTTGGTGATGCCTCCACTTGAGTAGAGCATTGTCCTTCTCCTTCAACCACAAGGGGTTCCTCAATGGGGAGTATTTGACCAATCCCCATTCTTCTTATGGCTTGAGGAGGAATTTCATCACCTACATCACAAAGACCACTTTGCTCCACTTGGGAGCTATTATTTTCATCAAAATCCATGTTACATGTCTCCTCGATGAGTCCGGTGGACTTGTTGAGGACACGGTAAGCATGAGAGTTTGTAGCATAACCAACAAATATGCCCTCTTGAGCTCTAGGTTCAAACTTAGACAAATGAACACCTTTATTGAGAATGAAACACTTACAACCGAACACCCGAAAGTACTTGAGGTTGGGCTTGTTACCGGTAAGTATCTCATATGGAGTCTTCTTCAAGCCTTTGCGGAGGTAGAGCCGATTGGATGCATGACATGCGGTGTTGATGGCTTCAGCCCAAAAGTTGTACGGAGATTTGAATTCCGCCATCATGGTCCTTGCCGCGTCATCAATGTCCGGTTCTTCCTCTCCTCTACACCATTTTGTTGAGGGGTATAGGGTGCGGAATATTGGTGCTTGATCCCCTCATTACTAAGAAACTCATCCAAGGTGTAGTTCTTGAACTCGGTGCCGTTGTCACTTTGGATCATCAAGATCTTTGCTTCATATTGATGTTGAGCTTCATTTGCAAAGTTGATGATGGTTTGTTGAGTCTCACTCTTCCTCTTGAAGAAGTATACCCATGTGTATCTTGAGTAATCATCTACAATCACCAAGCAATACTTTCTCCCCCCAAGACTATCGAATGATGGAGGACCAAAGAGATCCATGTGGAGGATCTCCAAGGGCCTCTTCGAGTAGATGATAGTCGTGGGTCGGTGAGTTGTTTCATGAAGCTTTCCTTCGATACAAGCACTGCAAGCATGATCTTTGGCAAAACTCACATTTGTTAGTCCATGAACATGGTCCCCCTTGAGGAGACTTTGCAAAGATCTCATATTGACATGGGCTAGTCGGTGATGCCAAAGCCATCCCACATCAACTTTAGCCATTAGGCAAGTCACAGTCTTAGTGGGTCACTCCGAAAAGTTCACCACATAGAGACCGTTCTCGACATGCCCAACAAAAGATACTTTAAGAGTCTTGCTCCACGAAAGGGCCACGGTATCAAGATCAAAGAATGTTGCAAAGCATGACCTTCTCGACATGACGAATGGAAAGTAAATTGTATGCAAGGGACTCAACAAGCATGACCTTCTCAATAGATAAATCTTGAGAGATGACCACCTTGCCAAGTCCCAATACTTTAGATGTTGAAGCATCACCGAATTGGACATGGGTGGGCATAGATGGAATTGGATGCACATCCACCACCAAGTCCTTACTCCCAGTCATATGATTTGTCGCTCCACTATCGAGCAACCATGACACCCAACCGGAAGTAAACTCCTACAAGATATCAATGCTTGGATTTAGGTACCCATTTTTGAATGGGTCCTTTGAGGTTAGCAACAAGGGTCTTAGGAACCCAAATAGACCATTCAATGTACTCATAAGAAGAACCAACAAATTTGGCATAGACATGCCCATCACTAGCACAACACAGAACATAGGAAGGATTAAAGTCACTAGCTTTGTTAGAAGGTGTGATCTTGCCCTTCTTGGCACTACCACCTATACCCGTGTCCTTCTTCTTCTCATGAGCTCCCTCTCCGGCCTTTACAAAGACTTCTTTGAGTGGGAGAGGTTGCTTGGTCTTGTTGTTCTTCTTCTTCTTGGACTTGGGTACAAACCCAACTCCTTCCTTGGCCACAACTTCCTTTTGATTGCTCAAAAGGTCATTGAGATTCTTCTCACCTTCTATGCATGTCACAAGGCCTTTCTCAAGTTGCTCTTTCAACTTGGCATTTTCCTCCACAAGGTGCACATGCTCACAACAAGGGTTAGTAGCATTTGCATTATCAATTAGAACGAAAGAAAGACATGTTGCTATCTCCTTGGTTAGCTTCACTTGGAGTTGATCATGAGACTCTTTAAGGGAAGTGTGAATACCCTTCAAGACCTTGTGAGCCATGTCGAGTATATCAAAATCCTCTTTGAGTTTCTCATGGCCAATCCCAAGTGCAACTTTCTCAGGTTTAAGCACACGAGAAAGAACATTGGCAAGATCAATATATTTTGCAATTTAGCAAGAACAATGTTGTGTGACTCCTCAAGAGTCAAACGAAGTCCTCTCTCTTCCTCAAGAGCAATGGAAAGATCCGCAATCTCATCGGCATAATCAAGACTATGCCCCTCCAACTTGGAGATAGTGTCCTCATGTGACTCAATGATATCATTGGCCTCACCAACTTGTTCCAAGAGAGCAACAAAGTGCTTCTTGGTTTCACCCTTGAGCTTGTTCAAGAATATGTCAAACTCATTCTCATCAACTTTTACCACCTCACTCTCATCTACACAATCTAACAAGGAGGGAGTAGTAGTGATGGCGGTTTTGATGTTGGGGGTTACCTTGTTGATACCTTTGGCCATAAGGCACTTAGCGATCAGGTTCTCGTTGGGGGCACCGAAGAGAGACACCTTGGAAGGGGAAGAGGTGGCAATTGCCATGGTTACCATTGCCATTCCTTCACCACTTGTGTCTTCATCATCATCATCGGAGGTGTACTCTTCATGTGCCACCAAGCCCTTTTGAGGTATCTTCTTGGTGAAGTTGTTCTTGTTTGGGAAGGACTTGGCTTTGTCTTTGCAAATGAGCTTGCCACCGTTGTCTTCCCTCTTCTCATAAGGACAATCCACCACAAATTTACTCACATTGCCACAATTGTAGCACGTCCTCACTCGTTGCTTGTTCTTTGGGCCACTTGAGTTCTTCTTGGAGAAGTTGGGCCTTGAGTTTCTCTTGTTGCCCCAAAATTGCCTTGACACAAGAGCCATGTGCTCGTGATAAGCATATTTGGTGTCTTCAGGGCAACACTCTTCTTCTTCCTCCTCTTCTTATACTTTTAGAATGGCCTTGGCCTTCAATACAAGGTTGGGTGAGGCTTTCTTTGACCGGACACGAGCAAGTGCATTGTCGGCATCTTGTTCATGATGTTCATAGCAATAAACTCATCCAACACTTCACTTGAGGACAATGTGTGGAAGTCCGGCCTTTGACGTATTATGGAGGACATGGCCTTGCTGAAGGGCATGATGGCCTTGAGAAACTTGCGCTTGATCCAATTGTCATCTGTATCCTTACTCCCATGATCTTGGAGAGCAACCGCAAGAGTTGTCAACCTTCGGTAGAGATCGGGAAGATCCTCATCTTCAATCATTACAAATTCATTGGCCTCATCAAGAACCACCTCAAAGTTGGACCGTTGAATGCTAGAGCTCCCCTTGTACAAAGATATGATGTGTTCCCAACAATCCTTTGCACGGGTGAAGGGACACAAGTGAGATAGATCTTCGGGAGGTACTGCGGCTTGGAGGATGAACAATGCGGAGTGATTGTATTGATTATCCGCCTCTTCTCTTGGAGTGAAGTTGTGTTGATCATGTGGGTAGAAGCCTTGTTCTATGATTCGCCAAAGGTTTGTTGAGCTGTGATTCAAATGAGACTTGATACAAAAACCCAATTAGTGAAATCACCCTTTACAAGCTTAGGAGGAGGACCAATATGGTTAATATGCAGTGTAGGGAACGGTCCTCCATAGACCGAGGGAGGGGGAACCGAGGCAAAGGTTCCCATCCCATTCTTGTTTTGAGGTGGAGAAATTTCAGTGCCTTTAGCCTCTTGTCGTGGTGGGCACACGGCAAATGCCAAAGGATGGCTAAAGAGAGGGACAGGCTCGAGGGCACCGGTGGGCTCCAGAGGAGAGGTCGGTATGAGCGAGCGAGGGACGTAAGACATACCCAGGTTCGGGACTCTCCGGAGAGTTAACACCCCTAGTCCTGCCGAGTGTGGTTTATATGTGGATGGTACAAGCTTGCTCCTAGAGCTGTATCGGGGAGGAAGGAAGACAGGCCAAAGCATAGGCTGCTCCTTCTCCTTGGTTGTGTTCTACTGATGATCTCTCTCTCTAGTGTTCGCCCGTGTACATGGAGGGCTCCTGGGGGGTTTATAGTTCAACCCCCCAGGGTTACAATGGTAAAGTTACATGGGCGCGGGGCCGGGATGTCAGCGTTTGGGAAGCCGGTGCTGGGGCCCGTCGGGTACCAGGGTACGTCGGGTTCTCCGAGCACGGACCCCATGCGCCAGAGGGCACTGTTCTCCATCTTGTCGTGCGTCACGAAGTGGTTGGGCTGGCTCGGCTACAGTGGCGCGTCACCTGGTCGCCATCGGCTTGCATGAGCAGGACGAGGGATGTACTATAGCCATGCCGGCCCTGGTCAGCAGAGTAGGTGGGCCACTGTTGCCACGCTCCTGCCGGTCAGCAGGGTTGGTGGGCCACTGTGGAGATGCTCATCCCTTCATGGGGACTTGTTCTGTCGTACGCCCTGGATGGGACGAGAGCTGACCAGCGGCCGGTTGAGGGGCGCATCGGGGTTGTGGTTTGATACGTCTCCAACGTATCTATAATTTTTGATTGTTCCATGCTATTATATTATCATTCTTGGATGTTTTACAATCATTTTATAATCATTTTATATCATTTTTTGGTACTAACCTATTGACATAGTGCCCAGTGCCAGTTGCTGTTTTCTGCATGTTTTCTACATCGCAGGAAATCAATACCAAACGGAGTCCAAACGCAGCAAAACTTTTTGTGGATTTTTTTTGGACCAGAAGACATCCAGTGGGCCGGAGAAGCACCTAGGGGGTGCTCCGAGGGGAGCACAACCCACCAGGGCGCGCCTGGAGGCCCAGGCGCGCCCAGGTGGGTTGTGCCCACCTCGGGGGCCTCCTGCACCGCCTCGTTACTCTATAAATACCCCAATATTCCAGAAACCCTAGGGGAGTCGATGAAAATCAATTCCAGCCGCCGCAAGTTCCAGAACCACCAGATCCAATCTAGACACCATCACAGAGGGGTTCATCATCCTCATTGGTGCCTCTCCGATGATGCGTGAGTAGTTCATTGTAGACCTTCGGGTCCGTAGTTAGTAGCTAGATGGCTTTCTCCCTCTCGTTCGATTCTCAATACAATGGTCTCTTGGAGATCCATATGATGTAACTCTTTTTTGCGGTGTGTTTGTTGGGATCCAATGAACTTTGAGTTTATGATCAGATCTATCTTTTTATCCATGAAAGTTATTTGAGTCTTCTTTGATCTCTTATATGCATGATTGCTTATAGCCTCGTATTTCTTCTCCGATATTTGGGTTTTGTTTGGCCAACTTGATCTATTTATCTTGCAATGGGAAGAGGTGCTTTGTGATGGGTTCGATCTTACGGTGCTTGATCCCAGTGATAGAAAGGGAAATGACACGTATGTATCATTGCCATTAAGGATAACAAGATGGGGTCTATTTCTACATAAATAGATCTGGTCTACATCATGTCATCGTTCTTATTGCATTACTCCGTTTCTCCATGAACTTAATACACTAGATGCATGCTGGATAGCGGTCGATGTGTGGAGTAATAGTAGTAGATGCAGGCAGGAGTCGGTCTACTAATCTTGGATGTGATGCCTATATAATGATCATTGCCTGGATATCATCATGAGTATTTGAAGTTCTATCAATTGCCCAACAGTAATTTGTTTCCACCGTTTGCTATTTTTCTCGAGAGAAGCCACTAGTGAAAACTACGGCCCCCGGGTCTCTTCTTTAATATATTTGCCTTCAAGATCTATTTTGCTATTCGCTCTTTTATTTATTTGCAACTTTTATTTTCAGATCTATTAATCCAAAAACCCAAAAATACCTCACTCAATTTTATTTGCTTTTATTTGCATCTTTCAATCTACTACACTTTTATCTATCTCGTTACCCGCAAGGGATTGACAACCCCTTTAACACGTTGGGTTGCAAGTATTTGTTCTTTGTGTGCAGGAGCTGTTTACGTGGTGTTGCGTGGTTCTCCTACTGGTTCGATAACCTTGGTCTCATCACTGAGGGAAATACCTACCGTCACTGTGCTGCATCATCCCTCCCTCTCTGGGAAAACCCGACGTAGTTCTAGCAGACATCACGCTTGCTTGCCAAAGAAGTCTTTGACCTGCCGGGTCCGGCCGGCATGCGCCAACGGGTCTGGCCGGGTTGCGGGACTTGGCCGGGTTGAGGAACCCGGCCAAGGGCAAGCCGTATTGAGGGCGTTCTAGCCCTGAAGTTTTTGAAAAGGATCCGGGTTCCGTTGCCTGCCTCGGGTTCATCCCCCCGACGGCAGTCCCCGAAGCTGTGAAGGCTCGCCGGCTTCGAGCAGGGGGGCCTTCGCAGTTTCACCCCCTAAGGAGGCGGCTGATGTTGATGAAGCTTGTGACCACCGGGTCCGGCAACACCCGTTGTGTGCCAGCTTCCAGAAGCCGGATTGCGGCATCCCGGCATGGGCAGGAAACCGAAGAGTCCGTCGAATCTTGGAGAGGAAGGGACGTGACCCCTTGGTTTCGGCGCGGGCGCCACATGGCGAATAGTAGCTGAAGAGGCCCTGACAGGCCACGTGTGTGACGAGACGCGACAGCGGGCTGGGGCCCACCACTCCTCGCCCTCGGCCCCCGCGCGGGGATTTAATGTGGCGGCCGCGAACGGTTGCCCTTCTTGATGCAGTTAATTCGCGTGCAGATCGTGCCCACTCAATGTGGGGAAGTGGGAGGGGTGGGCGCAACCGATCCCACTTCCCCACGTTCTGCCCATGGTTATAAATCGGGGGGAGGGGGCGGTGGAAAGCATTCACGCACGCGCCCCCCACCTTCTTCTTCTTCCTTCGCCCAGTTCCTGAGCTCACCGCCCACCAGAGAACTAGACGCCGCTCGACTCGCCCGCCTGCCGCGCTAGCTCCTTCTTGTGAACGTGCCTCGCACCCGCGCCGAGCGCCGCGAATGGCACCGCCGAAAGGCTCATGGGAGGGATCCAACGTCACTGACGATGATATCCAGTATCTTTGCGACACCCGATGCCTGCCGCCGGCGGCGGAGGTGGCCGCACGCGCGCCCGGAACGGAGGTGGAGCCGCAGCCGTAGGACGGTGAGCGCGTGGTATTCTATAGTCATTTCAAGTGCGGGCTCGGCCTTCTTGCGAGCGCCTTCTTCCGCGCCTTCCTCTCCTTCTTCGGGCTGCAGCCGCACCACCTAGGCGCCAACGCCGTGCTACAGCTCTCGGGCTTTGTCACCCTTAGCAAGGGGTATCTGGGGGTGGAGCCAGACATGGAGCTCTGGAGCCGCCTCTTCTTCCTCAAGCAGCAGGGGCCGGAGACCGGGGTTATGTCGGACTGTGGGGCCGCCGTTGTCTCGGTCCGGCCGAACGGGGTGTTCCCCAAGATGCCCATCGAGGATTCTGCCAAGAAGTGGCAGAATACCTTTTTCTATGTTCGTCGCGTCGGCGGAGGAGGCGACGCCATCAACTTGCCCCCGTTCATCAACGAGCAGCCGCTCGCCAAGATGAACTGGGGCTATCTGCCCAAGAACCCGCCACAGGGGATGCTGAATCTGTGCCACCGGATTCGGGAGATGACGGCGCGGGAGGGCCTCAAGGGGACAGACCTTGTCGCTGCCTTCGTCGCGCGCCGGGTTCTGCCGCTGCGGCACAGGGCGCACATCATCGGCCTGATGGGTGACCGCCGTGACCCTACCCGGATGTCGTCCGGCAGGCTGGACCCGGACCAGGTCGCCGAGGTGGTGAATGCCATCTCCAAGGCCGGGTTGGCTCCGGATTGGCTCTTTGGCAAGGCGCCCTACAACGCCGAGTACCCGACGCCCGCGGTGAGTCCTTGGTCCCCATATTTCGCAATGTGCCATCTCCTTCTTCGTCCGGATGCGACGCGGGAGGTGCTGCTAAACGCAATCCAGCCAACGCGTGACTGGACGAGGGCGCAGGTACTCGCCATCGAGCGGGACCGATCGGAGGGAGAAGAGTCCTTCGCCGAGCAACTGGAGCCGGCCGACGCGACCCACCAAGCGGGTAAGTTTTTGTGCCCAGATCTCTTGCGAGACTGGTCGGATGACGACGACATGGAGATTCTGACGCAAGCTGGTGGTGCAGCGCCATTGAGGGGCGGAGACGGCAATGTCGCCCCCCCTCCCAAGACGGCCGAAGAACATGGCCGAGGCCGGGTCGTCCCGCGTACCGGCCACGGCTAGCCGGCCGCATGGGAAGGCGGACGTGGCACCAAGGAAGCCGGCCACAAAGCGCTTGGCGGACCTGGCTGTAGGCAGCAAGCCGGTCGCCAAGAAGAGGCGTCGCGCCGTTCTGGCGGCGCCGACAAGACAGGCCATCCCGACCAAGGTTGTCAGAATCGCGATTCTATTTTACGATTCTACGACTTTACGATCCAAAGTAACCCCTCTGATTCTATGATTTTAGTCTCTAGAATCTACGCTTCTACGATCCTGATAGTGAAGATTCTATGATTTGCGATCCTACCAACGGAGCTCTGATCCGATTCAATCATGATTCTGACAACCTTGATCCCGACGGCGATCGGGTACGCTTTCTTGCTGACCCCGGTGAACCACCGAGCCGTTCTTTTCTCATGCTATTCTTGTTGTGATCCAGGTCACCGTTGGCGCTGGCGCTGGCGGTGATGGACGCCGCGTCCGGGGGCGGCTTCTTGTTCCGGTGGACCCGGAGCAGCACCGTCGACCGGGATGAGGAGGCGCCCGAGGAGGACATTGGCCTGGACCCGGAGGACGCCGGGGGCATGGCCTGGCGGGACCGGAACAGTGCCGTAGAGGAGATGGAGGCGGCGTAGACCCAGGCCTGGGCTAGGGCCGCGGAGGCGAGGGAGCGGGCCGTCAGGGAGCCGACTTGGCCGGAGATGCTGGCGGGCTTGGAGCCGACGGGGATGGTTTTTGTGCCGCCGACGGAGGAGGGGTGCGACCCGGACGGCCGGGTGGAGGTGGCGGTGGGCGACTGGGAGGTTGTGGAGATCGATGACGGCACCCCGCCCCGGGACGACGTGGTCGAGCGGGTGGAGGTCGAAGGAGGCGGCGGGGGTCCGCCCCGGAAAGAGCGCGGCGGGCGACGGCGGACGGGGCGCCGCAAGCGACACCGGACATGGTGCCGCAGGCGATGCCAGTCGGTGTGCCGGAATCGAGGCCCGCCACGGAGGAGACGGCGGGGGGCGAGCATGCCTTGGTGATCAAGCAATCGCCAGTGGCGCCGGGAAGCCGTCCAGCCGCCGGGTCTAGGCGAGCCGTCTTCGGGTTGCTGACGCAGGAGGAGGCGTCGATGGACGTCGTGCGCCGGCATCTCCACGGGCGCGCGGACCGGGTTCAGGCCTTCGCCCAATCCGAGATGGAGCGGGCGCGGGAGCTGGAGCGCTCTCTCTTCGTAAGGCTTCTTTCTTTAATTTTTTCCTCTGTAGCTCTTAGTGGGGGCGCGCCAGCGCACCCACTGGGTGTAGCCCCCGAGATTCGGGCCAACTACGTAGTAGTTGGGTCAAATCTTAAAGAGCTTCTTGTGCTAACTCTTGTTTCTCTGCAGCACCTGGATGCCCTCCAAGTCGACATCTACAACCGGCTTCTAGAGAAGCATCAGCAGGTCATGGCGCAGCTTGCCGCCAAGTAGGAGGCGCTCTGCCTCGCCAAAGGTACATTTCACGTGCTCTTAGTGGGGGCGCGCTAGCGCACCCACTGGGTGTAGCCCCCGAGATTCGGGCCAACTACGTAGTAGTTGGGTCGAATCTTAAAGTGTTCTTGTCCTTTCTTTAGTTGTCTTGACTTTGAATCTTTGCCGTGCAGCCGCCGTGGCCGAGGTGCTGGCCCTGCGATCCCGGCTGGTTGAAGCCGGTCAACAACATGACCAGGCGGCTGCCGATGCCGGCTAGCTCCAGGCCGAGGTGGAGCAGCTGAGGGCGGAAGCCGCCAAGGTCGCGGAGGCCTAGCAGGCACTTGCCGAAGCTGGCCAGCAATGTGGCCAGCTGGCCGGCGACAAGAGCCAACTCTAGGATGAAGTGGAGCGCCTGAAAGCAGAGTTGGCCAAGGCGGCAGAGGCCCAACAGGCGCTCGCCGAAGCTGGCCAGCAGCGTGACCAGCTGGCCGATGACAAGAGCCAGCTCCAGGCTGAGGTGGAGCGCCTGAAGGCGGAGGCCGTCAGCGTGGCGGAGGCACGTCAGGCGGAGCTCCTCCGCCTCAAGGAGGAGCACGAGAAGGCGGTCGCTAAGGAAGTCGAGCTGAAGGTGGCCGTCGACAAGTGCGCCGAGCTGGAGAAGGCACTCGAAGTGCGCAACCGTGCCGGGGACTTGGAGCGGCATGGTACATTGCTCGAAGTGCAGCACCTGGATGAGGCCTTTGCCAGTAAGTGTTTCTTTGTTGACTTCACGGGGTTGTGAAGCCGGCTTTGCTTTTTCGTTGCTAACTGTCTTGCTTTTCTGTTCGACATAATACTTTCCGGAAACGCATGGGAGGGCGGAACAGGCTGTGCGCGACCACCGATCGACCCAGGCGAAGGCGGGCGCCGCAAACGATCCGCACGCCGCCTGGTCTTTCCCAGAGATCATGCAAGCGGCGGAGGTTTGCCTGCACGCCCTGGATGAGCAGACGACGAGGCTCTCCGAGGCCGGAGTGGGATGACAACGGCCCTCTGGCCCGGCGCCGTTGAGCCCAACAGCTTCACGCGGCTGGCACGGTGGCTGGAAGCCGGACCGGCACGGCTTCACGCGTAGCGCGTCTCTGCCGCCCGTGCCGGCGCTGACTTGGCGCTGAGGTTTGTCATGTCCTGGTATCCAGATATGGCGATGGACCGGCTGGCGGCCCAGCGAGCCGGCGCGGAGCTCCAGCTGCAGGCGGAGGCAGGCTGGATCGCCGTCTGGGCCAGCTACCTGGCCTCGTTTGCATTGCATGACGAGTTCTAGGTAGAGTGGACCGAAGACGGCGAGGTGGTGCCGCCTGACAACTTTGGCTTGCTGCTTGATGACCCGTCGGGCAGCTCCGAGGAGTCAAACCCCTATGCGGATGACGACGCCGGTTTGGCCGATACCGGCGCCTCGATGGACCCGGAGGCCACGGAGGAGGAGCTAGCCGTTGCGCAACCCGACGCGGGAGCCGTCCGAAGCCGAGGCCGCCCTGCTTATCTTTTTTGCACTTTTGTTAGGTAGCAGGTCCACCCACCCACTGGGGTGTGTTGGTGGAATGTAATGAACTCTGGCCTTGGGCCCATATTACTGTAATGTAAATATTTTTGTGAATGTTTGCGCTTTTGCTCTTTGCTTTCTAAGCCTTTTTCCTTGCTTGCTCCTTCTTTGGGCCTCCCCCCCACGAGTCGAACATCCGGGTTCCGGTCTGTGACAAGGAGTTTGAACCTTGGAAAGAGCGCGCAATACTTAGGCCCTTCGTACGTTGAGCACGAGCGAAACACCCACTGGGCCGGCTGGCGGCAGCCGGCGAGGCCGGCTGGCGAGCAGCCGGTCGTGTGGCAACTTAGTGCGGTGAGGCCGGGTTGGCCAATCCGGCAAATCCAACTTAGTGTTTCGTGATGTGTAGGTGCTTTGTCCCATAGTTCTTGCCGGCCAACAGCCGAAGCCGGACTGTGGCGTAGGGCGAAGTGGAGGGCCTTGGCTACCCGAACACGCCGGGATGTGCTAAGGAGGATGGTGGGTTGTGGCCAAGCCGGCCAGCCCCCGAGCCCCTGGGTTGATCGCACCAACCCGGCAGTGGAGTTTTTAAGAAAATTTACAAGGGTGTGTGAAACACAATAACTTGATAGGAAAGGGTAGCCCCCGAGTGTCGTTTGGGGGTCCCATTGTCTTTCGTAGAATTACAAAAGGTAGCGATACATACGTGCATATAGCTAACTGTAAAATGGGCGGAGGAGTTCTGCATTCCAGGACCGGCTTGTCTCTTCGCCGGCGGTATCTCTCTTGCGCATGTTCGGCTTGCGGGCGTCGATGAGGTAGTAGGCGTTGCAGTCACACAGGGCTTTGCTGACGATGAAGGGGCCCTCCCATGGGGAGGCCCACTTGTGCTGGCCGGCTTGCTGCTGGACAAGCCGGAGGACGAGGTCTCCCTCGTGAAACGCGAGGGGCTTGATCTTTTTGCTGTGGTAATGCCTCAGGCCTTGCTGGTAGATGGCGGATCGCCTAAGGGCCAAGAGGCATGCTTCTTCGAGTAAGTCAACGCCGTCTTCGCAGGCTTCCTTGGCTTGAGCTTCTGTGTACATCACGACTCGTGGCAAGTCGAACTCGACGTCGGTCGGGATGACGGCTTCTGCTCCATAGACGAAGAAGAATGGGGTGAACCCGGTCGACCGGTTCGGCGTTGTCCGGAGACTCTAGAGGACGGCCGGCAGCTCGTCAAGCCAGCTGCCGGGTGAACGGATGAGGGGCTCGACGAGCCGTGGCTTGATGCCGGATAAGACGAGGCCGTTAGCCCGCTCGACATGGCCGTTGGATTGAGGATGATCCACGGAGGCCAGGTCAAGCCGGATGCCGGAGACGGAGCAGTATTGCGCCAGAGCGCCCTTGGCAAAGTTGGTGCCGTTATTGATGATGATGATGTGCGGCACGCCGTAGCGTACCGCGATGTCTTTGACGAACCGAACGGCCGTTGGCCCGTCCAGCTTCTTGATCGGCCGTGCCTCGATCCACTTGGTGAACTTGTCGACCGCCACCAGCAAGTGTGTCATGCCGCCCCGAGCGGTCTTGAAGGGGCCTACCATGTCGAGCCCCCAGACCGCGAAGGGCTAGGTGATCGGGATGGTCTGCAGGGCTGAAGCCGGCTGGTGGCTGCGCTTACTGAAGCATTGGCAACCCTCGCACTTGAGGACGAGTGACTCGGCGTCTTTGAGGGCCATGGGCCAGTAGAAACCATGGCGAAAGGCCTTGGCCACCAGGGACCTGGAGGCGGCATGGTGCCCGCACTCGCCCTGATGTATGTCGAGGAGGATCTCTATGCTGATGGCAGTGGTGTAGTCGATGAGCCAGTCCTCCGACTTGACAGTGTCGTTGTACTTGGGGGTGTCGCGGGGGAGCGTGAACCCTTTGTGGAAGGGCTCATCCTGGATGCGTGGCCCGAAGCAAGCCGGCCCGGTAGCGTTATCTTCCTCCAGCTCGAGGGAGAGGGCGAGCTGATCGAGGCGGTGGCGAGAGTCGGCATCGTCGATGGCGCGTGGACCTAGCCGGCCTGCGACTGGGCCGCAGGGGCCAGGTTGGCCGAAGATGGGTTGCCACGCCGGCCGGATGGCGGGGGAGGGTCTTGCTGGTGCCGGTCTTCGGCAGCCGGCTCGTCGCCCAAGCCGTCACCGGCCGGCGCGGCGTGGTTGCGTCGGGTTCTTGTTTGGCCAGCGTGGGCCTCGGTCGGGCGCGGGGAAGATGCCGTGTTCCGCTGCTCGGGGTCCTTGGAGCGGCGTGAGCCAAACGCGGCGGGGTGGTCGAGGTGGTCTTGCTGCGCATTCGCAGCGTCGAGAAGCTCGGTCATGCGTTGCAGGCACTCCTGCAGCTCCTCGCCGTGCAGCTGCTCCATGCCGACGGTGGCCGCCTGCGCGGCACGCATGTTCTTGACGGGAGTGTCGTAGACGGGTGGGACCGCCCCCAGCGCGCGGCCGATGGCGGCGCCACGGTTCCGCAATTCGGCAACTCGACTGGGTTCAGCCGCGGCCGGTGTGAAGCCATACGTGGCCTCGCGCTCCTGCTGGGCGGACTCCAGCCGGCGCTGCGTAGCAGCGAGCATCACGGCCTCGTCCTGCAGGCGCTTGCGTTCCTCCTTGAGCCGGGCCCGCGCCTCTGCGGCGTTGGTGGTGTTGATGTCGGTGGCGATGGGGACGCTGAGGTTCTGCACCGTTGTGCGCAGCGGGTCAGACCCGCCAACGCGCGCAGCTGCGGCCTGGGCAGCCTTTCATGTGGCGCTGGACGAGCCGGAGTCAGAGCCGGTGACGAGCACCTCTGCCCTGGTGCAGAGATCCGCCACCCCGGCGGACATGTCGTCGCTAAGGGGAATGTGCGAGTCGGTGACGTCGAGCACCCCGCTGGGGTACTCATCAGCCGCGGACACGTCGGAGATGCGCAGCGTGGCGAAGGAGGCGGTGAGCAGGTCGATGACGTCGGCCATCGGCGCACCGGGCGCAGGAACGCGCAGTGTGTGATGGGCTCATCGAAGCCGATGAAGGGACCCGTCTGGAACATGTCTTCGGCCGGGACCTCGAGCTGCCCCACGGTGGGCGCCAACTATCGTGGTGGGCGCACGGTAGATGCCAAAGGATGGCTAAAGAGAGGGACAGGCTCGAGGGCACCGGTGGGCTCCAGAGGCGAGGTCGGTATGAGCGAGCGAGGGACGCAAGACATACCCAGGTTCGGGGCTCTCCGGAGAGATAACACCCCTAGTCCTGCCGAGTGTGGTTTATATGTGGATGGTACAAGCTTTCTCCTAGAGCTTTATCGGGGAGGAAGGAAGACAGGCCAAAGCAAAGGCTGCTCCTTCTCCTTGCTTGTGTTCTACTGATGATCTCTATCTCTAGTGTTTGCCCGTGTACATGGAGGGCTCCTGGGGGGTTTATAGGTCAACCCCCCAGGGTTACAATGGTAAAGTTACATGGGCGCGGGGCTGGGATGTCAGCGTCTGGGAAGCCGATGCTGGGGCCCGCCGGGTACCAGGGTATGCCGGGTTCTCCGGGCGCGGACCCCGCCCGCCAGAGGGCACTGTTCACCATCTTGTCGTGCATCACGGAGTGGTTGGGCCGGCTCGGCTACAGTGGCACGTCGCCTGGTCGCCATCGGCTTGCGTCAGCAGGACGAGGGATGTACTGTAGCCATGCCGGCCCCGGTCAGCGGAGTAGGTGGGCCACTGTTGCCACGCTCCTACCGTTTAGCGGGGTTGGTGGGCCACTGTGGCCAAGCTCATCCCTTCATGGGGACTTGTTCCGTCGTACGCCCTGGATGGGATGGGACCTGACCCGCGGCCGGGTTGAGGGGCACATCAGGGTTGAGCTTGCTTGTCGAAGAAGTCTTTGACCTGCCGGGTCCGGCCGGCCAGCGGGTCTGGCCGGGTTGCGGGACTTGGCCGGGTTGAGGAACCCGGCCAAGGGCAAGCTGGATTGAGGGCGTTGCTAGCCCTGAAGTTTTTGAAAAGGATCTGTGTTCCGTTGCCTACCCGGGGTTCATCCCCCCGACACCTCTTCCTTGCCGGAATTGGCCTCCGACTCCGATGCGGTAGGATTAACCACAAGCCACGGATCGGGAGAAGTTTTCAACCCCTCAAGTAATTCTATTAGCATGGACTTGACCTAAGTCGTCATAGACGTCTTAAGTGAAGCCATTGCCTCATTTAAGTCATCTCGGGCGATCGAGTTCAACTCCACGGCCTCGGGCACTTCCTCGACTCCATCAACCATACTCTTCGGGTGGTGAAACCCTTAATAAAGAGACGAGTCTCTGATACCAATTGAAAGGATCGATATGGTTGACTAGAGGGGGGTGAATAGGCAACTACCAATTTTTAACTTTTCTTAACAAATTAGGGTTAGGAACAAATAGGTTGTCTAGATGTGCAACTAGGTGAGCAACCTATATGATGCTAACAACACAAGCAACATGAGCAAGCAAAGGATACAACACAAGTAAAACTTGCACAAAGTAAAGGTAAGAGATAACCATAAGTGGAGACGGTGAAGATGAGGATGTGTTACCGAAGTTCCTTCCCTTTGAGGGGAAGTATGTCTCCGTTGGAGCGGTGTGGAGGCACAATGCTCCCCAAGAAGCCACTAGGGCCACCGTATTCTCCTCACACCCTCACACAATGAGAGATGCCATGATTTCACTAGTTGTGCCCTTGAAGGCGGCAACCGAACCTTTACAAACAAGGTTGGGGTAATCTCCACAACTTAATTGGAGGCTCCCAACACCACCGCGGAGCTTCACCACAGTGAATGTGGCTCCGAGGTGACCTCTTCCGTCTAGGGTGCCCAAACACCCAAGAGTAACAAAATCCACACAAGAAAGTATGGGGGAATCAAATTTCCTTTGGTGGAAGTGTAGATCTAGGTCTCCTCCTTCAATCTCTAGCAAATCAACAAGTTTGAGTGGCTAGAAAGAGAGATCGGGCAAGAAAGCTTGGAGGGCATTAATGGAGGAGAGAGAGAGAGGCAAGAGGTAAAGAGGTAGGTGGAAGAAGCCCACCTTATAAAGTGGTCTCCCAAATCCAAACGTTACTGCAGTTTTAACACTGCAGCGGTACAACCGCTCTAAGGCCCAGTACAACCAGATTTCACGGGTACCCCGCAGTAACCCTGCAGAGCGGTACAACCGGTGGGGTGGGCGGTACTACCGGTTGACACAAGCAACCGTACCAACCGCTCAACTACCGCTTTACCGCAGAAGGGAATCACCCCTATGGCGGTAGTCGCGGCGGTAGTTGTGCCGGTGCACACGCCCGTGCCCGATTCCTGGTGGTGACTAAGTCTCAAGTGGTAGAACCGCTCGGGGCACCGGTAGTACTTGTTGACAGATAGTAACCGGGACAACCTGGCCACCACCGCCCAGTAACCGCCTCACCACAGACGCATGACCGGTGGTTGAGCGGTACCAGGCCGGTACAACCGTCCGTTAGGCAGCCCTGGTTTTCCCAGACCACTATCGGTACCACTGCCCGGGGGCAGCGGTACAACCGCTGGGCCTGTACTAGGAGGCTGCAACCCCAGGGTATCACCCCTGGGGCGAAGGTTGCGCCGGAAGAACCGGACAGGCGGTACAACCACCGTGGGATTAAAACCACAGTGTTTGGAGGAAGGGAGCACATCTTTATCCTCAAACGGAAGGGAACAAAGGGTGGATAGAGATGTGTACGTGCATTGATTCACCCAATACCTTCCGATGTGGATTCCCTTTTAATAGAACGGGTTTCCTACGACCAAAGAAATAAACATGTAGAGAACACCGTCTTCGATCTTTTCTGTCCGGAGGGAATGCCTAATCGTCTTGTACCCAACATAGAGTACCTAAAGAACTAGGCACACGATTAGACCACAAGGTGAGTTGTCATCATCACCAAAACACAAAGGCGGGAAATGCCCTAACAATAGGTCACTCTGGGAGCGAACAGCCTTCGATGGGATCGCCACCGGCACCCCCAATCCCGAGTGCAACACATTCGAGAATTTTACTGAATGATGACAGCCACAAAAATGATGATAATTTGTCTCCTCCCTGCCACAGGCGACACAGAATACTCCCGCTTTAATTCTTCTTCTCAGTAGTGTGTTCCCTA
Source organism: Thinopyrum elongatum (assembly GCA_011799875.1). Lineage (NCBI taxonomy): Eukaryota > Viridiplantae > Streptophyta > Magnoliopsida > Poales > Poaceae > Thinopyrum > Thinopyrum elongatum. The sequence continues at coordinate 362,298,187 of CM022299.1, forward strand.
CAGCTAATCCATTCCTAATCAGCCTCCAAACATGGGTCTTGACCTTCCCCGACGCTATCGTATCCAAGAGGCAAAGCCAGGCCTTATGGTTTGCTACCGCCGAGGAGCACTCCGGCCGTCCGGACTTGGCCTTTTTTTGTGTCATGCAGAGGTGATACGCCAACCTGCCCGTGAAAATACCATTCTTAGTGTAGTTCTAGGTTTGACAATCCTCTACAGCAGGCCCTCCGATTGGAATTTGCATTATTTCATTTGCCTCCTATGGAGGGAACATCTCCTGTACCTTGAGTTGATCCCAATCAGTACCCAGTCCATTGAAGAGGTCATTAACTCGGTTAATACCATGGACGTAGTTCTAGCCCAGTGGTGTCAAACTACCTTTCTGAGGAATCCAGTTATCATGGTGAATTCTTATTTGCGTACCATCACCTATTCTCTAGATAAGACCATCCAACAGCAGGTTTTGGCCATGAATTATGCTCCTAAATGTGAATGATCCCCCGCCAGGACAAGTTGCATTGAGAATGGAACCATTGGGGAAATACCTCGCCTTAATAACCCTTGCACATAGCAAAGTTGGGACTGAAGAGTTCGCCAAGCTTGTTTTGCTAGTAGAGCTTGATTGAACACCTCTGTGTCTCTAAACCCGAGTCCTCCCTTGTGCTTCCTCGTGCACATCTTATCCCATGCAATCCAATGTACTTTCTTCACACCATTAACTGCACCCCACCAGAAGTTCAAAGAGATCGATGTCAGGTTCCGGCACATTTTCTTTGTGAGTTGAAAATAGCTCATGGTGAACGTTGGTGTGGATTGGAGGCCAGACTTCACTAGTACTTCCCTCGCTATTGTGGATAGTCCTTGTCCCTTCCAGCCTGCAACTTTCTTCCCAGCACTCTCTCTGACGTACTTAAAAGTTCCGTCCTTGGACCGTCCCACCACTGTAGGTAGTCCCAAATATCTCTCACTCAATGCCTCTGAAGACATACCAACCTTTTCCTTCAGCAATGTTTTGTCCTCCTCACTTGTTCCTTTGCCAAAGAAAATGGACCATTTCTACAAGTTAAATTTTTGCCCCGAGGCCATCTCATATTCTTGTAAGATAGTACGAAACGTTTGAAAGCTCCGTTCCGTACCCTCTGGCAACACCACACTATCATCAGCAAAAAGAAGGTGAGTTACAGTGGGGCCAGTGCTCCCAAAAGAAACTCCCTTGATCTCCTTGTTCCCCTGGGCATGTCTCAACATGGCTGAAAAAACCTCCACACAGAAAAGGATCAGACAGAAAAGGAACAGATAGGGTGACATTGTTTGATTTATTTACAGACGGAATTATGGCATGTGTGATGCTTCCCGATCCGATACGTGTACATTGCGAGAAAGGAACTATTGTGTGTATGATGCTTCATGGCCTGATATCTATATGTTGCAAGATACATCACCCCGTGGCTCTTTTCTTTTGAAGCATCGGCATTTTATACAACTTAGGATAAGGATCGAACGAGAAGTGTCGTATGTTGATACGTCTCCAACGTATCTATAATTTTTTATTGTTCCATGCTGTTATATTATCATTCTTTGATGTTTTACAATCATTTGATAGCAACTTTATATCATTTTTTTGGGACTAACCTATTTACATAGTGCCCAGTGCCAGTTGTTGTTTTTTACTTTTTTTTACTTTGCATAATATCGGTACCAAACGGAGTCCAAATGCAACGAAACTTTTTGGAGATTTTTTTGGACTAGAAGACACCTTGGGGGCAAGAAAGCACCGAAGAAGATCCCCGTGGGGACCACAAGACACCTAGGTGCGCCAGGAGGCCCAGGCGTGCCCAGGTGGGTTGTGGCCCCCATGGAGGTCCCCTGCATCACCTCTTCGCCCTACAAATTCCCAAATATTGCAGAAACCCTAGGGGAGTCGACGAAACACAATTCCAGCCGCTGCAAGTTCCAGAACCATGAGATCCAATCTAGACACCATCACGGAGGGGTTCATCATCCTCATTGGTGCCTCTCCGATGATGCGTGAGTAGTCCACCATAGACCTAAGGGTCCATAGCCAGTAGCTAGATGGCTTCTTCTCTCTTTTTGATTCTCAATACAATGATCTCTTGGAGATCTATTTGATGTAACTCTTTTTGCGGTGTGTTTGTTCGGATCCGATGAACTTTGAGTTTATGATCAGATCTATATCCATGAATATTATTTGAGTTTTCTTTGATCTCTTATATGCATGATTATTTATAGCCTCGTATTTCTTCTTCGAATCTTTGGTTTAGTTAGGTCAACTAGATCGATTTTTCTTGCCATGGGAAGAGGTGCTTTGTGATGGGTTCGATCTTGCGGTGTCCTCTCCCAGTGACAGAAGGGGCAGCGAGGCACGCATGTATTGTTGCTATTAAGGATAACAAGATGGGTTCTATTCCTACATGAATAGATCTTTTCTACATCATGTCATCGTTCTTATTGCATTACTCCATTTCTCCATGAACTTAATACACTAGATGCATGCTAGATAGCGGTCGATGTGTGGAGTAATAGTAGTAGATGCAGGTAGGAGTCGGTCTACTAATCTTGGACGTGATGCCTATATAGTGATCATTGCCTTGGATATCACCATAATTATTCGATCTTCGATCAATTGCCCAACAGTAATTTGTTTACCCACCGTGTGATATTTTCTCGAGAGAAGCCACTAGTGAAATCTACGGCCCCCGGGTCTATCTTTTATCATATTGCTTTCAGATCTATTTTTCACCGCTTTTGTTTTCAGATCTATTATTCCAAAAACCCAAAAATACTTTGCTGCACTTTTATTTGCATCTTTTATTTCGCGTTTTATTCAGATCTATTTATCCAAACACATACAAAACAATCTATCTTTTTACCGAGGAGGGATTGACAACCCCTCTTACGCGTTGGGTTGCGAGGATTTGTTCTTTGTGTGCACGTACCGTTTACATAGTATTGCTTGGTTCTCCTACTAGATTGATACCTTGGTTTCATAACTGAGGGAAATACCTACCATAGCTGTAATGCATCATCCCTTCCTCTTTGGGGAAATACTGACGCAGTTTCAAGCCGCATCAAGAGGAATTTCTGGCGTCGTTGCCGGTTGATAACCCACAAGTATAGGGGATCGCAATAGTTTTCGAGGGTAGAGTATTCAACCCAAATTTATTGATTTGACACAAGGGGAGCTAAATAATATTCACGAGTATTAGCAGTTGAGTTGTCAATTCAACCACACCTGAAAGACTTAATATCTGCAGCAAAGCATTTAGTAGCAAAGTAGTATGGAAGTAACGGTAACGGTGGCAAAAGTAATAGTAGCAGTTTTATAGTGATTGTAACAGCAGCAGCAACGAAAGTAACTTAGCAAAGATCAATATGTGAAAAGCGCATAGGCATTGGATCGGCAATGATAATTATGTTGGATAATATTCATCATGTAGCAGTTATAACCTAGGGTGACACAGAACTAGCTCCAATTCATTAATATAATGTAGGCATGTATTCCGTATATAGTCATACGTGCTTATGGAAAAGAACTTGCATGACATGTTTTGTCCTACCCTCCCGTGGCAGCGGGGTCCTTAAGGAAACTAAGGGATATTAAGGCCTCCTTTTAATAGAGAACCGGACCAAAGCATTAGCACTTAGTGAATACATGAACTCCTCAAACTACGGTAATCACCAGAAAGAATCCCATTTATTGTCACCTTGGGGTATGCGGATCATAACACATAATAGGTGTCTATAACTTGCAAGATAGGATCAAGAACACAAATATATTCACGAAAACATAATAGGTTCAGATCTGAAATCATGGCACTCGGGCCCTAGTGACAAGCATTAAGCATAGCAAAGTCATAGCAACATCAATCTCAGAACATAGTGGATACTAGGGATCAAACCCTAACAAAACTACCTCGATTACATGATAAACCTCATCCAACCCATCACCGTCCAGCAAGCCTACGATGGAATTACTCACTCACGGCGGTGAGCATCATGAAATTGGTGATGGAGGAAGGTTGATGATGATGATGGCTACGGATTCCCCTCTCCGGAGCCCCGAACGGACTCTAGATCAGCCCTCCCAAAGAAGAACAGGAGGCGGGGGCGCCTCTGTATCGTAAAACGCGATGAATCCTTCTCTTTGATTTTTTTCTCTGCGAATAGGTACTTATAGAGTTGGAGTTAGTGTCGGAGGAGGTCCAGGGGGCCCACAAGCCTGCAGGGCACGCCCCCAGGGCTGGTGGCCTCTGGGTGCCCCCCTCTGGTATCTTTTTGCGCCAGTATTTTTTATATACTCCACAAAAATTCTCCGTAAATTTTCAGGTCAATCCGAGAACTTTGATTTCTGCACAAAAATAACACCATGGTAATTCTGCTGAAAACAGCGTCAGTCTGGGTTAGTTCCATTCAAATCATGCTAATTAGAGTCCAAAACAAGGGCAAAAGAGTTTGGAAAAGTAGATATGATGGAGACGTATCAACTCCCCAAAGCTTAACCCATTGCTTGTCCTCAAGCAATTCAGTTGACAAACTGAAACTGACAAAGGAAAACTTTTACAAACTCTGTTTGATCTTGTTGTTGCAAATATGTCTAGCCAATATTCAGGTTTTCAGCAAAGATTATAAACTAACCATAGTCACAATAACATTTAGGTCTCACATTTACTCATATCAATGACATAATCAACTAGCGAGCAATAATAAGATATCTCGGATGACAACACTTCCTCAAAACAATCATGATATAATATGACATAATGGTATCTCGCTAGCCCTTTCTGAGACCGCAAAACATAAATGCAGAGCACCTCTGAAGACCAAGGACTGACTGGACATTGTAATTCATGGCAAAAGAGATCCAGTCACACTCATACTCAATATCAACTAATAACAAAGCATATAAATGACAGTGGTGCTCTCTAACTGGTGGTTTTTATAAGAAGATGATGGCTCAACAATAAAAGTAAATAGATATGCCCTTCGCAGAGGGAAGCAGGGATTTGCAGAGGTGTCAGAGCTCGAAGCTTTTAAAATAGAGATGAATATAATTTTGAGCGGTATGCTTTCATTGTCAACATAACAACCAAGAGATCTCACTATCTTCCATGCTAGACACATTATAGGAGGTTCCCAAACAGAATGGTAAAGTTTTTACTCCCCCTCCACCAACAATGACACTCCACGGCTAGCCGAATCCTCGGGTACCGTCCATACCAACAACAGTCCCGGGGGAGTTTTGTTTAATTATTATATTTTGATTTGATTTTGAGCATGGAACTGGGCATCCCGATTACCAGCCACTCTCTCGTGAATGACAAGAGAATAAACACTCATCGTGAGAATAACCCACCTAGCATGGAAGATACTGACAGCCCCCAGTCGCTACATGAGCGATTTGGGCATACAAAATAGATTATTATTTGAAGGTTTAGAGTTTGGCACATGCAAATTTACTTGGAACGGCAGGTAAATACCGCATATAGGTAGGTATGGTGGACTCATATGGAACAACTTTGGGTTTAAGGAAGTGGATGCACAAGCAGTATTCCTGCTTAGTACAAGTGAAGGCTAGCAAAAGATTGAGGAGCGACCAACTAGAGAGCGACAACGGCCATACACATGCATTGAGATTAATCAACATTGAATGCAAGCATGAGTAGGATATAAATCACCATCAACATAAATATCGTGGAGGCTATGTTGTCTTTGATTTCAACTACATGTGTGAACAAGTGCCAAGTCAAGCCACTTGAATCATTCAAAGGAGGATATCATCCTATCATACTACATCACAACTATTTTAAATGCATGTTGGCACACAAGACAAACCATTATCCTCTCCTAGCTAATTAAGCATGGCATGAGCAACTATAATCTCTAATTGTCATTGCAAACATGTTTCATTCATAATGGTCTGAATCAAGAACGATGAGCTAATCATATTTACAAAAACAAAATAGGTCGAGTTCGTACCAGCTTTTCCTCATCTCAATCATTTCATCAAATATCGTCATTATTTCCTTTCACTTGCACGACCGAATGATGTGGATAATAATAAGAGTGCACGTGCATTGGACTAAGTTGGAATCTGCAAACATTTATTCAAAGGAGAAGACAAGGTAATATGGGCTCTTTGTTAGATCAACATTAATGCATATGAGAGCCACTCAACATTTTCATCGTGGTCTTCTCCTTACGACCCAAAGAAAAGAAAAGAATTTCAAAGAAACACACTGAAATATTTTTGGATTTTTTGTTTTTCTGAAGAAAGTGAAACGAAAACAAGAAAAACTAAATAAACTACAACTAAATAAACTAGAAATAAAAACTAAAAAGAAGCGAGAAATATTTTTGGATTTTATCAAAGTTTTTTTCAAACACACAAAAAGAAAGCAAGAAAAATAAACTAACATGGATAATACAATGAAAAAGGATGAATACCGACAACTGGAATGAGTGTGTGAACATGAATGTAATGTCGGTGAGAAATACGTACTCCCCCAAGCTTAGGCTTTTGGCCTAGGTTGGTCTATGGCCATGGCTCGAAATAACCCTCTCCTCGATACTGCGGAGGGTCATGAGGGTTCCACTGGTTGGCGAGCTCCTGTGGCTACCACTAATAAATAGGCTCCTGATATGGGTCCGGAACTGGTGCTGACTCAGGTGCTGGAGGTTGTGTCAGCCTCCAATACGCATAAATGTCATTGGGCATAATAGTGTACCTGCATGAATGAATATCGAACAAAGAAGGTGCAGGCAAAGTAATAATCTCACAAGTACCCTGACTAAATACTAGGTTGTAAAGGAGCCGCTTATCATCGTCCTTGGCAATAAAATCATGTGCTACCATACTAGCATAGTCTAAATATTTAGTGGGTAACAACATCTCCTCCTTCTCATCATGCCTAATAGGTATCTCAAAATATTTAGCAAGGCGGGAGGCATAGACACCACCAAAAATAGTACCTTTTGAACGGTTTGTGTTTAACCGCCGAGTAACAATAGCGCCCAAACTAAAAGTTCTATCAGCATATAAAGCATGGCGCAAGATGGCAAGATCAGGTGCACTAAGGCCCCCACTCTCTCCACGACCTGTCAGACATCTCCCGGCAAATAATGCATAGTAACGTAAAACGGGAAAATGTAAACTAGCAACTCTAGCTTCTGACACTCCTCTCTCTTCCCCCATAGTAGTTTCAAAAATAAAATCCTCCATGTCTCTAGGACGTGGCTCAGTGATGCTGCCCTCATAAGGTATTTTGCAAACATTGCAAAAATCATAGAGTGTCATTTCCTTGGTCTCATCATATAAGTGAAATTCTACCATGGGAGGATCCTTCCTAGAATGAAAGCGAAAAATTTGCACGAAGGTATTAGTGAGTAGGAGGTATTGATCACATTTATCTTGGAGGAAGGGGATGATGTCGGCATTGTCCGCCAAATAATAGAAGTCATCATAAATTCCCGCCTCCTTCAAGAATATATCACTTGGCCATTCACACGGCCGAACCTCCGCCGGACACGGAAGATTGTACTTGGGCTTCTTCTTCTCCTCATTTTCATTTCCTTCCGAATTGCAGCTCGAAGAGCCTCTGAGCAACGTCCTCATAGTTTTTCTTTTCTCTGAAAATTTCTGAAATTTTTAGTAACTCAAAATAAAAGTGAACCAAACTCAATCAAAACTAATAGCAACTACTCCCACAAGTGTCTAGAGGCTATATCATGCAACAAAACTACTTTGGACCATATAAATTTGACATGCAAGCTCAAGAACATGGTCACCACAGCAGCAAAAATTTGCAATATATAAAGTACTATAGTAAAAACTAATTGGACCAACGGAGGAGTCACATACCGATGAACAATCCACCGAAACAGTTTCGGAAACGGAGTTCTGAGCAAGGAGATCGAAAATGGCAGCAAAATGAGACAGAACACAGGTTTGAGCAATGGTGTGATTTTTTCTGGAGGAAGACGAAGTGGATGGGTGGCTGTAATAAGTGAGGGGACCCACGTGGGACCCACAAGCCCCCTAGGCACGCCTTGGGGGGGTGGGCGCGCCCTGTGGGCTTGTGGCCCACTGGTGCACTCCCCTGAGGTGTGTTCAGTGCCAAAAATTCTTAAATAATATAGAAAAAATCATACTAAATTTTCAGGGCATTTGGAGAACTTTTATTTTTTGGTCATCATTTTTCATTTTTTTATTGCACGTGTAATTCAGAAAACAGAAAAATAATAGTAATTTTACTTTATTAATTCTAAATAACAAAAAGTAAAAAGTGGGTACATAAGGTTGTGTTTACTAAATTCATCCATCTCATGCCCATCAAAAGGAATCCATTAACAAGGTTGATCAAGTCTTATTAACAAACTTCTTCCGAATGACATGGAACCGGAGAATCTTCGTATAGCACTAGGTTACCTCAATGGGGATATGCATGTCCCCAACAATAAGAATGTCATATTTCTTTTTGACAATAGTAAGAGGGAATTCAAAACCTCCAATAATAATTGTTGAAATTTTTTCACTCGAATTGATACTATTCACTCGAGGTTGTTTCTTCGGAAAGTGTAATGTATGCTCATTACCATTAACATGAAAAGTGACATTGCCCTTGTTGCAATCAATAACATCCCCTGCAGTATTCAAAAAGGGTCTACCAAGGATGATCGACATACTAGCGTCCTCGGGTATATCAAGAATAACAAAGTCCGTTAAGATAGTAACATTTGCAACTACGACAGGCACATCCTCACAAATAACGATGGGTATAGCAATTGATTTATCGGCCATTTGCAAAGATATTTCAGTGGGAGTCAACTTATTCAAATCAAGTCTAGGATATAAAGAGAAAGGCATAACACTAACACCGGCTCCTAAATCACATAAAGCAGTTTTAACATAGTTTCTTTTAATGGAGCATGGTATGTTGGTATTCCTGGATCTCCTAGTTTCTTTGGTATTCCACCCTTAAATGTGTAATTAGTAAGCATAGTGGAAATTTCAGCTTCCGGTGTCTTCCTTTTATTTGTAACAATATCTTTCATATACTTAGCATAAGGAGACATTTTCAGAATATCAGTCAAACGCATACGCAAAAAGATAGGTCTAAGCATTTCAACAAAGCGCTCAAATTCTTCATCATCTTTATTCTTTGAAGCTTTAGGAGGAAAGGGCATGGGCTTCTGAACCCATGGTTCTCTTTCTTTACCATGTTTTCTAGCAATGAAATCTCTCTTGTCATATCTTTTATTCTAAGGTTGTGGGTTATCAAGATCAACAGTAGGTTCTATACTTCTATCTCCACATCATTGTCATTACTAGGTTGAGCATCAACATGAACATCATCATTATCATTATTACTATGTTCATGTTCATCACCAGATTGTGTTTCAGCATCAAAAATAGAAATATCATTTGGGTTCTCAGGTGTGTCTATAACAGGTTCACTAGAAGCATGCAAAGTCCTATCATCATTCTTTTTATTTTTAGATGGACTAGGTGCATCAGTATTAATTCTCTGAGAGTCTTGTTCAACTCTCTTAGGATGGCCCTCAGGATACAAAGGTTCCTGAGTCATTTTACCACCTCTAGTCACAACTCTAACAGCATGATCATTCATCTTACTATTCATTTCATTAAGCAAATCATTTTGTGCCTTGAGAACTTGTTCTACTTGAGTTTTTACCATGGAAGCATGTTTACTAACAAACTTGAGATCATTAATAGTTCTACACATATAGTCGCTCAAGTGTTCAAGCATATAAGCATTTGTTTTCAATTGTCTACTAACATATGCATTGAAGTTTTCTTGTTTAATAATAAACTTATCAAATTCATCCAAGCAATGACTAGCAAATTTATTATGAGGAATATCACCTTCATCAAATCTATAGAGAGAATTTACCTCTACTACCTGTGTCGGAATATTAAGACCATGTATTTCTTCAATAGGTAGCAAATTCTTAACATCTTCAACTTTAATACCTTTTTCTTTCATAGATTTCTTTGTCTCTTGCATATCTTCAGGACTGAGAAATAGAATACCCCTCTTCTTCGGGGTTGGCTTAGGTGGTGGTTCAGGAAGAGTCCAATCATTATCCTTACTCAATATATTATTCAATAGTACTTCAGCTTGTTCAATAGTTCGTTCCCTGACAACACAACCAGCACAACTATCTAGGTGGTCCCTAGAAGCATTGGTTAGTCCATTATAAAAGATATAAAGTATTTCATTTTTCTTGAGAGGACGATCACACAAAGCATTAAGTAATTGGATAAGCCTCCCCCAAGCTTGTGGGAGACTCTCTTCTTCAGTTTGCACAAAGTTAAATATTTCCTTTAAAGCAGCTTGTTTCTTATGAGCAAGAAAATATTTTTCAGAGAAGTAGTAAATCATATCCTGGGGACTACGCAGACAACCAGGAGCAAGAGAATTAAACCATAACTTAGCATCACCCTTTAATGAGAAAGGAAACAACTTAAGAATATAGTAATAGCAAATTTTTTCCTCATGAGCAAATAGGGTGGCTATATCATTTAATTTAGTAAGATGTGCCACGACAGTTTCAGATTCATAACCATGGAAAGGATAAGATTCAACCAAAATGATTAACTCAGGATCGACAGAGAATTCATAATCCTTATCAATAACAAAGATAAGTGAAGTAGCAAACTTAGGATCATATTGCATTCTAGCATTCAAAGATTTTTCTTTCAACTTGACTAGTAATTTCTTAAGATCCTCTCTATATTTACAAGCAAGAAAGTCCCTAGCTACCCCTCCATCCATAACATAACCCTCAGGTATAACAGGCAATTCATATCTAGGAGTGCTAGGTCTAATGGGTGTTTCAAAGTTTTCAGTTTCAATAATTTCATCAGTTTCAGAAATATCATCAGTTTCAGCATTCTCAATATCTTTAGCTCTAGCAAGTTGTTCATCAAGAAATTCACCCAGTGGCACAGTTGTATCAAGCATAGTAGTAGTATCATCATAAGCATCATGCATAGCAGAAGTAGCATCATCAATTACTTGCGACATATCAGAATTAATAGCAGGTGTAGGTGTCTCAAGCTTACTCAAAACAGAAGGTGAATCAAGTGCAGAGTGTGATGGCAGTTCCTTACCTCCCCTCGTCCTAGAGGGAAAAATCTTGGCTTTGGTATCTTTCAGATTCTTCATAGTGGTCAACAGATATAAATCCCAAGTGACACAGCAAATATAGCTATGCTCCCCGGCAACGGCGCTAGAAAAAGGTCTTGATAACCCACAATTATAGGGGATTGCAACAGTTTTTGAGGGTAGAGTATTCAACCCAAATTTATTTATTCGACACAAGGGGAGCCAAAGAATATTCACGAGTATTAGTAGTTGAGTTGTCAATTTAACCACACCTGAAAGACTTAATATCTGCAGCAAAGTATTTAGTAGCAAAGTAGTATGGAAATAACGGTAACAGTGGCCAAAGTAACAGTAGCAATTTTATAGTGATTGTAACAGCAGCAGCAATGAAAGTAACTTAGCAAAGATCAATATGTGAAAAGCTCGTAGGCATTGGATCACCAATGATAATTATGTTGGATAATATTCATCATGTAGTAGTTATAACCTAGGGTGACACAGAACTAGCTCCAATTCATCAATATAATGTAAGCATGTATTCCGTATATAGTCATACGTGCTTATGGAAAAAACTTGCATGACATCTTTTGTCCTACCCTCCCGTGGCAGTGGGGTCCTTAAGGAAACTAAGGGATATTAAGGCCTCCTTTTAATAGAGAATCAGACCAAAGCATTAGCACTTAGTGAATACATGAACTCCTCAAACTACGATAATCACCAGAAAGAATCCCAATTATTGTCACCTTGGGGTATGCGGATCATAACACGTAATAGGTGTCTACAACTTGGAAGATAGGATCAAGAACACAAATATATTCATGAAAACATAATAGGTTCAGATATGAAATCATGGCACTCGGGCCCTAGTGACAAGCATTAAGCATAGCAAAGTCATAGCAACATCAATCTCAGAACATAGTGGATACTAGGGATCAAACCCTAACAAAACTAACTCAATTACATGATAAATCTCACCCAACCCATCACTGTCCAGCAAGCCTACGATGAAATTACTCACTCACGGCGGCGAGCATCATGAAATTGGTGATGGAGGAAGGTTGATGATGATGATGGCGACGGATTCCCCACTCTGGAGCCCGGAACGGACTCCAGATCAGCCCTCCCGACGAAGAACAGGAGGCGGCGGCGGCTCCGTATCGTAAAACACGATGAATCCTTCTCTCTGATTTTTTTCTTCGTGAATAGGTACTTATAGAGTTGGAGTTAGGGTCGGAGGAGGTCCAGGGGGCCCACAAGCCTACAGGGCGCCCCCAGGGCTTGTGGCCTCTGGGTGGCCTCCCAGGTATCTTTTTGCGCCAGTGTTTTTTATATATTCCACAAAAATTCTTCGTAAATTTTTAGGTCAATCCGAGAACTTTGATTTCTGCACAAAAATAACACCATGGCAATTTTGCTGAAAACAGCGTCTGTCCGGGTTAGTTCCATTCAAATCATGCAAATTAGAGTCCAAAACAAGGGCAAAAGAGTTAGGAAAAGTAGATACGATGGAGACGTATCACCGGGAGACATCATCAACATCTATCAGGTTCCTAATCACAAATCTCATCTCCTTGCAATTTACATTATTTGCCATTTGCCTCTCATTTTTATCTCCCCCACTTCACAAAAATTTGCCGTTTTATTCGCCTTCTTTTTCGTTCGCCTTTTTCTCGTCAGATCTTTTGTTTGCTTGAATTCATCATCATGAGTGACTTTGGTATGGCAGAAACAGATGATGGCCTAACTCCTAAAATTGGACGATCTGGCAATCTGGATGCTAAAACTTTTGTTTTGGGGCAAGGGAATGTTATGGGAAAAGAACATATCCAAGAATTTTTTTATTATGTTGGAAATTTGACTTTTGATGATGCCGCTATACTTAAAAGAACTAAAACTTATGCGGAGGCTATTTCATCACTAGTTCTGAAACTTGAAAATAGATTTATCCATACTCATCCTACCTTGCAAAGATTGTTCTATGAGTTGTCTCTTATAAAAGACCCAAAAGCTAAAAAGATAGCCACCCATGTTCTTATGAATGAATTTGATCACATAATACGGGAAGCTAGGGAAAACTTTGATTTCTATGGTCATCAAGTTCTGCAAGGTTCAATGGAGTCATCATACCGAAGAAGAAGCCACCTTGGAGCGCGAGGAAGACCTCCGACAGGACCACCCACACCTTTTTGATAGCCAACCCGAATCTCGGGGGCGAGATTCATCTTAAGGGGGGTAGGTTTGTAACATCCCAATTTTCAATTTGGATGTTTATAAATAGATCATTCATATGCATCCATGATTTATGCATTTTTGCCCCATTTGTTTTATTTGAATTTTGATCCAAGAAACTTTGAGCAACTCAAGGACCAAAAAGAGAGAGTTGGAAGTTTCCCTAAAATCCATTTTGGAATTTTCAAAATTTGGATCAAATTTGGTTTCAACAAAATTCATTTCCATTATTTCAAAAGTAAAATAAGAGAGAAGATAAAATGACTTCTTCAAAAACAGAGGGGAAATATTGGAAATAGAATTTGAAATCAAAAATATATTTATTGGATTTTCTTTGCAAATTATTTTGATGCACATTTTATTAGAATAGCAAAAATAGTATTTTTTAAAAAACTTGCATTTTTTTAGGACAGGAAATGTTCACATGAGTCCGTATATTAGGAGGGATTTATGTGAATTGTTTTGGGATTTTTAGAAGTGTTTTTATTTTTGCTTTTGGGTTTTTCTGTCTGTGCGTAAAAAATAGTGTTTTAAAAAAATCGCCCGCGCCCTGCCTGGCCAGGCAGCCGGCCAGCATCAGACAGCGCAGCCCAGCCCAGCCAGGCCGATCGCCCGACCGACCAACCGCCAGGGAGGCCGAGCACTCGCTCCTCTCGTACGTGACCCTCTCCCTCCCTCACGTAACTCCTCTCTCTCTTGTTTTTTTTTTCTTTCCTGACGCTTGGCTCCCACCTCTTCTTCTTCCTCCCCACTAACAGAGAAACTTACGCGTACATTGCTCCCGACGCCCTTTCGTTTCATATTCTTGGAAACCTTATCTCTAGCCAACCTCACGTCCAAGGAAGATGTCCTATAAATAGCCACGACTCTTCTCGACCGATTCAATCGAAAATCCATTGCCAAAACCACCTCTAGATGATGCACTCGATGTTCCAATCTCGCCTAAGAAGCCGCAGTTCATCGTCAGTTTCCGACGCCGGTGAGCCATCCCGAGTCTTCTCCTTTTGTGTTCCGACTTCCATTGATCCCTACCATCATTTTGACAAGGTATCGCGTTCTCTCTCCTTCTACAGAGGCCATCCCGACCACGTTGTCTTCACCGGAGCACCCGGAGTACGTGAGCTTCATCGCTTGGTTTTGTCGCCGTTCGTCGTCGCCGATCTTCACCGACTCCACCACCGGACGAGCCACTCAACAGTGCACCCTCTAGACACTCCCGCCGCCGCCCACAACCATCGGAGCCGCCGCCACCACCATGCTGGATCTCCTCCATCTCCCCACGTCCTCTCTGTAAGTGCACGAGGACATGTTCGTTCAGTTAAAAAAATGTTTTGGTTTTCTTTTGTAGATCGGTTTTTTTCTTCGGTTTAGTTCGAACCGGCCGCTTAGTTTTTTTTAGCCGTGCTACCGAAACCTTTAGTTAGCAAACGTTCTCTCCAAAATAGCCGCAGCAAACACCCCAGCCAATCAGAGAGCGCCACATGGCCTCTGGCCGAATTCTTTTACTTCTCTTTTTCCAGGATTTTTCCAAACACAGATTCTACACCAATTCTTCTTTCTAGTATATCTTTTAATCTATAGATCCGATTTAGTTGATTCTTTTTCCTACGGTTTCATGAAAATATCCTCTATCCAGAGAACCAAATGAAAAATATTTTTGAAAGTTTTAAAATTTGAATTCAAACATATCTGAATTCAAACTTCTTTAGGCCATAACTCGAGTTCCGTAAGTCCGTTTTGGGTGATTCTTTTTGCAAATTGAAGCTTGTGACATTCACTTTCTGTTAAAACCAAAACCATTTATTTTTGCTGCTGTAAGAATTATGTTCTGTACAGAAACTTTATTTGGTCATTTTTGAAGTTTTCCGAAGTCTTTTATTTGTTTTTCTTTTTGGATCTTTGCTTGTATGCTTATGTATGTTATTGTTTGCTTACGCTAGATCATCCGGAGTGCGAAGCTTGCTACTACGAATCTTTAGTGTTCAACGAACGTCAGCAAGGCAAGTTCACACTTTGATCATAATTTTCAATACCCAGTTTTTACTATGCATTAGTTTAACCCTCAAAGAATGCATGAGTAGGATTGGGAACATGTGGTTATGCTTTGCAGTTCATGTGGTAGGAACCTATGACCTTTGATCACCCCGGGAATATTCGTTATGTCATATATTGCTTAGCCATGCTTGTAGACGGGGATTGGTATGTGTGATCCATGCAAGTTGCGAGAGTTAATAATTTTGGGATAACATAAGGTGGCAACTTTAATACACATCTGGGTGGATTGTTTGGGGCACCTGGAGAAACCAGTGCTTGCCCAAGGGGATCCCGGAGTACCCGTGCGATTACCCTAGGTCCGCCACCCAGGCTCAAAGGGATCATAAGATATTTCATGCCTAGAAACTTCCGTGTGCAGCCACAAGCCATTATGGGCTCTGGCATAGTTGAGTAAGTTGTGTGACCTCTTTCCGTGGTAGACTAGCTGATGTAGGGGAAAGTAGGTGTACCGGTCTACCCAGGGTTTAGAGAAAATACTTCAGAAAGGCTATGTCTCGATCTTCCGATCATGGAGGTGGTCGAGTCTTGTGGGGAAAAGTGCACAAATCTCTACAGAGTGTACAAACTAATCATGATTAGCCATGTCCCCGGTTATGGACAAATTTGAGTATCTAGAAGTGAATTATGGGTTGATCTCATCACTTTATTTAATTAATGAGTTGGGTTTTATTAATTTGGGTTAAGGGATTGAGTTGGAGGAACCATCTCAGTATTGGCATAAACTTTGTAGTAATTAAAAATGTATTCCTTTGTTGTAGGGAAAAATTTGCTTTATGCAAAAATTAAACTTAGCGCCTCCACCAGCTAAATTTGCATATAGAGATAGTCTTTGTCATTATTATTCTATGGTGTGAAATTGCCAGCATATTCCATGTGCGGACCTACACGGCTGCAACGTCTCATGTTGCAGACTTCTCCGACGAGGATTAAGATGCGATAGGTCGTTGTTCTACACTCAGTTTGCCGTGGAGTTGGATGGACTCATTTACCTTCGATGCTTCTGCAGTTATCTTTATTTAGATGGCCTTTGGTCATGTTATTGTAATAAATACTCTTTTGAGGACCTCGATGTAATAAAGTGTGTGATTGAACTCTGTTATAATTCCTCGAGTACTGTGTGTGTCAGCATACCGATCCAGGGATGACACTTAAGCACAGAGACTTCGATCCATTTGGGTCGGGTCGCCACAAATATGTGGAAAACTCGTACGCATTGGATCGGTGAATTCGTTGGATGATATTCATCATATAACAGTCATAACCTAGGGCGATACAAAACTAGCTCCAGTTCATAAATATAATGTAGGCATGTATTCCGTAAATAGTCATATGTGCTTATGGAAAAGAACTTGCATGACATCTTTTGTCCTACCCTCCCGTGGCAGCGGGGTCCATAAGGAAACTAAGGAATATTAAGGCCTCCTTTTAATAGAGAACCGGAACAAAGCATTAACACATAGTGAATACATGAACTCCTCAAACTATGGTCATCACCGGAAAGTATCCCAATTACTGTCACCCTAGGGTTTACGGATCATAACACGTAATAGGTGAATATGACTTGCAAGATCAGATCTAGAACATAGATATAACGGTGAAAAGATAAACGGTTCAGATCTGAAATCATGGCACTCGGCCCCTAAGTGACAAGCATTAAGCATGGCAAAGTCATAACAACATCAATCTCAGAACATAGTGGATACTAGGGATCAAGCCCTAACAAAACTAACTCGATTACATGAGGAATCGCATCCAACTCCTGACCAACCAGCGAGCCTACGAAGTAATTACTCACTCCCGGTGGGGAGCATCATGGAATTGGTGATGAAGGAGGGTTGGTGATGATGAAGACCGAAGATTCCCTTCGCTGGAGCCCCGAACGGGCTCCAGATCTGGCCTCCCGATGAAGAACAGGAGGCGGCGCCGGCTCCGTATCGTGAAACGTGATGAAACTTCCTCCCTGATTTTTTCTCCGAAAATAGGATTTTATAGTGTCGAAATTAGGGTCTGCGGGGCCACGAGGTGGGCACAACCCACCAGGGCGCGCCACAGGGGGGGCCCCTGGTGTCTTGTGCCCAGCCAGGGGCCCCCTCCGGTGGTTCTTGGCTCCAATATTTTTCTTTTATTGTAAAACAATTCTCCAAAAAGTTTCATTCCATTCCGAGAACTTTTATTTCTGCACAAAAACAACATCATGGTAGTTCTGCTGAAAACAGCATCAGTCCGGGTTAGTTTCATTTAAATCATGCAAATTAGAGTCCAAAACAAGAGCAAAAGTGTTAGGAAAAGTAGATACGATGGAGACGTATCAACTCCCCCAAGCTTAAACCTTTGCTTGTCCTCAAGCAATTTAGTTGATAAACAGAAAGTGAAATAGAAAAACTTTTACGAACTCTTCTGTTCCTGTTTACATAAATAAGCTTAAGTAGCACCCATGTTTTCAGCAAAGATTATGACTAACCATGTCAACAATAACTCTTAAAAATTATATTAACTCATATCAATAGCATTAGCAACTAGCGAGCAATAATAAGATATCTCAAATGCCAACACTTTGTCAAAACAATCATGATATAATATGACAACAGTGGTATGTCACTAGCCCTTTCTGAGACCGCAAAACATAAATGCAGAGCACCTCCAAAGTTCAAGCAGCAACTAAACATTGTAATTCATGGTAGAAAAGATCCAGTCATGATGCATCCAACATTAACTATACACAATGCATGAGGATGACAATAGTGCTCTTAGGTCTGGCGCTTGTTTGAGAAGGTGATGACACAACATAAAATTAAATAGATAGTCCCTTCGCAGAGGGAAGCAGGGATTTGCTGAGGTGCCAGAGCTCAAAGCTTTAAAAATAGAGATAAATAAAAAAATTGGGAGGTGCACCCTTCCTGTTTACGTCACGACCAAGAGTTATCAATATCTTCCATGCTAAACACATTAGTGGCGGTTCCCAAGTGATAAAAGTAAAGGTTTACTCCCCCTCCACCGACAAGCACACTCTGCGGCTAGCCGAATCCACGGGTACCGTCCATACCAACAACAATCCTAGGGGAGTTTTGTTTAATTATTTGCAAAAGAAATTTGATTTCAGGACTGGGCATCCCTATTACCGCCCCTCTCGTGCAAGGACGAGTGAATAAACACTCATCATGAGAATAACCCGTTTAGCATGGAAGATATCGACCACCCCCTGTCGCTCTATGAACAATCCAGGCACACAAAACAGATGTTCATTTGAAATTTTAGAGGTGGCACATGAAAATTTACTTGGAACGGCAGGGTAATACCGCATATAGGTAGATATGGTGGACTCATTTGGAATAACTTTGGGTTTTAGGATTTTGATGCATGATACGTCTCCAACGTATCTATAATTTTGGATTGTTCCATGCTATTATATTATCTGTTTTGGATGTTTTATATGCATTAATATGCTATTTTATATTATTTTTGGGACTAACTTATTAACCTAGAGCCAAGTGCTAGTTTCTGTTTTTTCCTTGTTTTTGAGCCTCGCAGGAAAGGAATACCAAACGGAGTCCAAACGGAATAAAACTTCACGATGATTTTTCTTGGATCAGAAGACACCCAGGGGACTTGGAGTCCAAGTCAGAAGAGCCACGAGGCGGCGACAAGGGTGGAGGGCGCACCCCCCTACCTTGTGGGCCCCTCGATGACTTCCTGACCTAGGTCTTCCTCCTATATATTCACATATATTCTAGAACCACCAGAAGCATCCATGAAAACACTTTTCCACCGCCGCAACCTTCTGCTCCCGTGAGATCCCATCTTGGGGCCTTTTTCGGCATCCTGCCGGAGGGGGATTCAATCATGGAGGGCATCTACATCAACACCATTGCCCTTCCGATGAAGCGTGAGTAGTTTACCTCAGACCTACTATTGGGGAACGTACAATTTCAAAAAAATTCCTACGTTCACGCAAGATCTATCTAGGAGATGCATAGCAACGAGAGGGGAGAGTATGTCCATGTACCCTCGTAGACCAAAAGCAGAAGCGTTAGCTTAACGCGGTTGATGTAGTCGAACGTCTTCGCGATCCAACCGATCAAGCACCAAACGTACGGCACCTCCGAGTTCAGCACACGTTCAGCTCGATGACGTCCCTCGAGCTCTTGATCCAGTTGGGGACGAGGGAGAGTTCTGTTAGCATGATGGCGTGGCGATGGTGATGATGAAGTTACCAGCGCAGGGCTTCGCCTAAGCACTACGACGATATGACTGAGGTGTGTAACTGTGGAGGGGGCACCGCACACGGCTAAGACAAATCTTGGTGTGCCTTTGGGGTGCCCCCTTCCCCCATATATAAAGGAGGGAGGGAGAGAGGCCAGCCCTCCTAGGGGCGCGCCAAGTGTATGGAGTCCTACTAGGACTTCCAAGTCCTAGTAGGAATCCCTTTCCCTTTTCGAAGTAGGAGAGAAGGAAAGAGGGAAAGAGAGAGGGAGTAGGAAAGGGCAAGGGGGGCGCCGCCCCCTTCCCCTAGTCCAATTTGGACCCATGGGGGGCGCGTGCCACCTCCCCTTTGGCTTGCCTCCTCTTTTCCCGTATGGCCCAATAAGGCCCATTACTTCTCCCGGTGAATTCCCATAACTCCCCGGTACTCCGAAAAATACCCGAATCACTCGGAACCTTTCTGATGTCCGAATATAGCCTTCCAATATATGAATCTTTACCTCTCGACCATTTCGAGACACCTCGTCATGTCCGTGATCTCATCCGGGACTCCGAACAAACTTCGGTCATCAAATCACATAACTCATAATACAAATCGTCATCGAACGTTAAGCGTGTGAACCCTACGGGTTCGAGAACTATGTAGACATGACCGAGACACATCTCTGATCAATAACCAATAGCGGAACCTGGATGCTCATATTGGCTCCTACATATTCTACGAAGATCTTTATCGGTCAAACCGCATACCAACATACGTTATTCCCTTTGTCATTGGTATGTTACATGCCCGAGATTTGATCGTCGGTATCATCATACCTAGTTCAATCTCATTACCAGCAAGTCTCTTTACTCGTTTTGTAATGCATCATCCCGCAACTAACTCATTAGTCACATTGCTTGCAAGTCTTCATATGATGTGCATTACCAAGAGGGCCCAGAGATACCTCTCCGATACTCGGAGTGACAAATCCTAATCTCGATTTATGCCAACCCAACAAACACCTTCAGAGACACCTGTAGAGCATCTTTATAATCACCCAGTTACGTTGTGACGTTTGATAGCACACAAAGTGTTCCTCTGGTATTCGGGAGTTGCATAATCTCATAGTCAGAGGAATATGTATAAGTCATGAAGAAAGCAATAGCAATAAAACTTAACGATCATTATGCTAAGCTAATGGATGGGTCTCGTCCATCACATCATTCTCTAATGATGTGATCCCGTTCATCAAATGACAACACATGTCCATGGTTAGGAAACTTAACCATCTTTGATTAACGAGCTAGTCTAGTAGAGGCTTACTAGGGACTTGGTGTTTTGTCTATGTATTCACACATGTATCAAGTTTCCGGTTAATACAATTCTAGCATGAATAATAGACATTTATCATGATATAAGGAAATATAAATAACAACTTTATTATTGCCTCTAGGGCATATTTCCTTCAGTCTCCCACTTGCACTAGAGTCAATAATCTAGTTCACATCGCCACGTGATTAACACGAATAGTTCACATCACCATGTGATTAACACCCATAGTTCACATAGCCATGTGACCAACACCCAAAGGTTTTACTAGAGTCAGTAATCTAGTTCACATCGCCATGTGATTAACACCCAAAGAGTACTAAGGTGTGATCATGTTTTGCTTGTGAGAGAAGTTTAGTCAATGGGTCTGTCACATTCAGATCCGTATGTATATTTGCAAATTTCTATGTCTACAATGCTCTGCATGGAGCTACTCTAGCCAATTTGCTCCCATATTCAATATGTATCCAGATTGAGACTTAGAGTCATCTGGATTAGTGTCAAAGCTTGCATCGATGTAACCTTTTATGACGAACTCTTTATCACCTCCATTATCGAGAAACATTTCCTTAGTCCTCTAAGGATAATTTTGACCGCTGTCTAGTGATCTACTCCTGGATCACTATTGGTACCTCCCTGCCAGACTTATGGCAAGGTACACAATAGGTTTGGTACACAGCATGGCATACTTTATAGAACCTATGACTAAGGCATAGGGAATGACTTTCATTCTCTCTCTATCTTCTGCCGTGGTCGGGCTTTGAGTCTTACTCAATTTCACACCTTGCAACACAGGCAAGAACCCTTTCTTTGACTGATCCATTTTGAACTTCTTCAAAATCTTGTCAAGGTATGTGCTTTGTGAAAGTCCTATTAAGCGTCTCGATCTATACCTATAGGTCTTGATGCTCAATACTTATGCAGCTTCACCGAGGTCTTTCATTGAAAAATTCTTATTCAAGTATCCTTTTATGCTATCCAGAAATTCTATATCATTTCCAATCAACAATATGTCATCCACATATAATATCAGAAATGCTACAGAGCTCCCACTCACTTTCTTGTAAATACAGGCTTCTCCAAAAGTCTGTATAAAACCATATGCTTTGATCACTTCATCAAAGCGTATATTCCAACTCCGAGATGCTTGCACCAGTCCATAAATGGATCGCTGGAGCTTGCACACTTTGTTAGCACCTTTAGGATCAACAAAACCTTCTGGTTGCATCATATACAACTCTTCTTTAAGGAATCCATTAAGGAATGCAGTTTTTACATCCATTTGCCAAATTTCATAATCATAAAATGCGGCAATTGCTAACATGATTCGGACAGACTTAAGCATCGCTACGGGTGAGAAGGTCTCATCGTAGTCAACTCCTTGAACTTGTTGAAAACCTTTTGCAACAAGTCGAGCTTTGTAGACAGTAACATTACCGTCAGCGTCAGTCTTCTTCTTGAAGATCCATTTATTCTCTATGGCTTGGCGATCATCGGGCAAGTCAACCAAAGTCCACACTTTGTTCTCATACATGGATCCCATCTCAGATTTCAGGGCCTCAAGCCATTTTGCGGAATCTGGGCTCATCATCGCTTCCTCATAGTTCGTACGTTCGTCATGGTCTAGTAACATGACTTCCAGAACATGATTACCGTACCACTCTGGTGCGGAACGTACTCTGGTTGACCTACGAGGTTCGGTAGTAACTTGATCCGAAGTTTCATGATCATCATCATTAACTTCCTCACTAATTGGTGTAGGCATCACTGGAACTGATTTCTGTGATGAACTACTTTCCAATTCGGGAGAAGGTACAATTACCTCATCAAGTTCTACTTTCCTCCCACTCACTTCTTTCGAGAGAAACTCCTTCTCTAGAAATGATCCATTTTTAGCAACAAAGATTTTGCCTTTGGATCTGTGATAGAAGGTGTACCCAACAGTTTCTTTTGGGTATCCTATGAAGATGCACTTCTCCGATTTGGGTTCGAGCTTATCAGGCTGAAGTTTTTTCACATAAGCATCGCAACCCCAAACTTTAAGAAACGACAGCTTAGGTTTCTTTCCAAACCACAGTTCATACGGTGTCGTCTCAACGGATTTAGATGGTGCCCTATTTTAACGTGAATGCAGTTGTCTCTAATGCATAACCCCAAAACGATAGTGGTAAATCGGTAAGAGACATCATAGATCGCACCATATCTAATAAAGTACGGTTACGACGTTCGGACACACCATTACGCTGTGGTGTTCCAGGTGGCGTGAGTTGTGAAACTATTCCACATTGTTTTAAATGAAGGCCAAACTCGTAACTCAAATATTCGCCTCCGCGATCAGATCATAGAAACTTTATTTTCTTGTTACAATGATTTTCTACTTCACTCTGAAATTCTTTGAACTTTTCAAATGTTTCAGACTTATGTTTCATCAAGTAGATATACCCATATCTGCTCAAATCATCTATGAAGGTCAGAAAATAACGATACCCGCCGCGAGCCTCAACACTCATCAGACCGCATACATCAGTATGTATTATTTCCAATAAGTCAGTAGCTCACTCCATTGTTCCGGAGAACGGAGTCTTAGTCATCTTGCCCATGAGGCATGGTTCGCAAGCATCAACTGATTCATAATCAAGTGATTCCAAAATTCCATCCGCATGGAGTTTCATCATGTGCTTTACACCAATATGACCTAAACGGCAGTGCCACAAGTATGTTGCACTATCATTATCAACTTTGCATCTTTTGGCATCAATATTATGAATATGTGTATCACTACGATCGAGATTCAATAAACCATTTATATTGAGTGTATGACCATAGAAGGTTTTATTCATGTAAACAGAACAACAATTATTCTCTGACTTAAATGAATAACCGTATCGCAATAAACATGATCCAATCATATTCATGCTCAACACCAAATAACATTTATTTAGGTCCAACACTAATCCCGAAGGTAGAGGGAGTGTGCGATGGTGATCTCATCAACCTTGGAATCACTTCCAACACTCATCGTCACCTCGTCATTAACTAGTCTCTGTTCATTTTGCAACTCCTGTTTTGAGTTACTAATGTTAGCAACTGAACCGGTATCAAATACCCAGGGGCTACTATGAACACTAGTAAAATACACATCAATAACGTGTATATCAAATATACCTTTGTTCACTTTGCCATCCTTCTTATCCACCAAGTATTTGGGGCAGTTCCGCTTCCAGTGACCATTTCCTTTGTAGTAGAAGCACTCAGTTTCAGGCTTAGGTCCATCTTTGAGCTTCTTCACGGGAGTGACAACTTGCTTGCCATTCTTCTTGAAGTTCTCTTCCTTTCCCTTGCCCTTTTTCTTGAAACTAGTGGTCTTGTCAACCATCAACATTTTATGCTATTTCTTGATTTCTACCTTCGCCAATTTCAGCATCGCGAAGAGCTTGGGAATCGTTTTCGTTATCCCTTGCATATTATAGTTCATCACGAAGTTCTAGTAACTTGGTGATAGTGACTAGAGAACTCTGTCAATCACTATCTTATCTGGAAGATTAACTCCCACTTGATTCAAGCGATTGTAGTACCTAGACATTCTGAGCACATGCTCACCAGCTGAGCTATTCTCCTTCATCTTGTAGGCAAAGTACTTGTCAGAGGTCCCATACCTCACGACACGGGCATGAGTCTGAAATACCGATTTCAGCTCTTGGAACATCTCATATGCTCCGTGGCATTCAAAATGTTTTTGAAGTCCCAGTTCTAAGCCGTAAATCATGGCGCACTAAACTATCAAGTAGTCATCATATCAAGCTTGCTAAACGTTCATAACGTTTGCATCTGCTCCTGCAATAGGTCTGTCACCTAGCGGAACATTAAGGACATAATTCTTCTGTGCAGCAATGAGGATAATCCTCAGATCATGGAACCAGTCCGCATCATTGCTACTATCATCTTTCAACTTAGTTTTCTCTAGGAACATATCAAAAATAAAACAGGGAAGCTATACGCGAGCTATTGATCTACAACATAATTTGCAAATACTACCAGGACTAAGTTCATGATAAATTAAAGTTCAATTAATCATATTACTTAAGAACTCCCACTTAGATAGACATCCCTCTAGTCATCTAAATGATCACGTGATCCATATCAACTAAACCATGTCCGATCATCACCTGAGATGGAGTAGTTTTCAATGGTGAACATCTCTATGTTGATCATATCTACTATATGATTCACGTTTGACCTTTCGGTCTCAGTGTTCCGAGGCCATATCTGCATAGTCTAGGCTCGTCAAGTTTAACCCGAGTATTCCGCATGTGCAAAACTGTCTTGCACCCGTTGTATTTGAATGTAGAGCTTATCACACCCGATCATCACGTGGTGTCTCGGCACGACGAACTGTCGCAACGGTGCATACTCAGGGAGAACACTTATACCTTGAAATTTAGTGAGGGATCATCTTATAATGCTACCGCCGTACTAAGCAAAATAAGATGCATAAAAGATAAACATCACATGCAATCAAAATATGTGACATGATATGGCCATCATCATCTTGTGACTTTGATCTCCATCTCCAAAGCACCGTCATGATTTCCATCGTCACCGGCTTGACACCTTGATCTCCATCATAGCGTCGTTGTCGTCTCGCCAACTATTACTTCTACGACTATTGCTACCGCATAGTGATAAAGTAAAGCAATTACATGGCGATTGCATTTCATACAATAAAGCGACAACCATAAGGCTCCTGCCAGTTGCCGATAACTTTTACAAAACATGATCATCTCATACAATAACGTATATCACATCATGTCTTGTCCATATTACATCACAGCATGCCCTGCAAAAACAAGTTAGACGTCCTCTACTTTGTTGTTGCAAGTTTTACGTGGCTGCTACGGGCTTCTAGCAAGAACCGTTCTTACCTACGCATCAAAACCACAATGATTTTTCGTCAAGTGTGCTGTTTTAACCTTCAACAAGGACCGGCCGTAGTCAAACTCGATTCAACTAAAGTTGGAGAAGCAGACACCCGCCAGCCACCTTTGTGCAAAGCACGTCGGTAGAACCAGTCTCATGAACGCGGTCATGTAATGTCGGTCCGGGCCGCTTCATCCAACAATACCGCTGAATCAAAGTAAGACGTTGGTGGTAAGCAGTATGACTATTATCGCCCACAACTCTTTGTGTTCTACTCGTGCATATCATCTACGCATAGACCTGGCTCGGATGCCACTGTTGGGGAACGTACAATTTCAAACAAAATCCTACGTTCACGCAAGATCTATCTAGGAGATGCATAGCAATGAGAGGGGAGAGTATGTCCATGTACCCTCGTAGACCGAAAGCGGAAGCATTAGCTTAACGTGGTTGATGTAGTCGAACGTCTTCGCGATCCAACCGATCAAGCACCGAACGTACGGCACCTCCGAGTTCAGCACACGTTCAGCTCGATGACGTCCCTCGAGCTCTTGATCCAGTTGAGGACGAGGGAGAGTTCCGTCAGCACGACGGCGTGGCGACGGTGATGATGAAGTTACTGGCGCAGGGCTTCGCCTAAGCACTACGACGATATGACCGAGGTGTGTAACTGTGGAGGGGGGCACCGCACACGGCTAAGACAAATCTTGGTGTGCCTTTGGGGTGCCCCCTTCCCACGTATATAAAGGAGGGAGGGAGAGAGGCCGGCCCTCCTAGGGGCGTGCCAAGTGTATGGAGTCCTACTAGGACTTCCAAGTCCTAGTAGGAATCCCTTTCCCTTTTCGGAGTAGGAGAGAAGGAAAGAGGGAAAGAGAGAGGGAGTAGGAAAGGGCAAGGGGGGCGCCGCCCCCTTCCCCTAGTCCAATTTGGACCCATGGGGGGGCACGCGCCACCTCCCTTTGGCCTGCCTCCTCTTTTCCGGTATGGCCCAATAAGGCCCATTACTTCTCCCGGTGAATTCCCGTAACTCCCCGGTACTCCGAAAAATACCCGAATCACTCGGAACATTTCCGATGTCCGAATATAGCCTTCCAATATATGAATCTTTACCTTTCTACCATTTCGAGACTCCTTGTCATGTCCGTGATCTCATCCGGGACTCCGAACAAACTTCGGTCATCAAATCACATAACTCATAATACAAATCGTCATCGAACATTAAGCGTGCGGACCCTACGGGTTCGAGAACTATGTAGACATGACCGAGACACATCTCTGGTCAATAACCAATAGCAGAACCTGGATGCTCATATTGGCTCCTACATATTCTACGAAGATCTTTATAAGTCAAACCGCATAACAACATACGTTATTCCCTTTGTCATCGGTATGTTACTTGCCCGAGATTCGATCATCGGTATCATCATACCTAGTTCAATCTCGTTACCGGCAAGTCTCTTTACTCATTCCGTAATGCATCATCCCGCAACTAACTCATTAGTCACATTGCTTGCAAGGCTTCATATGATGTGCATTACCGAGAGGGCCCAGAGATACCTCTCCGATACTCGGAGTGACAAATCCTAATCTCGATTTATGCCAACCCAACAAACACCTTCGGAGACACCTGTAGAGCATCTTTATAATCACCCAGTTACGTTGTGACGTTTGATAGCACACAAAGTGTTCCTCCGGTATTCGGGAGTTGCATAATCTCATAGTCAGAGGAATATGTATAAGTCATGAAGAAAGCAATAGCAATAAAACTTAACGATCATTATGCTAAGCTAACGGATGGGTCTCGTCCATCACATCATTCTCTAATGATGTGATCCCGTTCATCAAATGACAACACATGTCCATGGTTAGGAAACTTAACCATCTTTGATTAACAAGCTAGTCTAGTAGAGGCTTACGAGGGACTTGGTGTTTTGTCTATGTATTCACACATGTATCAAGTTTCCGGTTAATACAATTCTAGCATGAATAATAGACATTTATCATGATATAAGGAAATATAAATAACAACTTTATTATTGCCTCTAGGGCATATTTCCTTCACCTACGGGTCCATAGCTAGTAGCTAGATGGCTTCTTCTCTCTCTTTGATTCTCAATACCATGTTCTCCTCGATGTTCTTGGAGATCTATCCGATGTAATCTTCTTTTGCGGTGTGTTTGTCGAGATCCGATGAATTGTGGATTTATGATCAGCTTATCTATGAATATTATTCGAATCTTCTTTGATTTCTTATATGCATGATTTGACATCTTTGTATTTCTCTTCGAATTATCGGTTTGGTTTGGCCAACTAGATTGGTTTTTCTTGCAATGGGAGAAGTGCTTAGCTTTGGGTTCAATCTTGCGGTGTCCTCGCCCAGTGACAAAGTAGGGGTAGTGAGGCATGTATTGTATTGTTGACATCGAGTATAAAAAGATGGGGTTTACATCATATTGCTTGAGTTTATTCCTCTACATCATGTCATCTTACTTAAGGCGTTACTCCGTTCTTTATGAACTTAATACTCTAGATGCATGCTGGATAGCGGTCGATGTGTGGAGTAATAGTAGTAAATGCAGGCAGGAGTCGGTCTACTTGACACGGACGTGATGCCTATATTGCATAATCATTGCCATGGATATCGTCATAACTTTGCGCTTTTCTATCAATTGCTCGACAGTAATTTGTTCACCCACCGTATTATTTGCCTTCATGAGAGAAGCCTCTAGTGAAACCTATGGCCCCCGAGTCTATTTTCCATCATATTACTTTCCGATCTACTATTTTGCAATCTTTTATTTTCAGATCTATATACCAAAAAACCCAAAAATGTTTTATCTTTTGTTTATCTATCTCTATCAGATCTCACCTTTGCAATTGACCGTGGAGGGATTGACAACCCCTTTATCGCGTTGGGTGCAAGTGTTTGATTGTTTGTGCAGGTGTTGGTGATTTGTGCGTTCTTCTCCTACTGGATTGATACCTTGGTTCTTAACTGAGGGAAATACTTATCTCTACTGTGCTGCATCACCCTTTCCTCTTCAAGGGAAAAACAAACGCAACCCTAAGAAGTAGCAGGAAGAATTTCTGGCGCTGCTACCGGGGAGATCTACGCCAAGTCAAGACATACCAAGTACCCATCATAAACTCTCATCTCTTGCATTACATTATTCGCCATTTGCCTCTCGTTTTCCTCTCCCCCACTTCTAAAACGATTTTCAAAAAGATTTGTCTTTTTATTCGCCCTTCTTCCATTCGTCTTTTTCGTTTGCCTTTTGTTTGCTCGTTTGTTAGATTGCTTGCTTTGTCACGATGACTCAAGAGAATACCAAATTGTGTGACTTTTCCAATACTAATAATAATGATTTTATTAGTACTTCGATTGCTCCCGCCACTAGTGCGGAATCTTATGAAATTAATGTCGCTTTGCTGAATCTTGTTATGAAAGATCAATTTTCCGGCCTTCCTAGTGAAGATGTCGCATCCCATCTAAATAATTTCATTGAGTTGTGTGATATGCAAAACAAGAAAGATGTGGATAATGATATTGTTAAATTGAAACTAATTCCGTTCTCACTACGAGATCGTGCTAAAACTTGGTTTTCATCTTTGCCTAAAAATAGTATTGATTCATGGAACAAGTGTAAAGATGCTTTTATTTCCAAGTATTTTCCTCCCGCTAAGATCATCTCCCTTAGGAACGATATTATGAATTTTAAGCAACTTGATCATGAACATGTTGCACAATCTTGGGAGAGGATGAAATTGATGATACGAAATTGCCCTACTCATGGTTTAAATTTGTGGATGACCATACAAAAAATTTATGCCGGATTGAATTTTGCTTCTAGAAATCTTTTAGATTCGGCCGCGGGGGGTACTTTTATGGAAATTACTTTAGGAGAAGCTACTAAACTCCTAGATAATATTATGGTTAATTATTCTCAATGGCATACCGAAAGATCTTCTACTAGTAAAAAAGTGCACGCAATTGAAGAGATTAATATTTTGAGTGGAAAGATGGATGAACTTATGAAATTATTTCCTAGCAAGAGTGCTCCTATTTATCCTAATGATATGCCTTTGTCTACTTTGATGGAGAACAATAATGAATCTATGGATGTGAATTTTGTTGGTAGGAACAATTTTGGTAATAACGCGTATAGAGGTAATTTTAATCCTAGGCCTTTTCCTAGTAATTCCTCTAACAATTATGGTAATTCCTACAATAATTCTTATGGAAATTATAATAAGTTTCCCTCTGATTTTGAGAATAGTGTTAAAGAATTTATGAGTTCGCAAAAGAATTTCAATGCTTTGATTGAAGAAAAATTGCTTAAGGTTGATGATTTGGCTAGGAACATGGATAGAATTTCTCTTGAGATTGATTCTTAGAAACTTAGATCTATTCCACCCAAGCATGATATTAATGAGTCTTTAAAAGCTATGAGAATTTCTATTGATGAATGTAAGGAAAGAACCGCTAGGGTTCATGCTAAACGAGATTGGTTTGTGAAAGCGTGCTCTTCTAGTTCTTGTGAAAATAATGATGAAGATCTTAAAGTGATTGATGTGACTCCTATTGAATCTTTGTTTTCTAAAATAAATCTTGATAAATATGGGACTGGAGATGAGTCAACTTTAGTTAAAAGGCGTCCCAATGATTCGGAGTTTATAGATCTTGATGCAAAAATTGATAAAAGTGGGATTGGAGAGGTCAAAACTTTAAGTAGCAATGAACCCACTCTTTTGGATTTCAAGGACTTTAATTATGATAATTGTTCTTTGATAGATTGTATTTCCTTGTTGCAATCCATGTTAGAATTCTCCTCATGCTTATAATCAAAATAAAGCTTTTACTAAACATATTGTTGATGCTTTGATGAAATCTTTTGAAGAAAAGCTTGAATTAGAAGTTTCTATCCCTAGAAAACTTTATGATGAGTGGGAACCTACAATTAAGATTAATATTAAAGATTATGAGTTCCATGCTTTGTGTGATTTGGGTGCTAGCGTCTCCACGATTCCAAAAACTCTATGAGATGTGTTAGGTTTCCGCGAATTGGATGATTGTTCTTTAAATTTGCATCTTGCGGATTCCAATATTATGAAACCTATGGGAAGAATTAATGATGTTCTTATTATTTCAAATAGGAATTATGTGCCCGTAGATTTCATTGTTCTTGATATAGATTGCAATCCTACATGTCCTATTATTCTTGGTAGACCTTTACTTAGAACGATTGGTGCAATTATTGATATGAAAGAAGGAAACATTAGATTTCAATTTCGGTTAAGGAAAGGCATGGAACACTTTCCTAGAAAGAAAATTAAGTTGCCATATGAATCTATTATGAGAGCTACTTATGGATTGCATACTAAAGATGACAATACCTAAATCTATGTGTTTTTTATGCCTAGCTAAGGGCGTTAAACAATAGCGCATGTTGGGAGGCAACCCAATTTTATTTTTGTTCCTGCTTTTTTGGTTTTGTTTTTCAATAAATTTTTTATCTAGCCTCTGGTTAGATGTGTTTTCGTGTTTTAATTAGGGTTTCTGCCAAGTAAGACCTTTGGGATGGCTTACGGTGATATGATTTGATCTTGCCGAAAAACAGAAACTTTTGCATCCAGTCACAGAATTTTAATAATTCACTGGAGAGTTGAAAAACTCTGAATTTTTTACACAGGATTGATATATGAATTTCCTATTTTGTACATATTTTTCAGAATTTTTGGAGTTACAGAAGTATTGGAACAAGTCAGATCTTCGCAGACTCTTTGTTTTTGACAGATTCTGTTTTCTTTGTGTTGTTTGCTTATTTTGATGAATCTATGGGTAGTATCAGGGGGTATGAACCATGGAGAAGTTGGAATACAGTAGATATTACACCAATATAAATAAATAATGAGTTCACAACAGTACCAAAAGTGGTGATTTTATTTTCTTATACTAACGGATCTTACGAGTTTTCTGTTGAGTTTTGTGTTGTGAAGTTTTCAAGTTTTGGGTAAAGATTTGATGGACTATGGAATAAGGAGTGGCAAGAGCCTAAGCTTGGGGATGCCCAAGGCACCCCAAGGTAATATTCAAGGACAACCGAGAGCCTAAGCTTGGGGATGCCCCGGAAGGCATCCCCTCTTTCGTCTTCGTCTATCGGTAAATTTACTTGAGGCTATATTTTTATTCACCACATGATATGTGTTTTGCTTGGAGCGTCTTGTATGATATGAGTCTTTACTTTTTAGTTTTCCACAATCATCCTTGTCATACACACCTTTTGAGAGGGACACGCATGAATCATGATTTATTAGAATACTCTATGTGCTTCACTTATATCTTTTGAGCTAGGCAATTTTGCTCTAGTGCTTCACTTATATCTTTTTAGAGCACGTCGGTGATTTTATTTTATAGAAATTGTAGAGCTCTCTTGCTTCACTTATATTATTTTGAGAGTTTCTCTAAACAGCATGGTAATTTGCTTTGGTTATGAATTTAGTCCTAATATGATGGGCATCCAAGAGGGATATAATAAAAACTTGCATATAAAGTGCATTGAATACTATGAGAAGTTTGATTCTTTATGATTGTTTTGAGATATGAGGATGGTGATATTAGAGTCATGCTAGTGAGTAATTATGGATTGTATAAATACTTGTGTTAAAGTTTGTGATTCCCGTAGCATGCACGTATGGTGAACCGTTATGTGATGAAGTCGGAGCATGATTTATTTATTGATTGTCTTCCTTATGAGTGGCGGTCGGGGACGAGCAATGGTTTTTTCCTACCAATCTATCCCCCTAGGAGCATGCGCGTAGTACTTTGTTTTGATGACTAATAGATTTTTGCAATAAGTATGTGAGTTCTTTATGACTAATGTTGAGTCCACGGATTATACGCACTCTCACCCTTCCATCATTGCTGGCCTCTCTAGTACCGCGCAACTTTCACCGGTGCATTACACCCACCATATACCTTCCTCAAAACAGCCACCATACCTACCTACTATGGCATTTCCATAGCCATTCCGAGATATATTGCCATGCAACTTTCCACCGTTCCATTTATTATGACACGCTTCATCATTGTCATATTGCTTTGCATGATCATGTAGTTGACATAGTATTTGTGGCAAAGCCACCGTTCATAATTTTTATACATGTCACTCTTGAATCATTGCACATCCCGGTACACCACCGGAGCATTCATATAGAGTCATATTTTGTTCTAAGTATCGAGTTGTAATTCTTGAGTTGTAAGTAAATAAAAGTGTGATGATCACCATTTTTTAGAGCATTGTCCCATGTGAGGAAAGGATGATGGAGGCTATGATTCCCCCATAAGTCGGGATGAGACTCTGGACGAAAAATAAAAAAATGAAAAAAAAGAGGCTAAAAAAAAGAGAGCCCAAATAAAAAAAATGAAATGAGAGAAAAGAGAGAAGGAGCAATGTTACTATCCTTTTCCACACTTGTGCTTCAAAGTAGCACCATGATCTTCATGATAGAGAGTCTCCTATGTTGTCACTTTCATATACTAGTGGGAATTTTTCATTATAGAACTTGGCTTGTATATTCCAACGATGGGCTTCCTCAAATTGCCCTAGGTCTTCGTGAGCAAGCAAGTTGGATGCACACCCACTTAGTTTCTCTTTGAGCTTTCATAAACTTATAGCTCTAGTGCATCCGTTGCATGGCAATCCCTACTCACTCACATTGATATCTATTGATGGGCATCTCCATAACCCGTTGATACACCTAGTTGATGTGAGACTATCTCCTTCTTTTTGTCTTCTCCACAACCACCATATTCTATTCCACCTATAGTGCTATGTCCATGGCTCACGCTCATGTATTGCGTGAAAGTTGAAAAGGTTAGAGAACATTAAAAGTATGAAACAATTGCTTGGCTTGTCATCGGGGTTGTGCATGATTTGAATATTTTGTGTGATGAAGATGGAGCATAGCCACACTATATGATTTTGTAGGGATAGCTTTCTTTGGCCATGTTATTTTGAGAAGACATGATTGCTTTATTAGTATGCTTGAAGTATTATCATTTTTATGTCAATATTAAACTTTTGTTTTGAATCTTACGGATCTGAACATTCATGCCACAATAAAGAAAATTACATGGATAAATATGTTAGGTAGCATTCCACATCAAAAATTCTGTTTTTATCATTTACCTACTCGAGGACGAGCAGGAATTAAGCTTGGGGATGCTTGATACGTCCCCAACGTATCTATAATTTTGGATTGTTCCATGCTATTATATTATCTGTTTTGGATGTTTTATATGCATTAATATGCTATTTTATATTATTTTTGGCACTAACTTATTAACCTAGAGCCCAGTGCCAATTTTTTTTCCTTGTTTTTGAGCCTCGCAGAAAAGGAATACCAAACGGAGTCCAAACGGAATAATACTTCACGATGATTTTTCTTGGACCAGAAGACACCCAGGGGACTTGGAGTCCAAGTCAGAAGAGCCACGAGGCGGCGACAAGGGTGGAGGGTGCGCCCTAGGGGGGGCGCCCCCTACCTTGTGGGCCCCTCGATGACTTCCTGACCTAGGTCTTCCTCCTATATATTCACATATATTCCAGAACCACCAGAGGCATCCACGAAAACACTTTTCCACCGCCGCAACCTTCTGTTCCTGTGAGATCTCATCTTGGGGCCTTTTTCGGCATCCTGCCGAAGGGGGATTCGATCACGGAGGGCATCTACATCAACACCATTGCCCTTCCGATGAAGCGTGAGTAGTTTACCTCAGACCTACGGGTCCATAGCTAGTAGCTAGATGGCTTCTTCTCTCTCTTTGATTCTCAATACCATGTTCTCCTCGATGTTCTTGGAGATCTATCTGATGTAATCTTCTTTTGCGGTGTGTTTGTCGAGATCCGATGAATTGTGGATTTATGATCAGCTTATCTATGAATATTATTTGAATCTTCTCTGAATTCTTATATGCATGATTTGATATCTTTGTATTTCTCTTTGAATTATCGGTTTGGTTTGGCCAACTAGATTGGTTTTTCTTGCAATGGGAGAAGTGCTTAGCTTTGGGTTCAATCTTGCGGTGTCCTCACCCAGTGACAAAGTAGGGGTAGCGAGGCACGTATTGTATTGTTGCCATCGAGGTTAAAAAGATGGGGTTTACATCATATTGCTTGAGTTTATTCCTCTACATCATGTCATCTTACTTAAGGCGTTACTCCGTTCTTTATGAACTTAATACTCTAGATGCATGCTGGATAGCGATCGATGTGTGGAGTAATAGTAGTAGATGCAGGCAGGAGTCGGTCTACTTGACACGGACGTGATGCCTATATTGCATAATCATTGCCTTGGATATTGTCATAACTTTGCGCTTTTCTATAATTTGCTCGACAGTAATTTGTTCACCCACCGTATTATTTGCCTTCATGAGAGAAGCCTCTAGTGAAACCTATGGCCCCCGGGTCTATTTTCCATATTACTTTCCGATCTACTATTTTGCAATCTTTTATTTTCAGATCTATATACCAAAAAACCCAAAAATATTTTATCTTTTGTTTATCTATCTCTATCAGATCTCACCTTTGCAATTGACCGTGAAGGGATTGGCAACCCCTTTATCGCGTTGGGTGCAAGTGTTTGATTGTTTGTGCAGGTGTTGGTGATTTGTGTGTTCTTCTCCTACTGGATTGATCCCTTGGTTCTTAACTGAGGGAAATACTTATCTCTACTATGCTGCATCACCCTTTCCTCTTCAAGGGAAAAACCAACGCAACCTCAAGAAGTAGCAATGCACAAGCAGTAATTCCGCTTAGTACAGGCGAAGGCTAGCAAATAGGTTGAGAACCGGCCAGCTAGAGAGCGAAAACGGTCATGAACCTGCATTATGCATAATAAACATTGAATAGTAGCATGAGTAGGATATGAACACCATGAATATAAATATCGTAGAGTCTATGTTGGTTTTGATTCAACTACATGCATGAACATGTGCCAAGTCAAGCCACTTGAAACATTCAGAGGAGGATACCATATCTTCATACTACATCACAATCATTTTAATGCATGTTGACATCCAAAATAAATCATTATCCACTCCTAGCTACTTAAGCATGGCATGGGAAACTATAATCTCTAATTGTCATTGCAAACATGTTTGATCATAATATGCTGAATCGTGGATACTAGCATAAACATATTTACAAACACAAAACAAGTTGAGTTCATACCCGTTTCTCTCTGCCACAATCACTTCATCAAATATCGTCATTATTGCCTTTCACTTGCACGACCGAATGATATGAAAATAATAATAGTGCAAGAGTGCCGTGGACTAAGCTGGAATCTGCAAACATTTTATTCAAAAGGAGAAGACAAGGTAATTTGGGCTCTTTGTTAGACCAACAATAATACATACGAGAGCCACTCAACATTTTCATCGTGGTCTTCTCCTTGGTATGACTCAACAAAAAGAAAAGAATTTCAGAGAAACACACTGAAATATTTTTGAAGTTTTTAGTTTTTCTAGAGGAAAGCAAATTAAAGAAGGGAAAACAAAAACAAGAAAAACTATTTACATGGGAAAGATCCCAACAAGCAAAAGAAGAAGAAGGAAATCTTTTTGGGTTTTCTTTTAACACTACAACTAATTTTAGCTAGAAAAAAAACCAAAAAGAAGCGAGAAATATTTTATTTTGGGTTTTCTCAAAGTTTTTCAAACACACAAGAAGAAAGCGAGAAAAAAAATCTAGCATGGATAATACAATGAAAAAGTGTGAACACCGACAACTGGAATGAAATATGTAAACATGAATGTAATGTCGGTGGAAATACGTACTCCCCCAAGCTTAGGCTTTTGGCCTAGCTTGGTAATCACCATCCGCGGCCTGGGTAATAATCTGAGTGATAGCTCATGGAGGCTCTTGGTGCGACCAGCTCAGCCCGTCTGGCGGCCTCGACCTCCGAATTGTACGCGCGGGCATCGCTCTCAAGAACGTAGTATCTTCTCTTACTGTCATAGTCAAAAAGAGCAGGTGCAGGCAAGACAACAGGTACAATGGTTTTTTTTATTAAATCTCAAGTTATAAGTATAATCATCGATTGTGCCTGTAAGGAACTTATGATGTTTCATAGCCCCAAAATCTAAATACTGAGTGGGTAGGATGGGATCATCAGGCAGAGGTGTCACACCAACCTCTTTGGATAAACGAAGCATAAATCCCACCATAAAAGTGACCACTACCAGCGTTGTGTTGCAATCTCCGTGCAACCATAGCTCCTAGATTATAGTGTTTAATTCCGGTCAGGGCGGTGTGTATGAGGCTCAAGTCAGGGGCACAGAGTGTGCTGCAATCTTGCTTGCCTACGATGCATTTGCCATTAAAGAGTGCAAAGTAGTGAATTGATGGGAAATGAATACTTTTTATTCTACCTTGTGTCACTCCTCTATCCTCACCATAACAAAGACAACTCCGAAATGGCTCGTAATCAGCCTTGGGTGGTTCATCTAGCAAACCCCAAAATGGAATTTTGCAGGCATTACAAAACATCTCTAGAGGCGTGGTGAATGGATGATCATAAAGACTAAATGAAACTCTAGACTCACGAGGATGAAATTTAAATTTCTTAGTGAATGTTTCTGTGAGGTTGAGATGTTGTATGCACTTATCTTCGATGTAGGGACCGAGCTCGGTGTTGTGAACATACTGCTCAAATACTTCCTTAATACCTGCGCTCATCATGAAATTGTTACACAACCATAGGCATGATTTGATAGCCGCATCCCGCATTTCGCTTGCGCTTGGTTCAACATAAGACCGACGTATCGAGCCACTACTAGATAATGCCTCCGTAGACCTCCTCCTCGAAGAACTCCTATAGAATTGCATTTTTATTTGCGATAATATCTGAAAAATTTGGGACACAAATTTTTTGTCAACAAAACTTCACAAGATTGATAGCAACTACTCATAAGTGTGCATAGAGGCTATATTAAGCATTCAAACTACTTAGAACTCTAAGAATTCAGCATGCAAGCTCATCTACAGCAGCACCAAGAGTAGCTAATTGTTCAAAATATAAACCACTAAAGCAAAAACTAATTGGAGCAATGGAGGAGTCACATACCAAGTAGCAATACCCCAAAACAGTTTCGGAAATGGAGCTTCGACCAGAGAGATCGAAATCCGCGGGTTTGAGAGCAAGAACACGAGAGAGAGAGCTATGGTGATTTTTTTCTGGAGGTAGGAGATGACATGGGCTAAAGAAGTAAGTGAGGGGACCCACGTGGGGACCATAACCCACCAGGGTGCGACTGGGGGTGCTGGTGCGCCCTGGTGTCTTGTGGTCACCAGGTGCACCCCCCTCTAATGTTATTTGCACCAAATATTCAAAAAAAAATCCTATTAAATTTTCAGGGCATTCTGAGTACTTTTATTTTTGGGTCATTTTTTATTGCACAAGAAATTCAGAAAATAGACAAAACATGGCATTTTATTTTATTTAACTAAGAAAAACAGAAAACAAAAGTTGGGGGCAGTAGGTTGTGCTTACTAAATTCATCGACTTCATACCTCTCAAAAATGATCCATTAATAAGGTTGATCAAGTCTTATTAACAACCACCTTCGATTAGCATGAAACCGAAGAGCTTTCGTAAAACACTAAGTTACCTCAACGGGGATATGCATGTCCCCAACAATAAGCATTTCATATTTCTTTTTGGTAGTAGGTAGAGGTAGTTGAAAACTTCCAATAGTGAGTTCGGAGATTTTTCAATAATAGTAATACCATTCACTTCGAATTGTTTCTTCGGAAAGTGCACCGTATGCTCATTACCATTGATATGAAAAGTGGCCTTGCTTTTATTGCAATCAATAATAGCCCCTGCAGTATTCAAGAAGGGTCTACCAAGGATAATCGA
Source organism: Thinopyrum elongatum (assembly GCA_011799875.1). Lineage (NCBI taxonomy): Eukaryota > Viridiplantae > Streptophyta > Magnoliopsida > Poales > Poaceae > Thinopyrum > Thinopyrum elongatum. The sequence goes on from CM022299.1 coordinate 362,336,974, forward strand.
CATGTTGTCGTCCTCGGGCATCTCAAGTATAACAGTCAATTAAGATAGTAACATTTGCAACAACAACGGGCACATCCTCACAAATACCGATAGGTATGGCAGTGGATTTGTCAGCCATTTGCAAAGATATTTCAGTAGGTGTGAGTTTATTCAAATCAAGTCTTTTATATAAGGAGAAAGGCATAACACTAACACCAGCTCCTAAATCACACAAAGCAGTTTTAACATAATTTCTTTTGATGGAGCAAGGTATAGTTGGTATTCCTAGATCTCTAAGTTTCTTAGGTACTCCATCCTTAAAAGAATAATTAGTAAGCATGGTGGAGATTTCAGCTTCCGGTATCTTTCTCTTATTGGTGATGATGTCTTTCATGTATTTTGCATAAGGGGCCATCTTTAAAATATTAGTCAAGCAAGTGCGCAAAAAGACTGGCCTAAGCATTTCAGCAAAGCGTTCAAATTCTTCATCATCTTTTTTCTTAGTTGGTTTAGGTGGAAAGGGCATGGGTTTCTAAACCCATGGTTCTCTTTCTCTTCCATGTTTTCTAGCAACAAAGTCTCTTTTATCATATCTTTTATTTTTAGGTAGTGGGTTATCAACGTCAACAGCTGGTTCTATTTCAACACCATTATCTGGTTGTTTATCATTGTCTGGTTGAGTGTCTTCATGAACATCATCATTATCTTTTTCATTATCACTACATGAATGTTCATTACCAGATTGAGTTTCAGCATCAGAAATAGAAACATCATTATTATTTTCAGGAGGTTTTTCTATTTCAGGTTCACTAGAGGTATGCAAAGTCCTATCATTTTTCTTTTTCTTCTTGTTTTTAGAAGGACTAGGTGCATTAGTGTTAATTCTTTGAAAGTCTTGTTCAATTCTTTTAGGGTGTCCCTCAGGATAAAGTGGTTCCTGAGTCATTCTACCTCCTCTAGTCATTACTCTAACAGCATGATCATTCATATTATTATTCATTTCCTCTAGCAACTCTCTTTGAGATTGAGCAACTTGTTCTAGCTGAGTTTGAACCATAGAAGCATGTTTTCCTACGCCCCTAACATCATTAGTAATTCTAAATAACAAGTCACTCAAGCGAGCAATCATATCAGAATTATATTTCAATTGTTTCATAACATTTGCATTGAAGTGATCTTGTTTTCTAATGTAATTGTCAAACTCATAAAGGCATTACTAGGACGTTTATTGTAAGGGATGTCACTTTCATGAAATTTCATTAAAGAGTTTACCTCTACCACCTTTGGTGGTGGCGTATCAAGTCCATGTATTTCTTCAATAGGAGGTAAATTTTTAACATCCTCTGCTTTAATACCTTTTTAATTCATACTTTTCTTTACCTCTTGCATATCTTCAGGACTGAGATATAAGATACCCCTCTTCTTCTGAGTGGGTTTAGGAGGTAGTTCAGGAAGAGTCCAATCATCATAATTTTTCAATATATTATTCAATAATTCCTCAGCTTGTTCAACAGTTCGTTCCCTGAAAACACAACCAGCACAACTATCTAGGAAGTCCGTAGAAGCATTGGTTAGTCCATTATAGAAGATATCAAGTATTTCATTTTTCTTAAGTGGATGATCAGGCAAAGCATTAAGCAATTGGAGAAGCCTCCCCCAAGCTTGTGGGAGACTCTCTTCTTCAATTTGCACAAAGTTAAATATTTTCTGTAAGGCAGCTTGTTTCTTATGAGCAGGAAAATATTTTTCAGAGAAGTAGTAAATCATATCCTGGGGACTACGCACACAACCAGGAGCAAGAGTATTGTACCATATCTTAGCATCATCCTTTAATGAGAACGGAAATAATTTGAGAATATAGTAGTAGCGAATTTTCTCATCATGAGCAAATAGGGTGCCTATATCATTTAATTTAGTAAGGTGTGCCACAACAGTTTCAAATTCATAGGCATGGAAAGGATCAGATTCAACCAAAGTAATTAACTCTGGGTTGACAGAGAATTCATAATCCTTATCAGTAACAAAGATAGGTGAAGTAGCAAACTTAGGATCACATTTTATTCTAGCATTCAAAGATTTTTCTTTCAGTTTGCATAGTAATTTCTTAAGATCACACCTATCATTGCAAGCAAGAAAGTCTCTAGCTATCTCCTCATCCATAACATAACCTTCAGGTATCTTAGGCATTTCATATCTAGGAGAGCTAGGTCTAATAGGTGTTTCAAGATTTTCAGTTTCGAGTACTTCATCAGTTTCAATAATTTCGTCAGTTTCAGCATTCTCAATATCTTTAGCTCTAGCAAGTTGTTCATCAAGAAATTCACATAGTGGCACATTATCATCTAGCAAGGTACTAGCATCATCATGAGTATCATTCATAGCAGAGGTAGCATCATCAATAACTTGCGAAATATCAGGATTAATAGCATGTGGTGGTGTTGCAAGTCTACTCAAAACAGAAGATGAATCAAGTGCAGAGTGTGATGGCAGTTCCTTACCTCCCCTTGTTTTAGAGGGAAAAATCTTAGTCTTGGTATCCTTTAGATTCTTCATAGTGATAAATAGATAATAATCCCAAGTGACTCAACAAATATAGTTATGCTCCCCGGCAATGACGCCAGAAAAAGGTCTTGATAACCCACAAGTATAGGGGATCGAACAGTTTTCGAGGGTAGAGTATTCAACCCAAATTTATAGATTCGACACAAGGGGAGCCAAAGAATATTTGTAGGTATTAGCAGTTGAGTTGTCAATTCAACCACACCTGGAGATTAAATATCTGTAGCACGGTAATATGATAGTTTGATAGCAGTAGTAATGATAGCAGTGGTAACGGTAACAGTAGTAACAGTTTTGTAGCAGTTGTAACAGTAGCAAAAGCAATAGTAACTTAGCAAGAGCAATATGTGGAAAACTCGTAGGCATTGGATCGGTGAATTCGTTGGATGATATTCATCATATAACAGTCATAACCTAGGGCGATACAAAACTAGCTCCAGTTCATAAATATAATGTAGGCATGTATTCCGTAAATAGTCATACGTGCTTATGGAAAAGAACTTGCATGACATCTTTTGTCATACCCTCCCATGGCAGCGGGGTCCATAAGGAAAATAAGGGATATTAAGGCCTCCTTTTAATAGAGAACCGAAACAAAGCATTAACACATAGTGAATACATGAACTCCTCAAACTACGGTCATCACCGGAAAGTATCCCAATTACTGTCACCCTGGGGTTTACGGATCATAACACGTAATAGGTGAATATGACTTGCAAGATCGGATCTAGAACATAGATATAATGGTGAAAACATACACGGTTCAGATATGAAATCACGGCACTCGTGCCCGAAGTGACAAGCATTAAGCATGGCAAAGTCATAACAACATCAATCTCAGAACATAGTGGATACTACGGATCAAGTCCTAACAAAACTAACTCGATTACATGATGAATCTCATCCAACACCTCACCGACCAGTGAGCCTACGAAGGAATTACTCACTCCCTGTGGGGAGCATCATGGAATTGGTGATGAAGGAGGGTTGGTGATGATGAAGACCAAAGATTCCCCTCTTCGGAGCCCCGAACAGGCTCCAGATCTGGCCTCCCAATGAAGAATAGGAGGCAGCGGCGGCTCCGTATCGTGAAACGCGATGAAACTTCCTCCTTGATTTTTTTCTCCGAAAATAGGATTTTATAGCGTCGGAATTAGGGTCTGTGGGGCCACGAGGTGGGCACAACCCACCAGGGCGCTCTAGAGGGGGGCGCTCCCTAGTGTCCTGTGCCCAGCCAGGGCCCCCCTCCGGTGGTTCTTGGCTCCTATATTTTTCTATTATTGTAAAACAATTCTCCAAAAAGTTTCGTTCCATTCCGAGAACTTTTATTTCTGCACAAAAACAACACCATGGTAGTTCTGCTGAAAACAGCGTTAGTCTAGGTTAGTTTCATTCAAATCATGCAAATTAGAGACCAAAACAAGAGCAAAAACATTAGGAAAAGTAGATACGACGGAGACGTATCACAGGGGGTTACCAATATTTTCCATGCTAGATGTGTTATTCTCAAGATGAGTGTTTATTCACTTGTCATTGCATGAGAGTATGGTCGTAATAGGGATGCCCAGTCTCGAAATGAAAAAGAAATTTACTTTATGTTGTTAAATAATAAATTCCTTGGAAAGTGTTGGTATGGACGGTACCCATGGATACGGCTAGCCGTGGAATGTGAAAGTATGGTGGAAAAAGGAATAAACATTATTTTTTTATTTGGGAACCGCCTATGATATATCTAGCATGGAAAGTGTTGAGAATTACTCGGTCATTTTCGTTGACGGGAAAAGCATGCCTCTCAAAAAAAATTATCTCTCAATTTAAGCTTTGAGCTCTGGCACCTCTACAAATCCCTACTTCCCTCTGCGAAGGGCCTATGTATTTACTTTATGCAACTTTATTTTTTATTTGAGTCTCCATCTTCTCTTATAAAGCACCAACTAGGGAGCACTATGATCATACTTGTGCATTGGATGTATCTAACATTCGAATGTGTTTCATGAATGGATCAATGATTGAGCATGAGTAGTTCCAATCTAGACACCATCACGGAGGGGTTCATCATCCTCATTTGTGCCTCTCCGATGATGCGTGAGTAGTCCACCATAGACCTAAGGGTCCGTAGGTAGTAGCTAGATGGCTTCTTCTCTCTTTTTGATTCTCAATACAATGGTCTCTTGGAGATCTATTTGATGTAACTCTTTTTGCGGTGTGTTTGTTGGGATCCGATGAACTTTGAGTTTATGATCAGATCAATATCCATGAATATTATTTGAGTTTTCTTTGATCTCTTATATGCATGATTATTTTTAGCCTCGTATTTCTTCGTCGAATTTTTGGTTTAGTTAGGCCAACTAGATCGATTTTTCTTGCCATGGGAAGAGGTGCTTTGTGATGGGTTCGATCTTGCGGTGTACTCTCCCAGTGACAGAAGGGGCAGCGAGGCACGCATGTGTCGTTTCTATTAAGGATAACAAGATGGGGTTTATTCCTACATGAATAGATCTTGTCTACATCATGTCATCGTTCTTATTGCATTACTCCGTTTCTCCATGAACTTAATACACTAGATGCATCCTGGATAGCGGTCGATGTGTGGAGTAATAGTAGTAGATGCAGGCAGGAGTCGGTCTACTAATCTTGGACGTGATGCATATATGTTGATCATTGCCTTGGATATCGACATAATTATTCAATCTTCTATCAATTGCCCAACAGTAATTTGTTTACCCACCGTGTGCTATTTTCTCGAGAGAAGCCACTAGTGAAATCTACGGCCCTGGGTCTATCTTTTATCATATTGCTTTCAGATCTATTTTTCACCGCTTTTTTTTCAGATCTATTATTCCAAAAACCCAAAAATACTTTGCTGCACTTTTTATTTTGCATTTTATTCAGATCTATTTATCCAAACACATACAAAACAATCTATCTTTTTACCGAGGAGGGATTGACAACCCCTCTTACGCGTTGGGTTGCGAGGATTTGTTCTTTGTGTGCAGGTACCGTTTGCATAGTGTTGCTTGGTTCTCCTACTGGATTGATACCTTGGTTTCATAACTGAGGAAAATACCTACCATAGCTGTACTGCATCATCCCTTCCTCTTTGGGGAAATACCGACGCAGTTTCAAGCTACATCATATGTACGGCAAGATTCACGAACGAAATAAACATACTTTTTTTCTTTTCTTTTTTTGAATTTCTTGGATTGCTTACCGTATGCTCGTTGATCCAGCCAACCCCCACTCACAAGAGTCTTCTAAAGCCGATGCTAAAACGTGATCAACCGAACACTCTCTGAGCCTGAAAATGTGTGCATTCCTCTTGCACCAGATATGCTAGATGATCAAGAGCATGCACGGGGAGTGTTCAGGCCAGCCGATAGCCCTGTTAACCAATCAACGAGCGATGAGCCCCCCATCCAGGAGCCAGGCAACAGTGTAGGCAGGCCAAACTTGGTCACCGACATATCCCAGAGCCGCCGCGTCGCATTTGATCATCACGTGCCCAGGCATTTCTAGGTTACGCTGGCAAAGTGGGAAGACCTATATGGCACGACAGCAATGGGGACTGTTCATCCAGAGGCAACCCAACCGGCTATCTACATCTCGCACGGGGGCTCGATCGAGTTCAGTTAGCACCGAAGGGATCGCTCGGGTTTAGTTAGTTGCGAACAAATCGATCGGGTTCAGTTAGCAGCGAAGGGATTGATCGGCATTAGTACGTAGTGGGATCGATCGATCGATCGCTCGGGTTCAGTAAGCGAATGCCTCGCTCGGGTTCAGTTAGCGAGCACCTCGCGCACGCGTGTACGAGAGAAACATGCAAACCACACTGCATAGCTTGGCCCCAACCACCCACCGTAACCGGGAACTCTCCGAAATTTTCCTCGCCCTCGCTTCTACCACAATTTTTTACGTCATGGACGGCCCAAAGAATGTCACGCAGGTGCGTCACCGGCCCGCCCAGGACGAAAAGCCCAATTTCTGTCATAATTTTTTGTCATAGAAGTAGGAGCCCACCACATCTATGATGATATGTGTTTTTGTCACAATTATCGTCATAGAAGTGTCATAAGCATAACATAAAAAGTTTTTGTTCGGGCCATAATGTCACGGATGTGTCTATTTTTTGTAATGTCGGTACTACTCGGTTTCACCGAAGCGTACTGTGTGCAATGGCCGAAGCCAAATCGGTGACACCGAGTTTCTTCAATTCGGTCGATCCAAGATGAAATCTGTAAAACCCTAAACACAAAGTTCTAATTTGAGGTAATGCTAGGAATTTTTCAGTGGATAATGAAGTGCAATCCATGGCAAGATCTAGGCAAAACCATCCGTGCATAGAATCAGATTTGGGAGCACAAAGGGGGTCGAATCTCACCCTAACTTGGTGGAGATCCTCTACGGTGGCAACGGCGGAGAAGATTCCCGTTGACAGCGACGGAATCCAACGGCGAGGGCTCGCTGGAGATGAAGGCGACGATCCAAAGATGAGGGGTGACAGCAGCAATGGGGTGCGGGGACGAAGCGTTTGAAGAAATTTTCAACGTACGGTCCGCAGACATATATATACCGGTGTGTTGTCGGTAGTACCGATCGAAAGGATTCGGTCTCACCGAGATGCATAACTGCTAGAGACAGAGAGCATCGGTGAAGCTGAGTTTTTCAAATCGGTCTTACCGAGGTGAAAATAAGGATCAGTCTAAATGCAATCGGTGGGACCGAATTTGAGTGAGTTGGCCAGACCAAAAAAACACCTAGAGGGTTTTTGAAGTCAGCCAATAATCAGATCGGTGGCTCCGAGTGCTCCTCACTCGGAGGGTCCGAAAATGAGCTTGTTCAAATTTTGTGATATAACATGAATAGAATTTGAGACCAAAAAAGATAGATAGCTAGAGACGGTTCTTATGCATTCTTGTACATCCAATTGGCCAAATAAAACCGAATCAATCAAACTACAATTGGATGTCCTCGAATGAGAAATATGCATAGCAACATGCTCACACAGTAAGATAGCAAATAAAATATGTGCCAAACATGCACAACCAACACTAGCAACTATCAAGCAATGGGCGATGACATAGTCATCTATATATGAGTATATTGACTTAGGAGACAAATGAGAACAATTGTTCATAGGTCATACTCATCGTTTAAGCACAAGTGGGGTTGCCACTTTTACATAAAGCATTAATGTGTTCACATCATTAGAGTTGCTTTGACCCAATCCTTTGAGTAAAGCTCCCCCTAGATGTGATATCCCCCCAAAGAGTGATGAACTAGCCTTGGGTTTTGTCGATGATGACTTCATGTAGATGTTGTGAATGTGGATGCTCAATGTTGATGTAGACCATCAAGAGTTGGGAGCAATCCTTTGAATTATGCACTTCCAATGCCTACATGGGTTAGTCCCACAAGGAACAAACAAGGATATCCATAGACATAGAGTGAAATGCACATGAGATGATGTCCATGAATGCATTGAATACCTTGTCCCTTAACTTACCAGCAAGAGGGCATCAGTTTGTGACTCCATGAACTAGTGCAAGATGTTGAAGTTGGTTGCACAAGTCCTTGCTATGAATGAATATGAGTGAAGTTTGTTGGCGGAGTCACTCTCAAGAACTCTCTAGTTCTTCTTCTTTGGGACCCACATCAACTTTATGGGAATCCTTGGAGTTGTAGTTGTACTTGATGAAGTAGAACTTGATGAAGTCTTGGGAACACACTTGACCAAGGCTTGAGGTGGTTCTTCATACAACTCAATCTCTTCTTGAAGCTTGTCCTTTACTTTTAACTTGTGGTCTTGTGGTGGAAGATCATCTTGAGCTTGTGTTCCATCAAAAGAAGTGGTATCATACTTCTCTTGTTGAGGAACAAACTTCATCTTGGGGTATTGATCTTCTTCCCACTCAACTCCATTGGCATTGAACTTTCATTCAAAACCAATACCTTGGTTCTTCCGGTGCCTTCCTTGCTTGTGCACAAGTTCCTCAAATTGCTTACTTCTGGCAAGGCTCTTGTAGACACATTTTTCTATAATTCCTTTCAATAAATAGTTTTCTTGCTCAAGTGTAACTTGGCTAAGAGAATCATTAGTGGAATCAATAGAACTACTAGAAGTAACAACATTGGACTTAGCATTGTTATTGTTACTACTAGAGGTAGAACCTTTCTTACCCTTGTTACTAGTTTGAATGATTTAACTTGTGGCATAAAAGTAGATAAGAGAAGACGTTTCACAATGTAAGAAGAACTCTTCTTTCGAAGATCATCATTGATTGCTTTTAGAAGCTCATGCTCTTGCTCTAAATTTAGCTTCTCGAAGCGTATCTTCTCATGAGTTCTTAGGAGCTCTCTATGATCTTCTTGAGTTGTTTCATGAGCTAACTTAAGAGTGTTTAGTTCTTTAGTTAGATGCTCAATCTCCTTCTTAGCATTGTCACTCATTTCATGTTGACTATTATGATCACTAGCAAGTTCACTATAGCTCACATCACTAGTTTTATCAACAAGCAAATCATCCTCATCACTATTGAAATCAAGATACTCGGGGGTGTGATACCTTGGGGCCTTTAGCCATGAAGCATCTTTCAATTCCTTCATTTGGTGAATCAAATAGGTCATAGGAGTTGGAGGATACGAGAGCAAGTCCGGCAACACCTTCATCTTGACTATAGTCGGAGTCGGAGTGATAACTTCTCTCAGAGTTGTTGTCGGAGTCAGAGCCGAAAACCCATTCACCAACATGAGCTTGATGTCTTCTTCTAGAGTAGCTCTTGGTTGACTTGTCTTTCCTTTCCGAATCCTTGTTTCTTCGAGAAGGTCTTCGTTGATAACGATCATCTCTACTCCTTCTCTCTCTATGAGGTGATTCATCTCTTTGCTCTTCCTTCTAGGTGATTCATCTCTTTTCTTGTGAGGTGTCGTACACTCATTCGAGTAGTGTCCGGGTCTTCCACAACTGTAGCAATTACGATCATGACTTGATGATCTTTGCTCATAGTGTCTTGAGTTGGAGCTTCTCTCTTTGCTTCTATTCTTATAGAACTTGTTGAAGTTCTTCACCATTAGGCTTATCTCCTCATTCAAAACTATCTTGTCACTTGATGTTGTAGGAGCATCACTTGAGGCTTTGTATGCACCACTTGACTTTTGTGGAGCTCCTCCTTGTCCTTAAGTGACATCTCATGAGCAACAATCCTTCCAATGACTTTCGTGGGCTTGAGATCTTTGTAATTAGGCATCATTTGGATCAATGTGCACATGGTATCATATTTTCCATCCAAGGCTCTAAGGATCTTCTTGATGATGAACTTGTCGGTCATCTCTTCACTTCCTAAGCCGGCAATCTCATTTGTAATGAGAGCAAGCCTAGAGTACATTCCGGTGACTCCTTCACCATCCTTCATCTTGAACTTGTCAAGTTGACTTTGAAGCACATCTAAATTGGATTCCTTGACGTACTCGATACCTTTGTGCATATTAACCAAAGTATCACAAATTTCCTTTGCATTCTCGAGGCGGCTAATCTTGTTGAACTCCTCGGGGCACAAACCGTTGAAGAGAGTGTCACATGCTTGAGCGTTGTATTGCAACATCTTCAATTCTTCCACGGTTGCTTCACGATCCGGTTACTTACCATCCTCAAAGAATTCACCTTGCAATCCAACACGAACAATAGACCAAATAGCGGGATTATGATCAAGAATATGCATTTTCATCTTATGTTTCCAACTAGCAAATTTTGTACCATCAAAATATGGACCTCTACGATGATAGTTACCCTCACTAGATGCCATACTCTCCTAGGTTGTGAAACCAATGCAATGAAGACCAAAGCTCTGATACCACTTGTAGGATCGAAAGTATGTCTAGAGGGGGTGATTAGACTACTTGACCAAATAAAACTTATCATTTTCCTAATTTCAGTTGTAAGCAAGTTTTAGCAATTCTACCAAGTCAAGTACACCCTACACATGCAAGTCTAAGAGTTGAGTAGCGCAAAGTAAAGACTTTGCATATGAATGTAAAGGAAGGATCGGAGAGATCAAACGCAATGAAGACACGATGATTTTTGTCGTGGTTCCAATAGGTGGTGCAATCGTACATCCACGTTGATGGAGACTTCAACCCACAGAGTTTAACAGTTGCGCGAGTCCACAGAGGGCTCCACCCACGAAGGGTCCACGAAGAAGCAACCTTGTCTATTCCATCATGGCTTACGCCCATGAAGGACTATCCTCACTCGCGTAGATCTTCACGAAGTAGGCGATCTCCTTGCCCTTACAAACTCCTTGGTTCAACTCCACAATCTCTTGGAGGCTCCTAAGTGACACCTAACCAATCTAGGAGACACCACTCTCCAAAAGGTAATAGATGGTATTATTGATGACGAACTCCTTGCTCTTGTGCTTCAAATTATAGTCTCCCCAACACTCAATCACTCTCTCACAGATTTGGCTTTGGTAGGAGAAAAGATTGAATGGAAAGCAACTTGGTAAAGGCTAGAAATCAAGGTTTAAATGGTTGGTTTGGAATATTTTGATCTCAACACATGAGTAGGTGGTTCTCACTCAGAAATGAGTAATGGAAGTAATGTTTCATTTTGATGGCTCTCTTAGAGAGTAAGTGGGGCTGGAAGGGTATATATAGGCAGCACCAAAAATCCAACCGTTACAAGTCTTTTAAGCCAACTCGGTGACACCGATTCAGAAATCTTGGTGAGGCCGACTAGTTGTGACGCCCCCAATTCAATCGTACACTGATCGTACACGCAAATATGTACGATCAAGATCAGGGACTGTCGGTGTACTAAGTATTGGGCCACTAGTACCCCGTACTTGTGCACGGGCAGTTGTAGCCATCCCCGCGGCAAGGCTTGCTGGGAACAGCTCGAGGTCAATTCGGGCCACCAAGGAAATCATCAAGTCAGAGATCTGAGGATCAACGGACAAGTGAAGCTGGAATCCGAAGGCCAGCTTCCCCGGCAAGATCCTTGCCGGGATGGCCTGTGGAGCCCGGCAAGGCTTGGCGCCCGGCAAGGCTTGGCGCCCGACAAGATTCGGCGCCTGGCGAGATTCTGCCACTGTGCCACCGCTTCGGCACAGTAACAAGTCTGACATTCTGGGTCCTTCTCTGGATGCGTGGCGATGCACCAGTGGAGGAGAGCTTAAGCGGTGCTGATGGGATGGCCCCTTTTTCCATCCCCAAGAAAGTGAGGACACCTAAACGGACACCTCACGGTGCATTAAATGCGCTTGTCCTAATCCATCAGGGGTTAGGTATGATACCCTGTAGCTACTTTACACCTCAATGTATGTACATTTTGCCACTGTGGAGACCCCTTTAAGCATATAAAAGGAGGCCCAAGGCAACTTCTACAAGGGAGGAGAACTTCTGGCCCATTCTGCATGCGTAGCTGCTCTTTGAACGTACTGTTCATTGCGAGCGCTCCTGAAGGCTGGGCTCAAGAACATCAATAAGAACACGAAGCAGGAGTAGGGTTTTACGCTGATCAGCGACCCAAACCTGGGTAAAAACTTCCCGCGTCGATCATTGGTTCTGCTCTTTGCATATACCTCTCCCCCCGCTGAATCGTAAAGGGGTCTCTCGGGATCCCATAGGTGTCGTACCCCGACATCTTTGGCGCGCTAGGTAGGGGGATTGAAGGTTGCGTGAACCTGATCTAGTGTTCGGCGCCTTAGTTTCTTCATCATCTTCATCATCATGCCGCCCAAGAAGAAGAGCGTTGCGTCAGCGCAGCCGTCCATGTCCGTTTTGCCTACACCTTCGCGTACAGGCGACGGCGTGGGTGCAGAAGGAAGAGGACTAGAACCCCCGCGGCATTCTGGTGATCCAAGCCAAGCGAGTGGTATCGTTCGCAGTGGCAGTGGTAACTTGCACGCCGCTGGATCTAGAGATGGTGCTGTGTTGCCTACGGGTGGCACAACGAACTCTAGAGATCGAAGGGCGCCTGCTGGAGCTCCCGCGCCGGCGCAATCCTCGCGACCTACCTAGGTCGCGCAAGATGAGCGACGTCATGGCGCTGGTGGTTCGGGGCGTCCCCATGAAAAGGTCTCTGCGCATCGATCCCAAGATGCGGGGGGCCAGCATGCACACCAAGCTGCCGGTGGAGGTGGCGCACGGTCGCGTGACCGTGGTGGTGCTCCTTCTAACATGGTTAGGAGTCAGAGCACCTCACGTACCTCGCACCTGTCGCCGCCACCTACGCCAGCGGAAGCCTTGGCACGTGCGCAGCTGCTCCTCGATTTTCCTCCCGCCCCGGAGAAGATGGAGGAGTGGCGAGCTACTATCCAGAGCCTTATCGGCTTCGCCAACAAGGATGGACCACAAGAGGCAGGGCCCTCGCAGCGGAGGCCCATCGATCCGGCGCGAGCCGATGTAGAGAAAACCGGAGGTGGTGCAACCACAGTGCACTCCCCTCCGCGGCACCCGCGGCGGCCGACAACTCAGCAAGTCGACCGCCATGAAGAAGTTTCCACGGCGTCGTCCGATCCACGGATGTGCCGTGATCAGCGTCAAGTTCTCTAGGAACGAGGCAAGGAGGACGCTCGAACAACCATCGAGCGGCGACGGGAAGCGCGCTATCAGTCTGATAAGCGCGCGAGGCCGGCTGTCGACGAGCCTGCGCCAGGGGACGTAGGAGACTTGCCTTATGAGGTAGGGACTCCAGCGTTTACCTGTGAGCTGCGGCAAGTCCGGTGGCCCAATTCCCGAACCTTCAAGCCGGAGGTCCCGGAGAAATATGACGGTAAGACCCATCCCTCGGAGTTCCTGAGCATCTACACCATTGCGGTGCAGGCTGCCGGGGGCCGAGATGACAAGATACTCGCCAACTACTTCCCGTTGGTGCTCAAACCCAACGTCAGGTCGTGGTTGATGCATCTACCGGAGAATTCCATTTCTTCCTGGTCAGATCTGTGCCATCAGTTTGTTGGCGCCTTTGTTGGAGGCCATCAGGCTCCTGGCCAAGAAAGCGATTTGCACATCATCCCTCAGAAGGAGGGCGAGTCCCTACGCAAGTTTATGCAGAGGTTCAGCCGAGTGCAGTACAATATTCCCGACGTTCATCCTGCCGCTGTCATTAGCGCGTTCCACCAGAACGTGCGCAACCGCAGAATGCGGGAAGAGCTGGCAATGAACAAAGTCCGGAGTATTGCCAAGCTTTACGCTCTGGCCGACAAGTGCGCTCAAGCTGAAGAGGGGAGGAAACTCCCTGGTGAGGCTGTTGGCGCGGCGGGCGAGTCCGAAGATGAAGACGCCGCGGCCCCGTCAAGGAAAGGCCGGCGGCAGAACAGGAAGCGCGGAGGCAAGGCCGTGCTTGCTGTTGAGGAATCCGACAACCCCGGCGCCGCCAAGAAGGCCAAGGTTAGCGACCCCGGCAAGGATCTTGCTGGGTGCCCTTCCTGTCAGGCCTTGGCGGCTGCCGACAAGTCGGAGAACTCCGGCAGGCAGTATTGCAAGATCCATCACACCAAGGGCCACGATCTCCAGAACTGCCGGCAAGTCGAGCAACTTGCCGAGAAGCAGAGGGCCGAATACGAGAGGCGGGATAAGGAGAAGGCCCAAGATGGTGCTGAGGGGTCCGGCAAGAAGCACGGTGGCCGAGGAGGTCACCGCGACAAGGCCAAGCAACAAAAGGATCGGCCCGCTCGGGGCCGAGACAAAGAAGGAGATGATGATGAGGAAGATGATGAATCCAGTGAGCAAGAATTTCAGAAGGCTACGGAGGCCATGTGCATCGATGGGGCTGCCTCGCTGCATTCTTCCCACCGCCAACTTAAACAGTGGGTGCGGGAGGTCAATGCAGCAGAGCCGTCCCCAGAGGCATGTAGGCCCCTGAAGTGGTCCAGCACGCCTATCATTTTCGACGCCGAGGATCACCCTGATCGCACAACTGCGGTTGGGTGCTTGCCATTGTTGGTCTCCCCAACAATTCGTAACCTCAAGGTGACGAAAATGTTAGTTGACGGCGGGGCCGGCCTAAACTTAATCTCACCGGATGTGCTCAGAAAGCTTCAGATTCCCGACGAGGACCTCGAGGAAACGGGTACATTTCAAGGGGTCAATCCGGGAAGAACCCAGCCTAAGGGCAAGATCACGCTGCCGGTAACATTTGGCAGCGAGCTTAACTTCAGGACCGAGAAGGTGGTGTTTGATGTCGCCAAGATCCCCATGTCATACAATGGGATCCTTGGTCGGCCAGCGCTGGCTAAGTTTATGGCGGCATCACACTACGCGTACAACGTCTTGAAGATGCCTGGGCCGTTGGGCGTCATCACTATCCATTCCGATAAGAGGGATGCGCTCATTTGTGCCGACCAACTTTACCGGGAAGCAGTTGCAGTGCCTGCCATCAAGGCACTTGCTCCTGCCGCTGGAACTCCCGGAGGGAGGAAGAAGACCAGCAAGAACCTTGGCGCGAACTCCGGCAAGCGCACCTCCTTGGAGTGCTGCGCTTCCGTCGAGGACGTACCAGAGAGTTCCACCGGCAAGAACAAGAAGTCCAAGGCTGCTCCGCCGGAGACTAAGAAGGTGCCTGTCAGAGAGGACGGAACGGGGGGAACTTTTACCATAAGTTCCACCCTAGATGACAAATAGGAAAGCGCGCTCGTTGCTTTCCTGTGGGCGAATGTCGACGTGTTTGCATGGCAACCGTCTGACATCCCCGGTGTTCCCAGGAAGGTAATTGAGCACCACCTTGCTGTCTGTCCTCATGCGCGGCCCGTCAAGCAAAGGGTCAGGAAGCAGGCCTTGGAGCGACAAGAATTCATTGCCGAAGAGATTAAAAAGCTGGAGGCGGCAGGACTGGTCAAAGGGGTGCTTCATCCAACCTGGTTGGCCAATCCGGTCGTAGTGCGGAAAGCGAATGGGAAATGGAGGCTTTGTATCGATTATACACATATCAATAAAGCTTGTCCAAAAGATCCCTTTCCCTTGCCGCGCATCGACCAGATTGTGGATGCCACCGCTGGTTGTGATCTCCTGTCCTTCCTTGATGCCTATTCAGGGTATCATCAGATTTTTATGGCAAAAGAAGATGAAGAGAAGACCGCCTTTATCACCCCATGTGGTACGTATTGTTTTATACGAATGCCTTTCGGGTTGAAAAGTGCTGGTTCAACATTTGCCAGAGCAATCCAAATTGGTTTTGAGCCACAACTCCATAGAAATATGGAGGCGTATATGGATGATATAGTGGTCAAAACCAAAGATAAAGCAACGCTCGTTCAAGACTTAGAAGAAACATTTGCAAACTTGCGCAAGATCAACTTGAAGCTCAATCCTGAGAAGTGCGTGTTCGGTGTTCCTTTCGGCAAGCTCCTCGGATTCTTTGTATCTTGCCAGGGAATCGAAGCGAACCCCGACAAGATCAAAGCTATTGAGCAAATTGAAGCGCCGAGGCGCGTCAAGGATGTGCGTCGTCTTGCCGGCTGTATTGCTGCTCTAAGCAGGTTTATTTCCAAATCTGCTGAGCGCACCCTGCCCTTTTTCAAAATTTTGAAGAAGGCATGTCCAATGAAATGGACTCCGGAAGCGGAGGCTGCGCTGCAAGATTTGAAGAAATATCTTTCCTCTCCGCCGACGTTAGTCGCGCCTAAAC
The DNA here is from genome assembly GCA_011799875.1 of Thinopyrum elongatum. Taxonomy (NCBI): domain Eukaryota; kingdom Viridiplantae; phylum Streptophyta; class Magnoliopsida; order Poales; family Poaceae; genus Thinopyrum; species Thinopyrum elongatum. Next base: position 362,353,136 of record CM022299.1, read on the forward strand.
CACAAGAGCCGTTGCTACTGTATCTGGCAGCAACAAATCAAGTGGTTAGTGCTGCGCTAGTGGCGCAAAGAGAAGCTGATGAGGAAGCAACACCAGCGGCAGGACCGCCGGATGACGCGGCAAGATCTTCCCCGACAGCCAGGGTTGATCTCGGCAAGACAGGATCTGCGCAAACAGAAGAACCTGTGCAGAAGAAGAAGATGGTGCAGCGCCCAGTTTATTTTGTTAGCTCTCTTTTACAGGGAGCTAGGTCAAGATATTCTGGTGTGCAGAAGTTGCTTTTCGGCCTCCTTATGGCCTCGAGGAAGCTGCGCCATTATTTTCAAGCACATGAGATCACCGTCGTCACTCGCTTTCCGTTGCAACGGATTTTGCAAAATCCGGAGGCAACCGACAGGATCGTGGAGTGGGCGTTGGAGTTGTCCAGCTTTGGCCTTAAGTTTGAAAGCACTTCGATGATCCAGAGCAGGGCCTTGGCGGAGTTCATTGCAGAATGGACCCCAACGCCAAACGAAGAAGTTCAAGAAACAACTCTCCCCGGCAAGGAAATCGATCAGCAATGGGTTATGTACTTTGACGGGGCTTTCTCGCTGCAAGGCGCCGGTGCTGGCGTGCTGCTTGTCGCACCCACCGGAGAGCACCTCAAGTACATAGTCCAAATGCACTTTCCCCGGGAGAGTTCAACCAATAACACTGCAGAATACGAGGGTTTGCTTGCCGGTCTCAGGATCGCAGCGGACCTTGGTATCAAAAAGCTCGTCATCAAAGGCGATTCACAACTTGTCGTCAGGCAAGTTAACAAGAATTATCAAAGTCCATTGATGCAGGCCTACGTAGATGAAGTGAGGAAATTGGAAGAGCGCTTTGACGGTCTGCAAATGGAGCACGTTCCTCGTGCCGAGAACAATATTGCCGACGACCTGTCAAAGCGTGTTGCCCTCAAGTTACCTGTGGAACCAGGAACTTTTGTGCTCCAATTAACTCAACCATCCGTGGCGCCATCAATGCGCAAGAAAAGAGAAGAAAGTTGAACTCTGGCCAGTACTTCCCGGCAGAGCTCCCCGGGGCCGCCGGCAAGGAAGTTGCCGGGATCGATGTGCCTGCCGGGGAACAACAGGCTCCGGCAGGGCCTCAGGCCCTTGCTGTCGAGATGAACATTCCCCCGGTAGAGGAGATGCCTTTAGTCCTAGCTGTCGAGCCTCACGCTCCAGCATGGGCGCAGCACATTGTCCATTTCCTTCAGACAGGTGAACTCCCTGAGGAACAGGAAGAAGCAGAGAGAGTAGCCCATCGGTCTGTTATGTACAAGTTCGTCGATGACGTCCTGTACAGAAAGAGGCCGAACGGTGTGAAGTTAAAGTGCATTCCTCGGGAAGATGGGCTAGAGCTGTTGGCGGAGATACATGGAGGCATAAGTGGTTCTCACATAGGGTCAAGAGCGCTTGCCAGGAAAGCATTCCGGCAAGGTTTCTTTTGGCCCACCGCTCTCCAGGATGCAACTGCACTAGTAACCAAGTGTGAAGCGTGCCAATTTCATTCGAAGAAATCACATCAGCCAGCTCAAGCTCTTCAGACAATCCCTCTCTCCTGGCCATTTTTGGTCTGGGGGCTCGACATACTGGGCCCTTTCCCCCGTGCTACCGGGGGCTTTGAGTACTTGTACGTTGCTATCGACAAGTTCACAAAGTGGCCGGAGGTGGAAGCAGTGAGGAAGGTGACAGCGCAATCAGCTGTCAAGTTCTTCAAGGGAATTGTTTGCCGTTTCGGTGTGCCCAATAGGATTATTACCGACAACGGCACACAGTTCACAAGTCGCACCTTCATGCAGTACGTCCAAGACCTTGGCGGCAAGACTTGTTTTGCCTCTGTTGCTCACCCGAGAAACAACGGCCAAGCGGAGAGGGCCAATGCTGAAGTGCTGCGCGGTCTCAGGACCAGAACTTTTGACAGGCTGAAAAAGTGCGGAAGACGCTGGATTGATGAGTTGTCGGCGGTTCTTTGGTCAATCAGAACGACACCAAATCGAGCCACCAGCCAGGCGCCTTTCGCTCTGGTCTACGGAGCGGAAGCAGTTCTCCCCACGGAACTCATATATGGATCTCCTCGAGTGCTCGCTTATGATGAGCTCGAGCAAGAGCAACTGCGGCAAGATGACGCTGTGCTCCTTGAGGAGAATCGTCTTCAGGCTGTTGTGCGAGCTGCACGCTACCAGCAAGCTTTGCGCCGCTACCATAGCCGCAAAGTTCATGCCAGAAGCCTTGAGGAGGGCGACCTTGTTCTTCAACGGATTCAGTCCGCCAAGAATTCAAACAAGTTGACGCCAAAGTGGGAAGGCCCTTATCGGGTAGTATGAGTCACCAGGCCCGGCGCTGTCCGCCTGGAGACCGAAGATGGCGTTCCAGTGAGCAATTTCTGGAATATCGAACATCTTCGCAAGTTCTATCCATAAGGCGCGGTTGCCGGGGGCTCCTGGAAACCACCCTTTTGTACAAGTCTTGCCGGCAAGGCATGTGATCCTTTGTACAAAGCCAGGTGCAGACCCTGAGAACAGATGAATAAATTTAAGTGTTGTACATTCCCTTATGGTTTCCCATGTTCATATTTATATATATGCATGTTTGTCTAAGATGTTGTATGACACCTAATCCCGGTAAGTTCTAATGAACCGCCAAGGTTTCATGTCTTTATTTTCTCTTCTTTCTTTTTCCCAAAAGACAGAGGGATTCCTCGCATGCACATTTTCCGGGGGGGGAAGAGGATATGAATACCAGTTGGCGACGTTGGGAATCGATGCTTGCCGGAGGAAGGACAGTGATAGAAAGCTAAGTCCTAAAAACTCAGAGCAAGTTTTTATTTTATTACAAGGTTATTTCCTTGGACGATTCTGACTCTTGTATGGAAAATCTGCACGCGAAGGAACCCTTATTGTAATCGGTTGCGCCCTTATTTTGTTTCGAGCCTGCTCAGCGATTTAAGTGGCTGCACTGAGAACACCAAGGAGTCTCACCGGCCGCCGCGCCTCCAGCAGGCTGCTGAAGTCCCGCACCCAGCGCTCGCGGTAGGTTGCGCGCTGGCAAGTTTTTCAATAAGCGTAGGGTGAACTCCATACATAAAGGAATCAGACAAGGAAAATAGCAAGCATGAACCTAAACATAGGCAAATTATATTACATCCATAAGTTGCCGCAGTTCTAACTTGAGACTTAATTGTCTTTTACATGAGATGATGACGGCAAGAATAAAAAGGAAGCACTCAATCCCTGCGCTGGCCTTCGATCCTTTTGATGGAGTCCACCTTCTCAAGGATAGGCGCGATGTGCTCTTCAAGCGCCTCAACATTTGCATCCTTTGGCAGATGGCCGAGCGCGTTGGAGAGGTCGATGCCGGGATTGCTGTGCACCACCTTGATGAGCACCTTGCGGAGGACGGCCCGGCAAAGCCGGCGGGTCTCGTTGGCCAGTTGGGTCGCCCGGCTAGACTGGAGCGCCCTCAACGCGTTGATGATGCTTTCAAAGAACATCGTCAACCTGACACTTGGAGATATTCTTTCCTCGGAAGAATACTTGAAGTTCGACAGGCCCATGGTTGACAGTTCTACGGTAAGCTTCTCCGCGGTGGCGATGAGGCGTCCAGTCCAGATCTCCACTCCCTTCTCGTACTCGGTTTGGGCGGCGGCGGCACTCTTGAGCAGGTTCCTCTCTCCTTGGAGATCCTTGAGTAGAGCCTTCTCACGAGCCCTGCCGGTCTCGAGAGACTTCTGCAGCGTGGTCAGCTTCAGCTCCAGAACCGCAATATTATCAGCCGCAGAAGAGAGCTGCTTGGTCTTGTCGGACAGGGCAACTTGCATTTCCGCCAAGGAGTGGAGGGTTTTTTCCCTGTCCCCCTTGAGCGTCGAGAGCTCCTTGCCGTGCTCTTCGAGATCTGTTTCCAGCCTCTTCACTTTGTCGCTCAGCTCATTCTTGGCGGCCTCTGCAGCTTCAGCAGCATCGACGGCCTCCTTGAGCTTGCCGGCGTGACTTGCAGTCAGAGCTTCGAGTGCCTCCTTATGTTTTTGCTCCAGCTCCTGGGTCCGCCGCGCGACAAGATTCTCTATATCCTCATCCTTGCTACGAAGCTTGGCGGTGAGCGCCTGCTCACGTGCGGTGAGATCTTCTTCGTAAGCATCAAGAGCAACGCGGCGCCCCGTCAGGAGAGCATCTTCGGCAGCAATCCTTTGAACAGCTTCATCATGTGCCTTTTCCATATCGGATTGCTTCAGGAGGATCTCATTCCACTGCTGGCTCACTTGTTCCCGGCCGGCAACCAACTCTTGGAGGGCCTCGGCATGCCAGATCTGCATTTGTGCGACGCGCCTTTGAAAATCCGCTTCGGCTGCCTCGACAACTGCCATTCTGGAGTCCGCCTTCTCTTTTCGGGCGCAATGGAGAGCCTGGAGTTTGCGGAAATTCTCGCCCATGGCCTGAAGGAGCTGATCCTCTTCAGATTTGCCGCTGCTAGTGCTGGGGTCGTCAACGACTTCGAGCCCGGCAGCGGCAATGATTTCCTCAAAAATTTCTCCTTCGGCTGCTGCCTCAGTGCTTGCTGTCCCCGGCAAGTTGATGAACAGGTTCTTGCCAACCTTGAGGTACTTGCTGGATGAGGGGCCTTCAGATGTTGACGGCTGGTCTTCAGTGGCCGCCTCACCAGTGACAGGGGGCTCTGTGGCCGGTGCAGCGCCTGGCGCTCCTGCGGCAGGAATGCTGTCAGTGCGGTCCTCAGCCTCCCTGTCGCCCTCTTCAGCAGGCTCTTTGGCGATTTCCTCTTGTGCTGTCTTGGCGGCCTCCCCGTCAAGAGCACCACCAGCCTCGGCATTGTCATCCTTGGTGGCCTCACTGGCAGCGATCCTGTCTGCTTCGGCGGCGGCATCCCTGGCGGTCTCCTCGATGACGACGTCGACGTCCATGTGTTCCGTCACAGGGAACTCTGAAGGGCGAAGGAGGAAGACAGAATAAGATCGAGGTTGAAGTTTGAAGTGACCAAAGACAGAGAGATAAGAGAAAAAGAATAACAAGCACTCTGAGGCGATCGAGTACCTGCGTCAAGCTGTCGGGAGGTGGCTTCGCCTCTCCCGACAACTCCGGTTGCCGGGGATGGGTTGCTGGAGTCCGTGCTTGCCGGCTCCTCCTCAATCAGGACGGGCTCGTCGGCAGGATCTCTTGCCGGGGATGTGCTTGTAGGCGGAGCGGTCGATGAAGGAGGCACGATGGGGATGTCTTCTCCTTATTGCCGTTCTTCTCCTGCGAACCCAAGGATATCAGCGGCAAGAATGAAAGCCTCGGCACCAGTCAGCGGAAAAAGGACAATGAACTTACGCTGGGGGCTGCGTTGAGGACTGGACTCCGGGCTGACAATGACAGTTTCTGGCACGCTCGTGGAGCCTGCCGGGGGCTCGTCACCCGTAGAAGTCCTTGACCTCTTCGCCATCCTCTCCAGCAAGGTTTCTGTGTCACTACAGAAACAATACAAACAAGTCAGTAAGATTGATGCAAGATTGGAAGGTAAAAGCTGTGGCAAAGTACTCACTCTTCTTCCTCTCGCTCTGGACTAAAGCCGGAGATGTCGAAGTCGACCTCCGTTGCGATGTCTGCGTGGGGAGGCGGAGGAGGAGTCCTAGGCCGCTTGGCTGTGGCAGGCGCCGGGGCAGCTTCCGGTGCGGTAGTACGAGACCCTCCTGCCCCCCCAGCAGTGGTCGCTGGTGTGGGTCTTGTGCGCCGCATAGGCTGTTGACGAGCCCCCTGCCGCGGTCCAGTCTTGCCGGCCACTTTCTTGCCGGGGGCTTCGCCGCTCGAAGAAGGCTGGCTTGCCGGGATGCCTGACGCAGCCTTCCGAAGAACACACTTCATCTTCTTCGGGGGTGAGGGCTCTTCTCGCGTCTCTTCTTCGGCCGTGTCTTCGCCGGACGAGCTCTCAGTGGCTGCGCTGCCTTCTTCCCCGGCAACCTTGTCCTCCTCGGCAGGCTTTGCCTCCACTACCACCTCTGCGTCGCTGGCTTCCCACTCTGTGAAGCCGACGTTGCCGGCCTCCGCGGCAAGATTTGCCTCCTCCACTCTAGTAGCAATATAAGCTACTTCTTGATCAGTGGTGGCTCGGATGAAATCTGACTCTTTCCGGACAGGCTTCTCCGTCAAGTTGTCAAAAAACTTCTGCGCTTCCCCCTCGCTTGGCTCGGCCCAGGTCGGGTCAAGGCCGTGGGCATTAAACATCGGCATGAAGGCAATGATTGACCCCAAGGCAGAATTGTTGCACAAGGGGACAATCCTTGCCGGCAGCCGGTGCTTGTCTTCGCGCTGGAATAATTTTTGACGGAGAGCGCCAAGCTGCATAGCGGTCAGGTTGTTGTTCAGCCCGGGGCGCAATCTCATGACATCTGTCGCGTTCTTGTATTCCCAAGATGGCCTTCCCCTATTCTGCAGAGGGGCGATGCGGCGGCGGAGAAAGTCAAAGCCGATCATCTCCATCGTCAATCCGGCAGCCTTTAGGCGAAGGATTCCGGTAGTGGCGATTGTGAGCTTCTCGTCCTCCGCTGCGAGGTCGCTCCAATCCTTGCCGCGGACCACCTTCTGTTGCCGGGGATGACAAAATGGATGGGGATCTGCTTCCTGGATCTAGCACCATTCAGCCCGCCACTCGTCCCACTTTTCACGGTAAACTCCCTCTAGGTATATTTCCTTATTCCAAGCCCTTGGGATCCAGGCAATAGAACCAGAGAGGGCCTCTCCTTTTTGGATGCGAGGGAAGAAATAATGGCGAAAAAGAGCAGAATTGGGGGTCACGCCAACAAAGTTTTCGCAAAGATGGGCAAAGATAGACATACAAAGTACGGCATTTGGCGTGAAATCGAGAAGGCGGAAGCCGTATGTGTACATGATATCATTGAAGAAGTCGGAAAAGGGGGGACAGAGCCCGCAATAGAAATATGCAGTGAAGAAAGGGTATCTGTCCGATCCGCCTTCAGAACAAGCACCTGGGATTACGCGTGTGGCGGGATGAGCTTGCGTCCCCTTCGCCCACATGCATTGGTATCGCCCCTTCAGAGCTTCAGCATCGAGCGTTGGAGGGAAGACGACGAGCCTCTTCCGCATCTTCACCAGTTCGCTCTCCGGAACATCGGCTTTCGCCTCCTTGCCCTTGCCTTTGCTAGCCTTGGGCGCCATGGCGACAGTGAGAGCGGAAGCTGGGGGTGGAGCGAGCGCGGAAGTAGCGGGCGGAAGAAGAAAAGGCTTCGTTCTGAGCTCAAGAGAAGGAGGGCGATGGCGATGCCCAGATTGAGAAGAAGAGGGGGGTAAATAGGTTTGTGCCTCTGCGACTTCTCCTTTTTATGGGGAAGGAGCGGGGCCGCCTCTTTTATTCCCCAATGTGAATGCGCCTCTATAGGCGCGAGGCAGTTGCAGCCTTTTTGGCATGCTTCCCACGTCACGCGCTCCGTGCGCGTAGTGGGGGGCACAGTAAAACGAGATATTTACGAGAGGTTAATTCCCTGCCACGCGTGCCCGTGCACTGTTTGGGCCTAGCCCAACAACGCCTCGCACTCGTGTATGGCCTAGGCCCGGGGGCTCCTGTCGGTGTACTAAGTATTGGGCCACTAGTACCCCGTACTTGTGCACGGGCAGTTGTTGCCATCCCCGCGGCAAGGCTTGCCGGGAACAGCTCGAGGTCAATTCGGGCCACCAAGGAAATCATCAAGTCAGAGATCTGAGGATCAACGGACAAGCGAAGCTGGAATCCGAAGGCCAGCTTCCCCGGCAAGATCCTTGCCGGGATGGCCTGTGGAGCCCGGCAAGGCTTGGCGTCCGGCAAGGCTTGGCGCCCGACAAGATTCGGCGCCTGGCGAGATTCTGCCACTGTGCCACCGCTTCGTCACAGTAACAAGTCTGACATTTTGGGTCCTTCTCTGGATGCGTGGCGATGCACCAGTGGAGGAGAGCTTAAGCGGTGCTGATGGGATGGCCCCTTTTTCCATCCCCAAGAAAGTGAGGACACCTAAACGGACACCTCACGGTGCATTAAATGCGCTTGTCCTAATCTGTCAGGGGTTAGGTATGATACCCTGTAGCTACTTTACACCTCAATGTATGTACATTTTGCCACTGTGGAGACCCCTTTAAGCATATAAAAGGAGGCCCAAGGCAACTGATACAGGGGAGGAGAACTTCTGGCCCATTCTGCATGCGTAGCTGCTCTTTGAATGTATTGTTCATTGCGAGCGCTCCTGAAGGCTGGGCTCAAGAACATCAATAAGAACACAAAGCAGGAGTAGGGTTTTACGCTGATCAGCGGCCCGAACCTGGGTAAAAACTTCCCGCATTGATCATTGGTTCTGCTCTTTGCGTATACCTCTCCCCCCGCCGAATCGTAAAGGGGTCTCTCGGGATCCCATAGGTGTCGTACCCCGACAGGGACTCACGAGAAGATATCACAACACAACTCTAGACACAAATTAAAGTCATACAAGCTTTATATTACAAGCCAGGGGCCTCGAGGGCTCGAATGCAAAAGGTCGAATAAAAATGAATCAGCGGAAGCAACAATATCTGAGTACAGACATAAGTTAAACAAGTTTGCCTTAAGAAGGCTAGCACAAACATCAACGATGATCGAAAAGGCAAGGCCTCTTGCCTGGGAGCCTCCTAACTACTCCTGGTCGTCGGCGGCCTGCACATAGTAGTAGGCACCCTCAGGGTAGTAGTAGTCATCAGCGGTGGTATCTGGCTCCTGGGATCCACCATCTGATCGTAGCAACCGGGTATAGAGGGAAAAGAGGTAGGAAAGCAACCGTGAGTACTCATCCAAAGTACTCGCAAGACTTACATTAGATCTACACTACATATGCATCGGTATCAATAAAGGGGGTAGTATCTATGGACTAAACTGCAGAATGCCAGAATAAGAGGGGGAGAAGCTAGTCATATCGAAGACTATGCTTCTGGCAACCTCCATCTTGAAGCAGTAGAAGATAGTAGCTGGTATAGTAACAAGTATCAACGTGTAGCATAATCCTACCCTGCGATCCTCTCCTCGTCACCCTGTGAGAGAGCGATCACTGGGTTGTATCTGGCACTTATCTGTGTGTGTTTTATTAAGTATCCGGTTTTAGTTGTAAGAGGTCGGAATACAACTCCAAGTCGTCCTGTTACCGTGGACACGGCTATTCGAATAGATCAACTTCCCTGTAGGGGTGCACCACATTGTCCAACACGCTCGATCACTCTGGCCGGACACACTTTCCTGGGTCATGCCCGGCCTCGGAAGATCAACACATCGTAGCCCTACCTAGGCTCAACATAGAGGTCAGCACGCCGGTCTACATCCTAAGCGCGCAGGGGTCTTGGGCCCATCGCCCTTTGCACTCTTGCACGTTGCAAGGGCGGCCGGGATCAGTCCTGGCGACCTCCTTATACAAGGCAGGTGCTTATGCGGACCACCAGGCGCGCGCCGCTCAGTCGCTGACATCTGAAGAGCTTCGACTGATACATACGACGCCGAGTGCCCATAACTGTTCCCGCGTGGTGGTTAGTGCATATAGGTCAACGACCAACTCAGATCAAATATCCAAACTCGTTAGGCGTCTTATTAAGAAATAACCGCGGACCACGACCAGGGACCAGGCCCACCTCTCTCCTAGGTGTCTCAACCTGCCCTGTCGCTCCGCCACAAAGACTAACTCAGGGGGTCGTCGGGAGAAATGTCCTTTCAGCCCCCAGGCCATGAATCACTCGCGGGTCTCTACAAGCCGACCCGACTTTAGTCACCACATTGTATCATGTATAATAGTATAGTATATATATACCCGTGATCACCTCCTGGAGTGATCACGGCCCGATAGTATAGCACGACATACGGACAAGAATGTAGGGCCACTAATGGTAAACTAGCAACCGATACTAAGCATTACGATTGCAGGTAAAGGTATCAACAACAGTAGCAAGGACAGGCTATGCAGCAGTATAGGATCAAACCGATAAGACAGTAACAGCTACACTACTCTAATGCAAGCAGTAGCAGGAAAGAGTAGGCGGTATCGGAATGATCAAGTGGGTTTTGCTTGCCTGGAAGCACCGCGGAGAAGGATGGGTCGTCAACACCGTAGTCGTACTGGGTAGCATGTCTACCGGAGAGAAGAGGGGGAAGAAACAATACATATAAAGCAAATAGATGCAGCATGATGCATGACATGGTAATAAGTGGTGCTAGATGTGACCTAACGTAGTACAATGCGATACAGGTGAAGGGGGAAAACATCCGGGAATGCTTTCCCGAAGTTTGGCATTTTTCGGTCAGATGAAATGGAGGGGACGGTTCCATGTTCGCTATGATAGAGACATGTGACAGACGGACAAAGGGCATATTCGGATTCATCATATTTTTCCGAGCAACTTTCTTGTATAAATTATTTTCATCCGAGTTACGGATTATTTTATATTATTTTCCAAAATTTTAATCAATTTTTGAAATTATTTTAATTCAAAAATAAATGCAAATTGCTATGTGCACCCAGCTCTGTGTACACAGAAGTGTACACAAAGGCTGACATGTGGGTCCAGGGGGTCCCAGTTGACTAGTCAAACTTTGACTGGTCAACACGGAGAGGGCCCCCCTGTCATTGACTGTTTTAACTAACCTAACAATTTAATTAACTAAACTAGGTAATTATGCTAGGTTAATTAAGATAATTAATTAAATTACAAATTAATTAATTAATTTTATTAATATTGTTCATTTATTTTATTTTATTCATTATTATTATTTAATACATTTTTTATTTTCTTTATTTCCGTTCTCAGGGGCGTGGGCCCCAGTGGACAGTGGCCCTTAGGCCAACAGGGGGCGGGCGGTTAACGGGCGCGGGCGCCGGAGCCGGGCGCCGAACCCGGGCGGCAGCCAGCCGGGGCCGCGGCGAGCTGCAGGGGGCGGCGGCAGCAGCGAGGAGAGGCGCGGCGAGCGGAGCGGCGCAGGGCAGCAGCTGTAGCAGCTGCAGTAGCGGGGCGAGCGGGGATGCGCGGCAAGCGGAGGGCTGCAGCGGCCGCGGGCACCGACGAGCAGGGCTCGGGCGGAGCGCGGCCAAAGGGCGCGGGGCAGGAGAGGTCGGGGCGCGAGGCGGGCGCAGTGGTGCGCGAGCACGCGGCGAGGGGCACGGCCACGCGCGCGGCAGGGGATAACACAGGGTTGCCGGCGCGGGGCGAGCGCGGGCGGGCACGCGCGTGGGGCGCGGCCGTCGTGGAGCGAAGCGCGGCGGGGCACGGGGAACGGGACGCGGGCGCGGCGACAGAGGGGAAAGGGGGGAGACGGGGTGGCGCGGCTCACCCCCATTGCAGGGGTACGCCGGCGAGGCTCGGTGAAGCCGCTGGGGGAGACGAGGATGACGGCGGACGGCGAAGTGGCGAGGCGACGGCGTCGGGGCGGCGGCGTCCAGATCGGGGAGGGGACGTGGGAGGGAGAGTGGGGATTGGGGGAGGATTAGGGTTTGGGGGGTTTTGGTGGAGAGGCCATATAGGCCAGGGGCGTAGGTGGGCCGGCCAGCTGGGTCAGCTGGGCCGAGGCCTAGTGGGGGCTTTTATTTTTCCTTTTTATTTTTGGTTTTTCTTTTATTTATTTTACTTTTACTGTTTTATTTTATTTTTCAATTTATTTTAGTTTTATAAAATATAAAAGTAGTACCTAAATTAGTATTACTAAATATACCACTGCCACAATAATTTTGGCATGTAAATAAAATAGTTTGTAATTTTATAATTTTAAAAAGGCCTTTAATTAATTGTTTTAGCTGTTGTTTTGATTATTTTAGGACATTTAAATATATTATAAAAATATGGTATCTCCACCATAATTACCTATGAATTATTTTGCCACATTTTGAACACTTTAGTTTTGACATTTTGAAAACTTTAAATTTTGACTTTAATTTAAATTGGAATTTGAATCGTGTTTGAATCAAAGTGAGGTTTAGCAATAGTAAAAGTGATGACATGGCACCATTAACATGGTATTATTGTAGCTTAATTATCCGGGCGTCACAATTCTCCTCCACTACAAGAAATCTCGTCCGGAGATTTAAGAGGTGGAGTAAGGGGGAAAGTTTTGGTTACGAAGTTCTAACGGATCTTCTCGTCCTTGGTTGCTCTTCTCGAAGAAGTTGATCGCTCTCGTTGATGTCTTCATTTCTCTACTTCAGGTCATCACGTTGAAGTCGTCATCCTTTCTTCGTGAACTCCAACATACTTACGAAAAGGATAAGGGGTAACTTTGGAAGAATGGACCTCTACCAGGTTGCTTATCTGGTAGATAACATCAGGGAAGGTGGCGGAAAGTAACTCTCGCATTGAAACTTAAGAAATGTCGAGAGCAAAGTAAGATGGTACCATGAGAAGTTTCAAGCGGGCAAGCAATTGTTCGATGCCTAATCAGAAGGTGAAAGGGGTTCAGAGCAACGAAAATAATTATTGCGTTGGATGCTATAGTAGATCTCTAGTGAGGTGGCTCGTGTTTCACACACGAAGCTAAACGTGAGGAATAACTTTGGAAACAGGGAGGTGTACAGGAGAGTCAGGTTTTGACCCTGTGGAACTATGGGTTATGGGCCCACCATGTGGGTTAAAAGTAGAAAGAGGGGTGACATCTTGCACGGTTATGATCGCAAGGTATGTCAGAGGATAGCCTGTCAGATATGTTGGCAACAACGTTGGTACCAAGGGCGAGGGACGAAGAGAACCATTTTCGTGCTCGTTTAGATGAGGCGGACCAATAGGCAAAGTTCTCGTCCATCGGTGGTTACCGGAATGTTATCAACAATAGTAACAGGGTCTTACTGACAGAGTTGTACACCAAGGTGTTTACATAAGCAGGAGAATATTACTGTTTATATCATAAATATCACAAGAAAGGTTAAACAAAACAATGGAAAGGAAGATGGGATTATCAGATTAAACAGAACAATGGAAAGGAAAATGTGTTTAAACACATATTTCAGGGGTATATCCTGACGAAGACATGTACCTAGGGTAGGGTAATAGGCCTGACCTAGACACCCTTACCCGAGGACACTGCCCTAAGGCCAAGGACATTCAAAGGATAGCACCATCTGCCGACTGAAATTGCCACAGGGTGCAACACACTCGACCAACAGTTCACTCGGATAACCCAATACCATTCGACCAGGGTGTACTCACTCGACCACACCAGAAACCACTCGGAAGACAGAAGATCTAAGGTCACTCAGGATGGCAAGGGTCAGGCGTTCACTCCATAGTCTTAATGATCATTTATTTGCCTTTATTGCTGGCGTTATCAATAACGTCCTGTCTTTATAGACATTGAAACCCTTGTAACGTGGGACGGTTGGGGTCCTAGTGCACTATATATAAGCCACCCCCCTCCTCAGGCACAAGGGTTTGCACCCCCTGTAACTTCACGCATAAGTCAATCGACCGAGCCTCCGGGCACCGAGATGTAGGGCTATTACTTCCTCCGAGAAGGGCCTGAACTCGTAAATCTTGCGTGCACAACCTCACCATAGCTAGGATCTTGCCTCCTCATACCTACCCCCCATTTTACTGTCAGACTTAGAACCACGACAGTTGGCGCCCACCGTGGGGCTGGTGTCTTAGCGACTTTCCGGTGATGTTGCGATTTTTTCCGATTCCCATCATCATGGTTTCGGGTGGAGGTTTGGCTGAGGGCCACGAGATCCGTCTCGGCGCGCTCGTCTTCATCGCCGATGACTCCGCCTGGCTGCAGGAGGCCCCCCTCGACGTCGAGACGTTCCCCGTCCGCGGGGCGACGCACTTTCGCACATGTGTCCCCGGCGTCCTTCTGCGGCAGCCGTCGACCCAATATCGGTCGTTTCCTACTGCGTCTTCGTTCCCCGCTGTTCGCCGTCGCAAGCGATCTGGTCGATCGCGGCTTCAGCGGTGGGTGAAGCATGCAGTGGCACGTCAATCGGTCACCCCTCAAGTCGCGGCAATCGAGCCCGATGAATCTCTCTACGGCCTGTTCGATCTGTCGACTGGCTCCGTCGAGACCCTGTCCGAGTGCGACAGCAGTGATCCTGCGGCGAAAGTCCTGATGGTCGACACGCCGCGTAGCCCACCTGGCATGCGTCGCAACGGAGGCGGCGACGGCGGTGGCGATCCGTCGCGTGTTCACGAGGAATACCACCCCGAAACCCTCTCTTCACAGCGGAGGGAGGAACTTCACCGCCGTAACGAGGAAGCACTCCACACGCCCATCGTTGGAGAGACCTCTGAGGCTTGGGCCTTGGAGGCAGCGCGCTTGGCCACTTTGGCTGAACGCACTCGACTGGAAAATCTTCAGCATGCACTCGACGAACGTGCTCGGCAGCGGATTCCTGAGTCCAGTCGATGGCGGCAATTGTTCCCTCCTGAACCTCAGGTATACCGCACTCCGATTCAGAATCTTGCAGCCGCAGCTCGTATAGCAGAATCCATCCAGCCATCCCAGTCAGAAGCTGGACGAGGTTTGATGCAGATCCGGGCTCTGCTCCGGGCGGCAGGAGACCAAAACACTGCAGTATCACAGTCGCGTGACATAATCCATAGCAGATCTGTGGTGGCTGACACAGTTCAGTTGGCTCACAGCCCAAGATCGCCTCCGCGGCGTGAGGGGCGGGTGCATCGCCAGGATCAGCACTTGGGTCGGATCCACGAGCAGTACAATCATCGACTCGGCCGTGATGACCGCCGTCAAACGCCTACACCCCCTCCGAGAAGCGGATCATATGTGCCCCGGCACTATGATGACAGGTGCCCGTACAGCGGAGGGCGGAGGACGCCGGTCGACCCAAGAGAGCCAGGGTTTGATGCGAGGTCAATTTTAGTGCAAGGTTTGGTCTCAGGAACCGAGCACACAGAGAGGGGCAAGGCAGGGATCGCCCGAGTGGAAGCAGGATTCATGTTTCGGGTCTCGAGTGTTTTAGCAGAGCTATCAGAGCCACTGAGATCCCCCCAACTTCAGGTTGGCGACTGGGGTTAGTAAGTTCACCGGTGAGTCGAAGCCTGACACTTGGCTGGAAGATTACCGAGTGGCTGTCCAGATCGATGGTGGAAATGATGAGGTAGCTATGAAACACCTTCCTCTCATGCTGGAAGGGTCGGCCAGAGCATGGCTGAATCAGTTGGCTCCAGGCAGTATATTCAGCTGGGAGGAGTTAGCCCGAGTGTTTGTCAGGACATTCGAGGGCACATGCAAACGACCTGCGGGGTTGACAGAATTGCAACATTGTGTGCAGAAGCCGAATGAAACTCTGAGGGATTACATCCAAAGATGGACCACATTACACCACACAGTAGAGAATGTATCTCAACACCAAGCAGTTTGTGCCTTCAAGGAAGGCGTTCGGTATCAAGAGCTTAACTTGAAATTCGGTCGGACAGGAGATATGTCTCTGACCCGAATGATGGAAATAGCCACCCGGTACGCTAATGGTGAAGAAGAGGACCGACTCCGCAGTGGGAAGGGCAAGTCAGTCGCCCAAGACACCGGAGTGGGTCGGAAGCAGAAACGCAAAGCCGAGCCAGCAGGTCCAGGTGAAGCTGCAGTTGTAACTCAAGGGAAATTCAAGGGGAAGCCCAAGGGACCCTAGATCCCCAAGAAGGTGAAAGATCAGGCTGGGAACGATGTGTTGGACTTGCCATGTCACATTCACACCAAGAAGGATGAAGAGGGAAATCTGATTTATCCCAAACATACCACTCGACAATGTCGGCTCCTGATCCAGCAGTTCCGAGAGAAACAACCCAATGAAAAGGAAAAAGAGTCTGACAAGGATGGTGATCAGGAAGAAGATGATGACGGTTTCCCTAACGTCAATTCCACTTTGATGATTTTTGCTGACATTGAGAGTAAAAGTCGACTGAAAGTCATCAACAGAGAGGTAAACTTGGTTGCTCCGGCAACAACGACATATTTGAAATGGTCAAAGACTCCCATCACATTCGACCAATCTGACCACCCACCGCACGTCGCCACCCCCGGGAGGCAAGCGTTGGTGGTCGACCCGGTCGTTGGGGGCACCCGACTGACCAAAGTCTTGATGGATGGTGGCAGCGGCTTGAACATTTTGTATGCAGAGACTCTTCGTGGGATGGGCATTCCGATGTCCAGGCTCAGTGAGAGCAACATGCGGTTCCACAGTGTCATTCCAGGGAAGAAAGCTGATTCACTCGGACAGATCACTCTTGACGTGGTTTTCGGTGACTCAAAGAATTACCGCAAGGAGAAGCTGACATTTGAAGTTGTGGATTTTCACAGTGCCTATCATGCTATTCTGGGCAGAACTGCATATGCCCGTTTCATGGCTCGACCATGTTACGTGTACCTCAAGCTGAAGATGCCTGGCCCCAAGGGCGTGATCACGGTCACTGGCAATCGGCAACGAGCAGAAGAGTGCCTCCAGA
Source organism: Thinopyrum elongatum (assembly GCA_011799875.1). Lineage (NCBI taxonomy): Eukaryota > Viridiplantae > Streptophyta > Magnoliopsida > Poales > Poaceae > Thinopyrum > Thinopyrum elongatum. Next base: position 362,369,583 of record CM022299.1, read on the forward strand.
AGGGCTCTAAGATTGCCGATGAACAGATGGCAGCGATTGAAATAGAAGAATATAAGAAGACTGCAGATCCGAGTGATTTGTTGCGCGCTAAGAAGCCTGCTTCCGAGTCTGCATTTTAGTCGTCCGGTGAAACAAAGCTTGTTCACATTCACCCGACCGATCCCAGTGCTGCACCGACTCATATCTCAACAACACTCGACAGCAAATAGGAAGAAGCGCTCATCCAGTTCCTCCGTGAGAACTAGGACATCTTCACATGGAAGCCATCTGACATGCCGGGTGTAGCCAGGGGGCTTGCTGAGCACCGTTTACGAGTCGATCCAAAGGTAAAACTCATGAAAGAGCACCTCCGTCGGTCCGCTGCGGAGAAGAGAAAGGCAATCGACAAAGAGGTGGCTCGGCTTTTGGCAGCTGAGTTCATCCGCGAGATTTACCACTCCGAGTGGCTCGCCAATGTCGTCATGGTTCCCAAGAAGGACGATTCACTCCGTATGTGCATTGATTTCAAGCATATCAATCAGGCCTGCCCGAAAGATCATTTTCCTCTCCCCCGCATCGATCAGATAGTCGACTCAACTGCGGGATGTGAACGATTGTCCGTCCAGGATGCATATTCCGGGTACCATCAGATCCGTCTGTATGGACCTGACGAAATAAAAACAGCTTTTATCACCCCATTCGGGTGCTTTTGCTATGTCACCATGCCCTTTGGTCTTAAGAATGCTGGTGCCACATTCATGCGCATGATACAGAAGTGCCTGCTAACTCAAATCAGTCGGAACGTGGAAGCATACATGGATGACATTGTGGTTAAATCGTGTAAAGGTTCCGACCTGCTGACTGACCTTGCTGAAACCTTTGCCAATTTGAGAAGATATGATATCAAGCTTAATCCGTCGAAGTGTACATTTGGAGTTCCAGGTGGAAAGTTACTCGGTTTCCTCGTTTCCGAACGTGGGATCGATGCAAACCCAGAGAAAGTTGGTGCAATCCTCCGAATGAAACGCCCTGTGCGTGTACACGACGTTCAGAAGCTTACTGGTTGTTTGGCCGCTTTGAGTCGATTCATGTGACGACCCCGGCTTAATCGTGCACTAACCATACACGCAAATGCGCACGATCAAGCCTAAGGACTCACTTGAAGATATCACAACACAACTCTAAAACATAAATAAAGTCATACAAGCTTAATATTACAAGCCAGGGCCTCGAGGGCTCGAATACATAGCTCGATGGCATACAAGTGTCAGCAGAAGCGTCAGATATCTGAGTACAGATATATTACAAAGAGAGAGAGAGATAAGCCTTCACAGAGGCGGGGTAAAATAAAATACTACGATCGAAAGGCGTAGGCCTCCTGCCCTGGACCCTCCGATCCTACTCCTGGTCGTCAAACGGCTCCTCGTAGTAGTAGTACTCGCCAGGCGGGTAGTAGTACTGGTCGTCGGCTGGGGCGTCTGGCTCAGAGGCTCCGTCGTCTGGTGGCATCAAATGGACTATGGGGGAAAAAGAAAGTAAAGCAAACGTGAGTACTCATCCGAAGTACTCAGCAAGCAAGGATCTACACTACATATGCAACATTGTCAAAGGAATGGCTGTATAAGTGGACTGGGCTGCAAAAAGGCCAGAATAGAGGGGGAAGCCTAGTCCTATCGAAGACTAGCATCTTCAACAATCTTCGACAGTCTTGCAGCAATAGAAGAGAACAGATGAACATAATGTAAAGTAGTAGTAGTAGTATCATCAACCTCGACCTGAGATCCTTTCTCGACTCCCTGCGAGAAAGCAATCCCAGAGCCGTACTATCCAGTTCTCATCACATGTTCTAGTTGTACCGATCGGGATACAACTCCGAGTGTCCGTTACCGTAGGACAGGCTATCGATAGAAGTTTCTTCCCTGCAGGGGTGCACCAACTTACCCACCACGCTCGCTTAACTCCGGTCGGACACACTTTTCTGGGTCATGCCCGGCCTCGGCTAAGCAACACGCCGCAACCCGACCTAGGCTTATAAGAGAGGTCAGCACGCCGGACTAAACCTATGCCCCCAGGGGTCTTGGGCCATCGCCCCGGGAACTCCTGCACGTTACGGGGCCACCGAGAGCAGACCTAGCAATCCCTTATACAAGCGCGGTTGCGTTCCCAGTCCAACTCGGCGTGCGCTGCTCCTTACTGATGTCAAACAAGCTTCGGCTGATGTATACGATGCTGAACGCCCATACTATGCCCACGTGATGGTTAGTGCTATCGGGCCAGAGGCCCCTCGGATCAAATATCCAAACCGTAGTGGATTAGGAGCGCGCGGTAACGAGCAGAGACTCACGATCAATGTGACCCCGTCGCCCCGTCTCGAGGACTTGCGGCAAGGGCTAAGAATGCCCGGCCACGCCTCGTAGTTATCTCGCGGGCACCATCCAGGTCAACCCGACTCCACATCACTTCGCATTAAGCTCGCGCGGGTACCCCTCAGGGCCGACCCGTCTTTAGTATCATGGTTCATAGTCAAGTCATAATATCCAATGTAACTGTGTGTCTGACACCGAAGGGAACCCTGAGGAATCACCCTCGATGGAATTCCCGCTCGATGTTATCATCAAGGTGAACGAAGGAGGAATCACCCTCGAGGTCCACACTTGAGGAGTTGCGCGACGATGTCGTTATCGGGGGTGGTGTAGGAGGAATCACCCTCGCTTACCACGACCGAGTAACTAACCTACAAGGTTAACATCAGAAGTGCTGACGAGGTATCACCCTCGGCACTCGACGGTAACCCAGTAGTGTCGGCAACTAAAGGGGGAAGTGACGTGCGGTGCCGGCACCTGGTCTTCAATCCCGATAGTCGGGTCTTCTGACATCCAGCGGGGTAGTCGGGATCAAGTGGGGGTCTCTGTCGTGTCTCTACCCAGCCTATACTAAACAGTCTAGGATAACCAGTAAGGTAACAAGGCAGGGTACAAAAATCAGGCTATGCAGCAGATATAGGAAAACAGTAGCAGTAGCAGTTCTAATGCAAGCATAAGAGAGAAGAGAATAGGCGATATAGGCATGCTCAAAATGGGGGTGCTTGCCTGTTTGCTCTGGGGCAAGGGCAAGGTCGCCTGTGGTGTCGTCGGGGACGTAGTCATACTCCTGAGCTGCGTCTGCCTCGGGAGCTACGTCAACGTCGGGGTCTACTGAGAGAGAAGAGGGGGAAGAAACAGGTAAACATAATGCAAACAAATGCAATACGGTGCGTGTGATGCTATGATGCAGTGCAGGGTTGTCTAAATATGCATCTAAATCATTTTAGTTATTTTTAGGATTATTCTGGGATTTATTTACCGAAGTGTGTGCATTATTCATCTGCCGAATTACGGGTCCGGAGTTATGAGTTCTTCTGCGTAGGGGGTTCCGATAAAGAAACGGACGGCACGATCAGACTCGTCTCGTCGTTCTGAGCAACTTTCATGTTTTAACTTTTTCGATCTGAGCTACGGTTTAAAAGTTATGAATTTCTAAAGTTTATTTGAATTTCTGGAATTAAATTTATTAACAGAAAAGGAATTATGATGTCAGCATGAGGTAATGCTGACATCAGCAAGTCAACAGTCGGCTGACCAGTCAAACATGACATGTGGGTCTAGTGGGACCCACATGTCAGCCTTTGTTACTTTAACAGTGAATTAATCTATTTAAACGAGTTAATTAGGGAGTGGGCCCCATATGTCAGTGTCTAGATTAGGTTAATTATTTAAATTAATTTTAGATAACAGTTAACTATGTTAATTAATCGAAAGGGCCCACGTGTCAGCGTCATTAGGGAACAGTAAGTGCGTTGACCGGGGTCAACGCGGTCAAACGGCGGCCTGGGCCCACTGGGCAGTGTCTGTGGGTGGACCCCACGCCGGTGCCACGTCGGAGTCGCCGGAACTTCGCCGCCGACGACCCGAAAAGCGGCGGCGAGGCACGAACATCGCCGGAAAACGGTTGTGGCGCACCGTTTCGCGTGTTTTCACTTGCGTTCGGAAGCGGGCGAGTTCGCGCGTCGAGCAGTACCACCGGTTGGACTAGGGGGAGGCCAGAACGTCGCCGGCGACCACGGGCGGCGGAGGAGTATTCGGGTGCGATCGGAGTAGCGGCCTCGGGATGCTTTTCGAGCGAGCTAGCTAGCTAGGGTGAAGCATGGGTTCCCCAGAAGCACGCCCGTGCCCGTGGTTCGTTCAATGGTCAAGTGCAGCGACGACGGCGAGCTCCGTGGCGGAGTACGGTTCGGCCGGTAATGGCGACGACGCGTGCGACTAGCCGGAGAGCTCGGGGAGGGAGATGGAGAGAGGCGGTGGCTCACCGAGCGGCACAAGTTGGCCCGTGGCGGTTTTGTAGCTGCAGAGGAGGTCGAGGTCGCCGGAATTCATCGCGGTGGCCGGAGATGGGGATGGAGACGAACGGCGACCGCACGGCTCCCCGGTCTCGCCTGAGTTCACCAGAAGAAGAGGGAGACCGCGGTGAGTCCACCGGACTTGTCAGAGAGGCAGACGGGCGCCGGTGGCCGCGTCGAAGCACGGCGCGCGGCGTCGGTTCCGCCCAGGCAGAGGGGAAGGGGAGGGGAATGGGCGTGCGTGAGGGAGAGAGGAAGAGGTGAGTGGCAAGGGCGGCCAGGGGGAACGGCTCAGGGTGAGCTTATCCCCTCGCCCCACCTGCTCCTGCCGCGGTGGCGAGCGGTGACCGGTGCGGGCGCGCTCGCCCATGGAGACGATGACACGGAGGGGAGGAAGGACGACGGGCAGGTGGGAGTGGGCTGGGCCAGCGCGGCCCAGTCGCCAGGTAAGTGGCCTCTGGCCCCTTTTCCTTTAGTTCTTTTTCTGTTTTCTTTTATTTGATTAACAGAGAGGAGTAACAGAATATTTGGGCACACTATTCACCTTGGGAAAATATGGAAAGTGTCCCATTAATTCACTGGTGAGTTTAGACAGTGCCACAAATATTTTGGAGGCAATTGGAATAGTTTTAATATTTTTTTGAAATTGAATGAGGTGAGTTAAATGCTGCTGGACTACTGTTGTAAATGTCCAGGGGCATTTTTGGAGTTTATATGAAGTTGGTTTCAATTTTATAAATGCCTTGGGAATATTTGCAACATCATGAACAATTTTGTTTGGTTGATTGAAGAAATAAATATTTGACTTGCAATTTGAATTTTGATTTGAAGTTAAATTATTTTCTAATACAATTTTGTTAGAATGATCATGATGACATGGCAGGTTAAGTAGCTTAACCAGAGTGGAGTAACCTAGGGATGTTACAAGTCTCCTCCACTACAAGAAATCTCGTCCCGAGATTTTAGTGGGGAAATAAGGAGTAACTTCGGGAGAACTGATCCTTATAGGATCGATTAGCTGGTGGACAATTCAGGGAATGCGGCAAAAGTCTCTCTCGAGTTGAACTTAGAAAACATCGAGAGCAAAATATGAAGGTTCAATAAGAAGTATCAATCGAATGGACATTCAATCGATACCTGAACAAAGTGTGAACAGGGGTCCAAGGTATCGAGGGTAGATCGTCTCTCGAGGGGTGACTCGGTTTAATACACATAGTCAAGAGTAAGAGGGTACTTCGGAATCAAAGATGTGCAGGAGAGTCAGGTTCCGATCCTGTGGAACTGTGGGTTATGGGCCCACCATGTGGGCTAAAAATAGGAAGGACGGTGTCGTCTTGCACGATCCGTTAAGCAAGGCATGTCAGAGGATAGCCTGTCAGTTATGTTGGCAATAACGCTGGTACCAAGGGCGAGGGACGAAGAGAACCATTTTCCTGCTCGTTGAACGAGGCGGACCAAAAGGCAAAGTTCTTGTCCATCGGTGGTTACCGGAATGTCATCAACAATAGTAACAGGATCTCACAGTCAAAGCTGATGACCGAGGTGTTTTATAAGCAGGGAATTATTTGTGCTTATATCATGGAGAGCACAAGGAAGGTTAAACAAAACAATGGAAAGGAAAATTGTGTTTTCACACAAGTATTGGGAGTATATTCTGTCCTAGGAAAAGCGGAACAGGACATACATGATGGGACAGCAAGTTCCAAATCATTTAGATAGAGGGGCGATGGAAGAATCATGGTATTTCCCATACAACGGTGTTTGGATAATTGATCGAGACACATTTGGCAATATGCTTCCAATGTTCATGCTGGAGTTCGGAATAACACAGTCATGCTTCGAGGCAGCAATGATATGGTGTCAAGTAAAGATTGGGTTTGAAGATCTCAAGAGATACCGAGAAACAATTAAAAGGGCATCTCGGGACGTAGGGGATAACCAAACACAACCAGGTTTGTGTTGGTCGAATGTCAAGGATGTCATCGATGATATCACAAATCATCGAGGGGCAGGGATGGTATTTCACATTATGAATTCAAGTGATAATCTGAAAGAAAACAAAATATTGATGATGATCACGACAATTTTTGTCGAGAGGCTTTATGAAGATGCCATCGAACAGTGACGACATCAACTGAAAGGAATGATGAAGCGAAAGGTTATTGGAACCACAGATATGACACAAGCTCGAAGTCAAGCTTGTTGCTCGAGGTGAAATGATAAGATGAGGAGGATCGACGTAAGCTTCGCTCATCGTCGGAAGTTGTTCTCCGGGAAGAAGAACCAGGTAGCACAGTTAAAATTTAGCACGGTATAGATATAGCCAATCAGGCTAGAAATGATGTGATAGGGTATTAAACTTCCTAGTAGCAAGTACTAGGGGTAATACCGGAAGGTAAGTCAGAGTAGAGGTTGGACGGGGAAAATGATTTGTAGAGGATAAGAATTTTAACTTATCTGGAAAATGAAATCAAGGAGGAAATATGGTCGGAACCATGTTTGCAAAGGATCAATTCTTAGATACAAGATGAACTAGTACCAAGGAAATAACTATATATATACACACACACACACACACACACACACACACACACATATATATATATATATATATATATATATATATATATATATATATATATATATATATTCGAGCAGCTTTCATGATAAGTTCTACATCGGGTCCATGGGCATGAACACAAGGTTCAAGGTCGACTCCCACTTCTTCAATGCATAACCTTTCATTCACTTCTCGTTTTCGAAGAAATTGTAGTGCTGAGATTTTATCTGGTGAAGCACCAGAAGAGTTTGACTCGCATAACCTTCGAGTTCACACGAATTAGAGAAAGCATAGGTTCAACCCTTCGGGACATTTTACGAATCCATACAACCAAATGCCAAAGCAAGGGATGCGAACTGAAAGCAGAGTATCGGAATCAAAGCGGGTGATACAATGTATCAAAGGTATTGGGTAACGGGGGATAACTATCAAGGTTATGGAATATGGAGGATACTATCAGATAATGTTCCACCAAAAGATCTGGCGGGCCGCAAAAGACAAGATTGTGAGTATCGGCAATCAATCAGATGAAGAAGGGATGCAAAGGCATCGGATTATAGAAACACCAAAATAATTTGGCGCTTAAGCACAAAGGGGTTACGATTCTCAAGACGAAGGATCAGAAGCAGAAGCTTTAATCAAAGGATGAGTAAGTTGGATAGAACTAGATGGGCAACCATTTGCAACTTGACTGGCCGAGTTCCAGCTCATCTCCGAAATGATGTCTGAGCCAGAAGGATGAATTAGTAGGGAAGAACTGATGATTGCAAGTATTTGCACACATGTTGAATCAATGGGATCGAAATGATAATGACAAGGGATATCAACAACAATTACTTGACATATGGAGCTAACCATAATATAAGCTAGGAAGAATTTCAGTAGTAGTAGGATGCATGGGATTCTCGGAAGATCAGATGATATTTCAAAGTGTTTTAGGAATCACAGAAACAACTGGGGATGATCGGATCCCCGGTACTATGAGTAATTAACCGCAGTGCGAAAGAAACTGCACCGCAGTAGGTTCAAAGGATTCTCGGTTTAACGAGGAGTATTACGGGGTACCTCGTACAGGCATGATTGACTGGCCATGATGATACAACGGCAAGGATGTGTAGATATCCACGGGGATTATCGGTGTTAGTAAACTGCAAAAGCAGTGGGTAAAGGGGTCTCGGAAAACTTCAGGAAGTATCTTCGAAGCCTTCTGCTGATGTCACGTCATCTTCTGGAATGAGGGGGCTCTCCGGGAGAAAATGGTTACGAGATCCTAATGTCGGAGTTAGTAAAATCTTTAACCCGAATAGGAGAGAGATCAGAGTCCCAGAGTATAGACGAGGAATAAAAGATCCTAATACCACCCAATTGGCGACGTGGGCCCGTAAGCCACACAGCCAAGTTAGTAAAACAGTTTTGGACCACTAGACTCAACTTCGGCCAAGGAATTGGGAAGGGGGATACCAAGGGGCAGTCGGCTCTGATACCAACCTGTGACGACCCCGGCTTAATTGTGCACTAACCATACACGCAAATGCGCACGATCAAGCCTAAGGACTCACTTGAAGATATCACAACACAACTCTAAAACATAAATAAAGTCATACAAGCTTAATATTACAAGCCAGGGCCTCGAGGGCTCGAATACATAGCTCGATGGCATACAAGTGTCAGCGGAAGCGTCAGATATCTGAGTACAGATATATTATAAAGAGAGAGAGAGATAAGCCTTCACAGAGGCGGGGTAAAATAAAATACTACGATCGAAAGGCGTAGGCCTCCTGCCCTGGACCCTCCGATCCTACTCCTGGTCGTCAAACGGCTCCTCGTAGTAGTAGTACTCGCCAGGCGGGTAGTAGTACTGGTCGTCGGCTGGGGCGTCTGGCTCAGAGGCTCCGTCGTCTGGTGGCATCAAATGGAATATGGGGGAAAAAGAAAGTAAGGCAAACGTGAGTACTCATCCGAAGTACTCAGCAAGCAAGGATCTACACTACATATGCAACATTGTCAAAGGAATGGCTGTATAAGTGGACTGGGCTGCAAAAAGGCCAGAATAGAGGGGGAAGCCTAGTCCTATCGAAGACTAGCATCTTCAACAATCTTCGACAGTCTTGCAGCAATAGAAGAGAACAGATGAACATAATGTAAAGTAGTAGTAGTAGTATCATCAACCTCGACCTGAGATCCTTTCTCAACTCCCTGCGAGAAAGCAATCCCAGAGCCGTACTATCCAGTTCTCATCACATGTTCTAGTTGTACCGATCGGGATACAACTCCGAGTGTCCGTTACCGTAGGACAGGCTATCGATAGAAGTTTCTTCCCTGCAGGGGTGCACCAACTTACCCACCACGCTCGCTTAACTCCGGTCGGACACACTTTTCTGGGTCATGCCCGGCCTCGGCTAAGCAACACGCCGCAACCCAACCTAGGCTTATAAGAGAGGTCAGCACGCCGGACTAAACCTATGCCCCCAGGGGTCTTGGGCCATCGCCCCGGGAACTCCTGCACGTTACGGGGCCACCGAGAGCAGACCTAGCAACCCCTTATACAAGCGCGGTTGCGTTCCCAGTCCAACTCCGCGTGCGCTGCTCCTTACTGACATCAAACAAGCTTCGGCTGATGTATACGACGCTGAACGCCCATACTATGCCCACGTGATGGTTAGTGCTATCGGGCCAGAGGCCCCTCGGATCAAATATCCAAACCGTAGTGGATTAGGAGCGCGCGGTAACGAGCAGAGACTCACGATCAATGTGACCCCGTCGCCCCGTCTCGAGGACTTGCGGCAAGGGCTAAGAATGCCCGGCCACGCCTCGTAGTTATCTCACGGGCACCATCCAGGTCAACCCGACTCCACATCACTTCGCATTAAGCTCGCGCGGGTACCCCTCAGGGCCGACCCGTCTTTAGTATCATGGTTCATAGTCAAGTCATAATATCCAATGTAACTGTGTGTCTGACACCGAAGGGAACCCTGAGGAATCACCCTCGATGGAATTCCCGCTCGATGTTATCATCAAGGTGAACGAAGGAGGAATCACCCTCGAGGTCCACACTTGAGGAGTTGCGCGACGATGTCGTTATCGGGGGTGGTGTAGGAGGAATCACCCTCGCTTACCACGACCGAGTAACTAACCTACAAGGTTAACATTAGAAGTGCTGACGAGGTATCACCCTCGGCACTCGACGGTAACCCAGCAGTGTCGGCAACTAAAGGGGGAAGTGACGTGCGGTGCCAGCGCCTGGTCTTCAATCCCGATAGTCGGGTCTTCTGACATCCAGCGGGGTAGTCGGGATCAAGTGGGGGTCTCTGTCGTGTCTCTACCCAGCCTATACTAAACAGTCTAGGATAACCAGTAAGGTAACAAGGCAGGGTACAAAAATCAGGCTATGCAGCAGATATAGGAAAACAGTAGCAGTAGCAGTTCTAATGCAAGCATAAGAGAGAAGAGAATAGGCGATATAGGCATCCTCAAAATGGGGGTGCTTGCCTGTTTGCTCTGGGGCAAGGGCAAGGTCGCCTGTGGTGTCGTCGGGGACGTAGTCGTACTCCTGAGCTGCGTCTGCCTCGGGAGCTACGTCAACGTCGGGGTCTATCGAGAGAGAAGAGGGGGAAGAAACAGGTAAACATAATGCAAACAAATGCAATACGGTGCGTGTGATGCTATGATGCAGTGCAGGGTTGTCTAAATATGCATCTAAATCATTTTAGTTATTTTTAGGATTATTCTGGGATTTATTTACCGAAGTGTGTGCACTATTCATCTGCCGGATACGGGTCCGGAGTTACGAGTTCTTCTGCGTAGGGGGTTCCGATAAAGAAACGGACAGCACGATTAGACTCGTCTCGTCGTTCTGAGCAACTTTCATGTTTTAACTTTTTCGATCTGAGCTACGGTTTAAAAGTTATGAATTTCTAAAGTTTATTTGAATTTCTGGAATTAAATTTATTAACAGAAAAGGAATTATGACGTCAGCATGAGGTAATGCTGACATCAGCAAGTCAACAGTCCGCTGACCAGTCAAACATGACATGTGGGTCCAGTGGGACCCACATGTCAGCCTCTGTTACTTTAACAGTGAATTAATCTAATTAAACGAGTTAATTAGGGAGTGGGCCCCATCTGTCAGTGTCTAGATTAGGTTAATTATTTAAATTAATTTTAGATAACAGTTAACTATGTTAATTAATCGAAAGGGCCCACGTGTCAGCGTCATTAGGGAACAGTACGTGCGTTGACCGGGGTCAACGCGGTCAAACGGCGGCCTGGGCCCACTGGGCAGTGTCTGTGGGTGGACCCCACGCCGGTGCCACGTCGGAGTCGCCGGAACTTCGCCGCCGATGACCCGAAAAACGGTGGCGAGGCACGGACATCGCCGGAAAACGGCTGTGGCGCACCGTTTCGCGCGTTTTCACTTGCGTTCGGAAGCGAGCGAGTTCGCGCGTCGAGCAGTGCCACCGGTTGGACCAGCGGGAGGCCGGAACGTCGCCGGCGACCACGGGCGGCGGAGGAGTATTCGGGTGCGATCGGAGTAGCGGCCTCGGGGTGCTTTTCGAGCGAGCTAGCTAGCTAGGGCGAAGCAGGCGTTCCCCAGAAGCACGCCCGTGCCCGTGGTTCGTTCAATGGTCAAGTGCAGCGACGACGGCGAGCTCCACGGCGGAGTATGGTTCGGCCGGTAATGGCGGCGACGCGTGCGACTAGCCGGAGAGCTTGGGGAGGGAGATGGAGAGAGGCGGTGGCTCACCGAGCGGCACAAGTTGGCCTGTGGCAGTTTTGTAGCTGCAGAGGAGGTCGAGGTCGCCGAAATTCGTCGCGGTGGCCGGAGATGGGGATGGAGACGAACGGCGACCGCACGGCTCCCCGGTCTCGCCTGAGTTCACCAGAAGAAGAGGGAGACCGCGGTGAGTCCACCGGACTTGTCAGAGAGGCAGACGGGCGCCGGTGGCCGCGTCGAAGCACGGCGCGCGGCGTCGGTTCTGCCCAGGCAGAGGGGAAGGGGAGGGGAATGGGCGTGCGCAAGGGAGAGAGGAAGAGGTGAGTGGCGAGGGCGACCAGGGGGAACGGCTCGGGGTGAGCTTATCCCCTCGCCCCACCTGCTCCTGCCGCGGTGGCGAGCGGTGACCGGTGCGGGCGCGCTCGCCCACGGAGACGATGACACGGAGGGGAGGAAGGACGACGGGCAGGTGGGAGTGGGCTGGGCCAGCGCGGCCCAGTCGCCAGGTAAGTGGCCTCTGGCCCCTTTTCCTTTAGTTCTTTTTCTGTTTTCTTTTATTTGATTAACAGAGAGGAGTAACAGAATATTTGGGCACACTATTCACCTTGGGAAAATATGGAAAGTGTCCCATTAATTCACTGGTGAGTTTAGACAGTGCCACAAATATTTTGGAGGCAATTGGAATAGTTTTAATATTTTTTTGAAATTGAATGAGGTGAGTTAAATGCTGCTGGACTACTGTTGTAAATGTCCAGGGGCATTTTTGGAGTTTATATGAAGTTGGTTTCAATTTTCTAAATGCCTTGGGAATATTTGCAACATCATGAACAATTTTGTTTGGTTGATTGAAGAAATAAATATTTGACTTGCAATTTGAATTTTGATTTGAAGTTAAATTATTTTCTAATACAATTTTGTTAGAATGATCATGATGACATGGCAGGTTAAGTAGCTTAACCAGAGTGGAGTAACCTGGGGATGTTACAATTCATATCTCACCTCGGTGAAAAGTCATTGCCTCTTTACCGACTGATGAAGAAATCTGATAAGTTCGAGTGGACTCCTGAAGCTGACGCAGCATTTGCAGAGCTCAAAGCCCTGCTTTCCACCCAGCCGGTGCTTGCTGCTCCAATCAGCAAAGATCCTTTTCTGCTTTATATAGCAGCCACTGGACAGGTTGTCAGTACAGTATTCACAGTCGAGCGAGAAGAAGAAGGTAAAACCTACAAGGTTCAACGCCTAGTGTATTATATTTCTGAAGTCTTAACTCCATCCAAGCAGAGATATCCACATTATCAGAAGCTTGTCTATGGAATCTACTTGACCACGAAGAAGGTTGCACATTACTTCTCAGATCATTCGATTACAGTCATCAGCGACGCTCCGTTGTTAGAAATTATGAACAACAGAGATGCAACTGGCCGAGTGGCAAAGTGGGCGATTGAACTCCTTCCGCTGGATATCAAGTTTGAGGCAAAGAAAGTGATCAAGTCTCAAGCGATAGCAGATTTCCTCGTCGAGTGGATTGAACAACAGTTACCGACCCAGATACAGTCGGAACATTGGACTATGTTCTTCGACGGGTCCAAGATGTTGAATGGTTCAGGCGCTGGAGTGGTCCTGGTATCTCCACGAGGCGACAACCTCAGATATGTTCTCCAGATTCACTTTGATTCCTCCAACAATGAAGCTGAATATGAAGCACTCTTGTATGGGTTGCGTATGGCCATTTCACTCAGCGTCCGCCGCCTAATGGTTTACGGTGACTCAGATTTAGTGGTTAATCAAGTGATGAAGGAGTGGGACGTCAGGAGCCAAGCTATGACTGGTTATTGCAATGCGGTGAGAAAGTTAGAAAAGAAGTTTGAAGGGCTAGAGCTCCACCATATACCCCGACTGAAGAATCAAGCAGCTGATGACTTGGCGAAGATAGGATCCAAGCGGGAGCCTATTCCCAGCAATGTGTTTTTGGAGCATATTCACGCACCATCAGTTCAAGAAGATCCCTTCACAGAAGAGCCCCCACAGCCTAAAAGTTCCACTGATCTGACTGAAGTTGAAATCCCAGTTGTGGTCGACTTGATCATGGAAGTTTTGATTGTTATTCCAGATTGGACAGTGCCGTACATCGCATATATTCTCAGGAAAGAGCTTCCAGAGGATGAAGAAGAGGCTCGCCAGATTGTCCGTCGATCCAAAGCCTTCACAGTAATGGGGGAGCAACTCTATAGAGAAAGTGTCACTGGGGTCGTTCAGAAATGCATCACTCCGGAAGAAGGCCGAATGATCCTCGATGATATTCACTCGAGAGCCTGTGGTCACCATGCGTCTTCTCGGGCCATCGTGGCCAAAGCGTATCGAGCAGGGTTTTATTGGCCGCGGGCAAATGAGATGGCAAAGGAGATAATTGACAAATGTGAGGGCTGTCAGTTCTACTCCAACATGTCACACAAACCCGCTTCAGACCTGAAGACCATTCCACTTGTCTGGCCATTCGTTGTTTGGGGTTTGGATATGGTGGGACCTCTGAAGACTGGCAGGAGTGGTTTCACCCATGTGCTTGTAGCAGTCGACAAGTTCACCAAGTGGATCGAAGCTAAACCTATCAAAAACCTGGATGCAAGTACTGCGGTCAGCTTCATCAGAGGGTTAACATTTAGATATGGAGTCCCACACAGCATCATCACGGATAATGGGTCGAACTTTGATTCTGATGAGTTTCGAGCTTTCTGTGCATCCCAAGGTACTCGGGTCGACTATGCTTCAGTCGCCCACCCTCAGTCGAATGGACAGGCAGAAAGAGCAAACGGTTTGATTCTCAAAGGTCTGAAACCTCGATTGATGCGCGACCTCAAGCATGCGGCCGGCGCTTGGGTAGATGAGCTACCGTCAGTCCTTTGGGGATTAAGAACAACACCAAATCGGTCGACTGGTTGAACCCCCTTCTTCATGGTCTATGGGGCTGAGGCTGTGCTGCCGAGTGACTTGCTTCACAATGCGCCCCGAGTAGAACTTTTTTCAGAAGCTGAAGCAGAACGAGCTCGAGAAGATGCTGTTGATCTTCTGGAAGAAGAAAGAGAGATGGCCTTGATCCGATCGACCATTTATCAGCAAGACCTTCGTCGATTATATGCCAGAAATGTGAAGGGTCGAGCATTTCAGGAAGGGGACCTTGTGCTCCGAGTGGACCAGCAATGGCCTCACAATCTTGCGCCCGCTTGGGAAGGTCCCTTCATCGTCACCAAGGTGCTCCACAATGGAGCGTATCACCTCTACAATGTGGAGCATAATAAAGACGAGCCACGCGCTTGGAATGCGAAGCTACTCCGCTGTTTTTATACTTAAGTGTTCAGACTGATGAGATGTAATAAAGAGTACCTTTCAGTTCGTTTATCAAAGACATGGTTTTACAGTCTCCTAAATGATTGTTGTTACTAATACATGTGTCCAAAATCAACCAGTGGGTGGCTTAGCCGCGAATCCGATTCGCCTAAGTTTGTAAAATCCTACCGAGTGATGAGCAACCCTCTCACTCGGAGGCTTAGCTGCAGTCCTGTACTCGCCTAAGTTTAAAAAATCCTACCGAGTGATGAGCAACCCTCTCACTCGGAGGCTTAGCTGCAGTCCTGTACTCGCTTAAGTTTAAAAAATCCTACCGAGTGACGAGCAACCCTCTCACTCGGGGGCTTAGCTGCAGTCCTGTACTCGCCTAAGTTTAAAAAATCCTACCGAGTGATGAGCAACCCTCTCACTCGGGGGCTTAGCTGCAGTCCTGTACTCGCCTAAGTTTAAAAAATCCTACCGAGTGACGAGCAACCCTCTCACTCGGGGGCTTAGCTGCAGTCATGTACTCGCCTAAGTTTAAAAAATCCTACCGAGTGATGAGCAACCCTCTCACTCGGAGGCTTAGCTGCAGTCCTGTACTCGCCTAAGTGTAAAACATGCTCCATCCTGATCTGCAAGGACGACGAGGTGTAGGTCGTCCGCGATCCTCTCCTCAGAACTGCGCCTGTTCCGAGTGAAGATACAAGTTCCACTCGGAAATAAAAACAAGCATATTTAAAGGGCAAACTAAGTTCGGATGAAGGAGCTTAAAAGTACTCGGGCATCAGGCCTGAAGGAGTTTTACGGTTACAGAATCACTCGGCATACCGAGGCAAATTGAACCGGATCATAAAAGTTCGGACGAAGGAGCTCAAAGTACTCGGGCATCAGGCCCGAAGGAGTTTTACGGTTACAGAATCACTCGGCATACCGAGGCAAATTGAATCAGATCATAAAAGTTTCATTCACTCCGCAGAGGGGCTGGCAGGTTCGACAAACTCGTCTAGGTCGATTCCATCTGCGATTCGAGTAGCAGCGGCAATGAAGGTCTCCATGAAAGACTGGAAGTCGAGTTTCTTGGTGTTGGCGACCTTGATTGCCACTAGCTTCTCTTCTCTGGCTTCCTTGCAGTGGACACGAACCAGGGACAAAGCTACGTCAGCACCGCATCGAGCAGCGGACTTCTTCCACTCCTGCACTCGACCAGGAATCTCGTTAAGTCGAGTCATCAGAGACTCGAGATCGTTTCGGAGCGTGTCCCCTGGCCAGAGCGCTGTGTCGATCCGTGAAACTGCAACCTTGAGTCGAGCAAGATATTCCAAGGCACTGGCAAGGCGAGACTCCAGTCGGAGCACATTCATGGCTGCTTCATCTTTGACAGGGGAGTTGATGGGGTCCAAGTTTGTCTCGACTCGCCCAGTTTCTTCCTCGAAGTCTCGACAGAATTCTGCACTCGCAGAGAAATAATGAGTCGACAGCGGTATGATGAGTCGACGAAAGCAAACCAATCGCACAGAGAAAAGTACCTTCAAGCATGAGGAATAATTTTTTGGCGAGTCCTCCCAGGTAGTTCTCCAGCTCATCCCTCCTGCGGGTGATGTCTTCTACTTTGTCGGTCAGGGTTCGCTTATCCTTCTTCAGACGAGTCACTTCTTTGTTGGCTTCATCAAGAGCAACCTTCAGCTTGGCATTCTCTCCCTCCAGCTGTCCGACTGAGGCCATCTTTTGGTCAGCAAGCGCAGTTTTGTCTTCGGCGGTTTTCTTCACAACCGCAAGGTCAAGGTCCTTCTTCTCCAAAGCTTGTCTCATTGTTTCTAGAAAGAATAACATTCGAATCAGAAAAAGGAGGAGAGAAGATGGCAAGAGAACCGGTCGACAAGCTTTCCTTACCTGCAGCGTCATCCTTAGCCTTCTGCAAGTTGTTTCAAGCCAACTCCAGGTCAAGATTGAGCTGGGTTTGCTTCTTCTCCAAGTCAGCAAACCGGGCTCCAAGATCACAAGATTTCTGTGTTCAGAAGATAATCAGTCGGCAGACACAAAGACTACTGCCGAATCAAACATTCGCCAATAGTCTCGGGGACTACACCCAGCGGGTGCACTCAGCGTGCCCCCACTGGTCCGACTCTTACAATCGACTTGGTCCATCCAGTCAAAAAAAAAACTCAGACCATAGCCGACTGCCCGCAGTAGACTACGGTCTCGGGGACTACACCCAGTGGGTGCACTCAGCGTGCCCCCACTGGTAAAGGTTCCACTCGGCATGATCTGCCCAGCCCGAGTGGAAAAGATCTATTAAAAGACCCCCGCCGAATCAAACATTCGACGGCGGTCTCGGGGACTACACCCAGTGGGTGCACTCAGCATGCCCCCACTGGTTCAGAGATTCGATCAGCAGAACCTAGTCGACTCAAGTGGAAAAACTACTCAACAGAAATTAAAACACCCACTAGGTGTGCAGACTGACAATGGGTGTGCAATTAAGGTTCCAAAACGCTCATCCACAGACGTCTTGCGGATAAAGCAGCAGTTCCTAAATATCATATCCCAACAGAACAAGCGTCAAGATAGAGTTCAGTCGGAAGTAAGCTAACCTGGACATTGGCCTGAAGTGCTGAGCTGGCATCATAGGCAGCTTGACTGGCCTCGCGCACCACCTTCATCTGCTCCATCATAACGCCAGCCTGGCGTATAGCCTCCTTGGCAGCACTCACTTGGTCTTCTGGGACGTGATGGGCGGTGGGAGGTGCAGTCGGTGTATCAGTTGCAGTAGCTTGAGAGCTTGAGGCATGAAGTTGGATAGACGGAGGAAGGGCCGGCACAGTCGACGACGAAGGACGAACACTCGACAAGGGATTCGCAAAAGTAACGGAGGCACGGTTGAAGTCCCCGGATTGCTGGATAGCTGGTTCCGTCGCCGGCGTCGACTGGGGCGTCTTGCTAGCTGGTACCTTCTTGACTGAGGTCCTGCCCCTCCTACCCACGAGTTCCTGTGGCTCATCTTCATCATCGTCTTGAAGTTCAATAACATCTTGCGGAGCTGCAAAAAGAATCGACCACAAGAGTTCAGTCGACTGTAGAATTGGCTAGCAAAGAAAAGATGAGATAACAGGGGTCATACCCGCTTTGGAGGTGACCGCGTCCTCCATCTCCTCGTCACCATCATCTTGGTAAGCAGAAGTCCCGGAGGTAGCAGCACTGCAAATCTCAAGGTTCACTCGGTCAAGCAAGTGAATGGGTCGACAACCGATATAAGATTCTTCAAACAAAGGGTGAAAACGAAACGCTTACACAGAGGCGACGAGAACGTCAACCTTGATCTTGGGCAAAGCCTTCCGTGGCTTTGACGGCGCGGTCTTGAGCTGCTTCGGAGCCTTCTCAGTCGGCACCGGAGAAGATGTCCTAGTGCGCTTCGAAGTCTGTCCAGTCGGTGCTGTCACCTGGCCCCGGATACTTGCTGGGTCATGCTTGTGCTTGGAACGCTTTTCCGTGCGAGGTGGAGAATCGACCTCCTCCTCACTGCTCGAGTTTTCGTGCTCTTCATCACTCTCCCCATCGGAGTTCCAGTCGCCGTTGTCGCCTCCACTCTCTTCTCCTTCCTGGATCTGCTCCCCGTTGGGCATCGAGTACATCTCAGTATATATCTGCGAAGCAAAGAATCGAACAAGCATCAGTCGGTTCCAAAGACAGTTTACAAATTAGAGTAAAAGTCACTCGACATCGAAGGTCTGACCTTGTCTGGTTCGTTATCAGCGTCGAGTGGCAGAATTCTCCTAGACCCCCTGGGGTTGTCTTTGTTTCCGGTAATGCTCTGCAGCCACCGCGCCACCGTCTCCTCGGCAACTTCCTCCGGGTGGATCCGAGCAGAATCATCGGCGCCCGAATACATCCACATAGGATGATCGCGGGCCTGGAGCGGCTGGATGCGGCGAGTGAGAAACACCTCTAGCAAATCCATGCCGGTCACGCCATCGCGGACAAGTTGGATTATGCGGTCAACCAACATATTCACCTCCGCCTTTTCTTCTGGAGTCACTTTCAAGGAAGAGGGCTTTTCAATTCGCCCCATGGTAAAGGGAGGAATGCCAGTCGACTGGCCAGGAGTTGGTTTGTTCTTACAATAAAACCAGGTCGACTGCCACCCTCTGACCGAATCGGGAAGAGTCATAGGTGGAAAAGTGCTTTTGCCTCTCATCTGGATCCCTAGACCTCCGCACATCTGGATCACATGCGTCCTCTCATCACTCGGACTGGCCTTTTTCATAGACTGTGAGCGGCAAGTGAAGATGTGTTTGAAGAGACCCCAATGCTGTCGACAACCCAGGAAATTCTCACACATGAAGACAAACGCAGCAAGGTATGTGATGGTGTTCGGAGAAAAGTGATGAAGTTGGGCCCCAAAAAAGTCCAGAAAACCTCAAAAAAAAGGATGAGGGGGCAGAGAAAAACCACGGGCGACGTGGGTCGCGAGGAGGATGCACTCACCCTCCTGCGGCTGCGGCTCGGTTTCATCACCTGGCAGCCTCCAGGATCCATGGGCGATCAAGCCCCCCTCGACCAGATCCTCCATATCCTCTTGCTGAATCGTGGAGCGAATCCAATCGCCCTGGATCCAGCCGGGCGGCAGGCCGGATCTCGACGACGAGCCACCCCGACTCGTCTTCTTGCCCTTCGCCGCCGCCGTCGCTTTCTTCGCACGCTCCAGGGCCGCCGTCTTCTCCTTCCCCATCGCGGCAGGCTGCGCTCGGGCGGGGCGGCGGCGTCGAAGGTGGCGGCGAATGTGGAGGCGAAGCAGGAGAAGAGGAAGGAGATGGGGAGCACAGTACCGGGCTCATCGACCCCGACGCCTTATATGGGCCTGCTCCCGAGTGGCTGACTAGTGGGCCCAGGCAATCCAGTCAAATCCCCCAACAGTCGCGCGCTGTATACGTGGCAAAAAAGGTGGCGCGAGAACCGAGACATCCCTGCCTAACCCGCTCCGTCTACTGCGGTACTCTCCGTCCCGCGCGCTTCTCCAAATTTCGAATCCCGTGAGATCCGGAAAGCGGCAGCGTGACCAATCGCGCCGAGGATCTTATACCATACCAACACTCAGAGCTTATCAGCAAAAATCACTCGACGACCTCTGAATGGACCCAGGAGACTGAAAATGAAGTTGAAGTTTTTACAAAGATCACCAGCCCGGTTAGGATGCCTCTGAAGCATATAAATCGGGTCGGAACCATCTTCAACCCCTTCTCCACTCGGACCCAGATCCATTCAGGGGCTAATGACGAAGACATGTACCTAGGGTAGGGTAATAGGCCTGACCTAGACACCCTTACCCGAGGACACTGCCCTAAGGCCAAGGACATTCAAAGGATAGCACCATCTACCGACTGAAATCGCCACAGGGTGCAACACACTCGACCAACAGTTCACTCGGATAACCCAATTCCATTCGACCAGGGTGTACTCACTCGACCACACTAGAAACCACTCGGAAGACAGAAGATCTAAGGTCACTCAGGATGGCAAGGGTCAGGCGTTCACTCCATAGTCTTAATGATCATTTATTTGCCTTTATTGTTGGCGTTATCAGTAACGTCCTGTCTTTATAGACATTAAAACCCTTGTAACGTGGGATGGTTGGGGTCCTGGCGCACTCTATATAAGCCACCCCCCTCCTCAGGCACAAGGGTTCGCACCCCCTGTAACTTCACGCATAAGTCAATCGACCGAGCCTCCGGGCACCGAGACGTAGGGCTATTACTTCCTCCGAGAAGGGCCTGAACTCGTAAATCTTGCGTGCACAACCTCACCGTAGCTAGGATCTTGCCTCCTCATACCTACCCCCCCATTCTACTGTCAGACTTAGAACCACGACATATCCTTCCCAAGGACAAGCAGAGCATGATATCCATGACAGGATAGAAAATAGAAAACCATTTAGGCAAGGGGAGAGGAATTTCATGACGTTACCCATACAATGGTGTTTGGATAATTGATAAAGAAAATTTAGCATTGCGCTTCAAATGTTCTTATTGATGATCGGAGTACCACAGACATGCTTTGAGATAGCATTGACATGGTCATTAGGTAAAGATCAGACTTTGGATACACAAAGGATCCATCAGGAACAACTTATAGAATAAGTCTTACAATTTCCTCATGGAAGAATGGCTAACCTTGCTAAAAAGGATACTATAACAATAGGTCCTCCGGCCAGGTGTGCTAGGCATGACATCACCTTACCGGTTATATAAGGACCAATGTTATAACTCTTGGAAAATGTTCCAACTATCATATCTGACCGAGATTCAGATCTGATTGGTGTCAGCATACCTCAGACTCAGGATGCCTGAGAAGAAAAGGGTGCAACACAAATTAGTGAGAAGATGTTGCAAGATTCTCAGGAAATGACATATGGAAGCAATTTCCAAAACAAGAGTTCATCGTTAACCATGGAGAAGATGAGAAGGTGGCTGGTGGTTTAGCAACAATTCATCGAGGTTTCCAAAAAAAATGGTCTTCCACAAATATGTGAACAAGGTAATAGCTGCTCGAGGAAAACATCCATGATTAAACATTGATCGAAAAGTGCACTCGGAAATAGGGATTAGGTAGCATGATCAATGTTAGAATGGTGATTCGTTAACCAATAGTCTAAGAATGAACTATCGACCATTAACTTCAGAGCAATAGGGTTGCTAGAAGTACTGAATCCAAGCATCATCGTTCACTTGTTGGTATTCTCGTTAGAAACAACACGGGGACCTAAGAAAGAATGGTGATGGTGAGAAGTATCACAATACCAAGAATTCTCAAGAGTTGGAGCAATACTCACAACATCTTTGGCATAAAAGACAGTAATACTTCAAGGTAGAACATAATACAAGCTGGATAGCAAGGTGCATCCATAACATGAACAAGTTTGTGATGAAAGGAAGGTAAGGATGTTGTCGATGGTAACTCAAATTACCAAGGGACGAGAATGGTACTTATCATCATGAATTTGATTGATATCCTGGAAGGAGTCAAAAGGTTGATGATGATCACGACAAATTTTGTCGAGAGGCTCCATGAAGAAGCAATCGAACAGCGATTGCATCAAGCAAAAGGACTGATGTAGCGAAAGATTATTGGAACCACAGATACGACACCAACTCAGAATCAAGCTTGCTATTCGGGGTGAAATGATAAGCTGAGGAAGATTGACATAAGCTTAGCTCATCGTCGAAAGTTGTGCTTCGGGAATAAGGACCAGGTAGCATAGTTAAAATTAGCATGATAATGATATAGCCGATCAGGCTAGGAATGACGTGATCGAGTACAAACTCGTAAGTAATGAAGATTACTAAGAGTTGTTTAATCGCGGTGCGAACTCGATTCAGTTATCGGTGTCCTTGAGTGTCTAACAACTCAGAACCCGAAAAAATTGGAATCAGTGAGAATGTAAAACTTGAAGAAGACCCATAATAAGAAACATGGTTCTGTGATATTATCAAGATGGCAGAGGGTAATACTCGAAGGTAGAGCAGAATAGAGGTTGGATAGGTGAAATGATCTTCAGAAGACAGGTACTTTAACTTGTCCGAGAAATGGGATCAAAGAAGAACAATATGCTCGGAACCATGATTGCAAAAAAACTAAATCTCAGATATAAGATGAACTTATACCAAGGGGATAATTAATTTTAAGAGAAGCTTCATGATAAGATCAACATTGTCTCCATGGGCATGAACACAAGTCCAAGGTCGACTCCCATTTCTCCAATGCACAACCATTCATTCACTGCTCTATTAAAAATGATTTGAGTGTGAAAATCTACCTCGTGAATTACCAGAGGAGTATGACCCGTGAAATTTTTTGGGTTCACACAGATTAAGGAAGGCATAGGTTCAACCCATCGGGGCATCTTAGAAACATATACCACAAGCTTCAAGAGTAATTATCACCAGCTCGAAAGCAGAGCATAGTTGGCCAAATCAAAGAATAGGATTTACCAATGGCATTATGTATCAGGGAAAGAACTTCTCGTGGTTTTTGTATACAAAGGACACTGTCGGACGATAATCCAACAAAGGATCTGATGGTCCATAACAGAGCTGATGTGAGCATCATCACACAATCAGAGGAAGAAACAATGCAAAGGCATTGGATTATAGAAACATCTGAATAATTCAATGCTTAAATACGAGGGAATTATGATATCCAGATCGATGTATCAGAAACAGATGCTCTGATTAAGTATGAGTAAGTTGAACAGAATTAGAGGCACAATCGGTCAAGGTTTGATTGGCTAAAAACCAGCTCATATCCGAAATGACGTCTGAGCCGGAAGGGTAATTTCTAAGGGTCAACTAATGATGGCGTGCACTCGCACACATTTTGAATCAATAGGATCAGAATGGTAATCATAAGAATTTTATTGGATATTGGTAGACATATGGATTTAACCATAATGCAGGCACGCAAGACTTTCCAAAGCAATAGGTTGCAAAGGATTCTCGGAAGGTCGATTAGCATTTCGGGGTAATTTGTGAAACACAATAATAACTAGGGATGTACCAATCCTCCATAAGTGTGAGGAATTATTCGTAGGTGTATTCATGCGGAAAAGGAGCTACAAAGCAGCAGGCACAATGGATTCTTGGAATATCGGAAAGTATTACAGGGTATCTTGTAATAACAAGAGCAATTGGAAATGAAGGTATGGACGGCAAGTTTATGTAGCTATCCATAGGGATTTATCGGTGGTAGGGTATTGCAACGGCTAAGGGCTCAAGGGTCTCGGGAAAACATCAGAGAGTATCTTCAGAATCTTCTGGTGCACCAAGCGATCATATGGAATGAGGGGCTCTCCGGGAGGAAGTAGTTACGAGAACCTAGAGTTAGAGTTAACAAAACCGTTTAACCCGAGTAGAAGAGAGATCAGAGTCCCAGAGTATAGGCGAGGAATAAAAGATCCTAATACCACCCGATTGTGATCTGGGCCCGTAAGCCACACAACAATGTTAGTAAAAGTTTTGCAATCACTAGACTCAACTTCGGCCAAGAAGTTGGAAAGGGAGTTTCCTACAGGCAGTCGGCTCTGATACCTACTTGTGACACCCCCGATTCAATTGTACACAAATCATACACGCAAATGTGTACGATCAAGATCAGGGACTCACGGGAAGATATCACAACACAACTCTAGACACAAATTAAAGTCATACAAGCTTTATATTACAAGCCAGGGGCCTCGAGGGCTCGAATGCAAAAGCTCGAATAAAAATGAATCAGCGGAAGCAACAATATTTGAGTACAGACATAAGTTAAACAAGTTTGCCTTAAGAAGGTTAGCACAAACATCAACGATGATCGAAAAGGCAAGGCCTCCTGCCTGGGAGCCTCCTAACTACTCCTGGTCGTCGGCGGCCTGCACGTAGTAGTAGGCACCCTCGGGGTAGTAGTAGTAGTCGTCAGCGGTGGCGTCTGGCTCCTGGGATCCACCATCTGATCGCAGCAACCGGGTATAGAGGGAAAAGAGGTAGGAAAGCAACCATGAGTACTCATCCAAAGTACTCGCAAAACTTACATTAGATCTACACTACATATGCATCGGTATCAATAAAGGGGGTAGTATCTATGGACTAAACTACAGAATGCCAGAATAAGAGGGGGAGAAGCTAGTCATATCGAAGACTACGCTTCTGACAACCTCCATCTTGAAGCAGTAGAAGAGAGTAGCTGGTATAGTAACAAGTATCAACGTGTAGCATAATCCTACCCTGCGATCCTCTCCTCGTCACCCTGTGAGAGAGCGATCACCGGGTTGTATCTGGCACTTATCTGTGTGTGTTTTTTTAAGTATCCAGTTTTAGTTGTAAGACGTCAGAATACAACTTCAAGTCATCCTGTTACCATGGACACGGCTATTCGAATATATCAACTTCCCTGCAAGGGTGCACCACATTGCCAACACGCTCGATCACTCTGGCCGGACACACTTTCCTGGGTCATGCCCGGCCTCGGAAGATTAACACATTGTAGCCCTACCTAGGCTCAACATAGAGGTCAGCACGTCGGTCTACATCCTAAGTGCGCAGGGGTCTTGGTCCCATCACCCTTTGCACTCCTGCATGTTGCGAGGGCAGTCGGGATTAGTCCTGGCGACCTCCTTATACAAGGCAGGTGCTTACGCGGACCACCCGGGCGCGCGCCGCTCAGTCGCTGACGTCTGAAGAGCTTCGGCTGATACGTACGACGTCGAGTGCCCATAACTGTTCCCGCGTAGTGGTTAGTGCGTATAGGTCAACGACCAACTCAGATCAAATATCCAAACTCATTAGGCATGTTATTAAGAAATAACCCCGGACCAATACCAGGGACCAGGCCCACCTCTCTCCTAGGTGTCTCAACCTGCCCTGTCTCTCCGCCACAAAGACTCACTCAGGGGGCCGTCGGGAGAAATGTCCTTTCAGCTCCCAGTCCGTGAATCACTCGCGGGTACTCTACGAGCCGACCCGACTTTAGTCACCACATTGTATCATGTAGAATAGTATAGTATATATATATACCTGTGATCACCTCCCGGAGTGATCACGGCATGATAGAATAGCATGGCAGACGGACAAGAATGTAGGGCCACTGATGGTAAACTAGCAACCTATACTAAGCATTAGGATTGCAGGTAAAGGTATCAACAACAGTAGCAAGGACAGGCTATGCAGCAGTATAGGATCAAACCTATAAGATAGTAACATCTACACTACTCTAATGCAAGCAGTAGCAGGAAAGAGTAGGCGGTATCGGAATGATCAAGGGGGTTTTGCTTGCCTGGAAGCTCTACGGAGAAGGACGGGTCGTCAACACCGTAGTCGTACTGGGTAGCAGCGGCGTCAGTCTCGATGTCTACCGGAGAGAAGAGGGGGAAGAAACAATAAATATAAGGCAAACAGATGCAGCACGATGCATGATATGGCAATAAGCCGTTTTAGGTGTGACCTAACGCAGTACTATGTGATACAAGTGAAGGAGGAAAACATCCGGGAATGCTTTCCCAAAGTTTGGCATTTTTCGGTCAGATGAAACGAAGGGGACGGTTCAATATTCGCTATGATAGAGGTATGTGACAGACGAACGGAGGGCATATTCGGATTCGTCATATTTTTTCGAGCATCTTTCATGTATAAATTATTTTCATCCGAGTTACGGATTATTTTATATTATTTTTCCAAAGTTTTAATCAATTTCTAAAATTATTTTATTTTGAAAATAAATGCAAATTGCTATGTGCACCCACCTCTGTGTACACTGACATGTGGGTCCCGGGTGTCCCAGTTGACCAGTCAAACTTTGACTGGTCAACAAGGGGTGGGCCCCCTTGTCATTAACTGTTTTAACTAACCTAACAGTTTAATTAACTAAACTAGGTAATTATGCTAAGTTAATTAATTTAATTACTAATTAATCAATTATTTTATTAATATTATTTGTTTATTTATTATTTTAATACATTTATTATTTTCTTCATTTCCGTTCTCAGGGGTGTGGCCCCCACTGGTCAGTGGCCCTTAGGCCAACAGGGGGCGGGCGGTTAACGGGCGCGGGCGCCGGCACGGCGCGCGCGAGCGTCGGAGCCGGGCGTCGAACCTAGGCCGCGGCCAGCCGCGGCCGCGGCGAGCTGCAGGGGGCGGCGACAGCAGCGATGAGAGGCGCGGCGAGCGGAGAGACGCAGGGCAGCTGCAGCGGGGCGGGGCGCGACGCGAGCGTGATGTAGAGCGGGGCGAGCAGGGCAGTAGCAGCGGCAGTAGCAGGGCGAGCGGGGAGGCGCGGCGAGCGGCGCCGGCGAGCAGGGCTCGGGCGGAGCGCGGTCAAAGGGCACGGGGCAGGGGAGATCGGGGCGCGAGGCAGGCGCGGTGGTGCGCGAGCGCGCGGCGAGGGGCACGGCCACGCGCGCGGCAGGGGACAGCACGGGGCGGCCGGCGCGGGGCGAGCGCGGGCGGCACGCGTGCAGGGCGCGGATGGCGTGGGGCAAAGCGTGGCGGGGCGCGGGAAACGGGACATGGGCGCGGCGACAGAGGGGAAAGGGGGAGGCGGGGTGGCGCGGCTCACCCCCCACCCCCATTGCAGGGGTATGCCGACGAGGCTCGGTGGAGCCGCTGGGGGAGACGAGGATGACGGCAGACGGCGAGGTGGCAACGCGACGGCGTCGGGGCGGCGGCTTCCAGATCGGGGAGGGGGCGCGAGGGAAAGTGGGGATCGGGGGAGGATTAGGGTTGGGGTTGGGGGTGGTGGAGAGGATATATAGGCCAGGGGCGTAGGTGGGCTGGCGAGCTGGGTCAGCTGGGCTGAGGCCCAGTGGGGGGGCTTTTATTTTTACCTTTTTGTTTTTAGTTTTTGTTTTATTTATTTTTATTTTACTGTTTTATTTTATTTTTCAATTTATTTTAGTTTTATAAAATATATAAGTAGTACCTAAATTAGTATTACTAAATATACCACTGTCACAATAATTTTGGCATCTAAATAAAATAGTTTGTAATTTTATAATTTTAAAAAAGGTCTTTAATTAATTTTTTTGCTGTTGTTTTGATTATTTTAGGACATTTAAATATATTATAAAAATGTGGTATCTCCACCATAATTACCTATGAATTATTTGCCACATTTTGAACACTTTAGTTTTACATTTTGAAAACTTTAAATTTTGACTTTAATTTAAATTCAAATTTGAATTGTGTTTGAATCAAAGTGAGGTTTAGCAACAGTAAAAGTGATGACATGGCACCATTAGCATGGTATTACTGTAGCTTAATTATCCGGGCTTTTACTTGACCGTTGAAGGTTTCGGTGAGACCGATCAGAACATTTCGGTGAGACCAATGTGCAATGGCTGGGGCAAGACCTCATTTCGGTAGTTCCGATCGTTTCATCTCAGGAATTCTCAAATGAAGCAACTTCATTACAGAAACTTTGTTAGGCCATCTCGGCGAGACCGAGATCCATATCTTTTGTACCAAAATGTTAGGGTTTGGCATGTGGCAGTGTATGGGGTCATCTCGATGGATCCGGACTGGAAGATTTCGGTGGGACCGAGATGGAATTTAGGGTTTTGGATAGAAGAGAAGTGCAAAAGTAGTTGAGGATATGTGGAGCAATATCATTAAGCACTTGAGTGATTGAGTCATGATCAAAACCTCATCCCCTTTTAATAGTATTGGCTTTCCTATGGGCTCAATGTGATCTTGAATCACTTAACCAAAAATGTAGAGTCTTGGAGCTTTGACAATCTTTGTCCTTAGCATTTTGAGGGGTCCACAATCACTAGTCCTTGCCATGCCAATCATTGATCTTCTCTGAAATCTATTATCAATGACCATTAGATCAATGACTTATATGTTGTTATTAATTATCGAAACCACCTGGGGATTAGTTGCACTTTCACCACTGCTTCATCACCGCCTTGAACGCCGACGGGATGATAAGTATGAAGATATCCTCCTCGCCATTGATCTGGACGTAGAAGCGTAGTGTCTCTCCTGCTCCCTCCTCGTAGCCGATCCTCGGCCTGCGTCCAATGCCCAACGGCTGGCTCATGGTAGCGCTCCTGCCAGGCAGGTGCACCCTCTCGAGCCACCGGTTCGTCGGGACCAAGTCCTCGGCGCCAGCCACCACCTACGCTCCTTCATTGGCTACGTACTACTCTGTCTTCACGATCTTGTCAGGTAAGAGGACGTGTGTTAGTAATAGAGTATGATCAGATCATTGGCAACTGCGTATGATGAGTGGCA
This sequence comes from Thinopyrum elongatum, assembly GCA_011799875.1. Classification (NCBI taxonomy): domain Eukaryota; kingdom Viridiplantae; phylum Streptophyta; class Magnoliopsida; order Poales; family Poaceae; genus Thinopyrum; species Thinopyrum elongatum. The sequence goes on from CM022299.1 coordinate 362,398,292, forward strand.
ATTGCAAACGATTAGTGCTATGATCTGAACGTAGCACTGCCCAAGTGAAACTGCCACTCATCAGTGGGAGTTGCCAATCATTAGTGTTATGATCTAAACATAGCACTGCATGGTTGGCAACTGCCACTAGTCAAATTTGGCGGGATACGCAGGTGCTATGTTCAGAAGCGCCGAAAACGGGTTCAAATTGGCAGCATTCACATTGGTCCTACTACCTATATGAGCAAACACATTGGTCCTACTACGTATATGAGCATGCATATTGGTCCTACCAACACTAATCAGCATGCACGTACTACGATCATCCAGAAACCCTAACTACGAACAACATGAATCAGTGGTAGTAGCACTGCCGATCTAGCATCAACGAACAACAAGCACAAATTTAGCAACAAGAAAATATCACTACCAATCTAACATCAACGCAATATCAGTACCAATCTAGCATCAATGCCCGAGGTGCACTAATCTAACCATCTAACATCAACACATGATCATGCAGCAATTTTGCATCCATACCCGAGGCAGTTGCCATTGAAAGTGAGTTATATCGACTAGAGGGGGGTGAATAGGCGATTTTTACAAATTCGTCACTGAGGAATTTCAAGGTGAGGAAATTCCTAAGCAGCGAACTACTTAGCAGCGGAATAAGCACTCAGATGCAAACATAACATGGCATAAGTACAGTCATCATGATGAAATGAAATAGGCACAGAGTACAGGTAGCGTGAAACACAGGATAAGCAGGCTGAAGACTAAAGGACTGAAGAAATAGGATTGAGGAAATTGAGAAAGTCTTCAGTCAAAGTCTTCACACAGTAATGATCAAGTAAATCAACACATGAATGAGGAAATGAAAGAGTTGAGGAAATAGAACCAGTAGCTCGGTGAAGACAATGGTTTGGTAGACCAGTTCCAACTGCTGTGACAGTTGTACGTTTGGTTGGAGCGGCTAGGTATTTAAACCTGAGGACACACAGTCCCGGACACACAGTCCTCACCGTATTCTCCTTGAGCTAAGGTCACACAGACCTTGCCTAATCACTCGTGGTAAGTCTTCAGGTGACTTCCAAACCTTCACAGACTCGGTCACTCGGCGATCCATAATTTCCTCTTGGATGCTCTAGACCATGACGCCTAACCGTCTGGAGGATGCACAGTCCTCAAAGGTAACAAGCGTCGGTTCCACACAGAACAATTTCTTCAGTGATGCTCAATCACTTTGGGTTTGTAGGTGTTTGGGTTTTTGGGTTTTTCCTCACTTGATGATTTTCGCTCAAAGTCCTCGAAGGATGGGATGCTCTAAATGACAAGTGTCAATCTATCTCTCGGAGCAGCCAACCAGCTAGTGGTTGTAGGGGGTGGCTATTTATAGCCTAGGGAGCAGCCCGACATGATAAGACATAAATGCCCTTCAATGATATGACCGTTAGGTGGGAAGGATATTTGGACAGCTGGCGCATAGCACAGCAACGGTCGGAAATTTGAGCTCTCAAATTCCTCAGGGCTATCATGTTCCTCACTTGTAGGCAATCCGCACTGGCGAATTCCTAACTCCTCAGTCAGAACAAATTCCTCAGAGAACAGAAGAACTTCGTCTCTGTCACTGAAGAAATTGACTGAACTGAATGAGATTTCCAATAGCTTCACTCGAAAGGATTGGGTAGGTGTAGGATTTTGAGATGAGCATCACTTGGAAACTTTTCCTTAGTTTTACCTCAACCCCCTTTAACAGTACGGTGTTTCCTATGACTCAAGAAGAAGAAAATGAAACTACGAAAACAAAAGTCTTCACGCTTCATAATCCTCGCATGAATATCAAGTCTTCAGGGTCACACCAATTTCTTCACTTTCAAAGTCTTCAAGAAAACCAAAGTCTTCAGTTGAAGACATTCATTTTTAGGGGTCGAATTTCATCGTAAATATCAAACTCCTCATAGACTTATAGAACCTGTGTACACTCACAAACGCATTAGTCCCTTAACCTATAAGTCTTCAATACACCAAAATCACTAAGGGGCACTAGATGCACTTACAATCTCCCCCTTTTTGGTGATTGATGACAATATAGGTTAAGTTTTCAGCGGGGATAAACATATGAAGTGTGAATACTGATAATGAGGAATTTGATTGCAAGATAGAGAAGAACTCCCCCTGAAGATGTGTATATTGAGGATTTTGCTTTGGATTGCAAATGCACATTGTAGAGTAATATCATGGAGATCTCCCCCTATATCTTGTGATTCATACACGCATTTAACATATGATGTGAAGAATTTGAAATGCATGATGAAATATGGTGACTGATGTAATTCAGCATGCGTGCATTAACATGAGGAAATAGCATGCAGAAAAACAGAGCAAAAGTATCAGACCACCATAGGACTTAAGTTTACAACTCGATCCAACAAATACTTCAGAAGAACGAGAGTTGTAACTTAGCAAAAAATGCCCATATAGAGAGACCCGCTTGAAGACTAACTCAAATTTCTCCCCCTTTGTCATCGAATGACCAAAAGGGATGAAAAACGAGGACTAACGCCCCTGAAGAATATCATCATGATGTCGATGGAGGAGCGCCAGCGTTGTTGGTGTCGTCAGTTGGAGTAGGGCCTGCCGCGGTGTCGTTCAAGTCTTCAGCTTCATCCGTCTCGCGTGATGAAGTGTAGCGACCCGACCCGAATGGATCAAAGTCTCTGTGCTTAAGTGTCATCCCTGGATCGGTATGCTGACACACACAGTACTCGAGGATTTATAACAGAGGTAAATCACATGTATAAAGTAACGTAAATACTATTACCTCAATCCAAATAGCGGAAGTAACAACAGGGTTGTGGATTCCCATCAACACCAACGGCAAAGTTGAGTGTAGAAATCGTAACCCTAACGTAATCACTTACTCGTCGTAAGAATCCTGCAACATGAGACGTTGCAGCCCGAAACGGGTCAGTACATTGAATATACTGGCAAGATAACACAGTAGAGCAATGAACAGAATAAATGCTATCACTACATGCATATATGGCTGGTGGAGGCTCTACGGTTAATATGTTTTGCGAAAAGCCAATTTTTCCCTACATCAAAGGAATATATTTTGTTTAACTACAAAGTTGGTTGAAAATATTGAGAAGGTTCGTCCAACTCAATCCCAAAATAATAATCATTAACCCAAATCAAATTAATAATTAAAGTGTTGAGATCAACATGAATATCCAAAGACCAGAGACTCAAAATTGTCCATAACCGGGGACACGGCTAACCATGATTAGTTTGTACACTCTGCAGAGGTTTGCGCACTTTTCCCCACAAGACTCGATCTCCTCCGTTGGATTTCTCGCACTACATGGTGTTTGAGAAACGGATGACCGAGACACAGTCTTTCAGAAACATTAACTCTTTACTCCGGGTAGACCGTACCAACCTACATCCCCCTACATCTGCTAGTCCACCTCTTCAAGAGCTCATGCAACTTACTCAACTATGCCAGAGCCCATAATGGCTTGTGGCTGCACACGGAAGTTTCTAGCATGAATAATCTTATGATCCCTTTGAGCCTGGGTGGCATTCCATAGGGTGATCACACGGGTCCTCCGGGATCCCCTTGGGCAAGCACTGGGTTCTCCAGGTGCCCGGGCAAACCACTGGGTGCTCCAGGGTGCCCCAACCAATCCACCCAGATGTGTATTAAAGTAGCCACCTTAAGTTAACCATTAAATAATAATCTCACATCTGTCATGGATACGCTCAAACCCAATCCATGTCTACGAGCATAGCATATCAGTATAAGCATAACGTAGTAACTCCCAGGGGTTGAATGCAAGTCAATAGGTTCCTACCTCATCAACTACTTCCCAATACCCACAAGTTAATCACATCCTAGTCATGTAGTGTTTGAGGATAAAACTAATGCATAAAAACTGGGTATAGAAGAGTATGATCAAAGTGTGAACTTGCCTTGTACTGTTGATGAAGATCCTTCGCACTCATAATTCCTGATAGTTCTACTCGTCACACTCCGTTCAATCTAACGTGAGCAAGCAATTGCATACATAAGCACTCATGCAAAAGAATCGAAGAAAAGATCTCGAAAAAACTTCGAAAACTAGCAATTAACTCTTGCAACAGAAAACAATTTCTAACAGTACCAAAATTGGGTGGATTTGGTCTTATCAGAAAGTTTAGGTCAAGAGCTTCAATTAGCAAAAAGAATCAATTAAATCGGAGTTACGAAACTCAAGTTATAGCCAAAACAAGTTTGAATATGAATCTGAACAAATTTCGAAATTTGAAAGTTGCAAAAAAGTTTATTTGATAGATTCACTAGAAAGGTGGAATCAAGACAAAAATATTGGCGTTGGTTTCGTCTAATTTGGATGAACGAGTAAAAAGTTATGGCTATTTGAAAAATCAGGGCCAAGCTGTTTTACGGAAGAAAAAGAGTTATGGCTAAAAGAATTCTAGTCCTAAAATGTAAATACAAGGACTAATTTATAAATCTAATTATTCTACCGTACTAGTCTAGAAATAATAAGCTACGTGAGTATATAAAAAAATACGAAGAAAGATACCTTTATAAGGTAGAGAAAAGATGACTTCCGAGAGAGAAGACAACTTTCAGAAGTCCTGCCGGAGAGAAGAAAAATATTTTTATTTAGTGAATCTAGTCAAACCAAAATATATTGATTTAACCCGAATCGGATGATTTTTGGAGGCTCTATGGGTCTATATTTATAGGTGGAAAGGAGACTTAGAGGTCAAAAGCTAGGCAATGTGGGACTAAACGTAAACAAAAGGCAGACGAAAGATATAGGAAAAACAAAGAAAAGAAACGACGCCGCATGGGCCTTCGGCCGGCCTGCGCGTGTGCGTGCGCGGAGTTTTTTTTTTAACAGAAAATAATAAATTAAAGGACAACTGGAAAAATAATATAGTCCGACTGATAGCTATGTTGCGCACGCTGGCGAAGGATAGCAGTCGGTCGCTCGTACAGCTTTTTTTTTTTAGAATAAAAACAAAAAAAAAGGTAAACGGAAAATAAGAAAAATTTCCATAGGCATATTATATATCAAAATTTTCAGAAAAAGATTTCCTAAAATATGAACATATTTTCAGTGAAAAAAAATCCAAAAAAATTTAAATAAAGCAAACAGTGTACTGCTGCAATAAAACCTAATAAAAATCATTTTAAAAATACCAAAATAATTTCAAATTTATTTCTGTCCATTTTTATACTGTAAGGAATCATTTTACCCTAATTTCCAATATTTTAATTTTGGAGAAAAATAATTTGAATAAAAACCCAAATAACTCCCAATTGAAAAAATAATTTCAAAAGGACTTTAAATTGATCCTTTTAAACTTCCAACTCATATTTCATACAATTTGAAGAAGTCATTTTATCTTCTCTCATGAAAATCATTGAGTTGCTTGAAGTTTCTGAATTGGAAATATTTTTCCAAATGGAATTCAAATATTTCAACACCCTTTTCATTTAATAAATGGAAGAAGTCATATCATCTTCACTCAAGGGTTTTGTATTTGAAAATAATTTGAATTCATGGAGATCATAAATGCAAAAATGAAAGTTTGGGAAAGTCCTTTTATTCCCTCTCATTTAACTTTCAAAAAATTTCCAAATTTCACTCAATTTCACACAAGCAACCACACCACAATCAAACAATCAATCAAAACTATTTATTTAATATAACATTCCAAAATTTAGAATTTTGGGATGTTACATGAAGAATATGAACTAGCGACGAGCTGAGGAACTTTGACCTTCTTGAATTTCTTCGAATGTGGCTGAGACCAGTCAAAGTCCTGTTGGAATCCCATCTCCTTGAGATCTTCAGCACTATAAAGAGTAGACAAAATAGCCCAAGTGCGGTCAAAGACTTCATGCAAGTAGTAGTGATTCTTCTTCACAGTATTTTGAGTGACTGTCATGTTCTGAAGAATTGCACCAAACTGACGCTTGACCCACTTGTGATTTCGATCAACTTTCTGATGAAGACTAAGGAGAAGTTCATGATCAGTCATCACACGCGGAGCTGTGGCTTGAGGATTATGTTCTGAAGCTTTGGCGGCAGAATCTTGTGTTGCAGAGTCATCATTGGTGGAATATGAAGTAGCTTTGCGAAATTGTCTATCCAATGGACGAGTGCCATCATCTATAACAGCAGCCTTGCCCTTCCCATCAGCTGAGGAAATAGTCCGTTTGAGGACTTCAATAGGGGGCAAATAGCTGAGATGATTTTGAAAGTCAGCCTTATAATGAATTGAAGACCTTGATCTGATGAACTTCATGATCCAGAGAGCATAAGGCTTCAACTCAAAAGGTGACAGAGCTGCATTGGCCAAAGTCCTCATGAAGAAATCGTGGTAGTTGATAGGAATACCATGAATGATATTGAATAGCAGATTCTTCATAATGCCAACAACCTCTTCGTCATCAGAGTTGTGGCCCTTGATTGGACTGAGGGTTTTGGTCAAAATGCGATAAACTGTCCTTGGCACATAGAGCAATTCCTTGACGAGGAATTTGGTCCTTGGAGCTTGGCCTGGCTTCAAAGGCTTCATCAGCACTTGTATCAGACGATCGGATAGTTCAGGTTCAACATAGAGAAGCCTAGCACCTTTAGTGGGAGGACTGACTGGGACGGCATGAAGCAATTCAGAGACCGGTGCTTTGTAATGAGTATTTTCAGTCATCCAGTCTAGCACCCATGAATTCACATCTTCAACATTTCCAGTGATGTGCAGTGTGGCGTAGAATTGAAGAATGAGTTCTTCATTCCAATCGCAGATGTCGGTGCAGAAGTTGAGTAACCCAGCGTCATGAAGAACACTGAGGACTGGGGTGAAGCAGGGCAGTGATTCCATATCCACATGAGGAATTTGCTCATGATCAAAGATCTTGTCCTTATCAAACAACAGTGAGGAATAGAAGTTCATCTAGCTGGCAGTCCAGAAGCGCTTGCGATGAAGTTTAGCAGAGTTATAGGGATTGTAGTCAGTGAAGAATATGTGCTCATTGAAGAAATCTTCAGCATTGAACTTCTGCTTCTTGGAGTGAGGGTTCTGTGGCTTGGGCTGAAGATTTATAGTTGAAGTCTTCACAGCCTCTTGAGGTATAGCCACTGGAGCCACAGGCTGAGGAATTTCAGTAGATGTATCAGCAGCAGCCTTGGCCTCCATTTCTTCAGCACTAGCGGCTGGAACTTCTTCAGGAATAGATTGAAGTGAAGATTGAGGTCCATCAGAGCCCGTATGAATTTCTTCAGTTGGCACAGGGGACTGAGGAACTTGATGTAGTGGTGTTGTCAGAGGTGAATTGGGGTGATGACTTTCCCAAAAGTCATCATTCAGAATAGGAGTTGTAGACCAAATATCCACATCCTCATCTTTATCATCAAATTCCTCAACGCCTGCCTCTTCAGCTGTGAACTGAGGCATGGGCGATGATACCAACGGAGTTGAAGTGATATTGTCCACTTCAATGTCTTCATCCATCTGCTCTGTCGAAGCAGCAGAAGGATCTTCTTTATCAGATTCACTTGGAATTGCATATTCCTCACCAAAGGGAATAATCTCCTTTGATGGCATGCTTGATATTGGAACAGCATCAATTGGGTTTTCAGTTGAGCTCGTCAAAGTCTTCACTTTCTTGGGAGCTGAAGACTCTGAGGAGGCAGATGCTTTCCTTTTCTTCACCGCAGCCTTCTCTGCGGCTTTGATCTTCCTCGCTTCTGATGCAGGAGGGAGGACATCTTTCATCTGTGATGACTTTGCAGGAGGAGCAGATGAAATTGGTTGAATTTCTTCAGGCACAACTGATGCAGTTGCCCTGGCTTGTTCAGATTCCTCAGGCGCAGTAGCAGATGTATCAACTGGCCTGGTTTGCTCTTCAGGCGCAACATTGGTGGTTGCCCTGGCATTTTCTTCAGAGACTGGAATTTCTTCATCAGCCCTGGTGCCTTCATTTTCTTCAACAATCTGATTTTCATCAGCAGTACTTGCATGTTCTTCAGTAGGCTGAGCAGATGTGTCAGTCTGAGGAAATTTGGGTTGCGATGAAGCTGCAACATTTGGAGTGAATCCCTTTGCCATTCTGACGAATCTGACTTTGGCACCTAGCCAATCTGCACGGTATGCGTGAAATTCATCACTGAGTGCTTTGATCTCAGCCTGCATAGTCACAAGTTCTTCAGGAGGCATTTTCACAACATTGTTCTTCAGAAAACGCCCCTTCTTGTACTGAGCCTTCTTCACCTGCATGGTCTTTTCAAATTTCCATTTCTCTTCATTAATGAAGGCCGTCAACATGTGACTTTGACCAGGAGTGAGGTTTAATTCAGGCAAAGGTGTATTTGGATCCTTGTGCCATAGGTCGATGAAATCAAGGATCTTCCTTGGATCCAGCATGAGGGGCACAGCACTGCCTTTGGCACTAGAGGCCCTCTGTTGTCGATCTCTGATGATCTCAGCTAATTCTTCATCATCAACTTCGTCTTCGCTTGACAGAACCTGAAAGGCGACCTGCTTCTTGTGAGGACTTGGCCTTGTGCCTCGTCCAGCAGTGGCCTTTTTCTTCAGCAAGGTCGGAGCTGTTGAAGACTGAGGTGGAGCTGAGGAACCTGCAGAGGCTCCAGAAGCAATTGAGATTCCAGTAGTCCTTTGGCACGTGGCAAGATGCACAGGTGCTGAGGACTTTACAGGAGCAGCTGAGAACTTTGCAACTGAGGGAGTTTGAGCTGCTTTTGAAGAAGTTGCTTGAGGATCAGGCCATGAGGGCTTTGAAGAGCTTGGCCGTGAGGGCATTGCAGCTGAGGAACTTGTCTTGACAGCTGGTTTCTTTGTCATAGCCTTCTTAGGCTTGCTAGCAGAGGCCTCAGCAGTGGCAGCAGTAGACTCTTCGTTGAATTTCTTCACTGCCTCTTTAGCCACTTTGGTCAGCTTGGCTTGACGTTTAGCCCACTCCTGAGGAAATTCCTCACCTCTTCTGATGCTTGTGGGATCAGCTTCTTGGCCTGGAGCCAATGGAGGTCTTGGGCAAGGAGGGTTAACAGCGAATTTCTTCATGTACTTTGGAGTCACATATCGATACTCTCTCCATTCTCTTGCCCATCTTCTCTCAATCTTCTGAATGCGCACTTTGCGCTAATTTTTGTTCTCCTTGCCATGAGTTGCTTCATCAGGAGTACAATATTCATCATAGATGTCTTCAGGGATCTCAAAAGCAGTATTTGTTTCTAGCCTCTTTCCTCCCTTCTGAGATCTTTTACCATCAGCCATTTTCTTCACTTGAGGATTTTGAACAATGGATGTTTCTGAGGAAGTGTGCAACTTTTCTTCGAGGAACGCTGCAAATGAGTTAAGTTGATGAGAACCTAGAGATTCAGTAGCGGACATGTGTACCTATGAACAGAATATAGGTGCGAAGAATTTGGAGAGGTCATATGCGTTCTTAGAAGTTTTTCAAAAGTATCGAGTTTGAGGAATTTGACCAGAGGTGTCTTGAGGAATTTCACTAAGCGTTCTTTGACTTAGGTTCCAGAGTTGTATAGATTGAAAATCCACACAATTGAGGAATCTTGAAGAAAAACGTTGCTTAGAGAAACAGATCAAGAATAGAAGCAAGTTGGTGTTTAATAACATGAAAGTTGAAGAATAAACACCTTTTGAAGATTTTCTGGAAATCATCAGAATCAACAAGGGTAGTAAAAATAGATTTTATTTACCCTTGACGAAGAACACGACGAACTGAGGGTAGCAGTGGAGAAGCTCGTCCGTTCAGATCTTCCACGCCCTAACTTGGCGATGGAAAACAGCTACGGCGGCGGCGGAGTGAAGATTTCCGCGACCGGCGTGAGTACGACGGCGACGAGGTTGAGGCAGTGAAGCTCTTCCTCACCGGCGACGATGGAGTGTAGCGGCGGCGCTAGGTCTGAGAGCTCGAGCGAGGGAGTAAGATCGAGCGGGGTAAATGAGATCTGAGGAGGGCGAGGGGTATTTATAGCAGAGGTGAAAAACCGCTCGTCCGAAGAAAATGGACGAACATGCCCCTGACCCTTCTCATCCTAACGACATGTGTCACCCACGTACTGTGAAGTGGAGATCGTGTTAGATCGTGGGTGAATAGATAAATCTTATCGAGGGATATGGAACGGTTTGAGCGGTAAAAGCCAAAAATTCAGATAAGAATATTTTAATGTTTTCGTTCGCAAATTCTTCAGCTGTCAAGGACACAGTGAAGACTTTGAACGGGTTTCAAATAGAACGCACATGAAGAATTTGTGAACAGACTGGGTTGAGTTTAGCATAGAGGGGGAAAGGGTCCGATCACATTCACTTAGAAGAAAAATCAATTTTGAAGAATTAGCAATAAGTGAATGATGTAGAGGACATGAAAACTCAAATATATATATATATAGTCAATGAAGAACATAGTCGGAAAGAGTGAAGACTTTGCAAAGTTGAAGAATTTGAAAATTTGAAGAATTTGCAAATTGAAGAAAAACTCAATTTTGAAGATTTTCAACTTTTTGTGGTGGCGTGACCCCCTGTGTAAGAATGGTGATTTCAGACGCCGCGTACAATTGTCGTAGGGCTCTGAGAATCAAATTCTTCGTTAATTTCTTCACACTTAGAGGGTTAGTCTTCATTGATTTGAAGAAAAATGTTTCTTCGTGTGTTGCACATCTAAGTCATCAATTTGCATAAGTGTTAGGATGTGTGTCCTTTTCAAAGGACATTCGAAGATTCTAAGATATTTAGCTCACACCGCAACTTGCTAAATCTCTTCTCATCCAAGGGCTTTGTGAAGATATCGGCTAGCTGTTCTTCAGTCTTCACGTGATCAATAGAGATGTCGCCCTTCAACACATGATCTCGAAGAAAATGATGACGAATCTGGATGTGCTTTGTCTTCGAGTGCTGAACTGGGTTATGAGCAATCTTGATGGCACTCTCATTGTCACAGAAGAGTGGCACATTCTTCACATTGATGCCGTAGTCCTTGAGGGTTTGCTTCATCCACAGCAGTTGAGCACAGCAAGAACCAGCAGCAATGTACTCAGCTTCAACAGTAGAGAGTGATACGCAGTTCTTCTTCTTTAAGGACCAACATACTAAAGATCGTCCGAGGAAATGGCATGTGCCTGATGTTGACTTGCGATCCACACGATCACCAGCATAGTCAGAGTCAGAATATCCAATAAGATCAAAAGCCGAGCCCTTGGGATACCATAATCCAAGTGTTGGAGTGTGAGCTAGATATCGAAGAATATGTTTCACAGCCTTATGGTGTGATTCCTTCGGTGTAGCTTGAAAACAGGCACACATGCAAACACTAAGCATAATATCCGGTCTAGATGCACATAGATACAGTAAAGAGCCAATCATGGAGCGGTATACCTTTTGATCGAAGTCTGTACCATTTTCATCGGTGCATAGATGGCCATTTGTGGGCATAGAGATTTTGACGCCTTTGCAATCTTGCATACCGAATTTCCTCAGAACGTCCTTGAGGTATTTCTCTTGAGAAATGAAGATGCCATTGCATTGTTGACGAATTTGAAGACCTAAGAAGAATTTCAATTCTCCCATCATGGACATTTGATATTCTTCACTCATCATATAAGCAAATTCGTCAGTATAATGTTGGTTAGTACAGCCAAAGATAATATCATCAACATATATTTGGAACACGAATAATTCATCATCATATGTTTTGGTGAAAAGAGTTGGGTCGAGTGAACCGGGTTTGAAGCCTTTCTTCATGAGGAATTCCTTCAGAGTATCATACCACTCCCGAGGGGCCTGCTTGAGGCCATAGAGGGCCTTATTGAGTCTGAAGACTTGATCAGGATGCTTAGGATCTTCAAAACCTGGGGGTTGAGCAACATATACTTCTTTCTCAAGCTTACCATTGAGGAATGCACTTTTCACATCCATTTGATATAAGATGATATTATGATGGTTAGCATAGGCAAGCAATATGCGAATAGCCTCAAGTCTGGCAACAGGTGCAAAAGTTTCAATGAAATCAATTCCTTCAACCTGTGTGTAGCCTTGAGCTACAAGACGAGCCTTGTTCCTCACTACTAGGCCATTTTCATCTTGTTTGTTGCGGTAGATCCATTTGGTGCCGATGATATTGTGCTTGCAAGGGTCTGGTCGCTTGACAAGCTCCCACACATTGTTTAGCTCGAATTGATGTAATTCCTCTTGCATCGCTTGAATCCATTCAGGCTCCAGAAATGCCTCATCTACTTTGGTGGGCTCTGTGATAGAGACGAAAGCAAAATGCCCACAAAAGTTAGACAAATGTGAAGCTTTTGAGCGAGTGAGAGGACCTGGTGCGTTGATGTCGTTGATGATTCTCTCAATCTGTACTTCATTTGCAACGCGAGGATGAGCAGGTTGATGACTTTGATTTGGCTCAGCATTTTCTTCAGAGCCATTTTCATCAGATGCACCAGCATGATTTTCTTCACGATCTGGAATGACTTCTTCAGCAGATTCTTCGGTAGGAATAACATCCTCAGTAGCCTTTAGCTTGATGGATTCCTCAGGAGACATTCCATCTAGCACAGGAGGTATGTGCTCTCTTTGCGAGCCATTAGTTTCATCGAACCACACATCTATAGTTTCAACAACCTTGTTGTGATAGGTGTTGAAGACCCTGTAGGTGTGCGAGTCCTTTCCGTAACCAAGCATAAAACCTTCATGTGCTTTCGGTGCAAATTTAGAAATGTGATGGGGATCTCTAATCCAACATTTAGCACCGAAGACTTTGAAATAACTCACATTGGGTTTCTTGTCAGTGAGGAGTTCATATGAGGTCTTCTTGAAGAATTTGTGAAGATATACCCTGTTGATAATGTGGCATGCAGTATCAATTGCTTCAGGCCAGAAGCGACGAGGTGTCTTGTATTCATCAAGCATAGTGCGAGCCATCTCAACAAGAGTCCTGTTCTTGCGCTCCACGACGCCATTCTGCTGAGGAGTGTATGGGGCAGATAACTCATGAGTAATACCGAGTTCATCAAGATAGTCATCAAGACCAGTATTCTTGAACTCAGTCCCATTGTCACTACGTATATGCTTGATCTTCACACCGAAATTCGTCGAAGCCCTCGAAGAAAATCGTCTGAAGACTTCCTGCACTTCAGTTTTGTAGGTAATGACATGCACCCATGTGTAACGAGAATAATCATCAATAATGACAAAGCCATATAGAGATGCTGCATTTGTTAGTGTGGCATAATGAGTAGGACCAAAAAGATCCATATGAAGCAATTCAAAAAGGATGAGAGGTAGTCATGATAGTCTTCGAGGGGTGCTTGGCTCTGGTCATCTTTCCAGCCTCACAAGCCCCACAAAGATGATCTTTGAGGAATTTGACACCCTCAATGCCAATGACGTGCTTCTTCTTCACGAGCGTGTGTAAGTTCCTCATGCCAGCATGACCCAGTCGTCGATGCCATAGCCAGCCTTCTGAAGCTTTCGCAAGTAGACAAGTGGCAGGCTGTGGTCCTGCAGAGAAATCAACAATATACAAGTCTCCTCTCCTAAATCCTTCGAAGACTTTGGAATTGTCAGATTCCATGAGCACTAAGCAGCGCTATTTGCCAAAGATAACAACCATATCAAGATCACAAAGCATTGAGACAGACATGAGGTTGAATCCGAGGGACTCAACAAGCATGACTTTGTCCATGTGTCGATCCTTTGAGATTGCAACCCTACCTAGACCCAATACCTTGCTTTTGCCTTTGTCTGCGTAGGTGATATGCTTCAAATGTGATGGAGATAAAGGAGTGTTCATCAGTAAGCTCTTGTCACCAGTCATGTGATTAGTACATCCACTGTCGAGGACCCACTCAGTAGCTTTGGGTAAGTCATCCTGCAGATGAATTAGTGCATCTTACGAACACATATCTTCAGAGTGAAGAATATGACATCAATTTCATCAGACAGAAATTCATCAGTTAATGCAACATATGTATATATAGCAGTATAAGGACGTGAGAAATGAATGATTCATTTCTTCATGATTAGCTTGCGTCCTTTCAAGTATTTCAGGTCTCCAGAGAATTCTTCAGACGATTTAGTTCATCTGGAGACCTGACCCTGCATAAGAGATTAGTTCTTTTTCTTCACCACCCACATCTGGAGGGGTGGCAAAGAGTTCATCATTCTGCGAGATCCATAAGAGAAAGGTGGCATTGAAGCCAAAGCGCTTCGTTTCACAGGAGAGGGATTAATATAGGCATATGAGTAAGCAGAGAAATTCTTCGAGGACTTATGAACATAATGATTTGAAGAATAATGCACATAATCAGAACTCTTAGTTTTTCCCTGCGAAACAGAAGCATTAGCATGATGATCATATGAGGACATGGATCCACGTGAGGAATTTGATCCACAAGAGGACTTGGATCCATATGAAGACTTTGGTCCATATGAAGAATTTGATCTGGGGTTCTTATTCTTCACAGGTGGAGTCATGAGGACATTCACCTGAAGACTTTCAAGGCACCTTTTGGGAACCCAGATTTTCTTCATAGGGGGACCATTCCTGCAGTTAGTTCCAACATATCTAGCAAATACTTCACCATTCTGATTTTTGAACAGTTTATAGTTGGAGTCAAATGACTCATCAGATGAATATGAGGATTCACAAGTAAAGCCAGATAAGGTGGATGGATCCACGGGAGGTCCCTTCGCAGCAACCCATGAGGTTTTGGGATACTGCTCAGGTTTCCAGTAGATTCCATCAGCATTGAGTTTCCTCTCAAAGGCAATACCCTCTTTCCTAGGGTTCCTGTTCAAGATCTGCTTTTTGAGCATATCACAAAGAGTTTGATGCCCTTTGAGGCTTTTGTACATGCCTGTCACATACAATTCCTTCAACCCTGCATTTTCGTCAGTGATACTAGTGGTATCCTCAGATGAGGAATTTGTGACCACAGAGATAGTTGAAGAATTTGCAGCAATAGAAGCATTTGAACATTCAGGTGAAGAATTAGCAGTTTCACGTTCAATGCATTTCAAGCATGGTGGAATAAATTCTTCCTGAGCGGAACTGATCTGTTGAGCAAGCAATGAATCATTTTCCTTCTGAAGATCTTCATGACTCACCCTTAGCTTCTCAAGATCTTGCTTTCTTTGAAGAAATTCATAAGAAAGCTTCTCATGATCGGCTAAGAGAGTTTCATGACGACTTTGAAGGTTGTCAAACTTAGACTGTAGTTGCTGAAGATTATCAGTCAGTGTTTGAGTTTGATCCATTTCCTCACCTAACAGATCATCGCTTTTGTCTAGCATATTTTGAACCTTTTCCAAAGCCTTTTGTTGTTTAACAGCAATATTAGCAAGTTTGGAATAGCTGGGTTTGAGGTTATCATCAGATTCATCCTCACTTGATTCAGAGGAGGGATATTTGAATACCTTGGCACCTTTTGCCATGAAGCAATAGGTGGGAGCATAGTCATCGTTGCCGTCATCAGCAATGTTGGGGAAGCCATTTTCCTCAGTGTTGAAGATGGACTTGCTGACGTAAGCAGTAGCGAGGGCTAGGCTCGCCACACCAGAGTCTGACTCCTCAGATGCCTCCTCTTCCTCATGTTCCTCAGATTCAGCTTCAGAGTCCATTTCCTTGCCAATGAATGCCCGAGCTTTCTTGGAGCTGCTCTTCTTGTGAGATGAAGACTTTGAAGATTTTGACGATGAGGACTTTGAAGATTTCTTCTTCTTCTTAGAGTCATCTGAACTATCATCCTTGTATTTCTTCTTCTTTGATTCCTTCTCCCACTAAGGACAATCAGTTATGTAGTGACCAGGTTTCTTGCATTTGTGGCAAGTTCTCTTCTTGTAATCACGGGATGAGGAATCTGATTTCATGTCATCACCTCTTGAGGATTTTCCAAATCGGCCACGTCTAGAGAACTTCTGGAATTTTCTCATGAGCATTGCTAGCTCCTGACTCAGTTCTTCAGGATCACCAAGGCTGCTACCAGAATCTTCATCTTCAGATTCAGAGACTGCCTTGGCCTTCAGTGCACGAGATCTGCCATAGCTCGGTCCGTAGAGATCTCTCTTCTCAGCAAGTTGGAACTCATGAGTATTTAGCCTCTCGAGGATATCAGCAGGATCAAGTGACTTGTAGTCTCCACGTTCTTGAATCATCAGTGCCAGTGTATCGAATGAAGAATCGAGTGACCTCAGCAATTTCTTCACCACCTCATGGTTGGTGATGTCAGTGGCACCCAGTGCTTGAAGCTCGTTTGAAATGTCAGTGAGGCGATCAAAGGTTTGCTGGACATTCTCATTGTCGAGTCTTTTGAAGCGGTTGAAGAGATTGCGAAGAACGTCAACTCGAGAATCACGTTGAGTTGAGATTCCTTCGTTGACCTTGGACAACCTGTCCCAGATAAGCTTTGCAGACTCCAAAGCACTCACTCTGCCGTACTGTCCTTTGCTCAGATGGCCACATATGATATTCTTCGCTTGAGAGTCGAGTTGCTTGAATCTCTTCACATCAGCAGCATTCACGGAAGGAGTGACAGAGGGAACGCCATTTTCCACAACGTACCAGAGATCGTTGTCAATTGCCTCAAGATGCATGCGCATCTTATTCTTCCAGTAGTGGTAGTCCGTCCCATCAAAGGTAGGACACCCAACCGAGACATTGATCATGCCTGCAGTCGACATAACTAAAACTCCAGGTGGTTAAACCAAAATCACACAGAACAAGGGAGTACCTTGCTCTGATACCAATTAAAAGTGCGTTATATCGACTAGAGGGGGGGTGAATAGGCGATTTTTATAAATTCGTCACTGAGGAATTTCAAGGTGAGGAAATTCCTAAGCAACGAACTACTTAGCAGCGGAATAAGCACTCAGATGCAAACATAACATGGCATAAATACAGTCATCATGATAAAATAAAATAGGCACAGAGTACAGGTAGCGAGAAACACAGGATAAGCAGGCTGAAGACTAAAGGACTGAAGAAATAGGATTGAGAAAATTGAGAAAGTCTTCAGTCAAAGTCTTCACACAGTAACGATCAAGTAAATCAACACATGAATGAGGAAATGAAAGAGTTGAGGAAATAGAACCAGTAGCTCGGTGAAGACAATGGTTTGGTAGACCAGTTCCAACTGCTGTGACAGTTGTACGTCTGGTTGGAGCGGCTAGGTATTTAAACCTGAGGACACACAGTCCTCACCGTATTCTCCTTGAGCTAAGGTCACACAGACCTCGTCCAATCACTCGTGGTAAGTCTTCAGGTGACTTCCAAACCTTCACAGACTCGGTCACTCGGCGATCCACAATTTCCTCTTAGATGCTCTAGACCATGACGCCTAACCGTCTGGAGGATGCACAGTCCTCAAAGGTAACAAGCGTTGGTTCCACACAGGAACAATTTCTTCAGTGATGCTCAATCACTTTGGGTTTGTAGGTGTTTGGGTTTTTGGGTTTTTCATCACTTGATGATTTTCGCTCAAAGTCCTCGGAGGATGGGATGCTCTAAATGACAAGTGTCAATCTATCTCTCGGAGCAGCCAACCAGCTAGTGGTTGTAGGGGGTGGCTATTTATAGCCTAGGGAGCAGCCCGACATGATAAGACATAAATGCCCTTCAATGATATGACCGTTAGGTGGGAAGGATATTTGGACAGCTGGCGCATAGCACAGCAACGATCGGAAATTTGAGCTCTCAAATTCCTCAGGGCTATCATGTTCCTCACTTGTAGGCAATCCGCACTGGCGAATTCCTAACTCCTCAGTCAGAACAAATTTCTCAGAGAACAGAAGAACTTCGTCTCTGTCATTGAAGAAATTGACTGAACTGAATGAGATTTCCAATAGCTTCACTCGAAAGGATTGGGTAGGTGTAGGATTTTGAGATGAGCATCACTTGGAAACTTTTCCTTAGTTTTACCTCAACCCCCTTTAACAGTACGGTGTTTCCTATGACTCAAGAAGAAGAAAATGAAACTACGAAAACAAAAGTCTTCACGCTTCATAATCCTCGCATGAATATCAAGTCTTCAGGGTCACACCAATTTCTTCACTTTCAAAGTCTTCAAGAAAACCAGAGTCTTCAGTTGAAGACATTCATTTTTAGGGGGCGAATTTCATCGTAAATATCAAACTCCTCATAGACTTATAGAACCTGTGTACACTCACAAACGCATTAGTCCCTTAACCTATAAGTCTTCAATACACCAAAATCACTAAGGGGCACTAGATGCACTTACAGCCATCTACACTATCAGTCAACAACAACCGATTGGATTCGAATCAATTCGATTCGAATCGGATCCGATTGAATCCAATCCTAGTACTCACTAAGCACAAACCCTAAACTACATCTATGAGCAAAGGAAAAAAATGGAACTTACCGAAGGGGTTGCTATTGGGGCGTAGGCCGGCCGAGGAGCAAACTCTGGCAGGAACGCGGGTCGGCCCAAAGAGCATGACCGGCCATGCCCAAGGCCATCGCCGATGCGTTGGTGTTCCTGAAGACGCGCGAGGTAGAGGAAGAGGGCGTCATCGTCCATGGCCCAAAGAAAACTCCGGAATGGAGGTGAAAAAGAAAACCTCCAGCCACGGCTTCCGCCATCGCAGCCGATGGGCTTCCCTCCGGCGCCACCGTCGATCCCAGGACCAGTAGGTCCGGATAAGGAGGCGGAGCCGGAACGGCAGGCACCGCATTAGCCAGAGGACGAGGTCTGGTGCAGAAATGGGACAACGCGCGGATGGCCGCCATAAGGTCAACGCCGCTGTTGGCGAATCTGGCCACCTACCGGTCTTGGATTGGGTAGCTGTCGGTGATCATGGGGGTGGGGGCGGCGCGGCGGCGGGCGTGTCATTGACAGAGAGCACAAAGGAGCGATGAGGGAGATGGAGAGAGAGCGGTGTAAATTAGAGTGGGAGGTGACTGAAGAGGGGGGGAATTATGAGACGTCATGTCCGTCTCATGCGCTTCCCAATGCATTGCAGCGGACGGGCACGTGTGGCTCGAGCGAGCCTGCCTTGCCAGAAATCGCCGATTCGGCCATTCCCCCATATCCAGGCCCATTGATGCTTTAAGTTACGTGCCGCCCGAGAAGCAGATGCAGGCCAGACAACCAAACAGCCCAAACATATCCCGTGTGGACATGATTGACCTATATACGAGCAACCAAACACGTCCCCACGACTTAGTATAGTGCAGCTGGAAAATTCAGATATAAAGCTCGTGCTAAACAGCCACGAGTTCATTTTGAGAGAATAATAAACATTAAAAAGCCACCACCAGATGTCAACAAAACAGCACAATCATCAACCAAGCAGGAAGCGGCATCGGATTTGACCTGCTGCATCCGCATCGTCCCAACCCCCCACCAAAAGACCTTGAATTCGGTCGCGAGTCGCAACGTCAACGACCACCCAACCCCGCAGAAACAGAAAAATCCGAGCACAGACGACGACCCATGCGGATGCGGTGCGGCCGTGCCCTCCTCTTTCTTCACGAGCTCCTCGAACGCCCAACCAACGCTTTCGTTCCCTCCGCATCCCCGTCCGGGCGTCACAAGGCAAGACAAGAATTCGAATCCTCCAGATCTCGATTCCCATTCCAGCGCCAGAGAGGCTAAACAAAAGCAGCCCACCAAACAGTAAACAACAAACCAAGCAAGGCACCCGCTCCCCTGTCCCTCACGCCGGCCGCGCCGTCTCCCTCTCTCCCCCACCCCATCCAAAAATCCCCAACCAAGCGCGCCCCCATGTCGTCGCGCCGGCCGCCGCCGGCGGGCGCCGACCGCGCGGCCGAGGCGGGGGACGCGGCCCTCGCGCGCGACATCGTCACGCTCCACAAGGCCCTCTCCCTCGACCCCTCGCGCCGCCGCCGCTCCCTCCCGCTCCCCGCCCCATCTACCACCGCCGACCAGGCCCGCCACAAGCCCAAGCTCAAGCCCTCCTCCTCCTCCCGCAAGCTCCTGCCCTCCGCCTCCTACTCCTCGGTCTCCACTTCCTCATCATCCTCCTCTTCCTCGTCCTTCTGGAAGAAGTCGTTGACGGCCATCTCCCACCTGGGCAGGCGCCGCCTCGACTGCGCCTTCACCCTGCAGGTGCACTCCGTCGACGGCCTCCCCACCGCGCTCGACGGCTCCCCGATCTCCGTCCACTTCCGCCGGATGTCCGTCTGCGCGTCCACCCGCCCCGTCGCGCCGGCCCTCGGCGCCGTCGCCTTCGAGGAGCCGCTCACGCAGCGCTCGCCCGTCTACTTCTCCCGCGGGGCCAAGAACGCGGTCAAGTACGAGCCACGGGCCTTCGTCGTCACCGTCGCCGCCTCGGCGCTCCAGCTCGGCAAACACGAGGTCGACCTCACCCGTTTGCTGCCGCTCTCCATCGACGACCTCGAGGAGGGCGGCGACTCCGGATTTGGGAAGTGGAGCACCAGCTTCCGGCTCTCTGGCGTTGCCCGCGGCGCGCGGCTCAATGTCACCTTCTCCTGCGTGCTCGTGGCCGGAGGTGGGGAGCAGCACAAGGGAGGGGAAGTGGCGGGTCTGAGACGGGGCTCCATGGCGCGGCAGGTGTCAGTGCAGTCCCCGTCACCAGTGCCGGCACGGAGCCGGGACGTGAGGGTGCTCCACGAGGTTTTGCCAAACACGAGGCCTGTAAAGGCCTTGCCCTTTGTTGGTGATGCCGGTCTTGATGCTACCAAGGGTGAGACGGCAACAGTAGAATGCGGGGAGGATGGTTCACCGCAGTCAAAGCATTGCACCTCAGTAGAGGTGAGGAAGGGGGAGGGGGACTTGGTGCACCCAGAGGGTGATTGTCATGGTTCAGAGTTCAATGTGGTTGAGCAGGGAGTTGAGGTCACCCTCGAGGATCCAGACCAGTTCAAACATGTCGAGACTGCCAATGTGAATGATCAAGATGAGGGTTTTAGTGGTGAAGCTAATGAAGACGGAACAGCCAAGCCTGCATTATTAATTGACGATCTTGCTAAAGAGGATACCGTTGAAGTGAAGCTCGAAGAGGAGCTCAGTGATGTTGCTCTTGAAATGGACGATGTAGGAGACAAGCAGGATGCATCGGTCCAAGCCGCCTTGCTTCCTACAGACGCATTTGAAAAAGATGGTGACTTGGCAGCAGATGCAGAACTGGAGGTTCTAGAGGGTATATTCAACAAATTCTCAATTGTTGAGCCAGAGGAATTTGACTCGCCAATTGTGGAGGATAAGCTTTCTAGGCGATTGAGCTGCATTGGTGCGGAAGATTGTTGCAATTCCACCAGTAGGAAGAGCAGATCACGCAGCATGGATGCTTCATCTGATTTTGTTGCTAATGAGTTTTTGGATATGCTTGGGATAGCTCATAGCCCATTTGGGGTAACCTCAGATAGTGATCCTGAGTCACCAAGAGAGCGGCTTTGGAAGCAGTTTGAAAAGGAAGCTCTAGAATCTGGGGACTGTATTCTTGGTTTGAATTTCGAAGATGGAGTGGAAGAACCTAGTTGTGAAGATGTTGCAGAGGATTTTGATCTCTCCACAATCATACGCGAGGCTGAACTTGAGCTGCAGAATGTAGTTCCGCCCATAGACACCACATTTAGAGCCAAGTCACTGGAAGACGAGGAAACTGAAGCTTTGATGCGTCAATTTGGGCTAAATGAGAAGTCCTTCCAGTCTTCTCCACCTGGGAGTAGAAGTGGGTTTGGTAGCCCCATTGCCCTGCCACCTGAGCAACCCCTTGAGCTGCCACCTTTGGCTGATGGTTTGGGCCCATTTATTCAGACAGAGGATGGTGGGTTTCTGCGGTCAATGAATCCAGTTCTTTTCAAGAATGCAAAGAACAATTGTAACTTGGTCATGCAGGCTTCTTCTCCAATCGTACTTCCAGCAGAAATGGGCTCTGGAATTATGGAGATATTGCATGGTCTAGCTTCAGTTGGAATCGAAAAGCTCTCAATGCAAGCAAACAAACTTATGCCCTTAGAAGATGTCAATGGCAAAATGATGCAGCAGCTCGCCTGGGAGGCTTCTCCTGCTCTAGAGCCTTCAGGAAGGTTAGAGATCTTTCTTGTCCTGCTTGTTCTTGACTTCTTAGTACTTCATCATTTGCTTGGCTAAAACATATTACTCTAACCAATGCAGATATGACCTATTGGAGAATCATAGTTTGGATGCTTTGGCAGCAGGGGCCAGCAATGCTGCCTCGGGAAAGAAGAAGAAGAAAGGGAGAGGTGCTGATCTGTCATCATCATTGGGTTCGATAAGTGCTTCAGAATATGTTTCACTTGAGGATCTTGCCCCATTAGCTATGGAAAAGATTGAAGCCCTTTCTATTGAGGGTCTGAGGATACAATCTGGCATGTCTGAAGAAGAGGCACCCTCCAACATCAGTGCCCACCCTATTGGAGAAATTTCATCTCTGCAAGGAAAGTCCGCAGAGAATGCTTTGTCCCTTGGTTTGGAAGGAACTGCAGGATTGCAGCTTCTGGATGTTAAACAAACTGGTGGTGATGTTGATGGATTGATGGGCTTATCGATCACTCTAGATGAGTGGATGAGGCTTGATTCTGGAGTAGTGGATGAAGAGGAGCAGTTCAGTGACCGTACATCGAAAATACTTGCTGCCCACCATGCCAAATCAATGGACCTACTTGGCGAAGGCCAGACTGCAGACAAGAAGAGCAGGAGATCTGGTAGAAGATGGGGTTTGTTGGGGAACAACTTCACGGTTGCTCTCATGGTTCAATTGCGCGACCCGTTACGTAACTACGAGCCAGTTGGCACACCGATGCTTTCTTTGATTCAAGTGGAGAGGGTTTTCATTCCCCCAAAGCCCAAGATATACAGCACCGTTTCAGAGAAAGGTAACAGTGAGCAAGATTATGAGGAGCCGAATCCTGAGCAGGTTCTTGATAAAGTATCGGTCGATGAAGAAAAGATAGAGGAAGACTCTGTTCCTCAGTTTAAAGTCACAGAAGTGCATGTGGCCGGTTTTAAGAGTGAGCCTGAGAAGACAAAACCGTGGGGTAATCAAACACAGCAGCAGTCTGGCTCAAGATGGCTGCTAGGAGCTGGCATGGGCAAGGGCAGCAAGCATCCTCTGATGAAATCGAAAGCCACTGCAAAGGCCACGAAAGACGCAGCTGGTCAGCAAGGAGACACCCTGTGGAGCATTTCTTCACGTGTTCATGGAGCAGGGACAAGATGGGGCGAGTTGACAGGATCTAAGCGGAACCCTAATATCCTCCTCCAGAAGGATAAGAGATTCCGGTGAGGGCTTTACCGATTCTAGGTAGGTACTAGTAGTTCTTGTGTGCCGAGGGGTGGCGGGTTTGGGCCTTTGGGGTGGTTCGCCCGTGCAACCGAACCTCGCCTGAAATTTATGTTCCTACTCCCTCCCATCCATATTAATAGACGCACGCTTACTAACTATTGTGTGTGTCAATTAATTTGGATCGGAGGGAGTACTAAAGTGCCAAATCATGTAAATCCAGTTCTTTTTTCGTGATGCATATGGAATCGTTTCGTACCAGCCCCCTTTTCTTATGTGCTTCGAGCGGGCTTGTGTTCCTTTAGAGCTCCCCTGCGCTTTTTTTTCTTTTCTTTTTAGAGCTCCCCTGCGCTTAATTGTACTGAGAGCTAGTGTACAATGTCAAAAGCTTTTTTCTGCCCACGAAGGTGCAGTTTTATGTCTTGTGGTGTAGTGTGACTGAAGCTGTTCAAAAAATTGTTTTCATCCATGTTTTTTTTGTTCTGCCTGTCATCAATCATGGCAGTGATCGTCATGTTTACAATCATGTGCGTCGCTATAATCTCGACGCATTGTCATGTTCATGGAGCATTGACAGTGATGTTGCTATTTCCCTCCCAGAAGTTTTGGTCTGGTGTTCCCAGGTTTTGTCATAGGCCGGTCATTTAGCAACGCATAAATCTCTGAATTTGATTTCAGTAAAATCAGCTCCCTTTTACATATGGCATTTTGAGCTGCGGTTGAACACCCTGCTCAGGCTGTAGGTGCAGCTGTAGCGTGGATGTTATGATCGAGTGGGGGCTCCCACGACCTCAAAAGCTGTGGTTAGCTAGCTGTGATTTCGCGGTGGGCATGACATGATCGCCTTGTTTACGGAACTACCGGACCGGACCAGCACGCCCCAAATGATGTGAGAACGAAAGCTGGGAGTTGTTGCCAGTTTTGTAACGAGACAACTCATCCATCACCTATCACAGATCTCGTCCCGTGGACGCTTGCTTGATCATTGGCTATCAGCTCCAAATGAAGCTTGTTAGCTCTACGTGACGACGATGAACCAAACCCGGCCTTCTCCAGATGTGGGCATGGCATGATTGTACGTATGACATAATAGAGAAAGATGGAAGCCAGGTGCATATGCATCTCTATTTTTCACTCCAACCTTTTCACCTTTTGACACAGCACCATACTTTTTCTCTCCAAACACCCGTCTCCTGCAGAGGATCTCGCTTCCTTATCCGAACCTACTTTATCTGTTATCCGATCCTACATGACATGTGAGGCATCACCTTAGGCTATGCATTGTACATGCCCTCATCATCCACCCTCGCCTGCCTGTCAGGTCAGTACCAGTTACTAATTCTTTGCACTGCGAAGCAAAGCAAAGTAGGGCGTCAACTATCGTGATGTTTTTACCTGTTCTAGTTATCTGAAACCGTGAATCGAACGACAACAATACCTCCCGTAAGAACTATATATTTCTTGAGCGGTTGAGGAAATCATCGATGCGACTTCCTGAAATCTCGAAATTGTCAAACGTTATTTATTTCTCTGTTTGCGTAATTCTGTTCTTACAGCTGCAGATGAAATCATTACGTACTGTACTTGCTAAAATCAAATCAACGTCGGTTGAAATGGACGGCACGCCACAATAACGCGGCAGCTGCGCATCGTCGCCATCATTCGTCCTGGTAGATATAATCTTTTGAAAAAAAAGGAGGGTTAAACTTGAATGGACATTATTGAAACTTCTCCCTCTGCGTGCAGATGCCATGATTCCTATCATCAGCTCTATCAAACTTCACTGCAACCAATCCCCGCGGCTATTTGTATACTCCGGCAGGCGGACAGAGCTAGGCGATCGTGTGCGCGCGTGCGAAGCATGTCGCCGCTGCGACCGACGAGGCCTGAGATTCTTCTGGACCAAGAAATGTGGTGATCACCCAGCCTGCCGTTTCCGGATTTCTCTAGCTGGCAAAGCGTAGGTAGCCGCACGACTCCGACACAGTGACACCGATAGATGCAACGCAACGCAGGCGCCCGTGCGCGCATTCTCTGTCTACAGAGAAAAACAATGGAAATCATAAATGGTCGCCAAGTGCTGAACAGTGATCAATATTATCGTTTTCCGACACGGAAGATTAGAGCAACTCCAACGCGCCGACCCATTTCGTCAGCACGCGTCCGTTTGGATCGCAGAGGACAGAAAAGTCGACCCAACGCGTCGATCTAAACGGACGCGCATTCACTTTTCGTCCGTGTGCCGACCCATTCCTGACTCATTTTTTAGCCTCATTTGCGTCAGCGCGGACAAGAGACGGACGCGCGCGACGCGCGCCAACTACTTCCCCTGGACGCCAGTCGGTGGCAGCCTTCACCATTTCTCTTCACTTTCCTCAAAACCCTCTCGTCCGCGCGCGCTCCCGCCGCTCACCATGGACAACGACCTCGATGCCGCCGCCGGCCTCGCCTCCCTCGCCTCGTCCGGCATCACGACCACTCCCTCCGGCAAAGGCAAGTCTCGCGCCCCCCGCAAGACCGCCACCGCGCCCAAGCCGAATAAGAAGCTGACGCCTGAGGAGCGGACCAGGGAGTCGGCGAAGAGAAAGCACTACTAGGAAAAAGGCTACTAGTAGCGTGGTTTTTTTTACTATCAGTAGCGCGGGCGCCCACGCTACTGCTAAAAAAATTTAGCAGTAGCGCGGTTTTTACCCAGCGCTACTGCTACCTATACCTAGCAGTAGCGCGCTTCTGGCCATCGCTACTGCTAATACTCTGTAGCGCGCCTCTACGTCAAACGCTACTGGTAAGGTAGCGCTGCTGCTACTCCAAAACCCCTCGCTGCTGCTAGTATTTTCTTCTTTTTTTATTTGTTGTATTTGTATTTTTACAGGTTTTATACAATTACAACATACACATATATTGAAACTATACGAAAAAGGAATGTCTCATTATCATCATCGAAGTGGCAACATAGTCTCATCATATATATCATCATTATCGAACACAAATGATGTCGATCTCATCATCATCTCGAAATAGCGATACAAGTTAATGATCACATGTCTCTTACATTGTCACCACAGACACATGTTTCATCATCTATCTAAACTATGACATACGAAATAAGAGCGATCACGATGAGCAAAAGCGGGATTATGTAGTAGTTTTTGCGGCGCTAGTTCTGAATCCTCTGTTGCGCTATGAATCTCAAGTAACTAGCTTCGGCTTCCATTCTGCTATCAAACCCTTTCTGGCTGCCGCCCGGGAAGCGGTACACTTGGGCATGACACTCTGGCCACTCATCGTACACACCAGGAACATGCCCTACATACACGGCATACCACTTCCTCGCCATCGTTGATCTATATACCTGTCAGAGATGCACTTATATCATCAAGCGAATTCAATGATAATATGCAGCATAAGATACATCGGCCTGTGGGGAGAAACAGTTATGAAATAGAAGCAACGCATAGTAAACATAGTTAACAAATTTCATCATACCGAAACTAATTAACTAGAGCGGGGCACCATTTACATCTAATAGTTTCGTCGTACTGAGATATTCGAAGTTTCGTCGTACAGAAAGTAACAAGTAACTAAACAGACACATTGTCTTCAAGCAGTGCACTCTTCCCATCTGTCCATATCTGGGAGGGTGCACCCAAGCTTAGTGAAAGGCGTCATGTCCTGGCGCTGTAGGGCTATGCGGGTTCGGACGTCAACTCGCGATATTGGGCCGCCGTAGAACATCCCATTCTCTTCGAGGACGTCTTTCATGATGATGGACGCAATTTCCTGCTGGATCCGGTAGAAATCATTTCGAAGTCGATTATCCGGCATGGCTCCAAAGGCTTCGGCCCATCTCTGTATATGGGTATCAGATGAAGATTTCATGCAAAGTGATTGCACATCCCTTCTGTACTCCATCATTAGATGGATGACGTAGAATCCATCATTCTCACTTCTTGCCGGTTGCTGGATGCAACATAAGTCAGTCTTGTGGCCGAAACACAGCCCGACCTTATTTCTTTTTTTTTGCCTTGGATGTAGCCACCCCGCATGCTGAAGCCCGGGAGAGCTCTGTCCAGAACATACTTTATGTGTGTGTAATCTTTCTTCTGTATGTTCTTCGATGGGTCCAAATATAGAGCACGGGAGTAACCCGGGTAAAGAACGATGAGAACGGCACGGCACCCCCCGCTGCGCAAAATACACGATCAAGTTAGCCTCCATGCGTGCAAAGTAATTATTGAAATGCACGAAAGGATGTATGTGTTATAGTGGCTATCCGCGGATGACTTACCCGGGATGATAAGGTAGGAGAATCGTTTCTTTGTCCTTATTGCTGACCAAGAATTCTTCGATGTACTGACTCGCATATTGACGGTTGGCTTCGTTGATTGACAAGAAGCCCTCATGCATGTAGTATGGGTCCGCGACCGCAAGTCCAGTGACTTGCTCTCTCCTGACGATGTAGTTCATGTGCAACGGACGAACGTAAAATCGAGTGTCCTCATTTGAAACATCTAGAAGATGTAATCAAATCGCAGGAAGAAGAGGTCCGCGGGGCATGTGTGGACGTACATCTTGCCACTGCTCGGCACATGAACCGTATAAAGTGGGTATCATGGATCATCCGAGGCGAGGAGGCTTCTCTCTGTCGAAAGCACATGGTCATGGAGTCTCCTGAGATCCCCTGTTATGGCAGCTAGCGCATTCGCCGGTACCATTGGCTTTCCCACGACATGGATTAATGGCGCATGTTTCATCGGTACACTGTCAACCCTGGTTTGCGAAGGCGGCTGGCTGCTAGAACCAACATTGGCATCTTTATTGGATTTTCTCGTCGGTCTCTTCCTCTGCTTCTTCTTGGTGGGCTCAGGTGCTGGTGGGTCTGTCAGACCCTCCCTGAGCACCACCCCCAGTGTTGTCGGGCTCAGCATTGGACGACTCTGGCTAATTAGTTGAGCTTGGGTGGAACCGGCATCTGGAGGCGTGTCCTGTGAGGATTGCATGAACAAAGACTTCTTGCACTCCCGAGGACGTTTCGGCTCTGGTACATGCATCTCATATTCATATGGTTGACTCATCATTACTTCGTTGTCAAAGGCGGTATTGAGATACTGGAGAGGGTCATCCTGCTCCATGTCATGATCCATATCCTCTTCCATGGGGCAGATGGCATCATCCGCCGGAACGGTTGGCCCTCCTTCCTCATGTCTCTCGATCTCACCCAACAGCACAGACGATGGTTGTAGTTGTGTAGGTGGGGTTGTGGTCATACCTTCCTGAGGTCCCGTTGGTGTGCTCCCGGCCACCTCGACACGAAGAAGATTTTTCGGCCACAGGATTGGCCAATTTTTGCATTGGCCAAGATGTGTGGGGGTCTCGTCATCCTCTTCATCAGTTTGTATGGGACGAGAGAAACCCTCGTAGCCCGCCTTCACACTCGCCACAGAGACCCTTAAGGCGTTATCAGGCATCTGCCGGCGGTGGAACAATCGATCCTTGGGCTTCACTATAGTACCCTTCCCCACATCCACCAACCCACCCTTCATGTGGTAAAGGAGGGTGCACGGAGTGGAGTCGGCCCGCGAAGACATGTACGTGTGCGGCGTCAGAGATCCAAAAAGAACGGCAACTGAAGATTAATTAATTAGTTGTGTTGATGAGGGTGCGACGCGTATTTACCGTGAGGGCATCGAGCTCAGCCAATGTCGACGGCCCGACATTCAAGCCAGAGACGGAGCTAGGGCTGCTGTGAGAGCTGGGTGCGGGAGTAGGTGCTGGAGTAGGTGCGGGTGCGGTTGCCATAGTAGGTATGGGTGTGAGCGCGGTGTTCATTGAGTTGCTCCCAGTGAAGCTGGGCATGGGAAAATCAGTTGGTGCCACGTTTGGATTTTGTTGCACCCAGCTGACCACAGTTGGAATCAAGCTTGTAAAGGCAGCTGCCATATCATTTCTACAGGCAGCTACCGCTTCCCGGATTGCCTCAGCTTTGGTATCAGCTCTTGTTTTCTCAATTGCCCGCGCCACCTTCTCGTCGATAGTCACTTGACTGAACTTCTTTCTCCGTCTTTTGGCCTCGGGTTCCTCGTTATAATAGTACTTCCACGTGGCGCCGTCTCCGGCGCCGTGCACACGTCCATATTGCGGCCGCTGGCCCGGAGGGTGTCCCATCATTATGTTCATGGACCGGTTGAAAGGAGTGTCCCACTTGTACTTCGCCGACGACTGAGTCGACTGAGTCGACGAGTCGCTTTCGGCCGCAAGCTTGTGTTGCTCTCTCTGCAAAATGGAGTGTGAATCGTTTACAAATGTGACTAGAACATAGTAGACTTCATTGATCAGAAGCTAATATATAAGGTGGTAAAAGGATAATTACCAATAATCTCATGAATTGCCTAGTCGGCCCATCGGTGAAAAAAATCTTTTTTTTGGGGTCCCATGAGAATCGGGCCCTGATGAAGTCGTGCTCCTGCTGGTCGGTGAACTCAGCCAATGGGTCTGGGATCCCCAGACATTCATGTTCTGCATCCTCCTTAGCCCACACGGGCCTCTTTCCCGTGTAACCACGACTTCCAAGGTGGTGATTCCCCATGTTCTTTGCCTGCAGCTGCTTGCCTCTCTCCGACCTGGCCTTGGCAGCTTCTTCATTGCAAGTCTCCTTGAACTTTTCAAAGTCCTCCAGCGTAATTTTCTGATTGTCTGCAACAATCTCGGCGTAGGTTTCATGTTCTACTTCAATCGCCTTTTCACCCTAGTTTTCCAAGCGCTCAATGCGTTGATGAACTTCCCTAGGGCTTTGTTGTTGATTTTTTTTCATGACATCATCTTTCCATGGGTCGACATCGTCATTCTGACCGGGGAACAGGAATCTTGCGTGCAACCTAGTTAGGAGTAGATGCTTTAAATGTTCATTCTTCCGTATTTTTGTGGTGTTGATGTTAGCGGTATCCCGTAGGATGCATGCTAGTTGGTTACCGTAACACGCTGCCACTTCCCGCGGCTCTGTTGGCTCGAACTCGACGAGGTGCACCGCCGTGACCACCAGTCTTCCGGTGCCGAGCTCATTTGGGCGTCGTGTCCTCTTTGCCTTCTTTCCTTCACTAGCTTGGGAGGTCCCACCTTTCGTGCTGTCGTTAGCAACATCATCAGTGTGACGACCCCGGCTTAATCGTGCACTAATCATACACGCAAATGCACACGATCAAGCCTAAGGACTCACTTGAAGATATCACAACACAACTCTAAAACATAAATAAAGTCATACAAGCTTTATATTACAAGCCAGGGCCTCGAGGGCTCGAATACATAGCTCGATGGCATACAAGTGTCAGCGGAAGCATCAGATATCTGGGTACAGATATAACAGAGTTACAGATAGGCCTTTAAGAAGGCGGGGTAAAATAAAACACTACGATCGAAAGGCGTAGGCCTCATGCCTAGGACCCTCCGAACCTACTCCTGGTCGCCGGTCGGCTCCTCGTAGTAGTACTCGCCGGGAGGGTAGTAGTAGTAGTAGCCATCGGCGGGGGCAGCAGACTCAAGGGCTCCATCATCTGGTTGCGACAAATGGATATGGGGAGAAAAAAGAAAGCAAAGCAAACGTGAGTACTCATCCGAAGTACTCAGCAAGCAAGGATCTACACTACATATGCAACATTATCAAAAGGGAGGCTGTATATGTGGACTGGGCTGCAGAAATGCCAGAATAGAGGGGAAAGCCTAGTCCTATCGAAGACTAGCATCTTCAGCATCTTCATCGGTCTTGCAGCATTAGAAGAGTGCAGATTAGCATAATGTAAAGTAGTAGTAGTGTTATCAACCTCGCCCAGAGATCCTTTCTCGACACCCTGCGAGAAAGCAATCCCAGAGCCATACTATCCAGTTATCATCTCAAGTGTCAGGTTCTAGTTGTATCGATCGGGATACAACTCCGAGTGTCCGTTACCGTAGGACATGCTATCGATAGATTAGTTCTTCCCTGCAGGGGTGCACCAACTTACCCACCACGCTCGCTTAACTCCGGCCGGACACACTTTACTGGGTCATGCCCGGCCTCGGCCAAACGATACGCCGCAACCCGACCTAGGCTCTAAAGAGAGGTCAGCACGCCGGACTAACCTATGCCCCCAGGGGTCTTGGGCCTTCGCCCTGGGAACCCTGCACGTTGCGAGGACGCTCCGGAAGCAGACTTAGCCCCCTTAATACAAGCGCGGACTTAACCAGTCCAATCCAAAGCGGGCCGCTCCTCGCTGGCGTCTATAGAGCTTCGGCTGATGTATACGACGCAGAACGCCCATACTATGCCCACGTGATGGTTAGTGCTATCAGGCCAGAGGCCCCTCGGATCAAATATCCAAACCGTTAGTGGATTAGGAGCGCGCAGTAACGAGCAGAGACTCACGATAGATGTGACCCCGTCGCCCCGTCTCGAGGACTTGCGGCAAGGGCTAAGAATGCCCGGCCACGCCTCGTATTCATCTTTCGGGCACCATCCAGGTCAACCCGTCTCCACATCACTTCGCAAATATGCTCGCGCGGGTACCCCTCAGGGCCGACCCGTCTTTAGTGACATGGTACAGTGTAAATTCATAGTAACCGTGTGTCTAACACCAAGGGGAACCCTAAGGAATCACCCTCGATGGAATTCCACCTGATGTTATCGTCAAGGTAAACGAAGGAGGAATCACCCTCGTGGTCCAGACTTGAGAAGTTGCACGACGACGTCGTTATCGGGGGTGGTGTAGGAGGAATCACCCTCACTGACCACGTCCGAATAACTAACCTACAAGGTTATCATCAGAAGTGCTGACGAGGTATCACCCTCGGCACTCGATAGTAACCCAGTAGTGCCGAGCAACTAAGGGGGAAGTGATGTGTGGTGCCGTGGCCTGGTCTTCGATCCCATTGATCGGGTCTTCTGATAATCCAGCAGGGCAGTCAGGACAAAGGGGGAGTCTCTGATGGGTCTCTACTCAGACTATACTAAACAGTTTAGGATAAGCAGGTAGGTATCAACAGCAGGTTACAATAAACAGGCTATGCAGCAGAAATAGGATAACAGTAACAGCAGCAGTTCTAATGCAAGCATAAGAGAGAAGAGAATAGGCGATATCGGAATGTTCAAAAGGGGGGTGCTTGCCTGGAAGCTCTACGGCAAGTGTCTGGTCGTCAGGGACGTAGTCGACCTCCGGAGCTGCATCGGCCTCGGGGGTTACGTCGGTGTCAAGGTCTAACGAGAGAGAAGAGGGGGAGGAAAACAAATAAATACACAGCAAATATATGCAACAGAGAGCATGCTATGCTAACGTGCAGTGCAGGGTTGCCTAAAGATATGTCTAAGTCATTTTAGGATTAAAGTGGGATTTATTAACCGGTGTATATGCACTATTCATCTACCGGGAACGAACGAAAAGTTACGGGTTCTCCTACGTAGGGGGTTCCGACATCCAAACAGATGACATGATCAGATTCGTCTCGTCGTTCTGAGCAACTTTCATGTACAAAGTTTTCCGATCTGAGCTACGGTTTATTTTCTATGAATTTTTAAAGATTAAATCATTTTCTGAATTTATTTTAAATTATCATAAACTAATTATGACGTCAGCATGATGTGGGGATGACATCAGCAGTCAACAGCTGCACTGACCAGGTCAAACTTGACCAGTGGGCCCCACATGTCAGCCTCTGTTATTAACAGAGTTTAATTTAAGCTAAACTAAATCTAATTAACTACTGGACCCCACCTGTCAGTGGCTAATTAACTTAATTAATTTATTTTTATTTATAAAATGTTTTAGTTAATTAAAATGCGGTGGGGCCCGCATGTCAGCGATTGGGACGGCCCAGTCAGCACAGTTGACCATGGTCAACATGGTCAACTGGGGCCTGGGGCCCCACTGGCAGTGACCCTGGGGGTGGCCCCGGGTATGCCACGTCGGCGGTCGGCGCCGGAGCGTCGCCGGCGAGGCAAAACGCGGCGACGCGGCTCGGGACAGCGTCGGGATTCGCCGTCCGGCGACCAAAATGACCGCAGCTGGTCGCGTTCGAACGAGAAGAGAGTGCCGCGTCGATTGGTGGTGGTTGCGTGGCCGGAGGTGGCCGGTAACGAGCGCGGCGAGCTCGTCGGCGGACGGCCGGAATCGGGCGATCAACGCAACAGCAACGGCAGCGTGCAAAACGCGATCTAAAGAGCGTGGGAGGTGCTACGCGATGCGGCGAGCGCACCGGGCACTAGCACGTGACCTTTTGGTCACCGGAGCGTCGGCGGCGACGAGCTCCGCGGCGACGGGCTCGGGCTCACGCGGAGCAGCGACTACGGGCGCGCCAGCGGCCAGGAGAGTGAGGGGAGAGGACGAGGGGCTCACCTAGCGGCACACACGATGGCCCTTGGAGGTTTAGTAGCAGCAGAGGGCGTCGCCGGGGACGGAGAAGATCAGCGGCTGCCGGGGAAGGGGACGGAGGAGGTGCGGTGCTTCGGAGCTTCCCAGCTCCAGCGAAGGCCACCAGACGATGAGGCGGTCTCCGGCGGACCTCCCTGGCACCACGGATAGCAGAGCAGGCGCCGGTGGCCACGGCAAGCAGCGGGGTGCGGCGGCGATGGCGCTCGGGCATCGGATCTGGAGGAGGAGAGGAGGCGAAGCGAGCGAGGGAGAGAGGGAGGAATGGCGGAGGAGGCCAGGGGGGCTGCACTAGCTCATCCTTATCCCCCTCGATGAGCCGCGGCATCGCGGTGTCGGCGCCACACCGGTGCGCGCGCGCTCGACCACGGCGGCGGCGACACGCAGGTGAGAGAGAGGGGAGGATGGGCTGGTGGGCTGGGGTTCTGGCACTGTGCACTTGGGCCAGTGCACAGTGGCCCTTTTCTATTTTTCTATTTTCTGTTTTGCTTTTTCTTTTACAGAGTTGGGTTTTGATTTAAATGTGCTGCCAAATGAATTTGCATAAATGTGAAACTAGCTCACACCAGTGTATTGCAATATCCAGCACTGCCACAAAAAGTTTGGGCATTTTTGGAAACCATTTGAGTATATTCAAAAATGAATGAGGCATTTAAATTGCTGTTTTGACTCTGATTTAAATGATTAGGCCCTTCTGTGGTTGATGGTGATGTTGTGTTCCTTAACAGCAAATAGTTTTGGATTATTTGCTATAATCTGAACATTTTTCCCACAAGTTTTGAGCAACTTTATTTTGCACTTTGAATTTGAGTTGATTTTCAGAGAAGTATTTGAATTGTTTTGATTAACCACTATGATTAGGCACTGCAAATGAAGATGACTTGGCATACTTAGCAGAGTGCCACAGTGGTTATTACAAAGGGGTGTTACAATTAGGGCCCGTCTCAGTGCCGGTGTTGGTGGCATCAGTGTCGGCGCCGGCGCCACCACCGTCGTCGTCCGTCATGACAAGGTGGTCCTGACACCCAGCTTGTCTCTCCTGATCCGCCAGAAAGTTGAGGTAGGCGTGTGCTCGTCCTTCTTAGGACTGAGAACCTCCGGCCTCACCATTGTCGGTCATGTTTCCTAGGGTTCAATGTCGTAGTTGTTTAATTATCGAGTTTTATATAATAAAGTGAATAATGACAAAAAAAGTGACCTTTGTTTTGCATGAATGTCGTTTCATTCCCGTCGCGGCAAATCTCGAGAACTCGATATGTCCAACTTTCTAGCACAAGTCATGCCGAAATTCATGGAAAATTTCGGCATGACCTATGCTAGAAAGTGCACATATAGAGCGCCTGAAATTTGCCGGAATGGAAATGAATCAACATTTTCGGCAAAACATAGGTCACTCGCAATCGGTTTCCCTACAAACAACCAAAGTTCGGCACAACTACAGCAGCACAACAATATAGGATGCTCACTATCATTCTATAGCATCTATCCAAACATTCTATAGCAGCACAACAACCACATGCACATGTCATTACTCTCCTCTAGCATCTGCATGGACAGAGCTATATGTAGTGTAGGTTTTGGGATGCTCACTATCTGCCTGTCGAGGATGCGGGTGTGGTGTCAATGATCTTCTCGTGGCGTCGTCGAGCGGCACGTCAGTGATCCACCTGTGCGTCAAGCATTCACAAGATCAATTATTGTAGACACACAAGATCAATTGTAGACCTACAATCTGCCTAATAAAATGCTCATTTTCAATTTATTTACTCTATCAACAAACAGAACACTCATTTTCATTTACTCTAGCAACAAAATACAAATGGACAGCAACTCCAAATGGACTCCAATGGCCAGCATTTCATTTCATTTTATTTTAACTCCAAATACTCTAGCAACTCCAAATTGACTCCAATGGACAGTAATTGCATTTCATTTTAACAGCAAGCATTTGAACACTCTAACAAGCATTTTAACATCAATATGAACACTCTAATAGCAATATGAACACTCTAACAGCAATATGAACAACAATATGAAGAGGGAGGGAAGAGGGGGTGGCGCACCTCGGGGTTGGGATCGAGGTCGGGGTCACCGGGGCAGAGGGGGTTGAGGGCGTCCTTCTCCTTGTCGTCGACCTGCGCCTAGCTTCGATCTGTAGAGAGACGAAATTTGGTCAGAGAGAGAGAGAGATAGGTGTGGCTCGACCGGTGCTGTAGGCAACTTAGCTATAGCGCGGCTTGGCAAAACACGCTATAGCTAAGTTAGATATAGCGTTGCCCAGCACAAACCGCGCTACTGCTAACTCTTTTTTGTTTTAAAATTACGTGGCCAGTTAGCTGTAGCGCTTGTTCCCCCAAAAAGCGCTACTGATCATTTTTCTTTTTCTTTTTCTTTATCTTTCATTTCATTTTCCACAACTTCCTTTCTTTTTCTTTTTCTTTCATTTGCATTTTTCTTTTTCTTATCTTTCATTTGCACTTGTACAAGTTGTATAGCAGGGGGTATATATAGCTCTAGCTAGGGTTTAATTTGGTCTATTGGAGCAATAACACCGTATACCCTCCGGATAATAATTAGTGTATAATGTATATTACATCATTTGACCGCTAACGGCGGTATACAAAATAGATACACACAAATTATGTTAGTTTGTTAGCTTGGGCGATGACGACGCTTCAGACTGATCTTCTTCTTCCCTCTTTTGTTCGTTATCGAATAACTGAGCCCATGGTCGTGACTTTTCCTTTTCCAGGGATTACGATCTTTCGTAGGTAATGTAGTCTTCATTCTTCTTTTGACGTATGTTTCATCGTCATCAGCATCATCTTCCCTCATCGGGTCACCGTACTGGTCGTAGTCTTCCTCGTTGGCGACTCCATCCATTCCGACGATGCTCCTTTTGCCTCTCCTCACGACAACACGGCTGGGATTGCTTGGGTCGATTATGAAGAAACATTGTGTCACATGTTTAGCGTGTACCCATGGCTCATTTTTGGCGGTGGCGTTGACGGTACCGCTATCGGAGTCGGGTATACACGTGGTAGTGAAATGTCGGTTTTCTCTTTGTACGTTCTTAGCCCATCTAACACGGAACATCGTCGCGCTACGCAATCCAGAGTAGTCAAGCTCCCAGATCTCTTCGACCCTTCCGTAATATCTTTCAATTACGTTCCTGGTCATGGCTTCCATCGTCACCCCTGAGTTCTGGTTATCACTGTTTATATCTTTGTCCTCCGTGTAGAACGTGTATCCGTTGATATCGTATGCTTGATAAGTCACGAGGTTGGTCGACGGGCCATGTGCTAAGGCGTATATGAGCGTTCCGTCCGGACAGCCCTCTTCCGGGGGATTAGCCAGAACTCGCTCTTTGAACCAATGCAAGAAAGTGGAGTTGTGCTCTCTAATAACTTCAGCGTCCGCCCTGCGCACCCCACGGTCATGGTAGTTCTTTGTGATGGTCTCTTTGTACAGTGTCACGAAATCTTCTAGCACATCTAGGTGTTGTAGCATGATACGTCTCCGTCGTATCTATAATTTTTGATTGTTTCATGCCAATATTATACAAGTTTCACATACTTTTGGCAACAATTTATATGATTTATTGGACTAACCTATTGATCCAGTGCCCAGTGCCAGTTCCTGTTTGTTGCATGTTTTTTGTTTCGCAGAAAATCCATATCAAACGAAATCCAAACGCGATAAAAATTTACGAAGAATTATTTTGGAATATATGTGATTTTTGGGAGGTGGAATCAACGCAAACGGAGGCCCACGGCCTCCACAACCCACCGGGGCGCGCCGGGTACCCCCTAGCGCGCCCAGGTGTCTTGTGCCCTCCCTGTAAGTCGGTTGGGGCCCTTCTTCGGCCGCAAGAAAGATAATTTATGGAAAAAATCATGTAAAAATTTCAGAGCAATCAGAGTTACGGATCTTCGGGAATTTAAGAAACGGTGAAGGGCCAGAAACAGGAACGTGAAACAGAAGAGAACAGAGGGGATAGATCCAATCTCGGAGGGGCTCCTGTCCCTCCGCCGCCATGGAGGCCATGGACCAGAGGGGGAACTCTCCTCCCATCTAGGGGGGAGGCCAAGGAAGAAGAAGAAGGAGGGTGGCGCCGGAGTGCCGCTGGGGCAAGGATCGTGACGGCGACCTACATCAACAATCTTGCTACCGTCAACACCAACTTTCTCCCCCTCTATGCAGCGGTGTAACACCCCTTCTCCCCGTTGTAATATCTACTTAAACATGGTGCTCAACTCCATATATTATTTCCCAATGACCTATGGTTATCCTATGATGTTTGAGTAGATCCGTTTTGTCCTATGGGTTAATCGTGATCTTGGTTGGTATGATTGTATATTTTATTTATGGTGCTGTCCTACGGTGCCCTCCGTCTCGCGCAAACATGAGGGATCCTCGTTGTAGGGTGTTGCAATATGTTCATGGTTTGCTTATTGTCGGTGTTGCAGGGGTGACAGCAGCCTAAACGCGGATAAGTGGGTTATGGCGTATGGGAGTAAAGAGGACTTGATACTTAATGCTATGGTTGGGTTTCATGACCTTAATGATCTTTACTAGTTGTGGATGCTTGCTAGGGGTCCAATCATAAGTGCATATGATCCAAGTAGAGAAAGTATGTTAGCTCATGCCTCTCCCTCATATAAAATTACAAGAATGATTACCGGTACTTGTTATCGATTGCCTAGGGGCAAATGACTTTCTTGTTGACAAAAGCTATCCACTTTTATTACCTTGCAATTTATTCGTAGTTTTATTCTTGCAAAGTACTCGTAGTTTTATTCTTGCAAAAATAGTTTCATACTTGTTTTAGGTAAAGCAAACGTCAAGTGTGCGTAGAGTTGTATCGGTGGTCGATAGAACTTGAGGGAATATTTGTTCTGCCTTTAGCTCCTCATTGGTTTCGACACTCTTATTTATCGAAGAAGGCTACAAATGATCCCCTATACTTGTGGGTTATCAAGACCTTTTTCTGGCGCCGTTGCCGGGGAGCAATAGCGTGGGGTGAATATTCTCGTGTGTGCTTGTTTGCTTTATCACTAAGTAGTTTTTATTTTCTGTTCTAAGTTGTTCTCTATCTTTAGTTATGGATATGGAACACGAAATACCAAAAAAAATTGTGGTACTTGCTACTCATGGAAATGGGGAACCTCCTAAAACCCTCGATGTTCGTTATGTGAAAAATATTATGCACTACTTTGATAATCCTGAGAAAACCCCATTCAACTTGATAATGGGAGTAACATTGGATCAACGTGAATACTTTAGGGATTATCGCTTGACTCAAAAAGGAAAACTTTTATGGGATCAAATTGAAATGTTGCAATGGTATGCTTGGAATTTATGCTCGAGATTTGATTATACTTGTTGCTCTAGGATGAAGGCTCGACACCTTCCCTTTTCATGTGAATTTAGTGATAATGAAACCTTGGCTTCTTATGCTAATGGTAGATATGATTATTATGATGTGGAACAAATAGAAGAATTTGTTGCTTTTAAGGGTGCTTATGAAATTGAATCTCTGTTTGAAAAGTATGAAGATTTTGATGATTCAGTTTATAGACCTGTAAATTTTGCTATACTTAAATATTGCTATGATAATTATAAATGCAATTACGATATTGATGTATTTATTGAGAATGTCTCCGCTGTCCAAGAAGAGACTAATATTTTGCAGGAGTCTATGGAAGAAGAAATTGATGAAACTGTGAGCTCATTGGATGAAAAAGATGATGAGGAGAGCGAAGAACAAAAGGAGGAAGAGCGGATTAGCTACCCGTGCCCTCCTTCTAATGAGAGTAACTCTTCAACTCATACATTATTTAATTGTCCTTCTTGCTTACCGAAGGATGAATGCTATGATAATTGTTATGATCCCATTGATTCATTCGAAATATCCCTTTTTGATGAACTTGATGCTTGCTATGCTTGTGGCCAAGATGCCAATATGAATTATGCTTATGGAGATGAACTTGCTATAGTTCCTTATATTAAGAATGAAATTTTTGCTATTGCACCCACGCATGATAGTCCTATTATCTTTTTGAATTCTCCCAACTACACTATATCGGAGAAGTTTGCACTTATCAAGGATTATATTGATGGGTTGCCTTTTACTGTTTCACATGATGATTTTGATGAATGTAATATGCATGTGCTTTCTGCTCCTACTTGCAATTATTATGAGAGAGGAACTACATCTCCGCCTCTCTATGTTTCCAACACAATAAAATTGTAAGAAACTGATTATGCTATGTATTGGCCTTTACTTGATGTGCATGAATTGTTCTTTTATGACATGCCGATGCATAGGAAGAGAGTTAGACTTCATCATTGCATGATATATGTTGCTTTGTGCTCACTACTAAATGCCAAATCATTGTTAATTAAAATTGGCTTTGATATACCTTGGGATCCGGGTGGATCCATTACTTGAGCACTTTATGCCTAGCTTAATGGATTTAAAGAAAACGCTGCCAGGGAGACAACCCGGAAGTTTTAGAGAGTCATTTTATTCTGTTGAGTGCTTTTATAAAGTTTAAAAACAAAAAATATATAGAGGGGAACTTAAAACTTCTCGACAAAAGAGAAGCGATTGGAAGTTATGCATTGGAGAAGTGAGGGTCGACCTTGAACACTTGTGTTCATGCTCACGGAAACAATGTAATTTTTTCATGGAAGTTTCTCACAAAAATAATTATCCCCTTGTATAAATCCATTGTATTATAAAAATAATGTGCCAAGATTTGCCTTTAGGATGATTAGATTGCTTGTTGGTATGTGCGGTGCAAAAACAGAAACTTTGTCTGTAGTATGAGATTTTACATTTTTTACTGGAACGTCAAAAGTTTCTGAAACTTTTTTCACAGTATTTATATACAAATTGTTTATTTTTTTCTAATTTTTCAGAATTTTTTGAGTACGAGAAGTATGGTGAATGTTCAGATTACTACAGACTGTCCTGTTTAAGACAGATTCTGTTTTTGATGCATTGTTTTGCTTGTTTTGATGAAACTATCGATTTTTATCGGTGGTATAAGCCATGGAAAAGTTATATTACAGTAGCTACAATGCAAAAACAAAATATGAATTGGTTTGCAACAGTACTTAAAGTAGTGATTTGCATTATTATACTAACGGATCTCACGAGGTTTCTGTTGAGTTTTGTGTGGATGAAGTGATCAAAGATCGAGGAGGTCTCGATATGAGGAGAAGGAGGAGAGGCAAGAGATCAAGCTTGGGGATGCCCAAGGCACCCCAAGTAAATATTCAAGGAGACTCAAGCGTCTAAGCTTGGGGATGCCCCAGAAGGCATCCCATCTTTCTTCAACAAGTATCGGTATGTTTTCGTCTTCGTTTCGTTCACGTGATATGTGTAAATCTTGGAGCATCTTTTGTGTTTAGTTTTCATTTTTATTTTATGCACCATGCTGGTATGAGATAGTCCATGGTTGATTTATAGAATGCTCATTGCACTTCACTTATATCTTTTGAGTGTGGCTTTATAGAATGCTTCATGTGCTTCACTTATATCATTTGAAGTTTGGATTACCTGTTTCTCTTCACATGGAAAACCATAGTTTGTAGAATGCTCTTTTGCTTCACTTATATTTATTAGAGCATGGTCTTTTGTAGAAAGAATTAAACTCTCATGCTTCACTTATATCTATTTAGGGAGTCAACAGGAATTGGTCAATTGCATGGTTAGCCATAAAATCCTACATAAAACTTGTGGATCACTGAATATGATATGTTTAATTCCTTGCAATAGTTTTGCGATATAGAGATGGAATATGTGGGAGGTACTAGTAAATGGTTGTGATCAGTAAGAATATTGGTGTTAAGGTTTGTGATTCCCGAAGCATGCACGTATAGTCTCTCGTTATGCTATGAAGTTGGATCATGATTTATTATTGATTGTCTTCCTTATGAGTGGCGGTCGGGGACGAGCGATGATCTTTTCCTACCAATCTATCCCCCTAGGGGCATGCATAGTAGTACTTTGCTTCGAGGGCTAATAAACTTTTGCAATAAGTATATGAGTTCTTTATGACTAATGTGAGTCCATGGATTATACGCACTCTTACCTTTTCGCAATTTGCTAGCCTCTACGGTACCGTGCATTGCCCTTTCTCACCTCGAGAGTCGGTGCAAACTTCGCCGGTGCATCCAAACCCCGTGATATGATACGCTCTATCACACATAAGCCTTCTTATATCTTCCTCAAAACAGCCACCATACCTACCTATTATGGCCTTTCCATAGTCATTCCGAGATATATTGCCATGCAACTTCTACCGCTTCCGTTTTGATGACTTGAGCATTCATTGTCATATTGCTTTGCATGATCATATAGCTGACATAGTAGTTGTGGCTCAGCCACCGTTCATCATTTTTATACATGTTACGCTAGATCATAGCACATCCTGGTACACTGCCAGAGGCATTCATATAGAGTCATACTTTGTTATAGGTATCGAGTTGTAACTTTTATTTCTTTTGAGTTATAAGTAAATAGAAGTGTGATGATCATCATTATTCATTTTTAGAGCATTGCCCCAGTGAAGAAAGGATGATGGAGACTATGATTCCCCCACAAGTCGGGATGAGACTCCGGACAAAGAGAGAAAAAAGGAAAAAAAACAAAAGAAAAGAAAAAAAACAAAGAGAGAAGGGGCATGCTAATTCCACACTTGTGCTTCAAAGTAGCACCATGTTTTTCATATAGAGAGTCTCCTATGTTGTCACTTTCATATACTAGTGGGAATTTTTCATTATAGGATTAGATGTACACCCACTTAGTTTTCATATTGAGCTTTCATACACTTATAGCTCTTAGTGCATTCGTTGCATGGCAATCCCTACTCCTCGCATTGATATCAATTGATGGGCATCTCCATAGCCCGTTGGTTAGCCGCGTCGATGTGAGACTTTTTACCTTTTTGTCTTCTTTATATTTACCCCTATCATCATACTCATGGGCAGATTTGGGCCCCAGGCAGCCCAGGCCATTGCCTGGGGCGTGGGGAATTTCCTCAGCCTATATTTAAGAAAAAATATAGTTTGGCCTGGGGCGGAGCCCAGGCAGCCCAGGCCAACTGGCCCAGCCACCCAGGCTGACTCCCTTGCACGGCAGACGCGCAAGGCGCAACCCCGGCCATAGCCGCCCGTTCTTCCCTCGTTCCCCGACTCGACCGTCTCGAGTCTGGACGAACCCTACGCGCCTGCCGTCGGCCGCCACCACCCGGCTCCCCACTTCCCCCCGACCGGCAGCGCCCCACGTCTCCCCCCGTCCTGCCTTCTTCATGCGGCAGCGCCCCCAGCTCCCCCCTTCCAGCCTTCCATTTAGGTTGCGCCACTGCCGGCTGCTACCCTGCCCGGTGTCCGGCGAGTTGGTCCTCAAAAATCAGCCGTGCTGCCCTGCGCAAAGGTACTGGTTTGATATTTGATGGCTTGATGCCCATGTGATGCCACTATTTTTGTTTCTAGATGCCACATTGCCTTTGTTTGATGATGATTTTAGTTGCTAGATGCAATTGTTGTTCCTTGATGCCACAGTTTGTTAGATGTGGAAACCAATTTAGACATTGAGTAACTTTTGTTTCTATAAATTTTTATAGGAAGGCAAGATCGGCATGATAGTGCTCATAATAAATCTAGGCAACATTATGTGGATTTCAAAAATCAAAGAGAAAGTCTGTGACATGTGTTTGATAGGGGTTCTCAGAAGGAAGAAGAAGAATACAAAGCTCGTCTCTTGATTATATTGGGTATTTTCAAATTGTTGGTACTACAAGCTCTTGCTTTTCGTGGTCATGATGAGTCTACTAGCTCAATGAATAAGGGTAACTTTAAAGAGTTGTTGGATTTGTTCATAAAGAAAGATTCAAAGGTGGAAGAATTATTTGGGGATGTAGGAGATAACCATAAACTAACTTCACATAAGATACAATTGGATTTATGCAAGGCTTGTGCACAAGAGACCACCAAAGTCATTATTGAGGAGATTGGAGATTGTAAATTTGCACTACTTGTTGATGAGTCGAGAGATGCTTCTATGAAGGAGCAAATGGCTATGTGTTTGAGGTCAGTACCTTTGCTCGTATTGTATGTAGGTATCTTGCTCATTTGTCTTGTGTACCACCATAGTTTTTATATATTAATCATGCTCATTTGTCTTATGTAAGTATCTTGGCAAACGAGGGGAGGTGATTGAGAGATTCATGGCAATTGAGCATGTTCCTGACCCGAGAGCAACTTCACTGAAGGTAGCTTTGGATGGTATGTTTGGTATCAATCTTTGTATCATGTACCAAAGTATTAAAGCTGCTAAGCAATCTGCCCCGTCGTTCGTTTCCCGTTGTCACCGCGCGTTACGTCGTCCTGACACGTATTACCGGTTTTCCATCGGTTCTCCAGTCGGTGGCCTCTTTTTTACTCGCCTGGACCGGACTATCTGGTTTCTCCCCTCCTTTTCTTATGCGGTGGGCCGCCGGCAATGCCGTCCTGCCATGTCCCACTGGGCTGGGCTTCGGTCCTCTTTTTCTCCTCGAGCGCTCCGGCTTCTCCTTCCCTTCCTGCCGCTTCAATCGTCTCCCCATGGTCGGCGCCGCCGACCGATCTGCTCCACGCGGCCGTGGGCGATCCACTGCTCTTTCGCCGCGAGGCCGCGCACAGGGTAGGGTTGGCAGGTCCGCTCCTTTCATTCTTGGCTCATCCAGTTCCCCTTTTCCTCTGGTTGAATCCATGGAACGAACTTCTCGGGATAGAGCTTACCTCTTCTCTTCGTTCGATCTATCGGCCGGCGCGTCCTCTTATGTTCATCGAGGCGGTTTACAGGGCGGCCGCCGTGTTTCGTCACCTCTTGGTTCATCTCATAATCCCAGGCGTACAGTACTGCCTTCTCTGCCCTCTTCTTCCACGGACACTGTCAATGTGCAGACCCACTCTTCTATTGTAGCCCAAACTTCAACTTCTGGCCGCCGTCTACATGCTTCTGCCGCTTATTCCCTTGGTATGGCTGCTGCTGTAGTTGTTTGCTTCTTTGATTTCATCTACATATCAATTTTATCTGCCTCTTTTCAATGTCTGCCATTCCGTTTTTGCAGATGGGTTGTCGATTCTGCTGAA
This sequence comes from Thinopyrum elongatum, assembly GCA_011799875.1. Taxonomy (NCBI): domain Eukaryota; kingdom Viridiplantae; phylum Streptophyta; class Magnoliopsida; order Poales; family Poaceae; genus Thinopyrum; species Thinopyrum elongatum. The sequence continues at coordinate 362,443,120 of CM022299.1, forward strand.
GCGCGGCGTCGCCGCCGAGATATTCACCAGGGGAAGCGTCCTATTCAAGAGAATCCATGTGGGAAAGATGCTTCTTTCGCTTCTTCAGGTGGACCTCTTCTTCTTTTTGTTTTCCTGGTATGTTTCTATTCTGTATCACTGTCCCATGCTGATCTTTCTCTGGGTTTTTTATACTTCCAACGCTCTTAGCTTCTTTTGTCGTCATCCAAGATGACTATTCTACACTACTGTCTTCATCCTTTAGAACGGCTTCCCCGCGACAACCTATGGATCGTTTTTCGACTTCTGGGCCATCATTCATCTCTGGTTTCCGACGTACCATCTCTGCGCGGCCCACTCCTTTGGGTATGTTCCATCACATTCTGATTTTCATGATTTATTCATGTCGGTTTATATTTTTGACTGTTGGTTGGTTAATGAATGTAGCCTTCATTTTTTCAGTGTTTCCCCTGCCACATGTTGATCCTATTGAAGCTGCTTTCAACAGAAGAAAAAGAAAATTTCTTTGGAGGCATCGATCAGGCAAAATTAAAAGTCTACCTTTTTTTATTAACATATTGACCACTTTATTTTTTCATGCTTTCTTCTCTTTGCCTGCTTAATTGACAACAATGGTTGTGTTTTCAGTTAAAAAAGTTGCACCTCCATTTTCCAAAAATCACATTGATTTGCTGAAAGGTAGATGCGTCCAACCTTTTTGTAGACTGTAATGTTCAAATTTCAGTTTACTTTCGGCCTTCCTTTAGCCTGTGATATCCATGTTTCATTTTCTTCTATGTTTGGTTGTGATGTCCGCATCTTTGGTTTTTGTACCAGTTTTGTAGATACAAATAGAAATTGCATTGCTGCATTTTCATTATTTCTTGAAGAGAAAAACATGCCAGCAAAAGAAAGCATGCTTTCCTACGGAGAATACTATACTCAACTATGCAGTAGTTTCTATATGATCACCCCAATTTTTTTTATGGAATTATAGTTCACTGAATTATGGCCGCAAGCTATGTGTGCGCCAACCACTTATTATTTCACATTGTATTACATCTAACTCAACAATATTAGAAAACTTCTATCTTATTCATTACCATTCAAAAAAATCTGAATTGCTATTTCTTTCGATGACAGCAACTGTTCGTGGACGTTCGTATTATGGAGGTCCTGACTATATATGTGGCACCTGCAATGCTCTATATTGGTTTCAGGAATGTTCTAAGGGAGCTCATGATGGAAGGTTCAATCTGCCAGTTTACAATGGTTGTTGTTGCGCTGGGAAGGTTTCCTTGCCTAAATTCCCTGATTGGCCTTTCCCATTGAAAGAATTGCTCTGATTTGATGATGATGATGCCTCATCTCATTTTTTGAGATTGATCAGACATTATAATTCCATGTTCTGTTTTACTTCACTTGGTGCTCATGTTGATGAAAGTGTTAATATGGGAAATGGACCATATGTGTTCAAAATGGGGGGATCTGTCTATCATCGTATTGGGTCTTTGATGCCTGCAGACAATCGTGCTCCTAAATTTGCCCAGTTATATATAGTTGATTCAGCTGATGAACTAAATTGTAGATTGAATGCTTTCGAGGAGGAAGGTGGTACACCAAGCCAGGCAGACCCTTTTGTTGTATTGGCACTAACTGAAATGCTTGATGAACACAATCAGTATGTGCAGTTGTATAGAACTGCTCGCCAAAGATTACAGTCTACTGATGCACCAATTCTTGCAATCCAATTTTTCGGGCATGAAGGTACTACTCATGGAGACAGATATTCTGGTCCTACTGTTCCTGAAGTTGCTGCTCTCATTGTTGGCGAGTTGACACCTGAATGTCACAAGTTTGATGTTATAGCAGAAGCTACTTCCGGACACCTAGAGCACATATCCTATTTAAACCCATCACTTATGCCACTTCAGTATCCTTTGTTGTTCCCATATGGTAATCCAAGTTTCCATGTTGGTATCCAGTATCAAGATCGCCAAGCTGCTGGACGGAGACGTCGTCAACATTCTACGAGAGCTTCTTCTTCTTCGTCAACCCATAAACATGTTACCATGCTGCAATATTATGCCTATTATTTTCATTATCGAATGAATGAACTGAATCCATATACTTCCTGTGGACGACTCAGTCAACAAGTTGCAGTTAACTGTTATTCTTGTGTGGAAGCAAGCCGGCTATCTTATCATTTTTTTAAACAAGACGAGCTACGTTCTGAAACTTATCAGGGTATTACGGATGCTATGGGTGAAGGAAATACTACTGGAAAGAATTTGGGTGTGCAGATTATGTTGCATTCTAGCTTTACTGGTGGCCACCGCTATATGGTACAAAACTACCATGATGGGATGGCTATTTGTCGTGAGTATGGAGCTCCAGATCTTTTTATCACATTTACATGTAATCCTAAATGGGAAGAAATTCATGATATGCTTTCATATGAAAATGGACAATTTCATACTGATAGGCCAGATTTAGCTACACGTGTTTACAATATGAAATTTAATGATTTCTTGGAAGACGTAAATTGGAGAACTTTTCGGCCCTATCCAAGCATGTAAGTTATCTTGCTATTAATTTTTTTTCCAATCTTGATTATTAACTTTGCTATCTATTGCAGTAAAGTTTTCCTGTTTGCAATTTTCAGATTTATATGTGGTTGAATTCCAAAAGAGAGGGTTACCTCATACACACACATTAATTTGGCTCAAAGGAGATACGCATCAACCTTCAGCTTCTTTTATTGACAGTTTAATATCAGCTGAGATACCTGATCCTATGGTAGATCCATTAGGCTACGCTCTTGTGGATGAATTCATGGTCCATGGACCATGTGGAGAGCACAATGTTAAATGTCCATGTATGAAGAATGGATTATGTTCCAAATGGTTTCCTAAAGAATTTAATGATGAGACATTGGTTGATGAGAAAGGTTTTCCTGTTTATCGCAGAAGGAATTCAGGCCACTTTGTAGTCAGAAACAGAGGAACAGTTAAGCTGGACAACCGCTGGGTAGTGCCATATAATATGCGGTTGCTCAAAAGATTTCAAGCACACATAAATGTTGAATGGTGCAACAAAACGAACTTATTAAAATATTTGTTCAAATATCTTACAAAAGGCTACGATGTTGCTCGAATCAGACTTCATCCTATGTTTCAGTGTAGATCGTTTATACCTCCATGAGAACCGACCGGAAGAAATGAAATTCTAGAATTTGTACAGTGCAGGTATTGCTCATTTTTTCCCCATTCATGTTTGTTTAGGTTTTTCCCCTTACAACAGAAAAGCTCTATCATTCGTAAATTTTTATTAAATGCATGAAATATTTTCATTTGTTTCCTAATGTTTCCTGCAGGTATTTATGTGCTTGTGAGCCATTTTGGCGTATGTTTGCCTTCGACATACATGGCCGCAAACCTTCGGTTGAGCGCCTGGTTGTCCACCTACCTGGAATGAACAGAATAATATTTCATGAGAATGCCCAGCTGGATAAAGTGATCAGAAATCCTAATGCACACAAAACAATGCTTACTGAATGGTTTGTGACTAATCAAGAAAATGAAGATGCTAGACATTTGTCATACTTGAACTTTCCTTCGGAGTATGTTTGGGACAATTCTGATAAGATGTGGTACAGAAGACGAAGAAATCAAAAATTAGGTTGCCGAATTGGCAGAATTTATCATGTGCACCCTGCAACAGGCGAACTTTTTTTTCTTCGGATGTTACTTATGGTTGTCACAGGTGCAACATGTTTCGAAGATCTTAAATCCTACAACGGTGTTGTTTATGGCACTTTCAAAGAAGCATGTCAAGCTCGAGGTTTAGTTGGGGATGACAATGAATGGTTCAAACTTTTTGAAGAGGTAATTGTATGGGCCACGCCTTTTCAGCTGAGACATCTTTTTATGACAGTGCTGCTACACTGTGAGGTTACAAATGGTGTTGCACTTTTTGACAAGTATTGGCCCAGTATGGCAGAGGATATATCGCATAGATTATCTCTAGCCTTTGCTAATAAAGCTTATGATATTTCTGAACTTCAACTTTGGAATCAACTTCTGGACGAGATGCCATCCATGTTTAGTAAGAATGGTTCATCCCTGGCTGCATTTAACATTACACATCGAGCTATGCCACCAAAAAAGGAGTGTGTCAACAAATTATTAGCAGAGGAGATGATGTACGATAAGACTGTGCTTCATATGGAATCCCAAGCTATGCAAGCACAGCTAAATAATGATCAACGAGCAATATATAATGAAATTGTCGAAGCTATCAATACAGGTGCCGGTGGTGTATACTTTGTTTCAGGCCACGGAGGAACAGGGAAAACATTTCTGTGGAACACCATTATTAAGTCACTCAGATCAGATAATCGAGTTGTTCTTGTTGTTGCTTCTTCTGGTGTTGCTTCACTGCTATTGCCCGGTGGGCGAACTGGACATTCCCGGTTTAAGATTCCTATTCAGATTGATCATGATACTATGTGTTCTATCTCTAGGGGCTCTCATCATGCTACACTAATTGAAAAGGCTAATTTAGTTTTATGGGATGAAGCCCCAATGGTTCAACGTCACTGTTTTGAAGCTGTTGATAGAACTTTTAGAGATATATTATCCGTCAATGACCCTGCAAAATCTGCCCTTCCATTTGGTGGAAAAGTTGTTGTTCTTGGAGGAGATTTCAGGCAGATATTGCCAGTTATAGAAGGAGGCACAAAGAATGATATCATTGATGCTTCTTTAATTATGTCTCCTCTATGGAAGCATGTCAAGGTTTTAAAGTTGACTGTGAACATGCGTCTTTCTCAGCCAAATTTATCTCCTCAGTCGCACATAGAGCTATCTAAATTTTTTGATTGGGTTCATGATATTGGAAATGGACGTCTTCCTGCACAGCCAAATTCTACAGAGAGTTCAACATCATTAATTAATATTCCAGATGATATGTTGTTACCATCTTCATCTGATACTATTTCTGCTGCCGTCGATAGCGTATACGATTCATTTTTCTTTAACTATTCCAACCCTGCTTACTTGGCTCAGCGCGCCATTTTATGCCCCACTAATATTGTTGTCGATGATATCAATGATGCTGTCTTCACCTGTGTCCCTGGTAATTCTAAGACTTTTTTTAGCTATGATGCTATTTCAAAGACAACAGATCATGTAGGCGATGCTGATCTCTTATTTCCACCAGAGGTTTTGCATTCCATAACCATTAATAATTTTCCAGAACATGAAATAGTTCTCAAGGTAGGGGTTCCTGTCATGCTTTTAAGAAATATGAACCAATCACTCGGTCTTTGTAATGGTACATGTTTGTTAGTTACACGAGTTGGAGAAAGGCTATTCGAAGGCGAAGTCCTTACTGGGAGCAGTAAAGGTCAACGAGTTTGCGTTCCACGGATTGTTCTCAATGCTCCAAGCACAAAATGGCCGTTTACCTTGCGACGTTGCCAAATTCCTGTCCGCCTTTGCTACAGCATGACAATAAACAAAAGTCAGGGCCAAACACTTACAAAACTGTGTGTTTATCTTCCAAAACCAGTGTTTTCCCATGGACAATTATATGTGGCAGTGTCACGTGTTACATCTAGAGAAGGATTAAAATTTCTTATTAAAGATGACCAAGGAAATATGATAAACACGACTCTTAATATTGTGTATAAGGAGATAATCAATGCATTATAACCCAGCCTGCTCTTTTATATCACAGTAAATATTTCTTCAGTCTTCTCCTTTTTTTCCTTTGTTTTCCTCTTTTCGTTTCAAATTTACATCTACTTTATTCTCACTACTTTTCATATTGTACCCGTTTTACAGGATATATAGGATGATCTTTTTCCACATCTTCTATGTTGCTGCCTGCTTTAGATGGCCCAGTACCGAAGGTGATCTCTATTATTTTCTTCAGCTGTTTTGCATTTCCACTACATGATTACATAATTGAAATAATCATCCTGTCTATGACTGAAAGACTATCAATTTCTATCATTTCATTTTGACTTACTCAAGTAGACATATCCTTAACTATTGGATAATTTACACTTTGCAGAATGTGACACGGGTTTCTTTTTAAACTGTCCTCCTGTAGCGGCCTTTAAAATTCACCACCACAGGCAATTTCTTCTACTTACCACAAATATCTGTTTCAGTTTATTTCCTCTTTTTAATAAATGATAATTTTAACACAGATTTTTTTCCTGTTGACATACGTTCTACAGAGTCGGCCATCAGACTTCATATCACCAGCGGATCTCCTCTGAAGATTCCAACAAAGTGTCCATTTTGCATTTGCAAATAGCGTGTGTGCAATATTTCCGTCCTCCTGTAGTGTCACATTTTGGAAGCGATGTACAAATGGTAGACAACCGTATAAGGATCCTGATGGTATCCATTTTGGATTTGTAAATAGCGCACGTAATATTTCCGCCCTTTTGTTCTACCATATGTTGTGACTGATGTATAAATGGCAGAGAACTATATAAAGACCTCCATCGTTAAAACTTATTGTAAAAGCTTCCTTCAAAAAATCATATATATGACTGCATATCCTTCAGCAATGGATGCAGTTTGGAACATTATTTAAAAAATCTGCTTATTTCCTTCAAAACTATTCTATCATGAATTTCTGGCTTCGGAACATAGATTTTTGACACAGATACTGCTATGCCTAAGATATAAATCTTTGATTTATCAACCCTGTTTTCTAACTTTCATTTCGTTTGGCCACTTACGTGCACAGAATATTACTTACCAAATTTTATTTTCCCAACATTTTTTTCGACATAATAATACAAAAAAACACATAACATGAAGGAGAAAAAAGAGAAATAACAACCATTAATCTACACTCATAGAAAAATGGTTCAAATTCCCAGTTTTTGTTCACTTAAAATTGTATTCACGCGGACCATAGAAATACAAATTTTATTTCCATCAAGTATGATCACACATAATATAATCTCTCTTCTCTCTGGTTTGGCCCAGTTAGAAAAAAAAGAAAATGAACAGATCCAGTCCATGTAGACAGCCCAATTGGGAAAACATGTATTGCCTGGGCCATCTGTATCAGCTATGCGTCGTTGTGACACGTAACAACCTACCAAGCACGCATATACCATGCGTCCATCTCCCCCTCTCTTCTCTACTTATTCCCCACCAGCCCTATCCATCCTCCTTTCTTTCCAGTAGTTTATTCATGCGCTTCTCTTTCTCTGCTCCGTGCTAGCAGTGACCAAGAAGTCCAAGATTCCAAGTAAGTTCCTCTCATACGCTGCTCTTTCCAGCCATTTAGACTTGATGTACACTTCCTCTCCGTTCTTGACTCCTTTACCTTTCCATACTTACTGGATCTAAAGCGAGCGCATCAATTTACTCCTTTTATACTGTAGCGAACTCTGAATCATGTTAATTTCACCGCATTGTAGATTATCATGGAGGAGGGTGCGCTTTTCAAAGACTTTGTGAAGGGTGCGTACGGCCTTACTTTCATCGTTCGCATCGGCAGGATATGGGATCACTACAACCTCGACAAATCCAAATATTTCGGCATCAACTTCGTCATGGTTGACCGTAAGGCAAGTAAGCTGAATGTACATGGCTGTCACATTTCTCTTTTTTCAGAAGATACTTTTCTTTTATATACAAAGCCATCTTAAGCTCTTTTCTCAAATCGATTCTGTAGGGAGGAATTATGGAAGGAGTAATCCCATCAAACATAGCAGAACAGTTTAGGAAAAGAATCAAGGAGGGATCAGTATACAAGATTCAGCACTACCTCATAGAAAGACCAAAAAATACTTACAAAGCAGCAGATCACCCACACAGGCTCTCTTTTATAAAAACAACCATTGTTACTCCTGTTCTTCCCCAACCGATGGATTTCCCCTTGCTAGCTCATAATGCACTACCATTTTCAGAACTTGAAAAACGTATTGGGTCAAAGGTGCTGATGTCAGGTAATTTTTAGCCATCCTTCTGTGCAAACCTCAAACATATCTCCAATTTTGATCTCAACTAACATTATATATTTCTCCAAATTGCTAGACACTGTTGGCCTCATGGTTAGTGTTACTGATTTACTGCCTCCTACTGGTGCTGCCAAGGAACCAAGGCGCCGGATAACTATCACCGATGGACAGTATATCTCTCATCCTCTAGCTTTCTATGCTCACCATCTTTGTATACATTAACAAACTGTAAAACAAACAATTACTTCATTTGGAGTTCTGATTTCTATAGAAAAAATGCAACTGTTATGCTTTGGGGTGAATTCGCACAGAAATTTGATGCGAACAACTTACGAACTTTATCAAAAAGAGAACCAGTTGTCATAATGTTTGTTGGCATGTTTGTTGATCACTATGCAGGTATGGAACAACTGTTATACTTTCTTTAATATATACTTCTTTCAGAAAACTCAAACAGAACACTCAAACCAATTTATATATATATATATATATATATATTGTTTAGGAACACTATCTTTTAGAAGCACAATATGTACAAGATGGTACGTCAATGTAGACATACCCGAAATGAAAGCAGTATTGGACAGGTGCGCAGCTCAAAATAGATAATTTTGTCTTAACTATTCTCCATTGCAACGTATTTACTCTTATACATTGTTACATTTGAATGTATTTACTCCAAACTATACATTGTTACCATGTAGAATAAAAAATCAACCATTTGAGATCGAAGTTCGCAATCCCGGACAAGCTCCGCAGGAAAAAGTCGAAACAACTATCAGCGCTTTCAAAGGAGTAGACCCCGCTACCACTCTGTTACTTTACATCTATGCAACTATACTTACTAACAGTAATTAGTACCTAAATCTAATTATTTGTTTTAATTCAATTTACAGAAAACTTTGTTCAAGCTCCGAGTCAAAATAACTCAAGTAGTATCTCTTACGGACTGGATGTATATGGGTTGTAAAATTTGCTGGAAAGGACTATCAACTCCAGGCGGCGGTCTGAGAAAATGTCCTACCTGTCCTGATGGAGGAGAACCCTCGCCAAGGTATCCACCAAGCAGCCCGTTAAACAACTAATAAAAATTATTCTTTCCCATGTGAATACTTAAACCAATCTATACACCAAGAAAACAGGTATAAGATAAGAGTATATGCAATAGACGACGGAAGCGACGATGAAACAGATACCACATTTGCTGAATTTTTATTCTTTGGTGCACTTGGTGAACAAATAGCCGGCATTACAGCGGATTGTGCAGCAGCCCACGGAACAGGAAGGACTGACTACCTTCCACCTGAACTAGAACAACTCCCAGGCAAGAGATTCATTCTAATAGCTGTAACACAAGAAGCCTCTCTCAGGTCTGATTTCTACATGTTCCAAGTTAAGGCAGTAGAATATGTAGAAAGTGAAGAACCAATTGCTCAACTACCCATGCTGAACACAACTGCAATACCACCAACATCTGAACCAACAAACAAGAACATAGTTACCACACCAGCTACCTCCGAACATGATAAGGGAGAAAGTCTATCTCCAGATACGGAGGATGAAAAGGTACAATTAGTAAAACAAGAAATTTCTTATGTTAGTTTTATTCACAATCATTCCAACTTAATCTTTTACTTTATTTGCAGCCATTGGATGACACATCTACTTCAGAAAGCAGGAAGAGATCACAAAGCAAAGATAAACTCTCACCTGTTGATTCCAAAAAGAGGTTAGATTCCACATTTTGTATAATCATAGACCAATAATTTCTACCAATTGCTAATACAACATTGCTTAACCATGAGCAGGCGTGTAGCTAAACGGTTATTCACTTCTGGAACTGATCAGGAGAAAGCCACAAAGTCGTCTGCCTAAACATAGCAGATCCAAGAACCAAATCAAACATGCTTTCGACATGGCACATCCTACTGCTGAAGAATATCGTTCGTAGTACTGTAAATATATGTGTACCTCTCTAAGACTGAACTTCTAGCCCATATGTACCTGTTTTGAACTAGACTTCTCGCTGGACTACCTGTTACCTATTGTATATGCCTGTTTTCAACTAGACTTATTGATCAGCTACCTGGTACTCACCAGTTGATTTTGTAGCTGATCAGTAACATCCTATCTTGGTCGCTCATGTACCTGTGAATATTAAACTATGGTCATATTAAGCTATAGCATGCTTCTTCTGTCCATCTAACTTACTACTTTTGTTTGACAAAATTTGAAAACAAAAATGAAAATGCAATGCCTATTTATCATTTCGCTTTAAATTAAATACTACTTACACAAACTAACCACTAGACAATCCGAAAGAACAAACTTTTAACATAAAGTGCACTCACAACGATCCTTACCTACGGACTGAAACTTACACACAAATTTTAGCCACGGCCAGGTTTGCTGAGTGCACAAGTGGCAAACCAGCCCCACCCTACCTGGCTGCTACTCAGGAGATGCAGACAAAACAAAAAATGCTAACTCAGCATACGACTACCCACTTGGCGCCCATTGCAAACCCAGACACATGCACTTCAACACGTATATAACACAGGTGTCACCTCCTGCCGCATTGAAACAAGCCTAGACTCGCCTATAAAAAGGAGCAACACAAAGACAGAAACCACGCTCCAAATAAGATAAGAGTACGGCACAGATCAGCTGGAAATATGTTCAACAAAGCAGGCTCAAGCAGCAATGCCAACAACAGCATGAATCAACCGCCACAGGTAATGATTCAAACTCAGTTCGACATATTACTTAAACATCCGTATTTTAACCCTTTTTCCAAACATTTTCAGGTCATCACGCTGTCCAGGAAGCGTATTTTAGAAGACATCTGCAAAGCTGCAGAGATCAAAGTGCATGCATATGACGTACACTATCGAGAGAACGCAGGCTATGTCGCCAGACTTCGCATAGATCTTCCACCACCCCGAAACTCCGCCGGCGCAGTCATCCCCCGCACACACATCAGCACCCCAGAAGCAACAGAAGATGAAGCCCTAGAACAGGTAGCACATTTCGCCATCAAAGAAATAGTAGCATCAGGCAACTTCCACATAGATGATCTCAACTACAAAGAACTACAAAAAACATCATCCCGCGCCCGATTTGCTACCATGCACGCAATCAAACACTTCAACAACTCCAGAAATGCAAACAACGAAAATCATTTTCTCCACGAAGAAAATGATACAAAGCTATACCAACTAGCACAAGCATGCATGAACTGCAGCAGCATCCTTCCCATAGCCACCGATGAATCAACTTCAACTTTAAAATATACTGGAAAGATTCTGCCACAAACCCAAGCAGAAGAGTTAGCATACTACCTCATAAACACAATGCTCGCACCAAAATACATCAACATCAAGCCAGCCAGAAGCATGGACGACATCGACGACTAAAATCGGTAAGTTCAGTCATAATTACATTTCTTATTACAATAATTTCTAACAATTCAAGAAAATATTAACACACTGCTTTTCTTCGCAGGTACTATGACTAGGAATGGCCAGCTATGCAAAGAAGCTACTCTTAATCTTTCACAGTTGTCGTAGCTATTCCCTTCTGTATTAGGTGAAGTACTTCATGTAAAATAGTTGCCTGAGGCAACGTCAATAATGTAGCTCTATTGTTCCTTCGCAGTTATTCCTTTCTGCACTAGATGCCCTACTTCATCATGTAAAATAGTTGTTCTAGACAACATCAATAATGTAGCTCCATAGTTTCTTCGCAATTACTACTTTCTCTACTAGGTGTACTATCTCCTGTAAGATAGTTGATCCAAGCAATCCAGTTGAATATCTTTTTATAACACAGTGTATAATCTAATCTATCATACACTTCATGAAACATAAAAAAAATACCAACAAAAAAAAAGAAAACACATGACCAATGAAAAAATATATAGTACTAAAAAACCCAAGTACATGTTAATTACTCCATCATAAACCTAAAATATAACCACCCATCAACCAAAAACTTAACTTTATTCATAACACTAACATACAGACACTTACATAAAAGACAACACACAAACTAATTATACATTTTTATTCATCACAACAACACATGAAGCACCAATGAAGCACACCATTTGAAACACAGAACCATAATCAAAGACACAACTCAAGCAAACCCACGATCACCCGGCCCAGTGCCATCAACTCTACCCCTCCAGGTTCTGAAAGAATGAACCCGAGAATGATCAACGCCTTCATCAGGAAGCAAACCAGCCGGCAGATCAGTAACCAACGGCCCCCGATTCAACACATTCTTCAAATGTATCTTAACAGTAAACTTCTCAGTAACCTTCCGTTGCGGAGAACAAACACGAAGGGCCGAATCAAAATCACTGTCCAAATCAGCCTCCCAACAACCTGAATTAGCCACAGGGACCTCCACATCAAGTTCCTTCGGAAGACAATTAGGATCCTTCAGCCACGCATCAACCGTAACAATCTCTCTATCCTCACGTGGCAAGATCTGAATGATATCCCCACCAAGACCAGCAACCACAAAGCTAAGTGTATCAGGTTCGATGCCAGCATCAGAAAAACCTCCAAAACTAAGCGTAGCCTTATACGGAAGCTCACTATGCGTGGCACGAGAACCAGGATGCCAACGAGCAAATTGCACATCACTATTAGCACACCAAAGCCTACCCGACTCAGTCAACACTCGAGTACAGTAATTGTCTGAGCTAAAAACCAAGAAAAAATGATGAGGCGGACATGCAACTTCAATACGGACACCACCCTCCTCACTGCCACACGCAGCCTCAATAGCTTCAAGCAAATCATAACCTGAGATAACTTGCCTGCCTCCAAAACAAGTAGCATAAAGAGCATGATTACGATACTGCCTTTCTAAAGCAGCCATCCCAGCAGTACGAGGAACAACAACAGCCCCCTCTCCGGACTCATATCTGGCTAGCCACGCTCAACTACTTCCTGTGGAAACGAACCCCTCCGCCAACTCTCCCGACTCCAGAAAGGAAACTCTCCATCACCGGAGCCAGACCCACCAGCAAAACTCACCTTTGCTCACTCTCAAACCCCCAACAAACCTCCCATTTTATAGCAACACAACACATGAAAATATATATCAAACCCTCCACGTCACACACATGGCCACACCCCATTTCTCCACGTACATGCCACAACGACACATCATCCAGCCAAACCATACCTACCACAAGATATACACTGTCAGTAACAGCCAAACACAAAACAATCCAACCCCACCTCAACACACCCGTGACCAAAAAAAGTACAGAACAAACACCCATGCATGCACAGCCCCAAAACACACAAAAAAACAACATCTTCAATTAACGCATCAAAAAAATAGAAAACAACCAGCCAACCTCCCCCCTCGCCAAAAAAAAACTGCATGCAACAACAACAAAGAAGCTGATCAAGAAAAAGCCGTCGATGCCCAGCCTAAGTGACATCGCCCGCCTCGGCATAGCCATAGCAGATCCTAAAACCAAATGAAGTGCGATTTCAACATGATAAATCCTAGGACTGGAAAAATGTTGGTTTTAGTACTGTAAATATGTGCGCGTCTCTTTCAAACTGAATTTGTCACCGTGTGCTAGCTGTTATGTTTACATCAACAGGAACAAATTGCAGCTCATGTTTAAACTCTATAGAATCTTCTAAATTCTATTAATATTTTAAAAATTCTGCTACATAACTGGAGCTGTAAGCTATTTATTTTGGCACAACCAACTGCTGATTCTTTTGCCTAGCCTGCTTTTGATGAAATATTCTCAGTCAGTAGACTGCACTGTCGTTGAGGATTGTATTAATATAAGCTACCAACTTTTCATATATACGCTAAGTTATCTTCAGTAAAAGTTAATAATATGCTCTACATTTATTCATTTGATAAAATAGATTCTCAGCACAAAAATAAAAATAAAGACAAGCACAACCCTAACAACGGGCGCGGCGTGCCGCCGCGCCATCACCCAGCTAGTATATATATATATGGTATATATTGTCTTTTGATTTGTCTTGCTTTATTAGTTGACCCATCATGAAACAAATGATGCCATTGAATATTATGTTTGGTTTCTTATTAGTTATGCAACATAGATTGACTTTTGTATGCCCTAAAACTGGTGTGTGTTTTTGGGTAGTTTTTAGCCCTTAATTTCTCGCCTGGGGCGTCAGCCAATCCTGGGTCCGCCACTGATCATACTCTATTCCACCCATAGTGCTATATCCATGGCTTGCGCTCATGTATTGCGTGAGGGTTGAAAAAGCTGAAGCGCGTTAAAAAGTATGAACCAATTGCTCGGCTTGTCATCGGGGTTGTGCATGATAAATAATTTGTGTTAAGAAGACAGAGCATGACAAGACTATATGATTTTGTAGGGATAGTTTTCTTTAGCGTTGATATTTTGAAAGACATGATTGTTTGTTGGGATGCCTGAGTATTGATGTCTTTATGTCAAATTATAGACTATTGCTTTGAATCACTCGTGTCTTAATATTCATGCCATGATTAGACATATGATCAAGTTTATGCTAGGTAGCATTCTACATCAAAAAATATCTTTTTTATCATTTACCTACTCGAGGACGAGCAGGAATTAAGCTTGGGGATGCTGATACGTCTTCGTCGTATCTATAATTTTTTATTGTTTCATGCCAATATTATACAAGTTTCACATACTTTTGGCAACAATTTATATGATTTATTGGACTAACCTATTGATCCAGTGCCCAGTGCCAGTTCCTGTTTGTTGCATATTTTTTGTTTTGCAGAAAATCCATATCAAACGAAGTCCAAACGCAATAAAAATTTACGGAGAATTATTTTGGAATATATGTGATTTTTGGGAGGTGGAATCAACGCAAACAGAGGCCCACGGCCTCCACAACCCACCAGGACGTGCCGGGCGCGCCCAGGTGTCTTGTGCCCTCCCTGTAAGTCGGTTGGGGCCCTTCTTCGGGCGCAAGAAAGATAATTCATGGAAAAAAATCGTGTAAAAATTTCAGTTCAATCGGAGTTATGGATCTCCGGGAATTTAAGAAACGATGAAGGACCAGAAAATAGGAACGCGAAACAGAAGAGAACAGAGGGGATAGATCATCAAAGTTTGAAGTATTTATATACTCAACCGGATCTGAACCTTCGTCAACAAAGATGGCTCGAGACAATAGCCGATTATGATATGAATATCTCATACACCCCTGGCAAGGCAAATGTAATGGCCGATGCTTTGAGCCGTAAGGCTTATTGCAGCAACCATGTGGTTCAGGAATCACAACCTATGCTTTATGAAGAGCTTCGTAAATTGAACCTCCATATTATTCCACAGGGTTATCTCAATACCCTGGTTGTCGAACCAGATTTAGAACAAAGCATCAAAACTATGCAACGGTATGACTCTGAAGTTGAAAGGATCAAGCGATACCTTGAAAAAGGAAAACCGTCGGAGTTCCATCTTGATAATGATGGGATCCTATTTTTCCAACACCGACTCTTCGTACCTAAGTTCAAGGATGAGAGAGAACACGTTATGATGGAAGCTCAAGACACTCCTCTGTCAATTCATCCTGGTAGCACAAAGATGTACTGTGACATTTGTCAGAGATACTGGTGGCCTAATATGAAGCGAGATATTGCTCGTTATGTTTCTGAGTGTGACGTTTGCCACCGCATTAAAGCTCAACATCAAAGGCCCGCTGGAACTCTGCAACCCCTTGCAATTCCTGAATGGAAATGGGACAAGGTCCAAATGGATTTCATTACTGGTTTTCCCAAATCTCAGAAGGGTCATGATGCTATTTTTGTCGTCATTGACCGATTCTCCAAGGTTGCTCACTTTCTGCCAGTTAAGGAGACAATCACTGCTAGCCAGTTAGCAGACTTGTATGTTTCCCGAATTGTGTCACTCCACGGTGTTCCGTTGGAGATCAGTTCTGATCGTGGCAGCCTCTTCACCTCCAGATTCTGGAATAGTTTCCAAGAAGCTATGGGAACACATCTGTCGTTCAATACCGCTTTTCACCCTCAGTCACAGGGTCAAGTTGAACGAGTTAATCAAGTGCTCGAAGATATGCTTCGAGCGTGCGTCATCTCCTTCGGTAAGAAATGGGAAGAATCTCTCCCGTATGCCGAATTCTCTTACAACAATAGCTATCAGGCTAGTTTGAAGATGGCACCGTTTGAAGTTCTATACGGACGTAAGTGTCGAACCCCTCTGAATTGGTCGGAAACTAGGGAACGCTCACTCGTCGGACCGGACATTATTCAGCAAGCAGAAGACCAAGTCCGCATTGTCCGTGAACATTTGAAAACTGCTCAGTCTCGTCAGAAAAGCAACTATGACCGAAAGCACCAGGAAATGGTCTATCAACCTGGCGAGCAAGCTTACCTCCGCGTCACTCCGTTGAAAGGCACTCATCGGTTCGGAATCAAAGGCAAGTTAGCTCCTCGCTACATTGGCCCGTTCCGTATTCTTGCCTGCCGAGGAGAAGTGGCATATCAATTGCAGTTGCCGCCTAATCTTTCCCAAGTACATGATGTCTTTCATGTATCCCAACTCCGTCGCTGCTTCAAGGATCCTATTCGAGCTGTGGATCACGAAGTGCTTGAATTACGGGAAGATCTGTCTTATCCAGAATATCCCATCCGTGTTCTTGATGAAGCTGAACGTCGAACTCGTCAAAAGTCAATCAAATTCCTCAAGGTCCAGTGGTCAAATCATTTTGAAGATGAGGCCACTTGGGAACGCGAGGATCATCTTCGCGAAGAATACCCCACTTTCTTTCAGTCTTCCTCTTAATTCTTGGGACGAGAATTCTTGATAGATGAGGAGAATTGTAACACCCCATGTCATTAGCCACAGTAATCACTTTTGATAATGACAAGTCAGCATGTTTAATAGTGCATAATCATCATTAGCATCATATTGCATTTCAGCTCCTAACTCAAATTCAAATTTAAATGAAAGTGGAAAATAAAAGTTATCCAACATAGAAACTAAAATGTTCAATCAATAACAAATAATACAGAGACTATTCTAAAATTGAAACCAACAATTAATAAATTAATTAGGTGGCACTAACATTACCAAAACAGCAAGGATTAATGCATTTTAATTATTATAAAAATTTGTGTGAATTCAAATTGTCTACAAACCAATTTTGGACAGTGGTAGATAGTGCCAAACATTTAATGGAACAGTTACCTTATTTTACAAAAAATATTTGGAATAAAAACAAGAGACAAAACAGAAAAGAAAGAAGCAGAAAAAGAGAAAAAGAAAAAGGCCTAAGCATCTACTGTGCACTCGGCCTGCCCGCTACAGCCGCGGCCCAGCCCACCCCCGCGTTTTCCCCCACCTCCCGCACTGCTCACGCCGCTGCTGTCGAGCACCTGGAGCGCGTGAGCCAGGCCCCCCTCCAAGCGATCGACAGCGCGCCCGCGCGCGCGCTGGGTATATGAGCAACCCCCTCGACCTCGCGGACGAACCCTAGCCTAGTTTCCCCCCTTCCTCCCTCGCTCCCCACCTCGCCCGAGCGCAACCATGGCCGCCACCGCGACGTAGCCACGACCACCGTGCTCCTCTCGCCGCCTCTTCGTGTCCACGACCTCCGCCGCAACGCGCCCGACCTCCCCGACCACGAGCCTAAGCTCCGGGCGCCCTGCATTGCCCCCACGCCGTCGTCTTCTTCCTCGGCCACCGGAGATCTTCCTCCTCGCCGACGACGCCTCTGCTGCTCCAAAACTGTCACCGGGCCACCGTGCGCCTCCGCTGTGAGCTACTCCCCCCTTCTCATCTCTCTGTTGCTTCGCACGCACGCGCTAGCCACCTCTCCACGTGAACCCAAGCCCGACGCCGCGGACCTCGTCGCCGACGAGGCTCCGGTGACCATTTGGTCACGGGCACGAGTCCCACCGCTTCGTCCGCACGCGTAGAGCATATCTAGCCCACTACCTCAAGCTACGGCGCCCTGCTTCGTCGATTCCACCCCCGTCCGAACTCCGGTGCCCGCCGCGAGGCTCGCCGCCGACGTTACACGCCGTTTCTGGCCCCGCCACCGCCACCACTTGACGCGCGCGAGCGCTAGCTCTAGAACGCAAGTGACCGCGCCCGTTTTGGCCCTCCGTAGGCGAATCCCGAGCCGCTCCGGCGATCTTCCGCCGCGGAAATCGTCGTCGGCGTGTTTCCGGTGACGCCGCCGACGTGGCGCATGTGGGGCCCACTCCTGGGTCGCTGACCAGTGGGTCCTCAGGCCCCACTTTGACCCGTTGACTGGGCAGGCCCAGTCACTGACATATGGGCCCCACCCCATTTAAATGATTTTAAATAAATAAGTAATTAGTTAATTAGTTAATTATAATACTAATCAGTCACTGACTGCTGGGGCCCACCCTCTAATTAATTCAGTTAATTAAATTAACCCCTCTGATTAAACCACAGTGTATGACATGTGGGTCCCACCTGTCTGGTTTGACTGGTCAGCCGACCAGTTGACCTGCTGACGTCATGCTTAGGTCATGCTGACGTCACTTACACTGTTTTGGATAATGTTTATTTTAAATATTTAAATAAATTCCAGAAATTAGTAAAAACTTTAGAAAATCATATAAAATAAACCGTAACTCCGATGAAAATAATTTATATATGAAACTTGCTCAGAATTCCGATACGAACCCGAATACGCCCTCCGTATTCCTGTCAGATGCCTCTAGCTATAAGAACATTGAACTTTTAGACCGATTTCGATAAATGAATAGTGCCCAACGTCGATTAAATAAATCCGAATAAATTCCTAAATTAACTAAATTATTTAGTTAGGCAGTAGAACACCCCGGTGTATCGTTTAGGCATGTCATACATATTGTTTGCATTATTGCCGTGAATTTATTGTTTCTCTCCCCCTCCTTCTCTCTCGATAGACGCCGAGACCGACGACGCTGCACCTGGGTACGACTACACTACCGACGAGCAGCCCGTTGGCGATCTCTCTCTCTTGCCAGAGCAACCAGGCAAGCCCCCCCTTGAGCATCCAGATATCGCCCATTCTATTCTCCTGCTTGCATTAGATTTTGCTACTGTTAATGTATGCTCCTATTCTGATGCATAGCCTGCTGTTGTAACCTGTTCATTGCTACCTTACCTGCCTATGATAAACTGTTTAGTATAGGTTGGTAGTGAACCATCAGTGACCCCACCATCTTATCCTTGTTGCCCCTGCTTGATCATCGACGACTCGATCAACGTGATCGTCGACCAGAGACCGACACCTCACTTCACACCCCCTTAGTTGTACGACTCTGCGTAGTAACTATCGAGTGCCGAGGGTGATACCTCATAACGCACTCCCGATGAATACTCTGCAGTGTAGCTGTTCGGTCGTGGTCATCGAGGGTGATTCCTCCTTCTCCACTTCCGATACGACTCTGTCGTGCGACCCCTCAGTGTGAACCTCGAGGGTGATACCTCATACGTTCACCCTGATGATTTCGTCGAGTGGAATCCGCCGAGGGTGATTCCTCGGGTTTTCCCCTTGATGTTATGACCACACGATTACTTGACCTTTGTTACAGGCGGGTCCACCCTGGTGGGTACCCGCTGGGGATCTATGATTTTCGGGTGTGCCGGAAGGGCACTCGAGTGTGACATTGTGGCGGAGCATCAGAGACTCTGTTTGTCTCCGCGTGATACTAATTGAGCCTATTGGATTTGGGTGTGTGATCTGAGTGGGTCGACGTGCCCTATACGCACTACCACCACGCGGGATAATGGTTATGGGACCCTCTGCGAAGTACGTTTCTCCCGAAAGCTCGTCTGACGTCACGATTCACCGTGCGGGCTGATTGTCGGGATTGGGCTGGATACTTCACTGACGAGCTCAGTGTCGCGCCTGCACCCCGGCCAGTCTCGCAACCCGCAGGGTGCCCAGGGCGATGGCCTGAGACCTCTGGGTGCATAGGTTAGTCCGGCGTGCTGACCTCTCTGCCGAGCCTAGGTAGGGCGTTGCTTCGTGTTGATCTTCCGAGGACGGGCATTACCCAGCAAGTGTGTCCGGTCAGAGTTGATCGAGCGTGTTGGGTAACAGTAGTGCACCCCTGCAGGGATGAATCTTCTATCGATAGCCGGTCCTACGGTAAAGGACGCTCAGTTTGTGTATCCCGATCTACTACTTGAACTGGATACTTGTTACTTAATTGAAGCTTCGGGATCGCTTTCTCGCTTGGGAGTCGAGGAAGGATCTTTAAGCTGTACTTCAACATGTTTGTTAAATAAAATGCTATTCTACTCTCTTCTACTGCTGCAAGATGATGGCCTTGTGAAGATGTTTGAAGATGCTAGTCTTCGATAGGACTAGGCCTTCTCTCTATTCTAGCATTTCTACAGCCCAGTCCACATATACGGCCTTTTCTCCATTGATAATGTTGCATATGTAGTATAGATCCTTGCTTGCTGAGTACTTCGGATGAGTACTCACGGTTGCTTTACTTTCTCTTTTCCCCATACCCCACCTTGGTGATACATCAGACGATGGAGTCCAGGAGCCAGATGCCACCACCGGAGCGTACTACCAGGAGGGTCCAGAGGGTACTTACTACTGGATCGAGCCAGATGACCAGGAGTAGGATCGGAGGCTCCCAGGCAGGAGGCCAACGCCTTTCGATCTAGTGTCGCTGTTTGTGCTAGCCTTCTTAAGGCAAAACTTGTCTAACTATGTCTGTACTCAGATAATATTTGTATGACTGACTTATGTATTCGTATCTTCGGATCCCTGGTCTGTAATATTGTGGACCTCCGTTTAAATTGTGTTAGAGTTGTGTTGTGATATCTTCCCGTGAGTCCCTGTGCTTGATCGTACACGTTTGCGTGTATGATTAGTGTACGATTGAGTCGGGGGCGTCACACGTGTGTTCTATTTGTTTGCTACATTCATCATCGCATCATTCGCATTGCATCGGCACTTCGTTGCCGTCATGTCATCATGAGCATTGCATTCGCATGTTTTTTTTAAACTCGTAGTCGTTCATAGTTGCCGTCTCTCTCTTTGTCTCCGTTGACCATTTGTCAGGCCCCCTTGTCTTTGTCGACCTCTCTCAGACCCCTCGCGCGCTTCCGAAACTTCCCCGAACTCGAACCGGGCTGTCGTTACCGATGGATCCGGATCAACCTCCAACATCCCTAAAACATCTTTGGTTTCTCTTTTGGACTCCCATAGCATTTTATTCTCGACCGTCCGATTACGATTGGAGGGACGAGATAGCCCCAAACCTCTCCTCGCCTGCTATATAAACAGCCTAACCCTAGCCCCTAGCTGTCACATCCATTCCGCCCGCCGCCGCCGCATGGTCGCTCCACCTCGGGATCACCAGCGATCCAGCTGCTGCTCTCCACCTCGCACTCGCCCGCACACACACAGCCTCATCCAGCCAGCCACCTTGCACCTTGATCTGGAGCCGCTAGATCAAGATCCGACGGCCACCAGAGTGCCCGAGCCTCCCGCAGCGCTCGATCCAGATCTGTCGAGCCCTCCACGAGCACAGCCCCGAGCTCCTCCCCGCCGCCTCGACCTGCTGACCGGATCTCGCCGGAGCGCTGCCAGAACAGGACGGCCTCGCCTCCCTTCTCTTTCTCTCCCGTTCCTCTCCCTCTCTCCTGACGCATCTCTCTCCATCTCTCTGCTCCAGGGAACCCTCAAGATGCCATTGCCTTGGAGCTCCGTCACCAATCTCCGTTCGACGCGCTGCTGACGGATCTGAGGCGTCCCGAGCCAGATCCGCCCGTTCCACGACTTCCCAGGGAGCTGCGCCACCCACCGGAGTTCCAGCCGCGCAGCTAGAGCCTCTGCTTCCTCTGCTTGCGTTGCCTCCAGCCGCCTGCTCGAGCCCCTGCCTTCGACCGCACGAGCGCCGCGCTTGGGCCAGTAGCCTGCAAGCCTAGCTGCGACCTCCGCCAGCCCGATCCGCTCCACCGACCGGGCCGAGGCCCATGGGTGAGCACCCAGCCGCCCCTTTCCCCTATCCAGCGCCTATGCGCGCAGTGTAATGTCCAGCGCCCAGCAGATTCAGCCCAGTGCATGTTTTTTTTCCAGTCCTGTGAATTTTGCTAATTATCCAGAGAACGCCAGATTTGTAGAAAACCCCTCCATGTTCATGCATATCATATCTCACTAACCATGCATCGGATTAAAATGATTTAAACATGTAAAATGCTTAGAATTTCATGTAGTTTCATAATATGCAACTTTCATCCATGTTTGAAATGTTTAAATTGATGTTTGCATTTAATTTGCATAATGACATGTTAAAATGGTTTATTTCATAACTAAATAACCGTAGCTCCGAATTAAATAAACTTTATATGTAAATGGTGTAGAAAAATGCATAGATTAACATGGTGGCATTACTTTGCATGTTTAACAACTCTAAAATATGATTTAGGGAAGAACAGTACCAAATTTGAAATATGCACATGGGGATTTTCTGGAATTGTTGTTTGTTGTTCCAACCTCATTTAAACTTGCCTAAATAGTTAGTTTACTTATGCCTCATCTCTTGCCATGTTAATCAACATTTAATATTGATGGGTAGCATAAACGGGAGCGAACTAAATAATTGAGTGTGGGGTTTCGTCAATATGCAACTCGTTGCATATTGAGCTCCACTTAATTTGTAGTATTGTTTGTTGCACTTTGCCATGCCATGACTCATTAAACCGGACATGCATCATACTTGATTGTGCATCATGCCATGGTTATGATATGTGTGTTTACCATATTGTTTGCTTCTTTCCGGTTGTGCTTCTTCTCGATAGTTCCGGTTACGTTGCGATTGTGAGGATTCGTTCAACTACGCCCGTTCGTCTACTTCATGGATTCGGTCTTCTTCCTAGCGGGATTTTAGGCAAGATGATCATTATCCTGGATACCAATACTATCTTTGCTTTGCTAGTTGTCTCGATGCTATCGCTATGTCACGCTACCTACCACTTGTTTACCAAGCCTCCCAAATTGCCACGATAAGCCTCTAACCTTTTCACCGTCCCAGCAAACCGTTGTTTGGCTATGTTACCGCTTTGCTCAGCCCCTCTTATAGCGTTGCTAGTTGCAGGTGCAGTTCCATGTTGTTCCATGTTGGGACATGGATATCATAATATCTCTTATTTAATTAATGCATCTATATACTTGGTAAAGGGTGGAAGGCTCGGCCTTTTGCCTGGTGTTTTGTTCCACTCTTGCCGCCCTAGTTTCCGTCATACCGGTGTTATGTTCCTTGATTTTGCGTTCCTAACACGGTCGGGGTTTATGGGCCCCCTTGACAGTTCGCTTTGAATAAAACTCTTCCAGCAAGGCCCAACATTGGTTTTACCATTTGCCTAATAACAACTAAAACTTTCATAGGGACTTTCCAGACCCCAAGGATAATTAATCAACAACCCGGGCTAGTGCCCCTCATGAGTGTTGGTCCAAAATGGGCAGACTGCGGGGCCACCACGGGGCAACTCGAGGATTGGTTTTACTCGTAGGCTGACCTATCCGATCGTGGCCTGAGACGAGATATGCGCGGCTCCTATCAGGGTGTCGGCATGTCGGGAGGTCTTGCTGGTTTTGTTTTACCATTGTCGAAATGTCTTGTGAACCGGGATTCCGATCTTGATCGGGTTGTTCCGAGAGGAGGATTTTTCCTCCGTTGATCATGAGAGTTTGTGATGGACTAAGTTGGGACACCCCTGCAGGGTTTAATCTTTTTGGAAGCCGTGCCCACGGTTATGTGGCAGATTGGAATTTATAATATCCGGTTGTAGAGAACTTGACACTAGATCCGAATTAAAATACACCAACCGCGTGCGTGACCGTCTCTTTTTGAGTGAGTTCGAGAAGAGAACACGGTGGGGTTATGTATGACTCGTAAGTAGTTCAGGATCACTTCTTGATCATTACTAGTTTGCGACTGTTATGCGTAGTCACTCTCCTTACTCTTGTACTCGTAAGTTAGCCACCATACAATGCTTCGTGCTGCTGCAACCTCACCACTTATCCATTCCATACCCATTAAGCTTTGCTAGTCTTGATACCCATGGTAATGGAATTGCTGAGTCCTCGTGGCTCACAGATTACTACAACCACAGCTGCAGGTACAGGTAATGCGATGATCTGACGTGAGAGCGATGCTTGCTTGTTTTGGAGTTCTTCTGCTTCTTTGATCAAGGGATAGGTTCCGGGTCGGGAGCCTGGGATTAGCAGGGTGGATGTCGTTCTTTTTTTTCATTTGATTTCATCCGTAGTCGGATCCTGCTCTTCTGTATGATGATTGATATGTATTGATGTATCTATGTATTCATGTTGTAGCTTGTGGCGAGTGTAAGCCTTTATCTTGTATTCTCATCTATTCAGTACACGGTATGTTGTAATGATATCCACCTTGCTATGCGCTTGAAATGCAATTGTGCCTCATTTACTGTTCAAGATATCCCCCGATATGCCGATAAATCGGCCGATTTATCGCTTATCGGTGTCTGATCGATAAGATAAATCGGCCAATAAATTAGCCGATAAGCCGATAAATCGGGCGATTTACCCCTTATCCTAGGTCGACCGATAAGTTTCCGATAAGCGATATCCCCAACATTGGCCTCAATCATGAATTCATCACGTGATTGGGATAGAATCGCATCTTGGGCGCTACAGTTGGCCCTAGGTCGATGATGTCGTCCACGATGTGGACACATAGATGCACGATGACATCAAAGAACGCGGGCGGGAAGTACATCTCTAGCTCATTTAGTATGACAACGATCTCTTCCTGTAGCCTATGGAGTTGCTTCACACTGATCGACTTTCGAGAGATAGCATAAAAAAAGTGGCATAGGCCAGTAAGCGTCTCATGTACGCGTGTGTCCATAATCCCTATAAGTGCAACCGGGAGTAATTGCATCATCATCACATGACAGTCGTGAGACTTCATCCCGCTGAACCTTTTTTTCTTAGTGTCCAGATATCTGCTTATCTTCCCACAGTATCCGGAACTAACTTTGATTCCGGCAAGGCACTTGAATAATTGACCGACCTCCTTCGGATCTAAGGTGAAGCAAGAGGGGGGGGGCAATATTGTTCTTCCTTCTTGTTTACTTTTTTGCCCCTATCTTCCGTCTCCGTCTCCGTCTCCTCTGACGACTTTTTACCGGGCATTTGGGGATCTTTCCTGATTTTCAAAAGTTCCAAGTCTTTTCTTGCCTTCGGCCCATCCTTGGTCTTCTCCGGCATGTTCATCAATGTTCCAAGCAAACTCTCGAGGATATTTTTTGTGATATGCATTTGATCAAGGCTATGAGGCGTGTCAAGTTTGGGCCAGTACTCCAAGTCCGAGAAAACAGATCTCGTCTTCCATACCTTTAGCAGCGGCTCCGGCGCCTTTTTCTTCGTCTTTCCCGGCGAGGGGCACTCTTCCTAATTCTTCAATAACTCATATATTTCTGCACCGCTACGCTTACGTGGAGGACCTCGATGCTCAGCCTTACCATTGAATAGATCTCCACGCTTTCTCCACGTGTCATCCTTCTCGAGCCATCTTTGATGCCCCATGTACATGATTTTCGAAGACCCGCCATCTTTCGATAGCTGCAGAGAAGTTGTATCATCCATGCACCTGGTGCATCCGCAATATCCGTGGCACACCTGGCCGGAGAGATAGCTGTAACCGAGATAGTCCTGCACCATCGTGATCAGCGCGACTCTCATGTAGAAATACTCTCCTGTGCTTGCGTCCCATGTCTTGGCCGGCGTTGTCCATAAGGTCTGTAGCTCCTCTTTCAGTAACCTGAGATACAGATTTATATCATTTCCCGGTTGTCTCGGCCCTTGAATAAGCATACTCATGTGTATGTATTTTTCCTTCATGCACTTCCAGGGGGAGGTTGTACATCCATATAAACACGGGCCATGTGCTATGATTGATGTTCTGGTTGCCAAACGGATTCATGCCATCACTACTAGCGCCAAGCACGATGTTCCTTGCATCATTTGCGAAAAATTCAAATTCAGTGTTTAATGCTCTCCACTGGCTAGCATCTGCGAGGTGTCTCAGCTTCGGATCATCTCCGTCATCTGGCTTCACCCTCTCCGCGTGCCAGTGCATAAGCTTTGCTTCCTTAGGATCTACGAAATACCGCTGCAGACGCGGAGTGATCGGAAAGTACCATACAACTTTCTGTGGAGCTTTCTTTCCGGCCTTCTTATATCGTGAAGCATTGCACTTTGGACAGATGGTTTTTTCCGCGTGCTCGTTCCGATATATGATGCAATCGTTGATGCATGCGTGATATCTAATGTGTGGCAGATCAAGAGGGCACACGATTTTCTTTGCCTCCTCGACACTAGTAGGACACAGGCTTCCCGCGGGAAGAACCTTCTTTAGATACTTCAGAAGCTCATCCAGGCTTGCATCCGTCCATTTGTTTTTTTGCCTTCGTCTTTATAAGTTCTAGCGTGAAACTCAAGCGGGTCACCTCAGGATCGCAACCATCATACAAAGGAGTCATCGAGTCTACCTGCAGTTGCGCCAGTTTGGCCTCCTCTCTAGAAGCAGCTCTATCGCTAGTCATCTTCTTGCGAAGCAGGTCTCGAACATGCGGGTCCCGCATGGCTAAACTTAGTAGCGACGAAGACGGCGGCGTGTCCGCGTCTTCTCCGCCTTGTACTGCCTCTTCGCCATCGCCATTTCCGAGACCGTCTTCTTCTTCGGGCCCATAATCGGTCATCTCTTCGTCTGGTCCCATGTCGTTATTTCCTGCCCCGTCGACGTCCTCATCATCATCTTCACTTATCCACCGAGCATGGCCATCCATGAAACCATGCATGAGCAGGTGCGCCTTGAATTTACCATCCTTAAAGGGGTCGAGCCTGACTCCTCCTTTGCATTTTCGACACGGACATAAAACATCCTTCAGTCTTTTTTCATACATGTCATCCACAGCGGATTGCCAGTATCTTTCTACCATCCTTCCATTGACCTTCATGATCACCTGCGCGGAGCAAAATATTATAACCACGTATGCATGCATGGATCAAATTCATACAAAAATTCGGCATGACCTTCCCTAAACATAGGACATATTGAGTTTGCCCGAAATTCACCGAAACGGAATTGAATCGACATTTCGGCAAAACATAGGCAACTCATGTCACCCACATTTCAACAAATACACAATATAGGCAACTCACATGCCACACACAATTCTGTATATTCTCATATCACGCATATATAGTTTCGGTCCTATCGCACACACACTTTTTTTTTGCTCACCTATGTGTCGAGAGGGATATCGAGCACCTTCTTAATTAGCTAGTAGCTCTAGATAGTGAGGTACCTACATATATATAGCTCTAACTAGCTAGGGAGAGAGAGAGAGCTAGGGAGAGAGAGAGGGAGGAGGGAGGGCATTAATGGAAGGGGTGGTGGAGGGGCAAAGAAGAGGGGTGGAGGGGCAAAGAAAGAAAGAGGGAGGAGGGAGGGCATTAATGGAGGGGGTGGTGGAGGGGCAAAGAAGAGGGTGAGGAGGGGGAGCATTGAAAGGAACAAGCAAGTGCAAGAGGAGGGGGAGAAAGGAAGGGGGAGGAAGAAGGGGGGGAAAGGTGGTAGGTATTTTGGCTGGCGACCATAGCAGTAGCGCTGGCTACCAATGCGCGCTACAGCTATGATCGCCACCCAAAATATCTACTGGTAAGTTATACTATCTATAGCGCAGGGAGGAAAAACACGCTACTGGTAAAAGTTTACACATAGAAGAAATAACAGTAGCGCGTTTCTGAGAACAGGCGCTACAGATCTTTATTTAACAGTAGCGCTGGGTATACGACCGACGACGCTAATATTTGTTGATCTGGTGGTGTGGTGTGGCACACTTACCAGTAGCATGCCCAAGAGAAACCAACGCTACTGCTAAGCCATACTAGTAGCGCGCTTTGTACCCAGCGCTACTGGTAGTTACCAGTAGTGTTGGGGCCCAAACAAACGCTACTGGTAAACTTCTATGTATAAGCATTTTCCTAGTAGTGAAGGGCCAGAGGCACGCAGTGAACGCAAGGGACGAAGCAGCGACCACGGCCGCTATCGCCACCGCCGCGCAGCAGGAGGACACCAACGCCCGCGTCGCGGCGGCAACGAGGGAGGCGCTGATCTACCTAGGGTTAAACCCTGGCCAGCACGGGCTCGTCAACGCCGCCGTGGCCGTGGCCAGCATTGGCTCTTCTGCGTTTCCTCGAACGGTGCTGCCAGAGTCGCCCCGTGCGTCGGTGACTCACCCGATTCCCGGCTTCCACGTCTACCCGCAAGCCTCCCGACTCTCCGGGGAATGCTCGCCGGAGGTGAGTGTGGTGGCACCTTCCACGCCAGCGCCCGCACCCATCGACCTCAACGCCACACCGGTAGCCGGTGGCTCGTCATCCGGTGTGTTGGAAATATGCCCTAGAGGCAATAATAAAATGGTTATTATTATATTTCCTTGTTCATGATAATTGTCTATTGTTCATGCTATAATTGTATTAACCGGAAACCGTAATACATGTGTGAATACATAGACCACAGCATGTCCCTAGTGAGCCTCTAGTTGACTAGCTCGTTGATCAATAGATGGTTGTGGTTTCCTGACCATGGACATTGGATGTCGTTGATAACGGGATCACATCATTAGGAGAATGATGTGATGGACAAGACCCAATCCTAAGCATAGCACAAGATCGTGTAGTTCGTTTGCTAGAGCTTTTCTAATGTCAAGTATCATTTCCTTATACCATGAGATTGTGCAACTCCCGAATACCGTAGGAATGCTTTGGGTGTATCAAACGTCACAACGTAACTGGGTGACCATAAAGGTGCACTACAGGTATCTCCGAAAGTGTCTGTTGGGTTGGCACGAATCGAGACTGGGATTTGTCACTCCGTATGACGGAGAGGTATCTCTGGGCCCACTCGGTAATGCATCATCATAATGAGCTCAATGTGACTAAGGAGTTAGCCACGTGATCATGCGTTACGGAACGAGTAAAGAGACTTGCCGGTAACGAGATTGAACAAGGTATAGGGATACCGACGATCGAATCTCGGGCAAGTAACATACCGATGGACAAAGGGAATTGTATACGGGATTGATTGAATCCCCGACATCGTGGTTCATCCGATGAGATCATCGTGGAACATGTGGGAGCCAATATGGGTATCCAGATCCCGCTATTGGTTATTGGCCGGAGAGGTGTCTCGGTCATGTCTGCATGGTTCCCGAACCCGTAGGGTCTACACACTTAAGGTTCGGTGACGCTAGAGTTGTAATGGGAATTGTATGTGGTTACCGAAAGTTGTTCGGAGTCTCGGATGAGATCTTGGACATCACGAGGAGTTCCGAAATGGTCCGGAGGTAAAGATTTATATATGGGAAGTCCTATTTTGGCCACCGGAAAATGTTCGGGATTTTTCGGTATTGTACCGGGAAGGTTCTAGAAGGTTCCGGAGTGGGGCCCACCTGCATGGGGGGACCCACATGAACGTGGGTAGTGGGGGCAAGGCCCCACACCCCTGGTCAAGGCGCACCAAGATCCCCCCTTAGAAGGAATAAGATCATATCCCGAAGGGATAAGATAAGATCCCGGGGATAACAATCGGTGGGGAAGGGAAAGGATGGGATTTCTTTCCTCCCACCTTTGCCAACGCCCCAATGGACTTGGAGGGCAAGAAACCAGCCCCCTCCACCCCTATATATAGTGGGGAGGTGCATGGGAGCTGCAACCCTTCCCCTGGCACAGCCCTTCCCCCCTCCAACTCCTCCTCCTCCTCCGTAGTGCTTGGCGAAGCCCTGCCGGAGAACCGCAAGCTCCACCACCACGCCGTCATGCTGCCGGAGCTCTCCCTCAACTTCTCCTCTCCCCTTGCTGGATCAAGAAGGAGGAGACGTCCCCGGGCTGTACGTGTGTTGAACGCGGAGGCGCCGTCCGTTCGGCGCTTGAATCGGATCTTCCGCGATTTGAATCGCCGCGAGTACGACTCCATCAACCGCGTTCTTGTAACGCTTCCGCTTAGCGATCTTCAAGGGTATGAAGATGCACTCCCTCTCACTTGTTGCTAGCATCTCCTAGATTGATCTTGGTGACACGTAGGAAATTTTTGAATTATTACTACGTTCCCCAACACGGTGAGCCGAGGAAACGCGTGCGGGAGATGCCAGCCGACATGTTCCCCGACGCCCGCAACCTGTTCGACAGAATGCCGGCGGCCAGCGACGACGATTTCATGCAGAACATCATCTTCGAGGGTGGTACGGCGGCCGCTGGCGGTGCCGCCGCGGCTGGCTACGATCCTGATGAGACACAAAGTCAGGACAACCGAGGGTCGTTCACGCCGTCGACCTTTGATCAAGCTGGCATGCAGGCCGCCTTCATGCAAGATCAGGTCGGCCTGGGCTTGGACGGCTTGCCGCTCGACCACGAGTTTCCGGAGGACTATGTCCTCGAGGAAGAGGACGAGTTGGACATCGACGAGGAGCCTTTGTTCGAGGACAAGGTCGCCAACCAAGCCGCCGGGGCGAAGCCGAAGCACAAGAGCAGACGGACGAAGGCATACACGGCGACCGAGGACAAGCTCCTTTGTGAGTGTTGGAGGGACATTGGGTAAGACCCCAAGACCGGCGCCGAACAAAAGGCATCAACCTTTTGGACTCGTGTCCATCGTGAGTTCCATGAACGCAAGAAGTTTCCGCCGTACCAAATCCAAAGCACGCGTGGGTGGGTGTCCATTTCGAAACGATGGAAGGTGATCGAACAAGAGTGCAACAAGTTTTGTGCCACTCTTGAGAGCATCAAGATACGCCCCGTAAGCGACATCGGCATGCAAGACATGGTATGCATGCAAGCGCCCCTCTTTGTGTCATTCTGTTTATGCTTGCATGTCCATTTTCATATCCATTTGCCAATATGCTTGCATGCAATTCATTTGTAGGCATTCCAAGCTTTGGAGGCATTCAAGGTCCAACACGATGGCAAGTCCTTCAACCTCTCCCATTGTTGGAGGGTCATCAAAGACGAGGAGAAGTTCAAGGCGCAATATGACGCCCTCATGGCGCGTGGGGGGAAGAAAGCCGTGGAGGAGGTTTGTGAGGGCGAGAAGGCACGACCGCGGGGGAAGACCAACTCCAAGAAGGAGGACAAGCGGGATGCGGCGTCGATCGCCTTGATCGCAACCGTGAGGGCATGATAACCAAGAAGGAATCAAGGGAGGAGAAGCGCCGGCAAGACAAGGAAGAGCAAATGAACGCCTTCATGGAGATCCAAAGAAGGAGGCCTGAGATGGAGGCGGAGAAGCAAACAAGGATGCTTGAGATGGAGGCGGAGAAGCAAGCAAAGATGCTAGAGATCGAGGCCGCCAATGCCAAGACCAGGGCGAAAGAAGTGGCTCTCGCTAGCATGATGACGGGGTAGAGATCATGAAGGTGGATCTCAACATCGTGTCGCCAAGGAAGAGGTCGTGGTTCGAGAAGATGTAGGCCGACATGCTCAAGTTCGACGATGAGTGATCTATGGCGGCGAGCGTCATCCTTTTTTGTATGCCGGCAAGTGTGCTGGCATGACCACGACCGCGATGGCGTGGTCGAACTCCCGCCCCTTTTTGTGCGCCAGCATGCCGTTGACAAGTGCGCCAGCATGAACTGTGTGGTATTTTTTTGAAGCTGGCATTGTATGCCAGCCGCTGGCATGGTGCCGACGTGAACTTGGGGCGACGGCATGGCCGCTGGTATGTTCTATGGCCATGGACCTTTTTCAAATTTGTGTGCGGACATGAAATGGGTCGCGGCCGTTGGACGCACTGCCGACCCAAATTTTAAACAGGACGGACGCCGAGCAGACGGCCGACTCAAACGGATAAAGAGCGGACAAAAACGCCGTCTGTTTGGGTCGACGCGTTGGAGTTGCTCTTAGGGATCGGTTCTCGCTCACTAAAAAAGATCAAGTATCCGATCCATGATTTGTCGGGCAATTATATTATGTGCACCCACCCAACCACCAACTGTACCCTGTTATACCTTCAATCTTGTCTAGCTTGATGCATGGAAGGGAAAGGAAAGGATGAAGTCAAACTTTTCTTCGCGTCCGGGGTCCATGACAAGAAGGCGCCTGTTCGATCTATCAATGCTTGGAAGATGGGTCAAGCCGGCCTGCGTGTGATAGACAGTTCCTTCATTTAATTTTGTTTGTATTGCAACCAGTCGTGGTCACGATACCTTGCCAGATTTCTTTTGTTTATTTATTTGTTTTTCAGTGGAATAGAATGTTTCCACTACAGATGCCTCTTGAGTAAGCCAGCTAATTGAGCTTTTATTGTGAGTATAAAACTTGGTACTATAATAAACAGATCTCTTCATCATGAAAATAAATTAAAAAATAAAATAAAATAAACAGGTTTCTCTTTCGGTAACAGGCGCACGATGACCTCCGAAAGAAAAAGCCCGCAGGGGATCAGGCATTTCTACAAAACTGAAGCTATAATGTCCAATCCACTGCTCCCAACTGTTAATTTTTTTCCACGCTGCAATTTTCAAATGGACGAGGAGCACGCAACCTAGCTAGGCAAGGTCAGGAGGCGTTGCTATCGCGGAATTGAATCGTACGTTGCGCGCCTCCCTGCCGTGTTATGAAACATAAACTAACCGAGACTGAACTGTCAAGCTGGCACTATTAAAATGAGTTGTACAATTCATTTAAAAAAAAGGAGTTGTACAAGAGCAGGATAGGAAAAGCACAAGCTAGCGTACGTCGCTCAGGTGACCCACTGTTTACGAGTAGGCCCAAAAATGGCGGTTTGGGCAGGTAGTAGAAGAGTCACATCATTTACAACCTAACCGCTCGCGTCGCTCACGGGGGGGCGGCTCGGGCGGAAACCCAAGCCGCCGCCGCCGCCGGAGGACGCCAGTAGGCAAAGCCTGTTTGGCCGACGGCGGTGGCGGGGATGTCTTCTCGCGCTGAGATCCCTCGCGTGGGGAGCGCTCCAGCCAGCACGGCGCGGCGGCCCCGGACGAAGCGTCTAGGCGGCGGAGCTTGGGAGCCGGGGCGGCGGCCCCGGGTGCTGGTGCTGGTGCTGCCGAGGTGGCCGTGTGGGCGGCGCTGGAGCAGACCTGCGGCGGCGGCAAGGTCCTGCGATGGCGGATGGTGGCGACGGGGCAGATCGGTCCCCTAGCTTGCTGCGCGTGCCCCTGGCCTCCTCCCCAAGATGGCGTCGTGGTCTGCGGCGGCTGGTGTCGGATGGAGTCGCGGACTGGCAGTGGCCATGGTTGCGGCGGACTGTTTCCCCATGAGCTGCACCTGACGTCTTCCAAGATCCAACCTAGCTGCGGCAGTCGCAAATATGCCTCATGCATGGCGGCCCTCGTCTCTGGCAGCGCCCACCTCCCTCGATCTGTGGTGGTGGCTCCGGCGTGGCAGTCGTTGAGGCAACGGTGGTCTTGGCATTGCTCCGGCCACGCGGTCTCTGGATTGTTGGGGCTGCGGTGATGTACTGGATGGAGGAGGTGATTTAGATCCGATTGGCCGGATGGTGGCGTTTGTAGATTGTTCTGCAACGACTTCATACGGATCCACGACATCATCAAAAAGACTTCGGGAGGTTTTATCTCCTGATCCGGTGGATGACTTCAGTGGTGGGTTACAAATTATGGACAATGACTTGACGCAGATGGTTGTTTGTGGAGTAGCGGCGATCCAATTGTAGCTGCTCGGATAGCGGAAAAGCGGTGGAGACAACACATGTGAGATTTGGATGGTGGTGCTATGTGCACCCGGTCTCGAGCTCCGGGGCGAAAGCCTAGGACAGACCCGAGTGGGTATTCCTGGCAATGGCGATGTTTTTTTATGTCGTTACCTTGTTGGAGGCATTGCTCGGAGATGTTCGGATTGATTCTTCAGGGTGAAAACTTTGATTCTGACCTTTGTGGTTGGATCCGGTGACGGCGTCGCTTAAGTGTCGCTTCCTTCCTGAAGGCGTTGCTGTTGAAGATCCTTGTCATCCATGTGGTGTCAATGGTTGGTGCGGATATGGTCTTAGTTGTAGTTTGTCGATTGTTCATCGGATCGCTTTGGGGCTTATTTCTTGTTTCTTTTTCTTTTTTCCACACCTGCACATAGCTTTTGGTCTTATGACTTCGCTAGTTGCCGGTGTGTTTCTGTGTGTGTGTGTTGGGTTGGCTGTGTGCATCTTAGTTATGCAGAGGCCGGGTGTATGTTCAGTGTGATGTATCATCTTGATGCTCCATTTGAGCCAATAAAATCCACCCTTTATCGAAAAAAAGTACCAGCAGTAACTCCTTGGAGATTGCCTTGGACGAGTACGTACACTACAACGTACAAGTACCCTGACTCTACAACGGTAGGCGTACAGCGTACTGTACCGGTGCAACCCGTACGTGCATGAGCAGCGAGCGAGCGTGTACAAAATTCCAGTTTCCGGTGCCGAAAGCAATCCAGTTTTCTTCCTCCTTTTTTCTTTTTCTCCAATCCAGGGATCCGTCCACCTAATGACGACACGCTGCCTAACTGTCGGCCAGGTGGGCCACCGCGCCCTCCCGTCCCGCCAATCCACCGCCCTCCTCCTCCCTGCCCCGGCCCTCCCCGCACATGTCACCCCTCCCCCCTGCGGCCAAATCGTCCCCGTGACGACGCTTTCACCATCGGAATCGCGGGTTTACCCGCACTAATCCACCCCGATTCCTCCGTTCCTGGCTCCAAATCCACCACCACCGCCACCTTTCTTCCAATCCGTCGCTGTCTGGCTCGGCTTTAATCCCTCACCCCCGTTCCTACCACCCGCCCGGCCCGCCGCCACCTTCCCCCACCTTTAGCCTGCCCGCCTCCCTTTTGGGAAGGAATGCCGCACGCAGCCGCGGTGGTGCGCTGGTGCTGCTGACGACGACCCGATCCGGCACGTTGGTGCTGGCGAGCTCGCGCCGCGCACCCAGATTATTCGCCATTTCTTTTTTCCCTTTTAATGATAGTCGCTCCGCGCCTTTTTTGCCCTTCCCTGCCTGCTGCCTGTGGCCGCCCCCCCCCCCTCTCCCCTCTCCTTGTCGCGCTGTGCCCGTGCTCCCCCTCCTCGCGTCGCCCTCCTCCGCCCCTGCGCGTCGCCGCCGCTGCTGCTGCCGCCGACGCCGCGCGCCTCGAGCCGGATCGCGCCGCCGCGAGGCGATCGGCGACCGGGCCGAGGGGAGGAGATCGCCCGTCGGCGCCGCCACCGCCGCCGAGCCGCGTCTCCTCCCGTCCGATCGTGCCTGCCCGCAACACCTCCTGCCGCGTCCCGATTCTCTTCCTACGGCTGCCGCGACTGCCCCAGATGATACATGGTGCGTCTGACTTGTCATGCTTGCCGTTTTTTTTTCTTTTTTGTTCTCTTCTGAGATTCAATTGAATGTGTCGGGGTGCTGTTTTTGTCTACTTCGGCCGCTGTGTCCTTTTTGGCTGGGTTTGGGGGAGAATTTTGTGTGGTTTAGCTCGTGCCTGTGAAGCCAAGTGGATTGTAATCGGCATTCTGCCGAATTTTGGAGGATTCCATTCATCGAGTGAATTTATCTCTACACTTGCTGAGTGAGCTGAATCCTAGTTTTCTCGTGCGAGAGCCACACAGTAGCGGGACGTAGTTGTTCTGCGGGTGTCACGAGTGAGGCACTTAGCATGAATCTGCTCTAGCCAAGCATTTAGCATCCTTTGCTTGCCTACAACTCGGTCGGACCTGTTAGCGAAATGATGAGAATGAAATGGAGTTGAGTGCCTTTTAGAGGTTTAGCTGAATTGTGGAAGACCGTCCACCAAGGGGTCTAGTTTCAGGACAGAGACACAGATTGCATCAACTAGCTTCACATTTATAATGTTAAACCAGGTGAACATGCTAGTTTATTGTATATTAAAAGGCTGTCATGCTTGTATTGCTGTTTATACTTCTCTTCTGTGCGACTTTGGATCAAAGCCCAAATTTACTCAATCATATAATCGGACTAAATGCCAATACCCTCTTCCATATGATGGTACATTACTCTGCTCTACATGTTTAGTTAGATGTCAACTGCACTCATTTCTGTGGAACCAACCAGACCTAAATTCTCGAGGTTTCTTCCATAAACAATTTTCAGTTTGATAAATGGTTTATAACAATGCAATATCACCATGAGAAGTCATCGAAACTCATAGATATTTCTTCATCATACATCTTATTCTTAGGTTTGCTTTACACATCTCGCATCTTGATTTCATGAGTCATTCATATCTGCTATATAGGTGTTATTATTCTTTTGCTCATTTTTCCTGGGATATTATCAATATATACACATTATCGGTTTGGCATCTACTGGAATGCCGAATTTCAATGCAGATGTATGATCCATTATCATGCAATTTTGATCTATTTGACATGTTAAACTTGTCACTTGTCACGTGTGCAGGCTCCCGTGTTAAACATTGTTATAGGCTCTCATGTATGGGTGGCAGACAAAGATTTAGCTTGGATTGATGGGGAGGTCTTCAAAATTGATGGTCAAAATGCTCATGTTCGCACAACCAAGGGAAAGACGGTATGTGTCCATGATTTCTGTTGCATCCCTGTTACTTTTGGACTTAGTTGGACCTCGGACAAAGAGTGCATTTTGAACTTCAATTTACTCTGTGTGTCCTTGACTGTCAATCTTTGAATGTTTCATTAAGCAAGAGTGTGCTGGTTGTTTGAGCTATTTGGAGGCAGAGAAACGGTCGTGTGTTTGAGAGTTTTTCACGCAGATAGATATTTTCTTCAACCAGACCAAGGATGAGATAGGTTCTCGTTCAGTCGCATCTACTAACGTCACTTCCTTTCGGGTCTGTGTTTTTGTATTGTTAGAGGAGTTTGTATGGGATGCAGTGGTTGGCTCTCTCGAGTCGTGTAATTTGTTGTACTTTGGGGGTTCTTTCCCCGGTTTTTTTTCCAAACCATGAAGGAGAACTGCATGTGATATTCTTCTAGTACGAAAGTTAGTTTTCTGTCATGAAAGTTACATGGTTACACTGTTGTTTGTGCAAACAGATTACTGCAAATGTATCAGATATACATCCTAAAGACACAGAAGCACCACCTGATGGAGTCGATGACATGACAAGGTTATCATACTTGCATGAGCCCGGTGTTCTGGATAATTTGGCTGTCAGATATGCAAAAAATATAATATATGTGAGTGATCATATCTTGTGATGTCAAGTGCACAATCATTATAGTAAGTGCCTTATTTTTTTTCTTTCTAATGCTATTATCCTGAGTTTCAGACCTATACGGGGAACATTCTGATTGCCATAAATCCATTCCAAAGGTTGCCTAATCTCGTTGACGTCCAGACTATGGAAAAATACAAAGGTGCAAATCTTGGAGATTTAGATCCTCATGTATTTGCAATAGCTGATGTCTCTTACAGGTGAATGCTTATACTACTATTATGCTATGACTCTCCTACAGTGAGATGTTCCCCTGTAGGTCTATATTGATGGAACCATTTTGCATTCATTTGAATAAGGAAACAGGCAAATGATGAATGAAGGAAAGAGTAATTCCATTTTGGTCAGTGGTGAAAGTGGTGCTGGAAAGACTGAGACTACAAAATTGCTGATGAGATATCTCGCATTTTTGGGTGGTCGGTCTGGAGCAGGAGGAAGGACGGTTGAACAACAGGTTTTGGAAGTAAGTTGGATTTCATAAGTTGTAATGCTTCTCGCTGACAGCAAGCTCTGTATTTGTTCAAAAGATATTCAATGCAATGATTTCAGCTGTATTAATTCTATCATCACTTACTTATGCTTTGCATACAGTCTAACCCAGTCCTTGAAGCTTTTGGGAATGCGAAAACTGTTCGGAACAATAATTCAAGGTACGGATACCATACTATGGAAATCAGAAGATATTTTTTGTGTTTCATTGGTGTCGTTAAAATAACACCAAGCCAGTAGTAGTATCATATGTGTTATACAAGTCATAACCAAAAGTATCATACATTAGCAGAGTTTACTGGGTAACCAAAAGTACGGACAAACATATGGAAGCTTTTTAGTTGAAGGAAATGAAAACTTTTGTTTACAACAGCAGGGAAGACCCTACTGAAATATATTGATAAGTAGAAATTTACAAGGTTCCAGAGGACCCAAGGCACAGCTCAAAGTGCTAAACAGCCCAATCCAACATATTATTGAAGGCAACCAAAACCAAGCCTGTTATTGTTATACATGGTTAAAAGCTGCAAACAAAATTAGAATGTAGTATGGTAGGACAAATTACAAATTATAAGATGAACCATTCCCTTTTTTCCTTGATATGCTAATCCACCTAGTCAAAGCTTCAGCTAGTTGTTGGGCAACTCTACACGTGTCATTCTAAATGTGTTTTTTGTCTTAAGAGGGGGTGGGGGGATTTGGAGTGTACACCTTTGAAAAAAACTATTTTTATCTCCAGTTTTGATTTTGGTAAGTTAACCATATAAAATATTCTAATAGATGCATCCGTACTTATCCAAATTAAGTACCCGTTAGTTCAGACTGAACTGGGAACAAAGAAAAGATGCATACATTCACTCCACCACCACATTAGCATTGCATAAGACCCGCTGAACTTCATTCACTGATAATTTTTTGTAAGCAGCATAGCATGCCTCTACTTTTCCAGATCCACCCATTCAAGATTGCATTGTGAATATTGAAGGATAGTTGTGTTTCAACCAAAAAGTATGGCAATGTGATATTTTCATTAGGTCTCTTCCTACAATTCATCTCTTACCATAATCAAAACATTGTGATATTGATTCTGAGACCAAGATATGGAAGTTTGAAAGACCTGTGGTTTCTGCTTGGTTTCACTCAGAAAGCCCATCACATTCCTTTTTTTTTTTTGAGGTAACCATCACAGTTATTGTCATAACTGACAAAAGAGCATGCGGCTTCTAGTCGTCTTTTACTGGTAAAGAAAACAGAGAAAATGAGCAAGACCTCTCTTTTTGATTCGTGGCACAGTATACCTTACCATAACTCTGGTGAAATATAAAATTCCTCCTAATTTGTGTGATATAACTGGTTATGGGTCTCTCCAGATTATTAATTATTTGAGTATTGAATATAAAATAAACAATCAGACCCTCTGTATGGGAGGTCAAAGCCAAATAGTTCTTTTTTTGTTTCATTCTCAACATTCATCTCATCTAGATGGGCAGTACACAGTATCATATACTCCCTTCGTTCACTATTATAAGATGTTTTGGATATTTCAATATGGGCTACATACGGATTGAAATGAGTGAACAAACACACTAAAACACGTCTATATACATCCGATTCGGAAAAAAGTTAGAACATTTTATAATAGTGAACGCGCGGGGGGGGGGGTACACTATTTATCGGTTTATGTTCTGATTGTTGCTCTATGTGACTTACATACCTCTTAACTTTTTCTCGACATGGTGAAGTCGATTTGGTAAGTTTGTGGAGCTCCAGTTCGACAAGAGCGGGAAAATATCTGGTGCTGCTATTAGAACTTACTTGCTCGAGAGATCTCGGGTCTGCCAAACTAGTAGTCCAGAGAGAAACTACCATTGCTTTTATTTCCTTTGTTCAGCACCGTCAGAGGTAAAAAAAATGTTACTGGTGTCAGTTTGCTACTTATACTTTTCAAGCTATTATACCTTTTTATGTCTAATTTGGTGCAGGATATTAAAAAATATAAGCTGGGGGACCCATCTTCATTTCACTACCTCAACCAGTCATCTTGCATCAGAGTTGATGGAATCAATGATGCTGAAGAGTATCTTGCGACAAGAAATGCTATGGATATGGTTGGCATCACTGAGGAAGAACAGGTTTAAACTCAGCCCTTTTCAGCAAGGATTTGCTTGTCAGCTGTGGATATCACATTTGTTTTTCAACGGGATGTTTCTTTACAGGAAGCTATATTCCGGGTTGTTGCTGCTGTGCTTCATCTTGGTAATATTAGTTTTGCGAAAGGGACAGAGGCAGATTCATCTGTAATAAAGGATGCCAAATCAAGATTCCATCTTAATACAGCAGGAGAGCTCTTGATGTAGGCTGTTGGTTTTAGTTCACCAATTCTCTTTGTAATTTTATTACTATCTTTCATAATTAATATTTGTAATCTATGATACATTGGAATGCTCCTTGCAGGTGTGACTGTGAAAAATTGGAGAATGCCTTGATAAAGAGGGAAATAAATACGCCAGAAGGAGTTATTACTACTACAGTTGGTCCTAATTCTGCTACTGTTAGCAGGGATGGCTTTGCAAAGCAAATATACTCTCGACTATTTGACTGGTAAAAAAACTGACCACATATTATGTACTATAGTTATGTGCCTATCTTTTCTAACTATATACAATTGTACTATTGCAGGCTTGTAAATAGAATAAATGCATCAATCGGGCAAGATCCAAGCTCGGACAAATTGATTGGGGTACTTGATATATATGGCTTTGAAAGTTTTAAGACTAATAGGTGAGTAAGCACTAAGTTGTTCCAGAAAAAAAAGTTTGAAGCTAATGCATAGTAAGGAATACCTTATAAGTTATATGGGGTTGCTAAATATCCTATGGTCTGCAACTACTCTGCAGTTTTGAACAATTATGCATCAACTTCACGAACGAGAAACTCCAGCAACATTTTAACCAGGTATATGCAAAACTCATCTTTGTTAGAATTTTCTTCTCTTCTTTCCTGTGCCAAGCAACCAGCGGTGTTTGTTTCGGCAGAATGTATTCAAAATGGAGCAGGAGGAGTATACAAGGGAGCAGATTAACTGGAGTTACATAGAGTTTGTTGACAACCAAGATGTTCTTGATTTGATTGAGAAGGTACGAGTTGGTCGCTGTTACATGCATTGACTCGCTTTTGTAATTTCCTTTTATTTCTCCCCCCTCCCTCTTGTACCTAAAGCTATTTGTATTTAGTTCATAGTTACAAATATTGTGCAAATTTCTATATTTATATGGCAAACCTCAAGTTTCTGTGATTTGTAAAGGAGTGTCATGCTGATCTTAGCTTCCTTTGATCAGTAGAGCTAAAACACAACAAATTATGCTCAAGGATAACACATTAGTCTATGTGATCTTGCGCTCAGCCCCGTTCAGTCTTTGATGCAGTACATATATCAGCTACAGTGTCCTATATAGATGATGGAAATTATCAATATATTTGTGTATTTGTTGTACATTCTTAGCAATATCTGCTTACTTTTTTTATGTTCGCACATTTAATTACCACCTTTTTGTGTCCAGAAACCAGGTGGCATTATTGCACTTCTTGATGAAGCTTGGTAAGTTTTAATGCCTCATTTGTTGGTACTACATGTTGCAGTTTTACTAGGATGTGCGTGTTCAAATAAATAAATAAACATATACGTCAGTGTGTGTTGCTAAGAGGGCAGGCCTGGCGCAGTGGTGAAGTCCTCCCCACTTGTGCCTAGAGGTCCTGGGTTCGAACCAGCCTCTCTGCATTGCACTTCGCAGGGGTAAGACTAGGTTCCTATAATCCCT
Source organism: Thinopyrum elongatum (assembly GCA_011799875.1). Classification (NCBI taxonomy): domain Eukaryota; kingdom Viridiplantae; phylum Streptophyta; class Magnoliopsida; order Poales; family Poaceae; genus Thinopyrum; species Thinopyrum elongatum. Next base: position 362,484,672 of record CM022299.1, read on the forward strand.
CCCCAGACCCCACCTTGTGTGGGAGCTTCTATGCACTGGGTCTGTCCTTTTATACGTCAGTGTCTGTTGCTGCCTTATGCCTGCCTGTTGGAGAGAACCGAAAGTTCTGATTAATTGTTTTGGTAGCAAACTTATGACATGCATGCCCAAATTATTCTCCATAGTCTGCTGGATTGATTACCTGATCTTAACATCCAAGAATTGGTTGTTCATTCATTTTTCTTGTTTTGGCTGAGGATATGCATGCCCAGATTATTCTCCATAGTTTGCCAGACTGAACGTGTCATGTCAACATCCAAGAAACACTTGCTAATTCATTTTTCTTGTCTTAGCCAAGGACATGCATTTTTGCACCAAATGATTTTGTTCACATGTTTCTGACAAGATTCTTTCTTTTCCGTGTCCTATATATCCTCCAGCATGTTTCCAAAGTCGACACACGAGACATTATCTCAGAAGCTGTATGAAAAGTTCAAGAATCACAAAAGATTTGCTAAACCAAAACTTTCTCGTACTGCATTTACAATCCAACATTATGCTGGAGATGTAAGTATTTTTTACATCATAACACTTTCTTTATTCACGCATTTATTCAAGTACATCCATTTTTTTTAATATATCTCCAGGTGATATATCAATCTGATCATTTCCTGGACAAAAACAAAGATTATGTGGTAGCAGAACACCAGGAATTACTTAATGCTTCCAGGTGCTCTTTTGTATCAGTTTTATTCCCACCAGCACCAGAAGAGAACACAAAATCATCAAAGTCATCCTCAATTGCTACTCGCTTCAAGGTCACATTCTGCTATAGTTAAAGGCTTGTGTAATATCATCTATCATCATTTGTTGTGCAATATGGGTTCAGGGGTCTCCGTGCAATTTTTTTTTCTTGCCTATTGTGAATTTATTTCAATTTTTTCACTTTCTACACCTAAGAAAATGCTTTCAAAGAGATTAATGGTCATAGTATCTCACTTAATAGGGGTGTGCATGATCATTTGTCATTTAATTATTGACTTGGTGCCTCCTTGATCTTGTTGCTAGGTATTTTTAGGAAAAACAGTAAGGGAGAACCTTGCTGCCACATGGTACTAGACTGGGGTTGGTGTACCACGCCAACAGTACATTGCTAACGCGGCCCTCCATGCCTGCAAATTCATAACAGAAGGATTTTTAACAGGGAGGGCCTAGTTGAACCCACAAGTGAATTTAAGGGCCCCACTTTACAAACTAGAAGAATAGGCATTCAGTTGAAATGTGTAGTAAATAATAGGGACCTGTGGTGACATTTACTTCTCATTTGCTTTGTCGAAGTTTTCTTGTGATGACATTGTGTATCTAATTTTTCAATGTAATTTTCAGATGCAACTTCATGAACTCATGGAGACTTTAAGCTCTACAGAACCTCATTACATTAGATGTGTAAAACCAAATAGTATTCTTAAGCCTGCTATTTTTGAGAACACCAACGTTCTACAGCAACTTAGATGCTCGGTAATAAGATATTTCATGCTCCTTCCCTTCTTCTTTTTTTCAAAATTTGAGAAATTCAGTGCCAGTGTGTCCCCTGATAATGTTTTTTCACCATCTTAGGGTGTTCTAGAAGCAATTAGAATCAGCTGCGCTGGATATCCTACAAGAAAACTGTTTCATGATTTTTTACATCGTTTTCACATTCTTGCTCCTGAAATTCTAAAAGAGAAGTGAGTCTGTTCAATCATGGATTACATTTTCTTTTTTACCTTTTTTTTAATCTCTAGCCTGTCTTCTTAACAATTACATGTTTTCTTTTCTGGTAGAAATGATGAAAAGACGACTTGCCAAAAGGTTTTGGACAAAATCGGACTGGAGGGCTATCAGGTGAGCAGGTTTTTTATGTTCTAAACCAAGAAACAACTTTGTACTTTAGGTTCAACAATTTTTTTCCGATTAGTGGTTCAACAAATTGGTTTCCCGTATAAGTACAGCATAAACTATCAGAACATTGCACTATTCTGTCAATGCTCAGGCACAATGGTTTCGATGCTTGTTGGATTGCCTGGATCAACTCTATTCTTCGTTCCAGTACGTCGTCGGCTGTGCTCCTTAACGGAGTTCCTGGGAAAAAATTCTACCGCCGCAGAGGGCTTAGACAAGGAGATCTCATGTCGCCGCTCCTCTTCAGCCTGGCTGCTGATCTTCTTCAATCCATCAAGAGTCCATCGGCGCAATCTCCTCTAGCTTCCTACCCCAACTAATGATGGGGACTTCCCAATTGTTCAATATGCCAACGATACCCTCATGATCATTCAGGCCTACCAAACAACAGCGACAAATCCTTTCAGTCCCAAACAAATTGGTGTAGGCTAGAGTTGAAACCCATAAGATCTTGAAACCAAGTCATGGTTTTGGCATGTGGATAGCTAACTTCCACGCACCCCTGTCCATGGTTAGTTCTTGGGTGATATTCCAGCCCTTCAGATCTCTCTTTACGGACTCTTCCCATATTTTGGTCTACCATGATCATTCAAGCCTTCCCTCATCAATTGCTTTGCCTTGAGCGCCTCCGCAAAACCTTTGCCCAATCTACAGGGCTCCATGTTAACTATCACAAATCCTGCCTCCTCTCTATCAATGTTCCTGAGAACAAAACAAGTCACTTAGCCAGTTTATTTGGCTGCAAGGCCGCCTCTTTCTATTTCACCTATCTCGGGCTCCCCCTTGTCCTCTCTAGGCCAAAAATCAGAGGCTATGCTCCCCTCAAAAACCCAATCGATCGTATGAGAAATAAATCTCCCAGATTGCACTTTGCTGTTAATAACCATGTCAATGATGGAGTCAACTGCATTCTCTGTAGTGTGGGCCAGCTCAAGACCAGAGATCACCTTTTCTGGAACTGCTGCTTCAGCAAGGAGTGTTGGACGTCAATCAACCTGCACCATGATAGCGATCTTAGAATGGAGAACAAGATCACCATGACCAGGGCGGATTTTGGCAAGCCTTTCTTCATGGAGGCCTTCAGTATCGTCGCTGCTTGGGCCATTTGGAAGCAAAGAAATGCTAAAATCTTTGACAATTTAAGCCCTAGTCTTGGCACTAGGTCCTTTCTCTTCAAGAGAGACCTTTTCCTTCTTTCTTACAGAATGAAAGCCCCCCTTATCTGCTGGTTGGGTTTGATGTTCTGGGCTAAGCCCCCCCCCCCTTTGACATCTGTATACAACTCTTATATATTAATTTAATTTCTGTTTTCCGCTCAGGAAAAAAACTATCAGAAATGCATACAAAGTAAGGTGCTGAGTTCACTTGAAATTGTGTGGGCTAATCACTTAGTCAGGGCTAGATCTGACATGGGTGAGCTGAATTATAGGTTGGGTTATAACTGAGCTAAATATATTTTGGTTGGGGACCACTATTTATTTGTGTAAATTATTAGCCTAGTATGAGTTAAGGTTTAGAAATTGGCTCATTACCAGGCATGTATGAGTTCTATGTTGCATTTGTTTTAGATTCCTTTTACCTTTTAGATAGTTTCACAAGTATTCTGCAGCATACAATGGAGATTCTGAACTAACTCCTTGCTTGCAACTGGTTAATAATGTACTTATTCTTTTGGACTGATTTTGTTTAGTATCTGGGAAATATTTATATGTAAGAGTTTGTTCTCTCCCCCGCAAAAAAAAAAAAAAGAGTTTGTTCACTCAGTCCTTTAACATTTGCAGCATATTTTCTGATCAACAGATAGGAAGAACTAAGGTATTCCTTAGAGCTGGCCAAATGGCTGAATTGGATGCTAGAAGAACAGAGGTGCGAAATACTGCAGCAAGAGGTGTTCAGAGTCAGTTACGTACTCATGTTGCTCGTGAGCAGTTCCTAATACTGCGCAATGCATCTGTTTGTTTGCAATCCTTTGTCAGAGGTAAATTCATTTCCATATGACATCTGAATTGGACATTATGCTCATAGTATTGATGGAGCCATATGCATATGTTAAGACTTCCTTTGCTTATTGCAGCAAGATTGGCTTGTAAACTGCATGGATTCTTGAGACAACAAGCAGCAGCGCTGAAAATACAGAAAAATATACGCCGTTATTTTGCACGGAGAACTTATTCTCGGCTATGCCTGTCAGCCATTACACTGCAGACAGGGTTAAGAACCATGGCGGCTCGCAATGAATTCAATTCTAGAAATCAGAACAAAGCTTCTATCCATATCCAGGTAGGTGCAGTGCTCCTTTCCTTATTCTGCTGCAGACGAACTTTGGCTCCTGCCATTTTTATGGGTTTCTTGTTCACTTGTTTTTGGACCATCACTACAACATTGCAGTCCCGTTGGCGTCGCCACCGAGATAACTTAAGTTATATAAAGTTAAAGAGAGCAGCATTGACCTACCAATGTGCTTGGAGAGGAAGGGTTGCCAGAAGGGAACTGCGGCAGCTCAAAATGGTACTTGATATCACCTGTTGTGGTGTGCTTTTTCTGGTAGTTTTTTTGGTTGTTGCTTTTTTGTAAAGCTTATTTGGGAACAAACTTTCTAGGCTGCAAGAGATACTCAAGCTCTAAAGGTGGCAAAGGAGAAACTGGAGGAACGTGTTGAAGAGCTAATGAGCCGCTTGAGCTTGGAAAAGAAACTAAGGGTTAATACTTGGTCTTGAATAATTGCTGAATATTGGTCATACTGAAATTACTGAGTATATGGTAAATCTGCAGTTTTATCGATGTATTGAAATACCAACTAATTGTTGTGCTTGTGTATACAATTTGCAGACTGATTTGGAGAAGTCCAAAGCAACAGAAATTTCTAAACTGCAGTCTGCTCTTCATGACATGGAGCAGCGAGTGGAAGAAGCTGCAGCAATGAAGGAAAACGAATCAGCTAAAAAAGCTGTTGAAGAAGCTCTAGCTCAAGAAAGAGAAAAGATCAGTTTATTGACTTCTGAAATTGAGGGCCTGAAGGTATGCTCTTCAACCTTAACTATGGAAGTACAGTTGAACTGCAGTACAAAGGACTGGAGCAAGGGGGTGGTGTTATAGCTTCATATAGTGACTTGCATTTATCAATATATATTGCAGTATCTGCTCTAGTTAAAAAGATCCAAATAATTAACATTCTTGCGCGTAGTGCGAAATATTGTGATAATAGACACATGCTACTGTTTCAGGTGCTACTAGTAGCAGAGCGAGAGGAAAATGATGTAACAAAGAAAGCACACGCGAATGCCCAGGAAAGAAATGAAGAACTGAATAGGAAAGTCCAGGATGCAGAGGAAATGATCAAGCAGCTTAATGATATCGTGAAGAGGTTTGCTGTTGTTTTTAATTGCCTGAGTTTCTCAATACTATATCTTGTTGATTGCACAGAAGGTTTTCTTCTGCACAGAGCTGGTTGAAATATCTCCATTATTCTTTTTCATAAGTGGTGACCGTGGTGACTTGCAAATTATATTTTATCGTTTCCTAACAAATAAAATTATTAAAACAAAGGTCATAGTCTAGTGAGTCATACCTAAAGATCTTGTGGAGTTTCTTGAACTTGCATCTAAATTTCAAAACATAGTGGCTATTCTGTAAGATTTCATACTATGTACATCCACCAGTCACTTCCAGGGAGATACCAACTCCAAAATCAGTATTGCTACCAGAAAATGTGTATTGATACCAACATTGACTAAATTTTATTAGGGGCATGCGTCCCTCATCATTATTCTTCTAAGACATGGCCTCTACTAATTGTTGTTTAAGGGAAGCTGTACTCGAAAAACTGCTTAGAAGAGCCTCATGCATAATTGTACACACTAATGCTTGCAAGCAACAGAGACATGATTGTGCACACATAAGATGGTACACATTCTGTGTTTCTTATGCTGTATAGGGTAAACCTTTTTTTTGTTTGTTTGTTAAAGAACATCAAATTCTCCGATCTTTGATCCTTGATCCAGCGTATCTCCCATCACTCGAAAACTGCCGCCACATGGTGCCACATTTAAGTGTTGATATAAATTCACGGCACATGGCGCTCCAGTTCCTGGAGCAGCATAGTTTCTGGGTTTTGTCTCAACGGTAACCTATCCAGAAAGTATCTGCAGGTGCAGTCTGCAGGGGCATTCTGTAAAATACATTTTGAGAACTCGATTGCCTTTTTGCAGTTTAATGTATATTTATGTAAACTGAAAAATACATTATTTCTCTTGCCCCCACCCTTCCAGTAGTTATTGGAACGGGCGCCTGACTTTTTTTAGACTACGAATGGGCCCTAACTTTGCTGGATGCTGCTTGTATTAGAATCTAGTCCCCTAATTTTCAAGGTATTACTCTGAAAATGCCGCATTTTGTTTTCTGTATGAACACAGACTAGAAGAGACTGTAAGAGAAGGAGAGGCCCTTTTGCTAACAGAGAAGCAGCAAAAGGAAGAAGCTAGTGCCGCACTAGCTGAATCTCACCTACGAGATCAATCTTTTGCGATCAAGATTGAAGAGGCTGAGAAACAAATCACTCTGCTCCAGGAAAATGTTGAAAGGTTTGTCCCAAATGTACCTTTGAGCAGTGATTCTATCGAGTAATCAGCCATCATCACATTGATACTCTTTAATTTGTACCTCCTATGAGTTCATAGTTATTCTTAAACCATTCTTTTGGTGGGTGCATGGGCAGTTACTGAACATGTTTTCATCCTTCTATACGGTGTGATCTGATAGCTTGCACCCTGTTGCGGAATGCAGATTCGAATATAGCATGGCAGATCTGCAGTCTTCACTGACAATTGAGAAGCAACAACATGAGGCAAGTGTGGTAGAACTAGCTGAAGCACAAGGTAAAATTGAGGAACTTCTGAGAGAAGTTGGGGACGCTGATGAAAAGTCTACTCTGCTTCAGACTACTGTACAAAGGTTTTTTGGTTCCCCTTTACAACCTACTCTACATAGGAATTCTTCTTATCAATCATAATATTATGAATTTGTCAACATATTCAGATAATAGTTTTTGACCGGGATATTCAAATAATAGTCATTTCTTCTTTCCATGTATATAGGCTTGAAGAAAGATTAACCGAGAATGATGCTCTATCAACTACAGAAAGACAAGAAAGTGAAGCAACTAAGAAATTACTCAATGAAGTTCAGGGTAAAAATGAGGAATTACTCAAGAAACTTGAAGATGCTGGAAAAAATATTGTTCATTATCAGGACACCACCAAAAGGTGTGTTGCTTGATATTTACCGCCTTATTTCTAAACCTGAGGGCATTTCAATTCTGATTCGTTTTCTAGCATCCAAATCTGAGCTACTAACTTTACACTCTTGTGATCTTGCTGTTGGAGAACTGTGTCTATTATCGCACCACTGTCACAGCTGATTATTTGTTCCATGTTGATTTAGACTTGAGGAAAATGTAGCGGCAGTGGAGATTTCCTTGAAAGCTGAAAGGCAGCAAAATGATGTGATCATGAAACAACTAGCGGATGCCCAGGTAGAAATTGTAGAGCTACAGAGGAACCTTGAAGGTGCTGATAAGAGCAACAGTCTGCTTCAGGATTCTTTACAGAGGTTCCTTTCTTACCTTAAATTTATTACTCAGTGTGGTATCATCTCAAAACAATTAATAATCGTATTTGTCAAGATTGTTCCCATTCTTCTGCGAGACAACACATCTAGTTAGCATGCATTGGCAGGGATAACCGATGTGCACTATTTCCTCCTGTCATTAAGAGTCAGTCTTTTGTTTTAACTAGAGTGAATCCTTCTTCCGAGTTTGACAACATATTTTCTAGAATAAAAATAACAATATTTTGCTGACTAGTGTCAGGAAAAACATGCAATACATAAAGAATTTATGTAAACATGGTGTAAAAGAAAGGAGAAACAAATGAAGAATATCTAAAGAAGTTGGAAGTTCCTGACATGTCAAGATACTATACATGTTACATGCTCGACTAGACGATTATACAAAGTACCAAGTGTGATGGACCTAGCATATCGGTAAGAACTTGTCATTTGTCATGCTTAACTGCTAACATATATTTGAGCAACAGCACCAATGTTTCGAGCAGGAGTCCAGTTCTTGCTTTCTCAATCTTCCTGCACACTTGATCAAGTATAAGCTGTGGTCTTAGATATATCATTAAAAAAAGGAAATGTGGTGAAAGTGGGCCATTCCTATTGGAAAAAGATTGTTTGTACAATCAGAGAAGCGCTTTCTTCATCAGATATGATATTGACAGGATAAATACCAACGAACTGCTCTCTTTAACCGCCGGTTATCAAAAAGTGTATCCTCATGAATGAAGGCATGAAGGGGTCATCCTCACTAACTAGCATTCACTCAAAGCATGACCTGAATCCTGATGCACAAGGGCATCATGCAAGTAGCCAAGTTTTTTTTTTCCGTCGAGAAACTGCAATAAACATTGCACCTCGTTTGCATCATAGAACAAAAAGGTTGTGTACAAATCTGAGAACAGGCTACAGCCAATTGACGAACCATAAAAATAAAAGCAAGGTCGATGGGCAGAAGCAGCTGTGGCGTCTTAGCCCCTGCCTTGATTGAGAATTTAGTATTGGTCCTGCTGAAGTCTCTCTGCGGAAAATGTGTGCATTACTCTGTTTTTTAAATAACATGCGGACAATTTTTTGCACATTTTTTCATTACTAGGAGACTTAAATAGTTATGAGAGCTGGGCAGCTAGTGCGGGATCAAAGATCAAAACACGACCAAAGATCAAGCAGCACACACAACACAACCAACACCCACTCCAGTTTGCGCAACCATTAATTAAAAGCCTGCTGCCACCGCTCTGCTTCGTCCCTGATGTCGTTCTTTACTATCATAATGTCCTTGCTCTCCCCTTGAAATACCTTGTTAAGGACACACCAAATGGATCAAACGTTTAGGGGACCATTGAGTCAAAATCCTTCCTTTTGTGCTTAGGGGGTGCTCTTCTGCATGGTCAGCCGCCATTCTTCCAGGGAGTTTGTCACAGAGGGGATGGCGATGACATGTCCTGACCAACAGAGGATAAGATCCCATAGATGGCTGGGCCATGGACATTGAATGAAGAGGTGCTGCGCCGACTTGTTCCTGGGAACACAAGGAGCAGTTTTTGCGGCTAGGGAGGCCATGCGCTCAAGCCTGTCAGTTTCCAGCACCGGTGTTGCAAAGCGAGCCAGAGGAAGAGGCGACACCTCAGGGGTGCATAAGCCTTCACAGGATTTTGTGGCATGGGAAAATGGCGTGACTGACGAAGAAAGCCCTTACACAGATTTCACCAAGTACTTCCAAGTCCATGGACCAACTCCATATAACCATGCCCTCTTGGTCGGCTATGAGGTGTTGCCAGCAGCATGGTCCAAAAAGTAAGATACTTGGCTTGGACAGCGGCTATGATGGAGAACTTGACCTTGCTAGGTGCCTGCATCTTCCAGTTTTGCTTCCAGGAATCATACTCGACGGTGCCATGGAAGAGTACCTCGTAGCTGTTGAAGTATATGTGGATTGCCCAACCTTCTCCATCAGTTTGGACTTTTGGTTCTACTGGTTGGTGCATGAAAAAGAGATCTTGATTCGAATCTTGGCTTTCACAATTAAAAAAAATAAAAATGCTTGCCCTCTTTCTGTTCATGTATGGCTTCTCGAGCCACATGTGCGAGGGGGTGTTGAAGTATATGTTGATTGCCCAATCTTCTCCATCAGTTCGGACTTTTGTTTCTACTGGTTGGCGCATAGAACTTAATAGTAGCATCCAGTATCAAAGATTTTTTTGTAACTGGAAGGTAGAAAAACCAAGAAGCTGTTAAATGAACTAGCTGGCTAGCACTAAAATGATGATTGACCAAGGAAAATAAGAATTTATGAGTGCCTGACGATAAGGTGTGCAGGTTAGTTTCTTTCTGTCGGAGTTATTTTAAGCTCGTCTGATTCTGGCTTGCGTTACCAATTCTCGTCTTACTCTGAGCTCTATTAGCCTTTCAATATAGGAGAGTTCAGTGTTTTTTTTTCATACACCTAGACTTGATGAAGAATCTACCACAAGAGATGCTTTATTGGTAGCTGAAAAGCAAGAAAAAGAGGTGACCAAAAAGACACTAACTGAAGCTCTGGATCGAATCAAGGAACTAGTTAAAGAACTTGAGTGTGCTAACAACAGTATGCATCAGCTTGAAGATAGTATACAAAGGTCTGTTTACTCCGAAGCAAGCATCCATGAAACCTCTGAGTAAACTTGTTTCTTACTGTTTTATATCCGTGAACGTAGACTTGAACAAAGTGCGACTGCAAGAGAGGCAGTTTTACTAACAGAGCATCAGGAAAAAGATGCAAAATCTAAAGCACTAGCAGAGGCAGAAGCGAGGATTGATGGTTTGCTGGAGGAAATTTCTTCTGCTAATATAAATATTGATCTACTTCAAAATACTATGAAAAGGTTTTTTTTTTTCATGAAGCGAACTTCTTTGTGTAAACTTTACTACTGGAAAATCACTTGCATATCATCCATGCATTTACCTATGCAAACGTCATGCTGCATAGGCTTTTAAAGCGGTACTCTGGCAGTATTCCATTTCACTTGAGTATTTCACAACCATCCACTTACAATTTCACTAGTGCTTATCTCTTCTCATAAACTTCCTTCCTGTGAGTGTGATAATTAGTCTTCTCAGAGATTGTACCTAAATTTTATAGATGCTTTTTGCTGGCTATCACCCCATTACTGCCCACAGCTCTAGGAATGGAAGGAAATAGTGATAGTTCTTTCCAACATTAGAGTAAACATGAAGTACATGCCATGGTTCACTTGTTCTGGGAGCTGGGTGAGAGATAAACTGAAAAAAAAAGGCAGCCCGGTGCATGTAGCTCCCGCTTGCGCAGGGTCCAGGGAAGGGTCCGACCACTTTGAGAGATAAACTGAACTTAGAAAAAAGAAAGCCAAGGCCACAATATTGTTAAGCATCATGATCTTTCATTTAAGTTGTGCTGCATGTCCTGTAGGATGTGTTTCTTAAAGGCAATATGTGGGGGTTATTTGCAGCTTGAGGCACAATGTAGTAGTAGATTCTAAGTAATTTGGCATCTGCTTTGATAAGATAGATTCTCCCTCACCGATTTTATGGATCGCACCTGTTATAATTTAAACCTGAATATAGGTTAGAAGAGGGTGCAACAACAACGGATGCTCTTTATTTAGCAGAAAAGCATGCACACGATCAAACCAAGAAAGTGTTCTCGGAAGCTCAAGAAGTAAATCAGGAGTTGCTTAGGAAAGTTGAAGAAGCTGATAAAAACATTGGTCATCTTCTAGAGAATGTGGAAAGGTCTTTTTTTTTTGCCAACTTTATTGGTAGGTTAGCATAAGTAGCAGCTAAGTTTGATGATCTGCACTAACTGGTACAATAGAATTCGACTCCTATGGTTTCAGTATTGTGAACTAACACTTATTTCCTTCATTTCAATAAATAGACTTGAAAAAGATGCAATGACCAAAGAGTCTTTGCTTCTTAAAACAAAGCAAAGTTACGATGACACCATAACTGAGCTATTTGAAGCTCAGGAGAGAAATCAACAGTTAACGAGCAAAATAGAGGACTCGGATAACAAAATCGGTCTGCTTGAAGTTTCGGTGAAAAGGTTTAATCTCTTTGCTTTTAAGTATATGTAAGATTGAAACCAACATTTGTTGGTTTGTCAATTCTACTTAACCACCTCTAGAATTGTCTCCTATCACTGTACATGACTATCTCTCGCGTTATATTAGGTAGTTCTTAGTGTATTTTTTCTCTTCTTTGGACATAGACTTGAAGAAAGTACATCGGTCATGGATTCTCAATTGGCAATAGAAAGACATGAAAACAGCAAATTAAGGAGCAAACTATCTGATGCTCGCCTACGGATCGATGAATTACTAAATGAAGCGCAAGATAACCATGCAAGTCTAGCAGAGCGTGATGATATGATAAAGAGGTCTGCCATTTCTTGTATAGGATTAGATCAGGCTCCTCTTCTGACCCCAGAGCACTAACGCTATATTTATCTTTGATTGCATAACACAACGATGTGTTCCATCATTACACACATAGACTTGAAGAAAATGTCAGCACAAAGGAGACTTTGTTGTTAACTGAAAGAGAACAACATGCTTCAACCTCAAAACTGCTTGCAGAAGAACAGTTGAAAATTGCTGAATTAATAAAGAATATTGAAGAGGCACATAGAAAATCTGACAGCCTTCAGACTACAATAGAAAGGTCAGATTCTGTACTTCTTATGTCACGGTGTGTGTTCATGCGTGTTTTGGTGGCAGGGGTGGGGTGGGTCACTACATGCTGGTTTTACCATCCTATCTTTTTTCGATTAGAGTTGCAATCATGCACCAACTTCTCTTTGTCAAATTTACATGTTATGTAATATTACAGAAATGTTTTCCCTCTTCACATTGATAGGCTTGAAGAAGATGGCACTGCCAAAGATGTCTTGCTGCTAACAGAAAAGCAAGCACATGAGGCAACTCGGAAAACTCTAGTTGAAGCTCAGGAAAGAAATGAAGAATTGCTCAAGAAAATTCACGATGATGACAAAAATATTCTTCAGCTTCAATTTACTATACAGAGGTACATGATAGTTCCTTAGGGCACTACTTTTTATCATAAAGCCAATGTTCTCCCTCTAAAAATACTAGGTATATCATCAACCTTTTTTTCATGTACAAACACAGGCTTGAAGAAAACACAGCTACAAAGGAGAATTTGTTGTTGAGAGAAAGAGAACAAAACGATGCAACAACGAAGGCGCAAATTGAGAGCCAAGAAAGAAGTGAAGAGTTACTAAAGAAATTTGTGGATGTTGACAGGAAAATTGATCTTCTTCAAGATAGCATAGAAAGGTACTTAATCTTCTTAGCCTTCGATGTATAGATGTACGTTTAGTACATACTTATTTTTCTGTTTTTGTTATGAGATGTTAATGTTTGATATTCATTTCTTCAACATAATTAGGCTTGGAGAAAGTTCAACAACAAAGGATGCTTTGTTACTATCCGAGAGACAAGAGAAGGATGCAATGAAGAAAGAACTTGCTGAAGCTGGAGAGAGAAATGGAGAGTTACTAATGAAAATTGAAGATACTAACGAAAAAATTGAACATCTTCAGAATACCATAATTAAGTACGTGTCTTCACTAATGCTTCTTGTATGATGTTATTATTCTACACTTAGCCACCCACATATCTATACACTCTTTCAGCCACCTCAATCTTACGATGTCCGAAATTTGATTTGGTATACTGTTAAATATTTCCAGTTCTCAGATTTATGACATATTTTTATGTTTACCAATAAAACAGGCTTGAAGAAGATATAGCAGCAAAAGATGTTTCGTTAGAAGCTGCACGGCAAGAAAATGACTCAATCAGAAAATCTCTTACTGAAGCTCAAGAAAGAAATGAGGAATTACTCAGAAAAATTAGTGATAATGAGTACCGGATCCACTTACTTCAAGATACAGTGCAAAAGTTAGTATATTTATTCTGTATGCAGTGCGCTGCCACTGAGTTTCTAACTAGAATAACATCATTACATGATTACTAGTATTGTATGTTCATAAAAAATCATTGATGTTATCCTTTACAAGTCTACTTCTTTTCCTGAAACCAGGATTCAAGTAGATGCAATATCAAGATTGTCTTCGTTTGTGATGGAAAAACAAGACAGTGATGTTGCCAAGAGAGCTCTTACTGAAGCTCAGGAAAGAAATGAAGATTTATTGAAGAGAAATGAAGACCTCCTTAACAGGAATGATGATTTGATTAAAAAAATTGAGGAGTCAGGCAAGGTTATAACTCACCTTCAGGAGTCCCTACAAAGGTGCATATGCATTTTTTTTATGTTTCATTTTTTCAAGAATAGTGGTCAAGTTCTGCTTCCTATGTTGTACCTCAATCAAACAATTCTTTGCGATCTTTCCATAAACAGAATTGAAGGAAAAGCAGCCAACTTAGAGGCTGAGAATCATGTTCTCCGTCAGCAAGCAACTGCTACTCCACCTTCTACTGCCAAATCTCCACCCTCACGTTCAAAGATCACAAGGATTCATGTAATGTACCTTTAGTGGGCCTGACACATATATGATGATTATTCGATCCTCATAACTGATATTGTTAGTATATTTTGCAGAGAAGCCCAGAGAATGGGCATGTTTTGAACGGTGAACTAAGGCAGGCTGAGATGAGGCCATCAGCTGGCATGTCAGAAGCAACACCCCCAGTAGTGAGTTACAGCAACTATGTATCTGCATATAATTTCTACAAAATTGCATTTAATTGAATGTCTAAATAATAATATAGGGCAATGCTCCCGACTCGAGTAATCAAAAAGACTTTGAACACGGAGAAAAACTGCAAAGAGTGCTTAATCAGAAACATCAGGTATTCTACAAATTTGATGCTGATTCTTCGTGTTCAGTTGAACTGTCAACCTACTTTTGAGATGATCATTTGTTGCTATTTGGAAGTCTCCGCAGCCCCAGCAGCCCCAAGATGACCAGCAGTGGTTACTTACTTGCATTCCACAATATCTCGGATTTTCTGGGAGCAAGCCTGTTGCCACTCTTCTTATATACCAGTGTCTTCTTCACTGGAGATCATTTGAAGCCATGAAGACTGGTGTATTTGACAGAATTCTGCATGCTATAAACTCTGCAATAGAGGTTCCTCACACTTCTTTGGATTCGAATAGCATCTTTCTTCATTTAAATGCAGCATCGATGACATGGAGTACAACTTCTGCTTGTTGCAACAAACTAGGAGAGAATGTCATTTATTGAATGCCCTATTGCAGCAGAATTGGAATTAATCTCATTTATCCAATTCTCTGTTGTGCAACATCTAACATGTACATAAAATAATAATTGGCAAGATTAGGATCCATGTTCTCTCAGAGTGCCTTGAATAATTGATAAAACATGAAAAATATGTAAATTAACTACAGTAACAACTTTTCAAATTGCTTGCAAAACTACACTTAATGCAATTGGTGTAGAGTTTGGCTACTTGTCCTGATGTCGGCTTTCCCTCTCTTGAAGGCTGAACATGATGTGAGAACATTGGCATATTGGTTGTCCAACTTATCTGCACTAACAGTTCTCCTTCAACGATCATTCAAAACTACTAGGACCGCACTCTCAACCCCGCAAAGGCGAAGATTTTCGTCTGAGAGGATATTTCATACAAGTCAAACTTCAAATGCTGGGCTTGCTTATCTCGGCGGCCAATCAGTTGTTGGAGCTACCGGATTACCCCAAGTTGAAGTAAAATATCCAGCTTTGCTCTTTAAACAGCAGCTTGTGGATCTAATTGAGAAGGTTTATGGTATGATAAGTGACAGCGTGAAGAAGGAACTAAACCCTTTACTTGAATTGTGCATCCAGGTGCTGTTACATGCTCTCATTTTTTGGAAGAAAGTTAAAGAAGCTTCATCCTTTTCTATTTAAAGATGGTTAAATGTTGAATCTCTTCAGGATCCACGAACTTCTCACTCAAATCTGGCAAAAAGCAATACAAATGGCTTGGGACAACAGAACCAATTAGCACATTGGTTAAGCATCGTGAAAGTCCTCGCCAACTATTTGGATGTATTAAAGGCGAACCATGTAGGTGTAAAATGATCATGGACCCATGGTATCCGTTCATAAAATTGTCTGAATGCATTTTGTCTTATCTGGTTGAATTTGCAGGTCCCATCAATTTTGGTGCATAAATTGTTCGTACAGATATTTTCACTGATTGATGTTCAGCTATTTAACAGGTTAACACTTTGCCCTAGCCTCATGTATTCACATATGTATAAGCTTCTCTTAAGATCTCCCCCTTGGAAACAGGCTTCTTTTGCGGCGTGAGTGCTGTTCATTTAGCAACGGGGAATATGTCAAAGCTGGACTAGCTGAGCTAAAACACTGGTCTGATAATGCTACTCGAGAGGTATTCACTTCCCTGTTTTCAAATGGATTTTCCAAAGCTATTGGCTTATCTGTTGTATTTGATGCAGTTTGCAGGTTCGGCCTGGGAGGCATTGAAGCATATCAGACAGGCTGTTGATTTCTTGGTGCGCGTTCTTTTTTACTTACTGAATATTAATTCCCCAATAGTGTTTTATTCAGAAATACATTTTATTCCTATTTTTCTCTTTTGCCAGGTGATTTCTCTTAAGCCAATGAGAACACTAAGAGAGATACGTGCTGATGTGTGCCAAGTAAGTATTTGATTTGACTGATATTCTTTTCTTAATAAGAAAGGAAGATTCTTCCACTGCCAGTCCTTACCCCTATAAGTTGTACTTCTAATATTTGTATGAATTCTTTCAGGCCCTCAGCATACAGCAGCTAGAGCGCATAGTTGGTATGTACTTGGATGACGTCAATGGTTCAAACACTATTTCAGCAGAGGTGAGATGATGTACCCTCATGTACTATTTGGTCGGATGCGATCATACCATCACTTAAGCCCCAAATCTAATCAGAACTCTGAAGTTAATCATGCGACCCTGAACTTGAGTGCACTTGGGGCGAGAGTAATATCATGACCTCCTAGGATGTCCTTATGTGGCAACCCTCATCCACTTCCACTTAAAAAAATACACAATTTGGTCTTTACTACAATATTGATTTGTTTCTCATTTACAAATGAACTGTTAAATGATACGTGATTTCTGTTTCTCTATTTATAGTTCGCATCAAGCTTGAAAGCTGCAGCGCGCGAGGAAGCAAATACTGTCACAACTTTCTCTATACTGCTAGACGATGATTCTAGGTTTGTTACATCTGACAAAAAATAGCATCTTTCAGCTTGAAAGCCTTCTAATGTTTATGGCTCATGGTTTCACCGTTTCATTCCTCAAATGCAGTATACCTTTTTCACTCGATGATATTACAAAGACAATGCCAATCATTGAGATGGCTGATGATGACTTGCTACCGTTTGTCCGTGAAAACCCAGGCTTTGCGTTTTTATTGCAAAGAGGGGAATAGTTATTTTTCTCACCGTGGAGCCTTCGGCAGCTGTGGATAAATCAGGAGTTCCTGTTGTAGGTTGTACAGGATGCGTGATTCTTTTTATACCAGATAGCAAGCCATTGAGGAGTAGTTCCTAGGAGAGCTTAGGTATCTGATTTCGATTGATTGGTTCGTTGATTGTAAATTTGTGTCCAGTTTTTCATGCCATGTTTTATTTTCAGTTATGTTGGGCTTGTATAGCAAGGGGACAAGGGCAAAAGTCCCTGTATAAGCTTAGTAATACAAAGTTTTGCTGTAATTAGTGAAGCTGTACGTGTGTTGTAAATTGTTACAGAAAATGAACATCATTGTTCTGCTGGTATAGAATAATGGCATTGTGGTTGGCTTGTTCGTGCCTTCAATTCTACTGTAATTCTTTATTATTTGTTCAGCTAGTTCCCTGTGTGCTAGACTTACACTTGAAGATTTATTATGGTGTGTCCATCTAGACGAGTAGAAGAGGATCATTTATCGCCACAGAGAAAGATGCACCTGCTAATACCGTTGTGTTTGAGTATTCTATATGTAAATAGTTAGCCCCCAGCCTAAAAATAAATAAATAGTTAGCCCTCACTATAAGATTTTTCTACACATGTGTGCTTTCACATCACCTTAATTACCTATGGCCATACAATCAAAATTGTATGACATCAGCAAGTCATGCTTGTATTGAGAAGTTCCATATTTTGCATTAATCTATCGTGCAAACAATGCCACATCATTTTATTTTTGCATTAATCTATCCATGCAAACAACACCACCTCATCAACAACAACTTACCAATCGAAAATGCATGAGTGGACATGGTACCACGCGAGGATGGAATCTTAACTGCACATTCCTCTTAAGATGTGTGCAGTATGCATACCAATAATTGTGTATAAAATGCTTCAGCATTGTATAATGATAGTATTAACACACCATTAACTGCACCGGACCCGCAGTGTTAAAATTGATGGAGTAACTCTCCATTTATGTGGAGCAGCTGGCCCATGGCAATTTGAACTGACGACAGACTTCATCTTTTTCCTTCTGTCCACCACATTAATCACTTCTTATTCACCCCTTTGTCTCTCGTTTATGTTAGTCTCTAAGCCAAATACCATGGAGTTCCAGTGGGGACGCAACTCCATGGAAGGAGCTATCAGCACCAAGCTGCCAACCAAACTAATAGTCGGTCTGGATGCATATGCTTAACTAATCAAACCTGTTCAGAATGAGGTGGTGGAAATTGCAAGCTCATGTTATGTACTAGGATCCCAATCAGCATAGAAAAGTCTCGCCAGAGTAGTGGACAGTAAACGAAACGCTGGAGCTTGATCCCATCTTTTTGTCCACGCCAGGTTAAAAATGTGGGTACAGTTTATTTGGAGCAAGTCGGTAAGCAGTCAATACATTGAAAAGCCCGCACACTGGCCATAATCACACCAGCTCTTTCCACCCAGCACTCATCAATTTGAAAAGTGAGGTATTTTAGTTTCGTTATATGTTTTGGACAACTTATTTACAACTGAAATCCTTACATTTACCAATTTCTTACCCCCCCCCCCCCCCCCCCCCCAAAAATCGGTTGACTTCATTCTTTCATAATTAATTCCAATCATGGAAAATACAATTTGAATTTTAAAACGCCCCACTAATAATAATAAGAAATTGTACGCCGATTAATGAGTAGTGTGCATGCATTGCTATTTGTACACGTCTTATATAGAATACTGAGACCTCATGAATATGAGTGAGTGAGTTTTTTTTCACGGCTTTGCTTTTGATGTCAGCTTCACGATCATACTTTTGATGTTAACCAAAAATTACAATTCCCATTTCTAAACTAATTAGAGACATCAAAATAAACTCACAAATTTCTTACCATATGAAAATACATGCAAGCTACATTTAATTACCAAAATACACGGGAACACATTTGTCATGGTTGCAGCTAAGTTCGTGTGCTCAGTCGATGTTCAGTGCATTAGTATTGTATTAGTTGATAAATTAGGGGTAATCATCATATGAAAGGTGTCTAAGCAGTGTGCCAGTTGTTAGCTATGTACTAATAACTAGGTCTAATTAGCATATGAGTATTACAGTATACCATCCAGTGTCATGGAATAGTCGTTATGAATAAAGCTTTTCGTGTCAGCATTCCATTTACCATCCAGTACATTATTGGAGGCTTGGCCACCTAATTAATCACAAGTGCCATAAAACTGAGTGGTGTGCATGCATTGATGCATGTCTGCAATGCAATGAACACACTGTACCCACACTGCACGCATTTATTAGCTGTGATGAACCTGGGCTCATGAGACTTGTATTCACATTTGTATTCATTGCAGTATAGCCCATATCTGTTCAGAAATTGCTTTTGGAGGCCAAGCTCTATAGAGGCCTCCAAATGTAAAATTCAAAATTTGTGAAATTCATATTTTTACATTTCAAAAATTCTGAAAACAAATACAGAGATAGATGAAGGCATAATCCACAAGTGTGTAAATTTTCAGGACGAAATACGCTGAAATGGGGGCTGTGCAAAAAGACAAATAAGAGGCTTTTTAACACATGATACTATTCATCCTCCTAAACCATGAATTTTTGTTTTTTGTACAGGTCGCATTTCAACGTATTTCATCCTGAAATTTTACACGCATATGCCTTACATCCTTGTTTGTACAAAAAAAATCAGATTTTTTTTAAACCAAAATTTTTGAATTTTGAATTTTTCAAAAATTCAGCCTCCATGGAGGCTAAGATCCAAAACGCCATTCTCATATCTGTTACATATTAAAAATAACACTATATTAAATACACATCTTTGGGACGCGGTTGTTCTGGTCGCGAGCACAGGTGCTCGCGTTATCAGGACGGCTCGAAAGGGCTTCGAGATTTGTCGCTCGCCAGCTGTTCCTTCCTTTTTAATTCACGGGAGGAAAGAATAGCGTATGGGTCTGCGGCGTATGAACCGCCGGTGACGGAGGCCGCGGTTGGGGCCGTGGCGGGAGATTCCCTGAGCCGTGGCTCGGGTCTGCGTTCTACTCCCGATCTGTGGCTTAGGTAATGGATCTCCGGTAGGGGGCGGTGGGCAGCGTAGTAAACGACGAGTCAGATGGAAGAAGGAGCTCTCTCCCACCCGTGGCCACGTTATCCTGCAGCGCCATTGACGCCCTCCGAGGTCTGCGGCGGAAGGAAAACGCGGCGGCGATTCCCGGATGGAGTTCCTCATGCAACCGATTAGGAGGTAAACCAAATCCCTCAGCCCCGTTCCACCCCCCACCACCACCCCCGCCCCTCCCCGTCTCAAGAGAGTTCCTGTTGGTGGATCTGTGCCTCTCATCCATGGATTTGGTGGACTGCAGGACCACGGTGATGGAGGAGGTGAACGACAACGAGCTAGCAATGGAGCCTCTGCTCTACCCAGCTGTGGCGACAGGAGCCGAAGAGCTGCCCCCAATGGCCATAGGTAGCGTTGACGGGCAGATTTGTGCGACGGATGTGGCAGTCGCGGCAGAGGGGGGTGATGAACTGCAAGCATCTGAGCAATCCATAGGTCAAATTGATCCAAAAACTCCTGGCTGGACTCGCAGGTAATCTATTGGCTAATGGTGTTTGTCCACTTTGAAGTATACTATGCAAATGCCACAGTCCGACTTGTGCGTAGTCAGTCCAGTTTAGCAGTAGGCTGTATATGAATTTTTTGGATAAAGAAGATGCTCTGAAAATTGGAATAGTTGTATACAACATTTTGGAAAACGCTTGTGTGCTTCCCTCATAGGCAGTACTTTGCAAACTAGCAGGGACAGCTGGTTAATATAAAGCATAACAGTGTTGGTATTTGTTTATGGATACTGGATTCTGATAGTAGGGGATAGTTAGCGGAATTGAGCTGGGAACTAGTAGTTCTAAAATTAGATCATGGAATACAGGGAAAGTAAGAATATAAGTTAGAGCGTGGACTAAAAGGCGGGCTTGTTTGACATGATAAATAAAAATTGGTCATTCATGAAACACGAATATAATTTGAATTTGGTAAACATGTCATGTTGGCAGCCTTAACCTGGGTGCCTACCAGTAGGTGTACTAGGATAACAAAAAGGCAAAGCAGTCCTGTATCAGGATACCACAATTTCGTTGGGAAGGTTTCTGATATGCAACTTGAGGGGGACAAAAAAATGCTAGGGGTCGTGGATTGTGGATAAAGCGAATGAGTATGAGATCGAAATGTTGAAAACTCTGGATGTAGGCATAAGCAGGATATCGTCGACTTCATTCCAGTACACATACAAGCTGTGACATATTGATCTATCAAAAATGCAGGGTTAGAATTGGAGCTGCTGCTCCTGGGAGGGCGCCTTGTCCTGGGCGACCCAACGCCCTTGAGAAGGCAATAAGGGGGTTTGCTGACAAGCCAGGCAGCATTGTAATCGTGCCAGCACTGGGGACAAGCTTCGATACACTTGGGGAGGCCTATGATTTTTACAATCTCTACTCGTGGGAGAAGGGATTTGGAATAAGGTACGGGAAGAGTAGGCTGAATGTGGAGAGAACAAAATGCATGCAGGAAATCGTTTGTGGATGTGCGGTATATATTTGTACCCTCCTGGGTTATTTCATAAAGTTGGTCTGCTTCTTGAGTCTGTGAAACCTGATTTTTGCATGTGCTTGTATGATTGGTGTTTTGCAGGGCAAAGCAGGGGTGGAGAACACTAGATCGTGCCGATGCGAATACCCAACATTAATAAGGTTGCTCCGTTCGAAGGATAATGGTTGGTACATATCTGAACATCGTAAACAGCACAATCATTCGCTATCTCCAATATGAGCAGACGATTCACTGGCCGTCCCACAAGCACATTGATGCCTATAGCAGAGACATGGTGGAGCAGTTACGGCAGAACAATGTGAATTTAGCCAAAGTACACAGTATAATTGGGAGCTTTTTTGGTTCAATGGAAAAGTTGCCTTTCACAAAAAGGGCTCTGAAAAATTTGTGTGGTAAAATCAGCAGAGAGCAGGCAGAGGATGATGTGAGGAAAACGATGGAGGTTTTTGCAGATCTGGGTTCAAGAGATCCACACTTCACGTATCGTGTCCAGGCGGACCAGGATGGGCGGATAACAACTCTTATGTGGGCAAATGGGAGTAGCAGGCTGCAGTACACATTCTTCGGAGATGTTGTTACCTTCGATACGACATATAGAACAAACCTGTACAACATGCCATTTGGTCTGTTTGTAGGTGTGAATAGTCATTTCCAGAGCATCATCCTAGCTGGGGTTTTGGTCCGTGATGAGAAGGTCGAGACATTTGAGTGGGTTTTCACAGAATTTGTTAGGATGATGGGCGGAAGTGCACCAAAAATCATTCTGACAGGTGTGAATCCATACTGTACATACTCTGTGCGTGACAAATGTTTGTATTGATGTTACGAAAGCATGGTTGTCTAATATAATTTGGTGCTGTTGTGCAGATCAAAATCGAGCGATGGAGGTCGCCATTAAAAATGTGATGCCTCAAACGGCACACCGATGGTGCAAGTGGCATGTGCTGAAGAAGGCGAAGGAATCACTCGGCTCGTTGTACACCAAGAAGAGTGAGTTCAGGGCAGAGTTCCACAAGGTAGTAAATCACATGCTTACAATCGATGAATTCGAGGAAGGTTGGAAGATATTGGTGGAGAAATACAATCTGAAGACACACGACTACATGACACAACTGTATGACATAAGGCACAAGTGGGCGAAGCCATATTTTAAAGGTGTTTTCTGTGCTAAGATGACCATCACCCAGCGCAGCGAAAGTGCGAATCACATGCTGAAGAACTATGTCCCGCCTGGTTGTCCAAAGCATTTGTTTGTGAAGAAATACATGAGACTTCAGCTTGACAGAGAAGCTGAGGAGAACTACGAGGAGAAGCGGACACGAATAGTAAGACCTTTTTCATAATTTGGCACCAGATGTGCAGTAGTAATTTTTGGTCACTAATTTGGTGCATCTAATATTTCAGGGCAGACCACTATACAAAGCAAACTTAGCTATTGAGAGACATGCCGGCAAGATATATACACGAGCTATGTTTGAGCAGTTTGGGCATATTCTCTATGAGTGCGGCGCATACCAAGTGGAGGAGCTCGAGAAAGGGAAACTGTATCTTGCAATTCATACGGAAGCCGAACGGAGAGAAAAATGGCGTAGGGTATCATATAAGGTGAATGTTCTTGAAGGAGGTGAGGAATTCGACTACGAGTGCGGGCAATTTGCACACATGGGGCTCCTTTGCAGCCATGTTCTGAAGGTATGGTTTCTGAAAAAATGAAGAATATGCTTTTGAGATGTGTATACACTATGTGCAGTCTGTGATGCACTAAATGAGCAATTTGAAAAATGAGGTGCTGGATTTCATCCGTATTACGGAAATACCACAGAAGCACATTGTCAAACGGTGGACCAGGGACGCGTGTGACGTATTACCAGCTCACTTACTCAATATTAGAGAGATAATGCACATAAAAATCCATTCAGCTTCAGGCATTTTAATATGTATATGCATGCCATGGAGTTGGTGCAGATGGGTGATGCAAGTGTCGAAGCATATGAGAAATTCATGGTTCTCATTAAGAACTGCATGGTGGAAATGCAACCATTTGCAGAAATTAGGGATGGGCTGGGTTTGGAGGACAGGGTAGCTGAACATGGAGATGTTGTTAATCAACTACCAGTACAAACACCTCTTGCTGCAGCAAGTGGCGGTGCAGTTATGGCTACGGTGAATGATGATGCTACTTCTGCAAATGAGAGTGGCAACAGACTCGCTGGTTTGTTGGCGCCAAAGAAGAGGAAAGAAATGGGGCGCCCAACCACCAGCCGTGAGAAGGCACCGTACGAGGGGCTCAGCAAACGGACAAGGTTCTGCAGCATATGTCGGCAGCAGGGGCACAAGAGGACTACGTGCCCGGACAGGGGAGATGCCCCGAAGCCTGTTCGCAAGCCAGCAAGGTGCAAAAATTGTGGAATCGAAGGGCACAGGCGAAACAACTGCCACAAAGTGGGTGATCTGCGGATGATTGGGCTGTGAGCAATTGCAAGAATCTGTTTGTTTAGACTATGAACCTATAGAACTTCATGTGTGCGTTGGTAGTTCCATCACTAGAACTTCTTTATTTCCATGCTTGCTGGGTGTATTCAGCTGCTGTTGTGCCAACTATGTATAATCTGAAGCTACTGTATGCTACAAGTGGTTTGGAACTGTGCGTACGAGGGTTCGTCGGTAGTTCCGTTAGTAGAACTTCTCTACTGTCATGATTTCTGAATTTTGTGCCACAATGGAGCTTCTGAACTATCATGATTTTCTGAATTTTGTTCCAATGTGATGATGCATTATGGAATTTTGATTACTGTGAAACATGTCTTGGTTTCTGAATTATGTTCCACAGTAGAACTCCTGTACTGTAATGATTTCTGGATTATGTTGTAATGTGAGGATGCATTATGGAAATTGGATGACTGTGAAAACGAGTCTTGGTTTCTGAATTTTTGGTGTCTGTATTTCTGAATTTTGTTCCAATGTGATGATGCATTATTGCAATTTGATGACTGTCAAACATGTCTTGCTTTCTGAATTTTTGTAGATCATTGCTTGCATTATGGTTTCTTGAAGAGCACAGGCATAAATTCATGACTGTCAAACGTGTCTTGCTTTCTGAATTTTTGTAGATCATTGCTTGCATTATGGTTTCTTCAAGAGCACAACCATGAAAGTCTAAAATTTCGCAAAGATCGGGGAGTGCATTCAGAATTGCTGAGTATAATCACAATGCGGTGCATGAATTTAATAACTGGTCTGGATTATATATTGTGAGAACTACATTACCCATCCGGAGCATGGTGTGTGTTGATAAGAAAATCAAATCTGAGATAAATTTTGGCATGCTTGCCCATTGAGATATTCCACGCAGGTGAGTGATTGACACGTACCACTGTGCAAAGTAGACAGGTGCGTGCTCTCTGGGATGCCGCGCGCCCATTGCTGTGGTAATCCCTTTCAAATTTCAAAGTCCGACGAGCAGCAGCAAGTAGAGAAGGAGCGGAGCAGACTGCCTGGGCTAAGGCATTCCTTTGAGTCGTTTGCATACGTCTGAGCCAGAGCCCAGGTGACTCACGGCATTGGAAGGCCATGCGGGCAGACATGGGCCATGTGAACTGTTCAAAAAACACTATACGTGAATAATACCTGGGCCTGTACGCTCGTGTTTCTGGATCACGAGGCGAGCGAGCGGGGGGGGGGGGATACCGCGACCACCTGTGCTTGCGCTCAGAAGATCACTTTCGATCTCAAGGCACAAACACACGGACTGGATATCATACTCGCGTAGAACCATGTCCCAAAAATCCGTGTCCCTTGCCAATTTGCTAGATTAGTATCACTTATTTGCCATATTATTAGCCATTTAGTTATCAGATTAAATTAACTTAGTTGTCCACTTGATGAACATCGATATACACAACTAAAAGACTTGATTCATACTTGTATGAGTTGATACATATACTTAATTGTTGTTAACACTTGAATGCTAATTCTTCAACTATACATAACATTGCAATGACTAAGATTATGCAAAATTATTGTCACGTAACTATACACAATCATCATGACAACCATTCACTACTAAAATGACAACTATGATGACACAATATGCCAAGTAGTGACGACAATTTTGTTTTGTCAAAACAAGTCAACATGTGATCTTGTTTCGAAGCCTTCGTCGAGATAAACTCAATAGTGAAGACAAATGGCTAATGGGATGAACCATTTTTTTAGATAAATCATTTCAATAAAATCAATTTCAGAATTAAGTCGGCAATAGGTGATACACACTATATATATATACACGATGTGTTAGAACAAGGTAGCAAGCTACACAAGGCAACAAACAAACAATTCATAACAACATGTAAAGTTAGAGTTAAGAGACAACCGAAAGTGATGAAGACGAAGAAGTAATCTGAAGTTCACACTCTTGCGAAGTGCTAATATCTGTTGGAGAGGTGAGGAACAAGGAATGCTCCCACGACAACAAATGCCTCACCTTAGTACTCGAGAACCTTGAACAACAAATTCTCAAGTTCCCTCTCACTATCGGTAGCTCTTTCGAAGAGCTTCAAACCCTCACAAACGAGCCCGGGGCACAGACTTTGACCAAGAAGTAGAGTCGAGAGACGGTCTAAACTTTGTAGGATTGAGAGGATATCGACCAGAGGAGGGGGGGGGGGGGTGTGAATGGGAGATTAAAATTTCTTGCGAAACTTAAAATCTCTACAACACAACGGAAAACAAACTAAGTGAGCCACAATGATTAGGCAAAACGTTTAATGAAAGTGGTGATAATATTATGGGTGTAATAACACAGAATCTAAGGATAAAGATGGTAACAATGAATAGAAACAAAACTATCAACATGGATGAGACACTACACGATAAACAATACTCCTAGCATGAAACAACACGAAACAGAGGCATGCATACTACTGAGAGATATTCACCAGTGACAAACTAAGTTGAATAACAAAGTAGCATCAGATGAATAATAGATGAACATACGGACACACGACCTTAAGAACAATAAACATGAAAGTGCTACATAATGTTGGGAAACATAGTAGAAAACAAAAAAAATCGCGCCTACGCACAGCCAAGATCAATATGAAGATGCATAACGGGTTGGGATCACGGCCGTTACCGTCACTGAGTTGCAGCGGAAGAAGAACGTGTCGGCGTAGATCATACTTGGAGTCCCTCGAACCGTCGATGAACGATCCCGCGAACCGCCCATGAAGAGTCCCACGAACCGAAGACCGAAAGCATGACCCCTCTACTTGGTTGCAAGCGTGCAACCTTCACAATCCAACAACGCTTTGCCGTCTAGAGCTAATCGTTGCTGGAGAATTAGAGGGAGGAGATAAGAACCACATGGGGCTTCTAATTATGAGGATTAGAGGAACTAGACCAAACTCTGATTAGTCAACTAGGACCAACTAGAACTAGGGCTAGATGAACTAGAGGAGGCTCCAAAATTTGTGTGTCCAATAGAGCAAAAAAACTAGTATATATAGGTTGGAGGGGAGGGAGAGGGTAGCCACCAAGGAGGGAAAGTCCCTCCTTGGGGCGCCGGACAAGGGGGAGGAGGATTCCTCCTCCCCTAGTCCAATTCGGCCTCCCCCTTCCATAAGGAGGGGCACCTCCTCCACTTGTGCCTTGGTGGCCAAGTTGCCTTCCATCACTTGCCTTTTTAGGCCCGTTGATATTAAATTAAATATAAAAGACTTCTAATTATTATTAGACCCTTTTTTATATATTTTAACATCACCAGAAACATTTTACATCAATATATTAATTATCGGGAATACCCGGTATTACCCGATAAACTCCGAAACCATTCCGGTGACCCCGAAACGCTTCCGGTTCCTCTCGAAACTATTTCGAATATTTATGAAAAAATTCCACAAATATATTCTCATCACTCTTGTCCCGCTAACACTCTGTAGATCGTGATTGCCTTAAGCTTGTGACCCCGTAAGTTCGGTAAATCATAGATATGAACGAAACCCCTTCGTTCAATGACCGACAGCGGGACCATGGACGTCCATATCGATCCCTATGAGCACATGAATGATATTTGAGTGAACCTTTGGTTATCATGTGATGTTCCCTTTGCTTCGCGATACTTCACAAAATTCGGGATGCATCGGTATCCTCCTGAGTCATCACATGCTCACTATACCGTTATCATCGTTACCGGTTTTGTTCTTCTTTCTCGTTGTTGTGTTCCGGCATCCCTGTGACGTAGTCACCTGTGTCTGGCAAGGCGATGATGGATGCCATCACACCGAGAGGGCCCTAATAATATCTCTCCATCATCGAAGGAGCAAATCCCACTCTTGAGCTATCTAGTCCCTTGTCAAACTTTCCGCTGCGTCTATAAGCTGTCGTTATGATCATCGTGTTACAGGTGAAGTTTGAGCAACCCCATAGTCCACCGTACGGTAAGAAGTGACTACGATACTCTCATGGTCTAAGGATCAGAATCACATGTTAACACTCCATGTTATTACAATTGATTACAGACAACATTAACTCAATTCATAACAGACAAGTTTGGGTCGATTCAATATGATCGTTCTTCCAATGTCATAATCTCAATGTTCTTTTAGGACTATTTTTTAACACTTAACGATATCCTAAGGTCTGGAAAATATGATCACCAACAACACTTGAGCTAGTCCTAGAGGCAAGACTAGGAACCTTTTATTTAACCATTTATCATTCCACACGTGCATATGAGTTTTCCACTGAATCGCATATTCCAGGATCATAGCAATTATAGCATAGAATATAAACTCAATAATTATGAATATGGAATATAATAATACAAATATTCTTACCTCCAGGGCATATTTCCAACAGTCTCCCACTTGCACTAGAGTCAGCAATCTAGTTGCATGTTTTATTTAACACCCATGGCTAGCTGGTGTTTTTCATGCTTTGCTAGTGGTAGAGCCTTCGTCATTGGATCTGATACTCTTCAAATCCTAATGTTATTTGTGTCAGTAAAATTTGTGTTTTTCTGTGTAATTCTTATGTTACATTAATGGAAACACTATATCTCCATATAGTCCACTATATCTCCTATATAGTTCATTTACTATATCTTCATATAGTCAATTTCATTTGGAGCTACACCATAGTCTATCAATAACCTTTATTGATCTAGATTATATTCTATTGAAGACTTCTCAAGCCTCAATCTACATCATTTATAAAATCCACAATTATGTTTGTTTTCTGAAACTATTTCAAAATTATAGCCTAATAGTTTATTAATTATGAAGTTGTCTTATGTAACCTTTACAACAAACAATTTGTGTAACTATTTACAAAAATCTCTTCATTTCCTCTAAGGACAAGAAGCAAAACCTTCGTCCAACTGAGGTACTAAATCTTTAAACAATCACCCTCGTGAACCTCTCTAGGATCTCTATGGTACTGATACATCTCCAATGTATCTATATTTTTTGATTGTTTCATGCTATTATATTATCAATCTTGGATGCTTTATATGCTATTTTATATCATTTGTTGGGACTAACCTATTAACCTAGTGCCCAATGCTAGTTCCTGTTTTTTTGCTTGTTTTGGCTTTTCAAAAAATCAGTACCAAACAAAGTCCAAACGCGATGAAAATTTACGGTGATTTTTTTATGGACCAAAATGGACCCTAGAAGGTTCGGCAGGAGGACAAAAGAGCTATGGGTGAGCCATGAGCTCACAGGGCGTGCCCCAGGGGGGTAGGTGCCCCCCTGAGCTCGCCCCCCCCGGTAGCACCCCTTAACCTAATTCCACCTCTATAAATTCCCAAATATTCCCAAACCAACAGAGAGCCACTCGAAACACTTTTTCCGCCACCACAAGCTTCTGTTCTTCCATGATCCCATCTAGAGGTCTTTTCCGGTACTCTGCCGGAGGGGGAATCAATCACGGATGGCTTCTGCATCATCCTTGCTGCCTTCCGATGATGTGTGAGTGGTTTACCATAGACCTATGGGTCCATATCTAGTAGCTAGATGGCTTCTTATCTCTCTCTTTGATCTTCAGTACCATGTGTTCCTCGATCTTCTTGGAGTTATATCTGATGTAATCTTCATTTGCTGTGTGTTTGTTGGGATCCGATGATTGTGGGTTTATGATCAGATTATTCATTGAAAGTAATTGAGTCTCTTCTGAACTTTATTATGCATGATTGTTATAGCTTTGTATTTCTCTCTGGTCTATCCGTTTGGTTTGGCCAACTAGATTGATTTATCTTAAGTGGGAGAGGTGCTTTGTAAGGGGTTCAATCTTGTGGTGCTCTATATCCCAGTGACAGAAGGGGACAATACACGTATTTGTATTGTTGCCATTAAGAGTAAAATGACGGGGTTTATTCATATTGATTGGGTTCACTTGGTCTACATCATGTCATCTTGCTTAAGGCGTTACTCCGTTTGTCATGAACTTAATACGATAGATGCATGTTGGATACCTTGCTGCAATTTATTTTATTTTATTTTACTTTGCAATTTATCCATCTACCTATGCAAGATTTAATCCTTGCAAGTAACAAGCTCAAGGGGATTGACAACCCTCTTGACCGCGTTGGGTGCAAGTATTTGCTTTTGTGTGTGCAGGTGCTGAAGACGGGAATTTGCGTGGTTCTCCTATTGGTTCAATAAACCTTGGTTCTCACTGAGGGAAATACTTATCTCTATTGTACTAGATCTCCCCTCCTCTTCGGGGAAAATCCCAACGCAGCTCACAAGTAGCAGGTACTACTAACGATTAGTACATAGGAAACATATGGCTTTGTATGTTTGATAGCATACATGATGAATTCAATCTCTGAATCAAATTGAACTCTATTCATCCACACATGCTCATCAACTATTGATTTCTACACAGTGTTATGCTATTTGACATTTTGAGAGAACATTTTCTCCTTTTAAACTTTTTAAAACTTTGTTACAGTACATGTCTTAGCATTATCAGATGTTTCAATCTATCTATATAGAATTTCATCCGATAATTCTAAGTCCCTTTTAGAAACATGATTTTAATCGTTTGTGCTAATGTACTTTATATTATTTCTGATCAAGTGATATTTTATACATATGTAAGATTAGAAATACCATAGAGCTCTCACTAAACTTCTTGTATCCACAAGCTTCTTGATGAAGTTTAAATTCTCTAATTACTTCATCAAATTCCAAATTTTTCATACTTCATTTCAAATCATACACATGGCTTGAAATATTTGTATCATTCTGGTATTCCTAACAAAACCTTTTGGTTGTATTTTATATACATCCAGTTTTGAAATCTCTTTCAAAATAATTTTGTTACTCGTCTATTATATATCAATAATATACAACACTCACCACTGTAATCCATTTATACTTTTAGTATTGCTACTAACAAGAAGATTTGATAAGATCTAACACATTGAAAGTGCAACTAATCCCCGGGTGGTTTTGGTAATTCATAACAACATATATCTCATTGAACTAATGTCCATTCAAGATAAATATTTCAGGATGTTCAATGATTGGCATGGCATGACATAGAGATGTGGACCCCTCAAAATGCTAAGGACAAAGATTGGCAAAAGCTCAAGACTCTTCATTTCTATTTTAGTGGTCCAAGATCACATTGAGTCCATAGGAAAGCCAATACTATTAAAAGGGGATGAGGTGTTGCCTAATGGTCTACTTGCTCAAAGTGCTTAGTGCTATTGCTCCAAAACCCTCAGCCACTTTCCCCATCCAAATATGTCAAAACTCTAAACTCCAACTCAGCCCCACCGATACTTTCTACCCGGAGGCACCGAGTTCATTTGACATAGCCACTGCCAGAAACCCTAACAGTTCGGTCACACCGTTACGGATCTCGGTCCCACTAAGATGGCCTTGCCAGTGCTCTGTGACTTACTGCATTCACTTTGGTCTCACCGAGTTGTTGCGATCGGTCTCGCCGAGTTGGCTTGACATATTCTCTGTTGCCCGTTGCGCTCACTTCGGTCCCACCGAGATGATGCAATCGGTGCCACTGAGATGAAGTTTGCCCTAAGCCCTAGCACATCGGTCCCACCGAGTTGTTCTAGTCGGTCTCACCAAGATTCCTAACGTTCATATTTTTGAACATATCGGTGCCACCGAGTTTAACTAATCGGTGCCACCGAGATGAGTCAAAAGTGTGTAACGGTTGGATTTTGTGTGGAGGCTATATATACCCCTCCACCCCCTTCTCCATTTGTGAGAGAGCCATCAGAACGTGCCTACACTTCCACCATTCATTTTCTGAGAGAGAACCACCTACTCATGTGTTGATATCAAGAGATTCCATTCCTACCATTTGAACCTTGATTTCTAGCCTTCCCCAAGTTGCTTTCCACTCAAATCCCTCTTTCACCATAGCCAAATCTGTGAGAGAGAGTTGAGTGTTGGGGAGACTATCATTTGAAGCACAAGAGCAAGGAGTTCATGATCAACACACCGTCGATTACCTTTTGGAGAGTGGTGTCTCCTAGATTGGTTAGGTGTAGCTTGGGAGTCGCCGTCGTGATGTGGAGTTGAACCAAGAAGTTTGTAAGCGCAAGGAGATCGCCTACTTCGTGAAGATCTACCCAAGTGAGGCAAGTCCTTCGTGGGCGATGGCCATGGTAGGATAGACAAGGTTGCTTCTTCGTGAACCCTTCATGGGTGGAGCCCTCCGTGGACTCGCGCAGCCGTTACCCGTCATGGATTGAAGTCTCCATCAACGTGGACGTACGATAGCACCACCTATCAGAACCACGCCAAAAATCTCCGTGTCTCCATTGCGTTTGCCTTCTCGAAACCCTTCCCTTTACCTTCATATGCAATGTTTTACATTCCGATGCTATACTCTTAGAATTGCATGTGTAGGTTGATTGCTTGACTTGTGATAATTGCTAAAATCTGCCACAACTAAAATTGGGAAAAGGATAGATTTTTATTTGGTCAAGTAGTCTAATCACCCCCCCTCTAGACATACTTTCGATCCTACAAGTGGTATCAGAGCTTTGGTCTCCATTAGCCATGATTTCCATAACTTTGGTGATCATAGCCTTGGTTTCACAACCTAGGAGGGTATGGCATCTAGCGAGGGAAACTATCACTGTAGAGGTCCTTATTTTGATGGTACAAATTTTGCTAGTTGGAAGCATAAGATGAAAATGCATATTCTTGGTCATAATCCCGTCTTTGGGCTGTTGTGCGTGTTGGCTTGCAAGGTGATTTCTTCGAGGATGGTAAAGAACCGGATCATGAAGCGACCGCAGAAGAATTGAAGATGTTGCAATACAATGCTCAAGCTTGTGATATTCTCTTCAATTGATTGTGCCCCGAAGAATTCAACAAAATCAACCGCCTTTAGAATGCAAAGGAAATTTGGGATACTTTGGTTGATATGCATGAAGGTACCAAGTCCGTCAAGGAATCCAAGTTGGATGTGCTTCAAAGTCAACTTGACAAGTTCAAGATGAAGGATGGTGAAGGAGTCGCTGAAATGTACTCTAGGCTTGCTCTCATCACAAACGAGATTGCCGGCTTAGGAAGTGAAGAGATGACCGACAAATTCATCATCAAGAAGATCCTTAGAGCCTTGGATGGAAAATATGATACCGTGTGCACATTGATCCAAATGATGCCCAATTACAAAGATCTCAAGCCCACGGAAGTCATTGGTAGAATTGTTGATCATGAGATGTCACTCAAGGATAAGGAAGAGCTTCAAAATAAGTCAAGTGGTGCTTACAAAGCTTCAAGTGATGTTCCTACAACATCAAGTGAAAAGCAAGTCTCCAATGAATAATTGAGCTTAATGGTGAAGAACTTCAACAAGTTCTACAAGAGTAGAAGCAAAGAAAGAAGCTCCAAGTCAAGGTCCTACAATGACAAAAGATCTTCTAGTCATGATCGTAATTGCTACAACTGTGGAAGACCCGGACACTACTCCAATGAGTGTACGACTCCCTACAAGAAAAGAGAAGACCCACCGAAAAGGAGAAGTAGAAGAGATGAATCACCTCCAAGAGAGAGAAGGAGTAGAGATGATTGTTATGAATGAAGACCCTCTCGAAGAAGCAAGGATTCGGAAAGGAAGGACAAGTCATCAAAGAGCTACACAAGACGAAGACATCAAGCTCACGTTGGTGAATAGGTATCCGGTTTCGACTCCGACAAGTACTCCGAGAGAAGCTATCACTCCGACTCCGAATATACTCAAGATGAAGGTGTTGCCGGTCTTGCACTAGTGTCATCCAACTCCCACGACATACTTGATTCACCAAATGAAGGAATTGGAAGATGCGTCATGGCTAAAGGCCCCAAGGTATCACACCCTGTGTATCTTGATTTTGATAGTGATGAAGATGATTTGCTAGGTGATGATGATTTACTTGTTGACAAAACTAGTACTGAAAACTATGATGAACTTGCTAGTAATCATGCTAATCAAGATGAAACGAATGACAATGATAAGAAGGAGATTGAGCGTCTAACTAAAGAACTAAAAACTCTTAAGTTAGCTCATGAAACAACTCAAGAGGATCATAGAGAGTTCCTAAGGACTCATGAGAAGCTACGTTTCAAGAAGCTAAATTTAGAGCAAGAGCATGAGTTCCTAAAAGCTATCAATGATGATCTTCGAAAGAAGAGTTCTTCTTACACTGCCAAACGTCTCCTCTTGTCTACTTATATGCCACAAGTAAAATCTAGCAACAAGAGTAAGAAAGATTCTTCTTCTAGTAGTAACAATAACCATGCTAAATCCAATATTGTTGCTTCTAGTAGTTCTCTTGATTCCACTAATGATTCTCTTAGCCAAGTTACACTCGAGCAAAAAAATAGCTTATTGAAGGGTATTATAGAGAAAGGTGTTTACAAGAGCTTTGCTGGGAGTAAGCAATTTGAGGAAATTGTACGCAAGCAAGGAAGACACCGGAAGAATCAAGGTGTTGGTTTTGAACAAAAGTTCAATGCAAATGGAGTTGAATGGGAAGAAGATCAATACCCCAAGATGAAGTTTGTTCCTCAACAAGAGAAGTATGACCCCACTTCTTTTGAGGGAACACAAGCTCAAGATGATCTTCCATCACAAGACCACAAGCTAAAAGGCAAGGACAAGCTTCAAGAAGAGATTGATTCATTTGAAGAAGCTCCTAAGGCCATGGTCAAGTGGGTTCCCAAGACTACGTCAAGCTCTACTTCATCAAGTTCAACTACAACTCCAAGGATTCCCATCAAGTTGATGTGGGTCCCAAAGAAGAAGAACTAGAGTGTTCTTAAGGGTGACTCCGCCAACATACTTCACTCACATTCATATTGGCAAGAACTTGTGCAATCAACTTTCATATCTTGCACTAGTACATGCAGTCACAAACCCTCTTGTTAGTAAACAAGGGATAAGGTAACCTAATGCTTTCATGGACATCATCATATGTGCAATTCACTCTATGTCTATGGATATCCTTGTATGTTCCTTGTGGGACTAACCCATGTAGGTATTGAAAGTGCAACACTCCAAAGGATTTCTCCAAATGATCTACATCAACATTGAGCATCCACATCTTCACTATCTACATGAAGTCATAATAGACAAAACCCAAGGTTAGTTCATCCCTCTTTGGGGGGATATCACATCTAGGGGGGTCTTTGCTCTAAAAATTGAGCTAAAGCAACTCTAATGGTGTGAACACATTAATGCTTTATGTAAAAGTAGTAATCCCACTTGTGCTTAAACGATGAGTATGACCTATGATCAAATGTTCTCATTTGATACATAAGTCAATATACTCATATATAGATGACCTAGTCATCGCCAATTGCTTGATAGATGCTAGAATTGGTTATGCATGTTTGACACATATTTCATTTGCTATCTTATTGTGTGAGCATGTTGGTTGCATAATTTCTCCATTCGAGGACATCCATTTGTTGTTTTGATTGTCTTGGTTTTGATTGGCCAAGTGGATGTACAAGAATGCCTAAGAACCTTCTCTAGCTATCTATGCTCTTCTTGTCTCAAACTCTATTCATGCTATATCACAAAAATTGAACAAGTTCTTTTCGGACCCTCCGAGTGAGGAGCACTCGGAGCCACCGATCCGTCAAGGGCTGCCTTCCAAAACCTTCTATTGCTTTTTGGTCAGACCAAAACACTCAAACTCGGTCACATTGAAAGCATTAGACTGATCTAGGTTTTCATCTCGGTGCTACCGATTAGACCAACTCGGTCACACCGATTTGCTGTAACTGCACGCAGTTGCACATCTCGGTGCCACCGATTTGTTCCACTCGGTGCCACCGACAGCACATGGGTATATATATCGAGCGACCGTACGGTTGAAAATTTCTTCAAACGTCAAGCGCCCGCGCCCCATTGCTGCCAGCCCCTTGGTCTCCGGATCGTCACCGTCGTCTCCTGTGCATCATCGCCGCAGGACTCCGCCGCCGTCAACGGCAATCTGCCCCACCATTGCCACCGTAGAGGATCTCCACCAAGTTAGGGTGAGATTCGATCTCCTCGTGCTTCTATTTATCTAATTCAATACACAAGGACAATGCCATGTATCTTGCCACGACTGCAATACTTCTATTCACTAGATAAATCCATTAGAATAGGCTCTAGCAAAAATCTTAGGGTTAGGTTTCCGCCGAACTCATCTCGGACCGACCGAATTGAAATTTTTGGTCCCACCGATCAGCCCTGGCCATTGCACAAGTACAACTCGGTTCCACCAAAATGTACTGATCGGTGAGACCGAAAGTAAAGTTTTAGTGAAACCCTAGCATCTCGGAGCCACCGAACCACAACTCGGTCCAACCGAAATGGTGTGTTTAGGCTCTGTGAGTGCTTCGGTGTCACCGAAATGATCAACTCGGTAGCTCCGAAATGCTTTTTGTGAAAATCTAAAACTAATGTTTGAACTTAAATTTTGGAAAAACTATCTACTTTTTGTGATGACTCATCTACTCTACCCATACCCATCTATTCACAGGGTCAGCTTTGCAAGATGTCAAGTGCCAGTGACAGTCAAAATTAGTCAGAGCAGAATGTTGAGCTCAGTGAGGGCTCTATTCCCAATGAGAGCTATGATGATGGCAGCAGGAGCACTCCAAGCAATTTGTCGAAGGCTGCCACCAGGACAAGAAAGAAGAGAACCTCAGACAGTGAGGATGAAGATTTTGTGGCGGATGAGGTCACTTCCAAGAAGAAGGCAGTACTGAGAAAGGTGTATGGCTCTATAGCTAGTACTAGGCCAAGTGCCAAGGAAAGAACTGTGGTCAGAAAAGTGCCATTGTCAAAGGCAAGCGAAGCTTCAGCTCCAAAGGAAACCATGACCTTCACACTTGAGGAGTCAAGTGGTGAAGAAGCTATTGCAGGTAAGAGGAAGAAAAGGGCTAGGAAAACAACTGCCATTGTGATTGGCAAGCCTTCCATGAGGGAAGATGATGATGAGGAGGAGGAAGAACATGTTGAAGCACCTCCAGCTAAGGCACAGAAACTCATGTCTGATGCCATGAAGACAGCTGCTCCCTCCAAGCCCAAGTCCAAGCCCAAGGTTTCTGCACCTAAGAGGTCAACAAGAAACATTTCAGTTGCTGAGAAGAACAAGGCCCCAGTGCCAGAGGTTCAGGATGATGATGAGCCACTAGTGCTCAGGAAGCTCAAGCCCAAGATCCCAGACCATGACAATGCACACCCTATTGCAGAAAACATGATGCTCAGGAAGGACAAGGGTCTTAGAGAGTGGAGGAAAATTGATCCCTACTCTGCCAGGAGGAGGACTGCTTGTGATTACCGCTTTCACACCAGAGAACAACAAGATTTCTATGAGACAGTTTTGCCAGATAAGAAGCCCATTGTTAGTGACATGTGACACGTCCATTTTGCATCATGTTTTCCTACTGTTATTTACAATGTTTTTATGCATAATAATGCTTTATGGGGTCATTCTAATGCCTTTTCTCTCATAATATGCAAGGTTTACACAAAGAGGGAGAATGCCGGCAGCTGGAATTCTGGACCTGAAAAAGCTATGTCAGAGTTACCTATTCTGCACATCTCCAAATGAGCTAAAAATTTACGAAGAATTGTTTTGGAATATATAAAAAATACTGGAGCAAATAACTACCGGAGGGGGGCCATCTGGTGAGCACAAGACACCAGGGTGCGCTAGGCCCCCTAGGCGCGCCCTGGTGGGTTGTGCTCAGCCCAGCCCACCTCCGGTGCCCATCTTCGGGTATATAAGTCATTTTGACCTAGGAAAAAAAATAAGAGGAGAACTTTCGGGACGGAGCGCCGCCCTCTCGAGGCGGAACTTGGGCAGGAGCACTTTTGCCCTCCGGCGAAGCGATTCCGCCGGGGGAACTTCCCTCCCGGTTGGGGAAATCGAAGCCATCGTCATCACCAACAACCCTCTCATATTTGGAGGCCAATCTTCATCAACATCTTCAACAGCACCATCTCCTCTCAAACCCTAGTTCATCTCTTGTGTTCAATCTTTGTACCGGAACCTCAGATTGGTACCTCTGGGTGATTAGTAGTGTTGATTACATCTTGTAGTTGATTACTATATGGTTTATTTGGTGGAACATTATATGTTCAGATCCATTATGCTATTTAATACCCCTATGATCTTGAGCATGATTATCATTTGTGAGTAGTTACTTTTGTTCTTGAGGTCATGGGAGAAATCTTGTTGCAAGTAATCATGTGAACTTGATATGTGTTCGATATTTTGATGATATGTATGTTGTGATTTCCTTAGTGGTGTCATGTGAACGTCGACTACATGGCACTTCACCATATTTGGGCCTAAGGGAATGCATTGTGGAGTAGTTATTAGATGATGGGTTGCTAGAGTGACAGAAGCTTAAACCCTAATTTGTGCGCTACTTCGTAAGGGACCGATTTGGATCCAAAAGTTTAATGCTATGGTTAGATTTTATCTTAATACTTTTCTCATAGTTGTGGATGCTTGCGAGGGGGTTAATCATAAGTAGGAGGTTTGTTTAAGTAAGAAAAGCACCTAAGCACCGGTTCTCCCACATATCTAATTATCAAAGTAGCGAACACGAATCAAATTAACATGATAAAAGTGACTAGATGAAATTCCCGTGTAACCTCAAGAACGCTTTGCCTATTATAAGAAACCGTTTTGGCCTGTCCTTTGCCACAAAAGGATTGGGCTACCTTGCTGCACTTTATTTACCTTTACCGTTACTTGCTCGTTACAAATTATCTTGCTATCAAACTACCTATTACCGACAATTTTAGTGATTGCAAAAAATACCTTGCTGAAAACCACTTGTCATTTCCTTCTTCTCCTTGTTGGGTTCGACACTCTTACTTATCGAAAGGACTACAATTGATCCCCTATACTTGTCGGTCATCAAGACTCTTTTCTGGCGCCGTTGCCGGGGAGTGAAGCGCTCTTGGTAAGTGGAAATTGGTAAGGAAAAATTATTACTACGTGCTGAAATTTATTGTCACTTGTTACTATGGAAAACCATCCTTTGAGTGGTTTGTTCGGGGTATCTTCACCTCGGCCGGAACCAAAATTAGTTGCCCCTCAACCTACTGCACCTACTGAAAATATTGGTTATGAAATTCCTTGGGTATGATAGAACAACTGCTAGCTAATCCTTATGCAGGAGATGGAACTGAACATCCTGATATGCACTTGATATATGTGGATGAAATTTGCGGATTGTTTAAGCTTGCAGGTTTATCCAGAGATGAAGCTAAGAAGAAGGTTTTCCCTTTATCTTTGAAGGGAAAAGCATTGACATGGTATAGGCTATGCGATGATATTGGATCTTGGAACTGGAATTGATTGAAATTGGAATTTCACCAAAAAAATTATCCTATGCATCTAGTTCATCGTAATCGGAATTATATATATAATATTTGTCCCCGTGAAGGAGAAAGTATCTCTCTAGCTTGGGGGAGTCTTAAGTCAATGTTATATTCATGCCCCAATCATGAGCTCTCTAGAGAAATTATTATTCAGAATTTTTATGCTCGGCTTTCTCATGATGATCGATCCATGCTCGATACTTCTTGTACTGGTTCTTTTATGAAGAAGACTATTGAATTCAGATGGGATCTTTTAGAAAGAATTAAACACAATTGTGAATATTGGGAACTCGACGAAGGTAAAGAGTCAAGTATTAAGCTTGAATTTGATTGTGTTAAATCTTTTATGAATACCGATGCTTTTCACAAGTTTAGCACTAAATATGGACTTGACTCTGAGATAGTAGCCTCTTTTTGTGAATCATTTGCTACTCATGTTGATCTCCCTAAGGAGAAGTGGTTTAAATATCACCCCCCTATTAAATAAAAAATTAAAGAACCGGTCATAGTCAAAGATGAAACTATTATTTACAATGTTGATCCAGTTGTGCCTACTGCTTATATTGAAAAACCACCTTTCCCTGTTAGGATAAAGGAACATGCTAAGGTTTCAACTGTGGTTCGCAAAAGTAATATTAAAGCACCTAAACCTTCTGAACAAATCAAAGTAGAACCTATTGTTGCTATGGTTAAAGATCTCCTGGTAGAAAATATTGATGGGCATGTTATTTACTTCTGTGATGAAGCTGCTAGAATTGCTAAACCTGATGAAAAGGATAAACATAGACCTGTCGTTGGCATGCCTGTTGTCTCAGTCAAAATAGGAGATCATTGTTATCATGGTTTATGTTATTTAGGTGCTAGTGTGAGTGCTATTCCTTTTACCTTATATCAAGAAATTATGAATGATATAGCACCCGCTGAAATAGAAGATATAGATGTTACTATTAAACTTGCTAATAGAGACACCATCACACCACTTGGGATTGTTAGAGATGTTGAAGTCTTGTGTGGGAAAATGAAATATCCTACTGATTTTCTAGTTCTTGGTTCCCCACAAGATGACTTTTGTCCCATTATCTTTGGTAGACCCTTCTTGAACACTATGAATGCTACTATAGATTGTCATAAACAAACTGTAGTGTTAGCTTTGGTGATGAGTCTCATGAATTTAATTTTTCTAAGTTTAGTAGACAACCTCGTGATAAAGAATTACCTTATAAGGATGAAATAATTGGTCTTGCTTCTATTGCCATGCCTCCTACTGATCCACTAGAACAATATTTGCTCGACCATGAAAATGATATGCACTTGCGTTAAAGAAATGAAATAGATAAAATATTCTTTGAACAACAACCTCTGCTTAAACACAATTTGCCTATTGAAACTCTAGGAGGTCCTCCTCCACCTAAAGGTGATCCTGTGTTTGAATTAAAACAATTGCCAGACACTTTGAAATATGCTTATCTCGATGAGAAAAAGATATATCCTGTCATTATTAGTGCTAACCTTTCAGAACATGAAGAAGAAAGATTATTGAAAATTCTGAAGAAGCACTGAGCTGCTATTGGATATACTCTTGATGATCTTAAGGGCATTAGTCCCACTCTCTGTCAGCACAAGATTAATATGGAACCTGATGCTAAACCCATTGTTGATCACCAACGATGTTTGAATCCTAAGATGAAAGAAGTGGTAAGAACTGAAATATTAAAGCTTCTGGAAGCAGGTATAATCTATCCCATAGCTGATAGTAGATGGGTAAGTCCCGTTCATTTTGTCCCTAAGAAGGGAGGTATTACTGTTGTTCCTAATGATAAAAATGAACTTATTCCACAAAGAATTGTTACTGGTTATAGAATGGTAATTGATTTTAGAAAATTAAATAAAGCAACTAGAAAAGATCATCACCCTCTGCCTTTTATTGATCAAATGCTAGAGAGATTATCTAAGCACACACACTTTTGTTTTCTTGATGGATATTATGGTTTTTCTCAAATACCTGTTTCACAACCTGGTCAAGAGGAAACCACATTTACTTGTCCGTTTGGAACCTATGCTTATAGACGTATGCTTTTTGGTTTATGCAATGCACCTGCTACCTTTCAAAGATGTATGACTTCTATATTCTCTGATTTTTGTGAAAAGATTGTTGAGGTTTTCATGGATGATTTTTTCATTTACGGAACTTCTTTTGATGATTGCTTAAGCAACCTTGATCGAGTTTTGCAGAGATGTGAGCAAACTAATCTTGTCTTGAATTGGGAGAAGTGCCACTTTATGGTTAATGAAGGTATTGTCTTGGGGCATAAAATTTCTGAATGAGGTATTGAAGTGGATAAAGCTAAAGTTGATGCAATTGAGAAAATGCCATGTCCTAAAGATATTAAAGGTATTCGTAGTTTCCTAGGTCATGCTGGTTTCTATAGGTGATTTATTAAAGACTTCTCTAAAATTTCTAGGCCTCTTACAAATATTTTACAAAAGGATGTTCCATTTGTTTTTGATGATGATTGTGTAGAAGCCCTTGAAATACTTAAGAAAGCCTTAACTTCTGCACCTATAGTTCAAGCACCTAATTGGAACTTGCCTTTTGAAATTATGTGTGATGCTAGTGATTATGCTGTTGGTGCTGTTCTAGGATAGAGAGTTGATAAATTTTTTAAATGTTATCCATTATGCTAGTAAAACTCTAGACAGTGCCCAAAGAAATTATGCTACTACTGAAAAAGAATTTTTAGCAGTTGTGTTTGCTTGTGACAAATTCAGATCCTATATTGTTGATTCCAAAGTAATTATTCACACTGATCATGCTGCTATTAAATATCTTATGGAAATGAAAGATGCTAAACCTAGACTCATTAGGTGGGTTCTTTTGCTACAAGAATTTGATTTACATATTACTGATAGAAAAGGAGCTGAGAACCCCATAGCTGATAACTTGTCTAGGTTAGAGAATATTCTTGATGACCCACTACCTATTGATGATAGTTTTCCTGATGAACAACTTGCTGCAATAAATGTCTCTCATAATACTCCTTGGTATGCTGACTATGCTAATTATATTGTTGCTAAATATATACCACCTAGTTTCACATACCAATAAAAGAAAAAAATTCTTCTATGATTTAAGAC
The DNA here is from genome assembly GCA_011799875.1 of Thinopyrum elongatum. Classification (NCBI taxonomy): domain Eukaryota; kingdom Viridiplantae; phylum Streptophyta; class Magnoliopsida; order Poales; family Poaceae; genus Thinopyrum; species Thinopyrum elongatum. The sequence goes on from CM022299.1 coordinate 362,527,283, forward strand.
ATTACTTTTGGGATGACCCACGCCTTTATAAAGAAGGAGTAGATGGTATTATTAGACGTTGTGTACCTGAGCATGAACATGAACAAATCCTATGGAAATGTCACTCCGAAGCTTATGGAGGACATCATGCGGGAGACAGAACTGCTCACATGGTATTGCAATCTGGTTTTTATTAGCCTACTCTCTTCAAGGATGCCCGTAAGTTTGTTTTATCTTGTGATGAATGTCAAAGAATTGGTAATATAGGTAAGCGTCAAGAAATGCCTATGAATTATTCACTTGCTGTTGAACCATTTGATGTCTGGGGTTTTGATTATATGGGACCTTTTCCTTCCTCTAATGGGTATACACATATTTTGGTTGCTGTTGATTATGTTACTAAGTGGGTAGAAGCTATTCCAACTACTAGTGCTGATCATAACACTTCCATTAAAATGCTTAAAGAAGTCATTTTCCCAAGGTTTGGAGTCCCTAGATATTTAATGACTGATGGTGGTTCACACTTTATTCATGGTGCTTTCCGTAAAATGCTTGCTAAATATGATGTTAACCATAGAATTGCATCACCCTATCATCATCAATCTAGTGGTCAAGTTGAACTTAGCAATAGAGAAATAAAACTAATATTATAAAAAACTGTTAATAGGTCCCGAAAGAATTGGTCTAAGAAATTGGATGATGCACTTTGGGCCTACAGAACAACATATAAAAATCCTATGGGTATGTCTCCCTATAAAATGGTTTATGGAAAAGCTTGTCATTTGCCTCTTTAGTTAGAACATAAAGCATATTGGGAAATTAAGGAACTTAACTATGATTTTAAACTTGCCGGTGAAAAGAGGTTATTTGATATTAGCTCATTAGATGCGTGGAGAACCCAAGCTTATGAAAATGCCAAACTACTTAAAGAAAAAGTTAAAAGATGGCATGATAAAAGAATCCAAAAGCGGGAATTCAAAGTTGGAGAATATGTTCTTTTGTACAATTCTCGTTTCAGATTCTTTGCAGGAAAGCTTCTCTCTAAATGGGAAGGACCATATAAGGTTTATCGCTCTGGAGCTATCAAGATTAATAATGCCGAAGGTACTAACCCGAAGATGGTCAATGGGCAAAGAATTAAACACTATATCTCAGGTACGCCTATTAATGTTGAAAGCAATATTATCCAAACCCTGACACCGGAGGAACACATAAAAGAAACCTTCCGGAACACTCCATAATCTTGAAAAAGAGGAGGTACGTGATACAGTAAGTAAAGGGACTCCGAAAAATCCGCAAAAATATTTTTTGTCAGTTTTGGAATTTTACAAAAATTAGGAAAATAAGAAATAACCAGGAAGGCAACCGAGGAGGGCACAAGACACCAGGGCGCGCCTGCCTTACCTGGCGCGCCCAGGTGGGTTGTGCCCACCTCAGGAACCTTCCCGACTCTGTTTCCCTTCCGTTTTGCTTGTTTCCCAAGATAAAAATTCTTTATATGCCCCCCGAACGTATTGACCACCGTATCACGGAGAAATCTTATGTTCTTGTTTCTTGCTGTTTTCTGTCAGATCTGTCAAGCTAGGCACCATGTCTTCCCCCTCCTCCAACAAAGTGGAAGATGATGCTTGGTTGCTATAGGAGGAGCTAGAGGGAGAGGGAATTGAGGGTGTTTCCATGGAGGAAGGTGAGGGGAGCTTATTTGGAGTTTACCCTCCGGCCTCCGAGAGGGGCACACTGGCCGGCATCTCCACTCGTCCCAATCCCCATCAGGTCATGAGACTAACAAATAGCCAAGAAAGCCCCGAAGAGCAAGAAGAACCCCCTCCAAGGAGGCCTTTACATAGGTTACATCGAAACAATTTTTATAATTTGATTCACAATTATGGGTTCAAAAATACTCCTCGTATGCACCTGCCATCCAATTGGGACATACCTCACCCCAGGGAAAGTGATGCAGGGACAAACTCTTGGGGCCCGGAGAATAAACATATTATGGCTGAAGTGGAGAAAAATACTGAGTTACTTCATCGAGCCCTTCGAGAGATTCAAGGTTTGAGGGAGTTGCTCATGACCATATTGGAGAACACTACTACATCACCACCACCACCTCACCACCAAAGGGGACTTGCGTACACGGGTATGGGCACTCCCCTTGGCTTGTGACAAGCTTGGGGGAGGTGCCCCGGTATCGTATCACCACCACTCTCTTTTCCTTTTCCTATCTTAGTTTGATCTTTAGTTATCTTTTGAATTAGTTGAATAAGAGTTTAGTTCAATCTATTTTCGAGTGTTTGCTTAGTGATCTATCTATCTATGTAATCATGTGTGATATATATAATAAAGTTTAGTTCGAGTTTTGCTTTATTTACTTTTATGTTTCAATCAAAATAAAAGGAAATAATGAAAAAGATCATATGCTAATCTTATGGTAAGTAATGACATCACATAAGGAAAAGTATAAGTGGTAAAATTTATTGGAGATTGACAAACATAGCATTGGTCAATGATGCAATTCATGAAAGAATTAATAAGGGAAGAGAAGATTCACATGCAAATACACTATCTTGGACATCTTTTATGATTGTGAGCTCCCATCAAAATATTATATGCCAAAATTGTTGACGTTGGACAAGGAAGACAACGTAATGATTTATGCTTGTTCATATTCACATGAAGTTATATTTTCATAGATCCTTTAACATGTGGTGCTTGCTCAATATCTTTGCTAGCCAAAAACTCCGCACTAAGTAGAGATACTACTTGTGCATTCAAAAACCCTTAAACCCAAAATCTTGTTTTGAGAGTCCACCATACCTACCTATGGTTTGAGTAAGATCCTTCAAGTAAGTTGTCATCGGTGCAATAAGGCAATAAAAATTGCTTCTAAATGTGTTGGATCATTTAGTGTAAGAGAAAATTGAGCGTTGTACAAACTTGTGATGGCAAAGTAATAAAAGCGATGGACTGCATAATAAAGGTTGCTATCATAAGGGGCAATATAACGTGACGTTCTTTTGCACTAAGAGATTGAGCATACCAAAAAGCGCATGACAACCTCTGCTTCCCTCTGCGAAGGGCCTATCTTTTATTTTTATGTATTTACTTTTATGCAAGAGTCAAAGTATTATTCCCTATTCCTTTTTATTTTCTCTTTTTGCAAGCATCATGTGGTGAGGAAAGATCTAGGAACATATATCCAGTTGGATATGAGTGAGCATGAGTTATTATTGTTGACATCACCCTTGAGGTGAATACGTTGGGAGGCGAAACTATAAGCCCCTATCTTTCTATGTGTCTGGTTGAAACATTTTGCTCATGCGTACGAGGTGACTGTTAGCAATCATAGAAGACTATATGATGGTTGAGTATGTGGACTTGCCAAAAGGCTCTGATACGAAACCCTTTCCTGAAAAGATGATAAATTGTAATTGCAAAGTTGACTGAGAACATAGTTTGTTGGTTTTCAATAGAGTTTATGCTTTTACTTCGATGTTCTGATGAATTGTTACTTGTTCATGAGAAGTTATATGATAAAGTTATATGATAAAGTTTGTTGCTGTTATAATAATGAGCATGATGCTTCTATGTCCATATTTTTTTATCGACACCTCTCTCTCTCTAAGCATGTGGACATGTTTTTCGATATCGGTTTTTCGCTTGAGGACAAGCGTGGTCTAAGCTTCGGGGAGTTGATATGTCCATTTGCATCATGTTTTCATACTGTTATTTACAATGTTTTTATGCATAATAATGCTTTATGGAGTGATTCTAATGTCTTTACTCTCATAATATGCAAGGTTTACACAAAGAGGGAGAATGGTGGCAGCTGGAATTCTGGACCTGAAAAAGCTATGTCAGAGTTACCTATTCTGCACATCTCCAAATGAGCTAAAATTTTACGGAGAATTGTTTTGGAATATATAAAAAATACTGGAGCAAATAACTACAGGAGGGGGGGCCACCTGGTGAGCACAAGACACCAGGGCGTGCCAGGCCCCCCAGGAGCGCCCTGGTGGGTTGTGCTCAGCCCAGCCCACCTCCGGTGCCCATCTTCTGGTATATAAGTCATTTTGACCTAGAAAAAATAAGAGGAGCACTTTCGGGACGGAGCGCCGCCGTCTCGAGGCGAAACTTGGGTAGGAGCACTTTTGCCCTCCGACGGAGCGATTCCGCCGGGGGAACTTCCCTCCCGGAGGGGGAAATCGAAGCCATCATCATCACCAACAACCCTCTCATCTTTGGGAGGCCAATCTTCATCAACATCTTCAACAGCACCATCTCCTCTCAAACCCTAGTTCATCTCTTGTGTTCAATCTTTGTACCGGAACCTCAGATTGGTACCTCTGGGTGATTAGTAGTGTTGATTACATCTTGTAGTTGATTACTATATGGTTTATTTGGTGGAAGATTATATGTTCAGATCCATTATGCTATTTAATACCCCTCTGATCTTGAGCATGATTATCATTTGTGAGTAGTTACTTTTGTTCTTGAGGTCACGAGAGAAATCTTGTTGCAAGTAATCATGTGAACTTGATATGTGTTCGATATTTTGATGACATGTATGTTGTGATTCCCTTTGTGGTGTCATGTGAACGTCGACTACATGGCACTTCACCATATTTGGGCATAAGGGAATGCATTGTGGAGTAGTTATTAGATGATGGGTTGCTAGAGTGACAGAAGCTTAAACCCTAGTTTGTGCGCTACTTCGTAAGGGACGGATTTGGATCCAAAAGTTTAATGCTATGGTTAGATTTTATCTTAATACTTTTCTCGTAGTTGCAGATGCTTGCGAGCGGGTTAATCATAAGTAGGAGGTTTGTTCAAGTAAGAACAACACCTAAGCACCGGTGCACCCACATATCAAATTATCAAAGTAGCGAACACGAATCAAATCAACATGATGAAAGTGACTAGATGAAATTCCCGTGTAACCTCAAGAACGCTTTGCCTATTATAAGAAACCGTTTTGGCCCGTCCTTTGCCACAAAAGGATTGGGCTACCTTGATGCACTTTATTTACCTTTACCGTTACTTGCTCGTTACAAATTATCTTGCTATCAAACTACCTGTTACCGACAATTTCAGTGCTTGCAGAAAATACCTTGCTGAAAACCACTTGTCATTTCCTTCTGCTCCTCGTTGGGTTCGACACTCTTACTTATTGAAAGGACTACGATTGATCCCCTATACTTGTGGGTCATCAACATGAAATGGGTGGACTGGAAATATATTGATGCTAATGAAGATTATTTCCCCCACGTTCATGAGAGTTTCAGACTTGCCGAAGTTGATGCCTTTGTTGGTCAGAAGCTTACCAAGTGGAACGATGAGATGATCATGCAATTCTACTCCACAGCACACTTCTATCCAGATGGGAATGTTACATGGATGACTGAGCGACACAAGTACATCAATCTCTGAGTGGGCTGCACTTATTAATGCCCCTAAGGAAGATGAAGATGATGTTGCTGTTTATGGGAAGCACATGATGGATCACAACACAATGGCAAACATGTACAAGGAAATCCCTCCAAAGGATGTTGAGAGCTACAAGCTTGGGTCAGTCAGGCATTTGCTAGCAGGGTTGGCCACAACCAACACTATCTTGAGGCGTACTCTTTTGCCCAAGTCTGGAGATGACAAGATGATACGTGGCCACTCCATTTGTTTGACTCACCTCCCCAGAAGTTCAAGGTTATGATTTTGATTGTAGAGACGATCAAGAGGACAGCTGCTGACCAGAAAAGGTCTTGTGGATATGCCCCACACATTCAGATTCTTATCAACTCCAAAGTTGGTACAAACACATATCTACTAGATCATGAGCACTTCCCTCTTCAGCCAGAGTTCGAGGATAATGTGGTGGTGATGGATCCCTCACACCCCACATCAGTTGAGGCTCAAGAGAAGGCTCAGAGAGCAGCAGCAAAAGCAACAAAAGAAGCTACATCTCCCAATGTACCCATTACAAATCTCAAGACAAAGCAGGACCAGATGATATATCTGCTAGAAGCAACACTGAGGATTGAGCAAAGTCTGGCCAACTTAGCCAAGAACCAGGAGAGCTTAGAGCGGATTGTGGAGGACAAGATGTACAATCTTGATGTCAAGGTCATAGAGATTCAATGTATTGTGGAGAAGCTTAGAGATGATGCTGAGGATGGAGATGAGCACCCTACTACTGAGAGGTTTCAGACTGTGCCAAGGGCACCCAGGTCTTCAGTTGTGCCAGCTGCAGACACGAGGACCACTCACTCTGCACCTGCTACTACTGCTCCAGTGCCACCTCCAGTGTCTACACCACCAGTTCAGCAGACATCAGCAGAGGCATTTGCAGACGTAGTTCTCTCAATGTCATCTACGCACACCGGAGCCACAAACCAGAAGACCCCTTCAGGAGCTCCGGAGGATCATGCCTAGAGAGACGCATAGCTCTATACCTTTTCAAGCTTTTTGGTACTTGTTGCCAAAGGGGGAGAAATTGTATAGATCATTAGGCTATGGGAGAGAGTATCTCGCTTTTTTGCTCTTTGGTTTTATTGAGTTTTTGCTACTATGTTCATTTGATCCGTGCTGCTTGTTTGGTTGACACTTGTGTGATACTACGTTTGGTCCCATGTGGTTGATCATACTTTTCTTAATGTGTGCTTAATGCTTATCCCTACAATTATTTGTGTATGATCATTCACTTATGTGACTGTCTTTGGTGATGCGTGCATTTTATTTCACTCTTATCATTTTGTGCGCTCCACCAAGATGTATGTGACATGGAAGAGTGACCCATGATCCTAATCGATTGTGCATTTGCATTCAAACATTCATTTAATCATTTGTGGAAGCTTTGATCTATATGTTGTCAACAATTATCAAAAAGGGGGATATTGAAAGTGCAACTAATCCCCGTGTGGTTTTTGTAATTCATAACAACATATATCTCATTGAACTAATGTCCATTCAAGATAAATATTTCAGGATGTTCAATGATTGGCATGGCATGACATAGATATGTGGACCCTCAAAATGCTAAGGACAAAGATTGGCAAAAGCTCAAGACTCTTCATTTCTATTTTAGTGATCCAAGATCACATTGAGTCCATAGGAAAGCCAATACTATTAAAAGGGGATGAGGTGTTGCCTAATGGTCTACTTGCTCAAAGTGCTTAGTGATATTGCTCCAAAACCCTCAGCCACTTTCCTCATCCAAATATGTCAAAACCCTAAACTCCAACTCGGCCCCATCGATACTTTCTACCTGGAGCCACCAAGTTCATTTGACATAGCCACTGCCAGAAACCCTAACAGTTCGGTCACACCGATACGGTTCTCGGTCCCACCGAGATGGCCTTGCCAGCGCTCTATGACTTATTGCATTCACTTTGGTCTCACCGAGTTTTTGCGATCGGTCTCACCGAGTTGGCTTGACAGGTTCTCTGTTACCCGTTGCACTCACTTCGGTCCCACCGAGATGATGCAATCAGTGCCACCGAGATGAAGTTTGCCCTAAGCCCTAGCAGATCGGTCCCACCGAGTTGTTCTAGTCAGTCCCACCGAGATTCCTAACATTCTTATTTTTGAACAGATCGGTGCCACCGAGTTTAACTAATCGGTGCCACCGAGATGAGTCAAAAGTGTGTAACAGTTGGATTTTATGTGGAGGCTATATATACCCCTCCACCCCTTCTCCATTTGTGAGAGAGCCATCAGAACGTGCCTACACTCCCACCATTCATTTTCTGAGCGAGAACCACCTACTTATGTGTTGAGATCAAGAGATTCTATTCGTACCATTTGAACCTTGATTTCTAGCCTTCCCCAAGTTGCTTTCCACTCAAATCCCTCTTCCCCCATAGCCAAATCTGTGAGAGAGAGTTGAGTGTTGGGGAGACTATCTTTTGAAGCACAAGAGCAAGGAGTTCATCATCAACACACCGTCTATTACCTTTTGGGGAGTGGTGTCTCCTAGATTGGTTAGGTGTCGCTTGGGAGCCTCCGTCGTGATGTGGAGTTGGACCAAGAAGTTTGTAAGGGCAAGGAGATCGCCTACTTCATGAAGATCTACCCGAGTGAGGCAAGTCCTTCGTGGGCGATGGCCATGGTGGGATAGACAAGGTTGCTTCTTCATGGACCCTTAGTGGGTGGTGACCTCCGTGGACTCGTGCAGCCATTACCCTTCGTGGGTTGAAGTCTCCATCAACATGGACGTACGATAGCACCACCTATCGGAACCACCCCAAAAATCTCCGTGTCTCCATTGCGTTTGCCTTCTCCAAACCCTTCCTTTTACCTTCATATGCAATGTTTTACATTCCGCTGCTATACTCTTAGAATTGCATGTGTAGGTTGATTGCTTGACTTGGATAATTACTAAAATCTGCCCATAACTAAAATTGGGAAAAGATAGATTTTTATTTGGTTAAGTAGTCTAATCACCCCCCTCTAGACATACTTTCGATCCTACACACATCAAGTTCAAAACTTGTTCTTTGTGTATGGACTCCAATTTTGGATTTCTATTTTGGATTTCAATGGTTTAAGCCTGATGGCCTGCAAGTGCATAGGGCTATGTAGCAATTTTGTGATAAGTAAGATTTGTCGATCCCACAGGGAGCGAATAGGATGACACCACAATCCCTGTGGCTGTGTTGTCACTAACACAACCACACTCACACCCAAACCGGAGTTTGGAAATAGCTCACTTAAGTAAGTTGCAAGGGAATGGTAAAAAGCAGGAATTAAACTAAGTACTTGAGAGAACGAACAATAAATACTAAACTAAACAGAGGAAATAAACTAAGAGAAGTATGTGATGTTTTAGATGAGATTGTTGGCATCTAGGTACGACCTTGTTCGGTACGGGCGCGGAATGGAGTTCGGGTATTACGACTATGCCATGTTGTGACTAAGTCAGTACCTGCATTATAGGATACGGTGGTCTACTTCTGGTGGGCGGTCCCTCACATTACATTATCTCTCAAGACAAGCTAACTCATTCATCCTACTTCGTTTTCCATACCTGAGGCGGCTAACACAAAGATATTAAGGTCCTCGTGGTTTGAGGACCGAAAGAAGGCATTAGGTTCTATGGACAACCATGCTCCTCGAATAATCGTGTTCCCCTTAAGATATCTGCACCTATCACATCACAGGTCCCTCGGTTTCCACAACCATGTATATACTTCATGTGTAGCCTGGGGAGTTGCATGTCTCCAACTACGCCAATGGATAGGACATCTCCCATCACTAAATTACCGGAGGTAAATATGCAACATGAAGCAACACGCGTAATTAGACAACACATATCAAATAGCCACTTACTAATCGAACAACCCATAGCCAACAATTACTCAAATAACATCACATATAATGGGGTTCAATAGTTGTTACAAGGAAGAAGGGATGGTGATGGTGCTGATGATGGCGGCGACGTGTGTGGTGATGGTGATGACGGCGGAGTGGCGGCGGCCCATGGCCACGCCCCACCATGGCGGCTCCCTTCCGGTCTCCTTCAAGGTTTCAACAATGGTATTCTTGAGGTGGATGGTGGCTGGACTTTGGAGATGAGATGATGAATGACGGCTTGATGAATAATGGAGGCGACGGCTAGGGTTGAAGGCAGATATATAATAGCTCTCCCATGGCCTCCTCCATTCATGTAGCATCTCCCATTTGATCCAAGGGCTCTAGGTGAGCCCAATCCTCCCCAAATCACCCCTTGGAGGCCAAGGAAGTCGTGTGAACAAACAAGGACGAAATCCATGAAGAATTCCATCACGAGAGGCAACTTTCGGTGCTGTCTGGACATCAAACGGGCGATCAAACGACCACAGGCGGTGTTGGAAATATGCCCTAGAGGCATAATAAATTGGTTATTATCATATTTCTTTGTTCATGATAAAGGTTTATTATTCAAGCTAGAATTGTATTGATACTATGCCCCTAGTGAGCCTCTACTAGACTAGCTCATTGATCAAAGATGGTTAAGGTTTCCTAACCATAGACATGAGTTGTCATTTGATAACAGGATCACATCATTAGGAGAATGATGTGATGGACAAGACCCAACCGTAAGCTTAGCAGTTGATCGTATCAATTTATTATTATAGCTTTCTTCATGTCAAGTATCTATTCCTAAGACCATGAGATCGTGCAACTCCCTCACACCGGAGGAATACTTAGTGTGTATCCAAACGTCACTTCGTAACTGGGTGATCATAAAGGTGCTCTACAGGTATCACCGAAGGTGTTTGTTGGGTTGGCACGGATCGAGACTGGGATTTGTCACTCCGTATACGGAGAGATATCTCTTAGCCCTCTCGGTAATACAACATCAAAAGAGCTTGCAAGCAATGTGGCTAATGAGTTAGTCACGATATCTTGCATTACGGAACAAGTAAAGAGACTTGCTGGTAACGAGATTGAACTAGGTATGGAGATACCGACGATCGAATCTCGGGCAAGTAACATATCGCCAGACAAAGGGAATTGCATACGGGATTAACCGAATCCTTGACATCATGGTTCAACCGATAAAAGATCTTCATGGAATATGTAGGAACCAATATGGGCATCCAGGTCCCGGTATTGGTTATTGACCGGTGAGAGGTCTCGGTCATGACTACATGATTCCCGAACCCGCAGGGTCGCACGCTTAACGTTCGTTGACGCTAGAGTAGTATTGGGATATTTGATGATTGGTAACCAAATGTTGTTCGGAGTCCCGGATGATATCCCGGACATCACGAGGAGTCTCAGAATGGTTGAGAGGTAAAGGTTTATATATGGGAAGTCATATTTTGGGTTCCGAAAAAAGGTGCAGTTTTTTCGGCATTGTACCGGGAAGCTTCCAGAAGGTTCCGGAGGATTCAGGAGGGGTCTGAAAGCCCACACGTGGGTCCACCTCGTCCCAAGGGCTGGCATGGGCTGAGGGGAGGCGCCCTGGCCTTATTGGGCCAGGCACACCAAGTCCTCAAAAGCCCATGTGGCTAGGGAAGGGAAAAACGGGGAGTCCTGGTAGGAATAGGATTGGACTTGGAGTCCAAGTCCTCTCCCCCTTGGCGCCAACTCCTATTAGGATTAGGGCTGGACTCCCATCCCTCCCATGCAGATAAATATAGGGGAGGGGGTGCAGCTAGGCAGCCCAACACATTGGCCTTAGCGGCTGCCCCGTCTCTCCCTACCGGCATAGTTCTCGTCCACGGTTCTTCGCTTAGCGAAGCGCTGTAGTTACTCCACCACCACCATCACCACCAAGCCATCATGCTGGTTGTGATCCCATCTACTTCTCTGCCTTATCTTGCTGGATCAAGGAGGAGGAGACATCATCAAGCCGAACGTGTGCTAAACTCGGAGGTGTCGTCCGTTCGGCACTAGATCGGCTGGATCGTGATCGGATCGCGAAGAGTACGACTACATCAACTGCGTTATATACGCTTCCACTTTCGGTCTATGAGGGTACATAGACACACTCTCCCCTCTCGTTGCTATGCTTCTCCTAGATAGATCTTGGGTGTTCATAGGATTTTTTTTTCTTTTCATGCTTCGTTCCCCTATAGTGGCATCATGAGGTAGGTCTATGCGTAGATGTATATGCACGAGTAGAACACAAGGAGTTGTGGGCGTTGATGATCAAATAGCTTACATCTCTTGTCTTATTTGGATTCATCGGTATTGTCGGATGAAGCGACCCGGACCAACCTTACTTGTCCACACACAAGAGACCGGTTCCACCGACAGACATGCAACTTGTTCTGCATAAGGTGGCTAGCGGGTGTCTGTCTCTCCTACTTTAGTTGAATCTAATTTGACGAAGGCGGTCCTTGTAGAAGGTTAAAAGGCAACTTGAATATCACCGTTGTGGCTTTACATAGGTAAGAATGGTTCTTGCTAGTTTCCCATAGCAGCCACGTAAAATTTGCAACAACAAAGAAAGTAGAAGACGTCTAACTTGTTTTTGCAGGGCATGTTGTGATGTGGTATGGCCAAAACATGATGTGATATATGTTGATGTATGAGATGATCATGTTTTGTAATAGGTTCACGACTTGCATGTCGATGAGTACGGCAACCGGCAGGAGCCATAGGGTTGTCTTTAATTTATTATTCGTCATGTAATTGCTTTACTTTATCGCTATGTGTTAGCAATAGTTGTAGAAGCAATAGTTGGAGAGACGACCACGTGACGACATGATGATGGAGATCATGGTGTTATGCTGGTGACGATGGAGATCATGCCGGTGCTTTGGAGATGGAGATCAAAGACACGAGATGCTAATGGCCATATAATGTCACATATTGATTGCATGTGATGTTTATCTTTTTATGCATCTTATTTTGCTTAGAACGACGGTAGCATTATAAGATGATCCCTTCACTTAATTTCAAGAAATTGTGTTCTCCCTAAGTATGCACCATTGCAAAAGTTTGTCGTTTCGAAGCACCTCGTGATGATCGGGTGTGATAGACTCTACGTTCGCATACAACGGGTGTAAGCCAGTTTTACACATGCAGAATACTTGGGTTAAACTTGACAAGCCTAGCATGTACAGACATGGCCTCTGAACACAGGAGACCGAAAGGTCGAATATGAGTCATATAGTAGATATGATCAACATGAAGATGTTCACCATTGATGACTACCCCATCTCACGTGATGATCGGACATCGGTTAGTTGATTTGGATCATGTATCACTTAGACAACTTGAGGGATGTTGATTTAAGTGGGAGTTCATTAGTAATTTGATTAACTGAACTAATTATCATGAACTTAGTCTTAATTGTCTTTGCAAAATTTATGTTGTAGATCAATGGCCCATGCTGTAGTTCCACTGAATTTTAATGCGTTCCTAGAGAAAGCTAAGTTGAAAGATGATGGAAGCAACTATGCGGACTGGGTCCATAACTTGAGGATTATCCTCATTGCTGCACAGAAGGCTTATGTCCTTAATGCACCGCTTGGTGATGCACCCCCTCAAGGCTCGCTTGCAGATGTTATGAACATCTGGCAGGCACATTCTGATGACTACTCGATAGTTCAGTGCGCCATGCTTTACGGCTTAGAACCGGGACTCCAAAGACGTTTTGAGCACCACAGAGCATATGAGATGTTCCAAGAGCTGAAATTGGTATTTCAAACTCATGCCCGGGTCGAGAGGTATGATACCTCCGACAAGTTCTTTAGCTGCAAGATGGAGGAGAACAGTTCTATTAGTGAACATATACTCAGAATGTCTGGTTTTCACAACCGCTTGACTCAGTTGGGAGTTAATCTTCCAGATGACACGGTCATTGACAGAGTTCTCCAGTCACTTCCACTAAGCTATAAAGGCTTTGTGATGAACTATAGTATGCAAGGGATGGACAAAACGATCCTCGAGCTATTCACGCTTCTTAAGGCCGCGGAGGTAGAAATCAAGAAAGAGCATTAAGTGTTGATGGTTAATAAAACCACCAGTTTCAAGAAGAAAGGAAAGAGAACTTCAAGAAGAATGGCAAGCAAGTTCCTGCTCCCGTGAAAAACCCAAGGCTGGACCAAACCTGAGACTGAGTGCTTCTACTTTAAGGGGAATGGTCACTGGAAGCGGAACTGTCCCAAGTACTTGGCAGATAAGAAGGCTGGTTATGTCAACAAAGGTATATGTGATATACATGTTATTGATGTGTACCTTACTAGTGCTCGTAGTAGCGCCTGGGTATTTGATACTGGTTCGGTTTCTAATATTTGTAACTTGAAACAGGAGCTGCGAAATAAACGAAGACTGGCTAAGGACGAGGTGACGATGCGCGTCGGAAATGGTTCCAAGGTTGATGTGATCGTCGTCGGCATGCTACCTCTACATCTACCTTTGGGATTAGTTTTAAACCTAAATAATTGTTATTTGGTGCCTGCGTTGAACATGAACATTATATCTGGATCTTGTTTATTGCAAGATGGTTATTCATTTAAGTCGGAGAATAATGGTTGTTCTGTTTATATGAGTAATATCTTTTATGGTCATGCACCCCTTGTGAATGGTTTATTCTTATTGAATCTCGATCATAGTGATACACATATTCATAATATTGATGCCAACAGATAAAAAGTTAATAATGATAGTACCACATATTTGTGGCACTGCCGCTTAGGTCATATTGGTGTATAACGCATGAAGAAACTCCATGCTGATGGACTTTTGGAATCTCTTGATTATGAATCATTTGAGACATGTGAACCATGCCTTATGGGCAAGATGACTAAAACTCCATTCTCCGGAACAATGGAGCGAGCTAGTGACTTATTGGAAATAATACATACCAATGATACGGTCCGATGAGTATTGAAGCACGCGGTGGATATCGTTATTTTCTTACCTTCACAGATGATTTCAGTAGGTATGGGTATATTTACTTAATGAAACACAAGTCTAAAACATTTGAAAAGTTCAAGGAAATTCAGAGTGAAGTGGAGAATCATCGTAACAAGAAAATAAAGTTTCTACGATCTGGTCGTGGAGGTGAATATTTGAGTTACGAGTTTGGTATGCATTTAAGACAATGTGGAATTGTTTCACAGCTCACGCCACCTGGAACACCACAACGTAATGGTGTGTCCGAACGTCGTAATCGTACTCTATTGGATATGGTGTGTTCTATGATGTCTCTTACTGATTTGCCACTATCGTTTTGGGGTTATGTATTAGAGATAGCCGCATTCACTTTAAATAGGGCACCGTCTAAATCCGTTGAGACGACACCGTATGAGTTATGGTTTGGCAACAAACCTAAGTTGTCGTTTCTTAAAGTTTGGGGATGTGACGCTTATGTCAAGAGGCTTCAGCCTGATAAGATCAAACCCAAAGCGGAGAAGTGCATCTTCATAGGATACCCTAAAGAGACCATTGGGTATACCTTCTACCATAGATCCGAGGGCAAGATCTTTGTTGCCAAAAATGGGTCCTTTCTAGAGAAGGAGTTTTTTCGAAGAAGTGAGTGGGAGGAAAGCAGAACTTGATGAGGTAATTGTACCTTCTCTCGATTTGGAAGGTAGCACATCATAGAAAACAGTTCCCGTGATGCCTACACCAACCGAAGAGGATGCTAATGATGATGATCATGAAACTTCGGATCAAGTTACGATTGAACTTCGTAGGTGGACCAGGGTACGTTCTGCACCAGAGTGGTACCGTAATCCTGTCCTAGAAGTCATGTTGTTAGATAACGATGAACATACGAACTATGAAGAAGCTATGATGAGCCCGGATTCCGACAAATGGCTTCAGGCCATGAAATCTGAGATAGGATCCATGTATGAGAACAAAGTATGGACTTTGGTGGACTTGCCCGATGATCGGCAAGCCATTGAGAATAAATAGATCTTTAAGAAGAAGACATATGCTGATGGTAATGTCACCGTCTATAAAGCTCGACTTGTCGCAAAGGGTTTTTGAAAAGTTCAAGGGGTTGACTATGATGAGACTTTCTCACCCGTAGCGATGCTTAAGTATGTTAGAATTATGTTAGCTATTGCCGCATTTTATGATTATGAAATTTGGCAGATGGACGTCAAAACAGCGTTCCTTAATGGGTTCCTTAAGGAAGAGTTGTATATGATGCAACTGGAAGGTTTTGTCGATCCGAAGGATGCTAACAAGGTATGCAAGCTCCAGCAATCCATCTATGGACTGGTGCAAGCATCTCGGAGTTGGAATATACGCTTTGATGAGGTGATCAAAGCTTATGGTTTTATAGAAACTTACGGAGAAGCTTGTATTTACAAGAAAGTGAGTGGGAGCTCTGTAGCATTTCTAATACTATATGTGGATGACATATTATTGATTGGAAATGATATAGAATTTCTGGAAAGCGTAAAGGGTTATTTGAACAAGAGTTTTTCAATGAAAGACCTCGGTGAAGCTGCTTACATATTGGGCATCAAAACCTATAGAGATAGATCAAGACATCTAATAGGACTTTCAGAAAGCACATACCTTGACAAAGTTCTGAAGAAGTTCAAGATGGACCAGTCAAAGAAAGGGTTCTTGCCTATGTTGCAAGGTGTGAACTTGAGTAAGACTCAAAGCCCGACCACGACAGAAGAAAGAGAAAGGATCAAAGTCATCCCCTATGCCTCAGCCATAGGCTCTATAATGTATGCCATACCGTGTACTAGATCTGATGTGTGCCTTGCCATAAGTCTGGCAGGGAGGTGCCAAAGTGATCCAGGAGTAGATCACTGGACAACGGTCAAGAATATCCTGAAGTACCTGAAAAGGACTAAGGACATGTTTCTCGTTTATGGAGGTGATGAAGAGCTCGTCGTAAAGGGTTACGTCGATGCTAGCTTCGACACAGATCCAGATGACTCTAAGTCTTAAACTGGATATGTATTTATATTAAATGGTGGAGTGGTCAGTTGGTGCAGTTCCAAACAGAGAGTCGTGGCAAGATCTACATGTGAAGCAGAGTATATAGCTGCTTCGGAAGCAGCGCAAGGAGTCTGGATGAAGGAGTTCATATCCAATCTGGGTGTAATACCTAGTGCATCGGATCCACTGACTATCTTTTGTGACAACACTGGAGCTATTGCCATTGCTAAGGAGCCTAGGTTTCACAAGAAAACCAAGCACATCAAGCATCGCTTCAACTCCATTCGTAATTATGTTAAGGATGGAGACATATAACTTTGCAAAGTACATACGGATCTGAATGTGGCAGACCTGTTGACTGAACCTCTTCCACGGGAAAAACATGATCAGCACCAAGAATCCATGGGTGTTAGATTCATAACTATGTAAACTAGATTATTCACTTTAGTGCAAGTGGGAGACTGTTGGAAATATGTCCTAGAGGCAATAATAAATTGGTTATTATTATATTTCTTTGTTCATGATAAAGGTTTATTATTCATGCTAGAATTGTATTTACCAGAAACTTAAATACATGTGTGAATACATAAACAAATACTATGTCCCTAGTGAGCCTCTACTAGACTAGCTCATTGATCAAAGATGGTTAAGGTTTCCTAATCATAGACATGAGTTGTCATTTGATAACGGGATCACATCATTAGCAGAATGATGTGATGGACAAGACCCAACCGTAAGCTTAGCAGTTGATCATATCACTTTATTGTTATAGCTTTCTTCATGTCAAGTATCTATTCCTAAGACAATGAGATCGTGCAACTCCCTCACACTGGAGGAATACTTAGTGTGTATATATCCAAACATCACTTTATAACTAGGTGATCATAAAGGTGCTCTACAAGTATCACCGAAGGTGTTTGTTGGGTTGGCACGTGTTAAATTGTGATCCAAATTCTACCGTATTGGACTAGAAGTAGTACAAACAGTGTGGGCATTTGCGTTGGTACCGACGCGTACGAGTACAACTTGTTTACTTTTCCTCCAAGGACTCTCATGTATTGCCCTCATATATACCCCATGTAGTCGCACCTAAAGATGGTCTGTCGTCTCGTGCTTGTAATACTCCTCCTGTGGCGCCCCCGACTCAATCGTACACTAATCATACACGCAAACGTGTACGATCAAGCACAGGGACTCACGGGAAGATATCACAACACAACTCTAACACAATTTAAACGGAGGTCCACAATATTACAGACCAGGGATCCGAAGATCCGAATACATAGGTCAGTCATACAAATATTATCTGAGTACAGACATAGTTAAACAAGTTTTGCCTTAAGAAGGCTAGCACAAACAGCGACACTAGATCGAAAGGCATTGGCCTCCTGCCTGGGAGCTTCCGATCCTACTCCTGGTCATCTGGCTTGATCCAGTAGTAAGTACCCTCTGGACCCTCCTGGTAGTAGGCTCCGATGGTGGCATCTGACTCCTGGACTCCATCGTCTGTTTGTATCATCAATGCGGGGTATATGGGGAAAAGAGAAAATAAAGCAACCGTGAGTACTCATCCGAAGTACTCAGCAAGCAAGGATCTATACTACATATGCAACATTATCAATGGAGAAAGGCTGTATATGTGGACTGGGCTGCAGAAATGCCAGAATAGAGAGAAGGCCTAGTCCTATCGAAGACTAGCATCTTCAAACATCTTCACAAGGCCATCATCTTGCAGCAGTAGAAGAGAGTAGAATAGCATTTTATTTAGCAAACATGTTGAAGTACAGCTTAAAGATCCTTCCTCGACTCCCAAGCGAGAAAGCGATCCCGAAGCTTCAATTAAGTAACAAGTATCCAGTTTAAGTAGTAGATCGGGATACACAAACTGAGCGTCCTTTACCGTAGGACCGGCTATCGATAGAAGATTCATCCCTGCAGGGGTGCACTACTATTACCCAACACGCTCGATCAACTCTGGCCGGACACACTTGCCGGGTAATGCCCGTCCTCGGAAGATCAACACAAAGCAGCGCTCTACCTAGGCTCGGCAGAGAGGTCAGCACGTCGGACTAACCTATGCACCCAGAGGTCTCGGGCCATCACCCTGGGCACCCTGCGCATTGCGAGACTAGCCGGGGTGCAGGCGCGACACTGAACTCGTCAGTGAAGTATCCAGCCCAATCCCGACAATCAGCCCGCACGGTGAATCGTGACGTCAGACGAACTTTCGGAGAAACGTACTTCGCAGAGGGTCCCATAACCATTATCCCGCGTGGTGGTAGTGCGTATAGGGCACGTCGACCCACTCAGATCACACACCCAAATCCAATAGGCTCAATTAGTATCAAGCGGAGACAATCAGAGTCTCTGATGCTCCGCCACCATGTCACACTCGAGTGCCCTTCCGGCACACCCGAAAATCATAGATCCCCAGCAGGTACCCACCAGGGTGGACCCGCCTGTATCAAGGGTCAAAGTACTCGTGTGGCCATAACATCAAGGGGGAAACCCGAGGAATCACCCTCGGAGGATTCCACTCGACGAAAACATCAGGGTGAACGTATGAGGTATCACCCTCGAGGTTCACACTGAGGGTTGCACGACAGAGTCGTATCAGAAGTGGAGAAGGAGGAATCACCCTCGATGACCACGACCGAACAGCTACACTGCAGAGTATTCATCGGGAGTGCGTTACGAGGTATCACCCTCGGCACTCGATAGTTACTACGCAGAGTCGTACAACTAAGGGGGTGTGAAGTGAGGTGTCGGTCTCTGGTCGACGATCACGTTGATCGAGTCGTCGATGATCAAGCAGGGGCATCAGGGAAAAGGTGGTGGGGTCACTGATGGTTCATTACCAACCTATACTAAACAGTTTATCATAGGCAGGTAAGGTAGCAATGAACAGGTTACAACAGCAGGCTATGCATCAGAATAGGAGCATACATTAACAGTAGCAAAATCTAATGCAAGCAGGAGAATAGAGTGGGCGATATCTGGAATGCTCAAGGGGGGGGGGGCTTGCCTGGTTGCTCTGGCAAGAGAGAGGGGTCGTCAACGGGCTGCTCGTCGGTAGAGTAGTCGTATCCTGGTGCAGCGCCGTCGGTCTCAGCGTCTATCGAGAGAGAGAAGGAGGGGGAGAGAAACAATAAATTCACGGCAATAATGCAAACAATATGTATGACATGCCTAAATGATATGCCGGGGTGTTCTACTGCCTAACTAAATGATTTAGTTAATTTAGGAATTTATTTGGATTTATTTATTTAAAGTTGGACACTATTCATTTACTGAAATCGATCTAAAAGTTCAATGTTCTTATAGCTGCGGGCGTCTGACGGGAATACGGAGGATGTATTCGGGTTCGTATCGAAATTCTGAGCAAGTTTCATATATAAATTATTTTCATCGGAGTTACGGTTTATTTAATATGATTTTCTAAAGTTTTTATTAATTTCTGGAATTTATTTAATTATTTAAATCAACATTATCCGAAACAGTGTTGCGATGACATCAGCATGACCTAAGCATGACGTCAACGGTCAACTCTGGCTGACCAGAGTCAAACTGACAGGTGGGACCCACATGTCATACACTGTGGCTTAATCAGAGAGGTTAATTTAATTATTTGAGTTAATTAACAGGTGGGGCCCAGCAGTCAGTGACTGATTAGTATTTAATTAACTAATTAACAGATTTTTCTATTTATTTAAATTCAATTAAACGGCTAGGCCCCACATGTCAGTGAGACCGGGCGGCCACGTCAGCGTTGACCCCGGTCAACGGGGTCAAACGGGCCCGCGGGGCCCCACAGTCAGTGGCACAGGGAGGGGCCCATCGGTGCCACGTCGGCGGTGGCCGGCGACGCGCCGGAGTAGCTCCGGCGAGCACCTCGACGGCGCGCGGCTCGGAAATGGCGCGCAGGGCACCATTGCGAGCGCGGCCGGGCTCTTTCGAACGGGCAGACGACGGCGGAGCGATCTAGGGTGACGGCGGGGGCTGCGGTGGTCGGTAGCGTCGACGGCGAGCCATGCGGCGGACGCCGGAGTTCGGCCACCGTCGGGATCGGGGCTGCGGCGTGCAAAAGGGGAAGGGCGAGGTGGCTACGGTGTCTACTCGTTGCGGGGAGTGCAACAGTGGCACGCACGGGACCAAATGGTCGCCGTGGCCACGCCGGCGACGAGGTCAGGCGGCGGCGCGTTCGGGCATCTCTATTACGACCACTACGGCGATGATATCGAGCCGGAAAGAGAGGGGGAGGAGGAGCAGGAGCTCACAGTGGGGTGTAGCCGTTCAGAGCGGGCGCGGGGAAGGCCTAGAGTAGCCGGAATCGACGGCGAACGGTGGCGGGGATCCGAGGAAGAAGACGACGACGTGGGGGCGATGCAGGGCTCCCGGAGCTCAGGCTCGTGGTCGAGGAGGACGGCGCGATGCGGCGGAGCTCGTGGACACAACGGGGAGGCGAACGGGGCACGGTGGCCGCGAGCTTCAGCGGTGGCCGACCATGGCGGCGTCGGGCGAGGTGGGGGACGGGGGAAGAGGGGCAAAGGGGGCGGCTAGGGTTCGTCCGCGGAGTCGAGGGGGGGTCAATATAGGCGTCCGCGGCGCCGCAGTGCTCGCTGTCGAGAAAGGCGGGGGGGGCCGGGGCGGTGAGCGCGGGCGCGGGCGACAGCGCGGCGAGGTGAGCAGTGCGAGGTGAGGGACGGCGCGGGGGTGGGGCGGGCCGCGACTGTAGCGAGCAGGCCGCGTGCACAGTAGATCGTTTAGGCCTTTTCCTTTTCTCTTTTCTGTTTCTTTTTCTTTTCTGTTCTGTTAATTGTTTAGGCCCCAAATGGATTTTGTAAAAAGTGTGAGCTAGACCTTAATACCAGTGCACTATACCCTAACACCAAAAACTAGTTTGGGCAAACACCATTTCATATTCGATCAGATTAATTAAAAGGTGTAGATATTATTTTCAGCCACTATTAAAAGAGGTTGGGTCACCTAATTAATTTATTAAATGTTGGTTACAATTTTAGAAGGCCTCTGCAATATTTGTTATTTACTGAACATTTTAGTTTTTGTTGGTCAACTTTTATATTTCACTTTCATTTAAATTTGGATTTGAGTTAGAAGTTGAAATGCAATATGATGCTAATGATGATTATGCACTGTTAAGCTTGCTGACAAGTCATTGTCAAAAGTGATTACTGTTGCTAATCACCGGGGGTGTTACAATTCTCCTCATCTATTAAGAATTCTCGTCCCGAGAATTAAGAGGAAGACTGAAAGAAAGAGGGGTATTCTTCGCGAAGACGATCCTCGCGTTCCCAAGTGGCCTCATCTTCAGAGATTTGACCACTCAACTTGAGGAATTGATTGACTTTTGACGAGGTCCGATGTTCAGTTTCATCAAGAACACGGATGGATATTCTGGATAGGACAGATCTTCCCGTAATTCAAGCACTTCGTGATCCACAGCTCGAATAGGATCCTTGAAGCAGCGACGGAGTTGGGATACATGAAAGACGTCATGTACTTGAGAAAGGTTTGGCGGCAACTGCAATTGATATGCCACTTCTCCTCGACGGGCAAGAATACGGAACGGGCCAATGTAGCGAGGAGCTAACTTGCCTTGATTCCGAACCTATGAGTGCCTTTCAACGGAGTGACGCGGAGGTAAGCTTGCTCGCCAGGTTGATAGACTATTTCCTGTGCTTTCGGTCATAGTTGTTTTTCTGACGAGATGGGGGGGGGAGGCAGGGTTTTTTTCAAATGTTCACGGACAATGCGGACTTGATCTTCTGCTTGCTGAATAATGTCCGGTCCGACGAGTGAGCGTTCCCCAGTTTCTGACCAATTCAGAGGGGTTCGACACTTACGACCGTATAGAACTTCAAACGGTGCCATCTTCAGACTAGCCTGATAGCTATTGTTGTAAGAGAATTCGGCATACGGGAGAGATTCCTCCCATTTCTTACCGAAGGAGATGACGCAAGCTCGAAGCATATCTTCGAGCACTTGATTAACTCGTTCAACTTGACCCTGTGACTGAGGGTGAAAAGCGGTGCTGAAAGACAGATGTGTTCCCATAGCTTCTTGGAAACTATTCCAGAATCTGGAGGTGAAGAGGCTGCCACGATCAGAACTGATCTCCAACGGAACACCGTGGAGTGACACAATTCGGGAAACATACAAGTCTGCTAACTGGCTAGCAGTGATTGTCTCTTTAACTGGTAGAAAGTGAGCAACCTTAGAGAATCGGTCAATGACGACAAATATAGCATCATTACCCTTCTGGGATTTGGGAAAACCAGTAATGAAATCCATTTGGACCTTGTCCCATTTCCATTCAGGAATTGCAAGGGGTTGCAGAGTTCCAGCGGGCCTTTGATGTTGAGCTTTAACGCGGTGGCAAACGTCACACTCAGAAACATAACGAGCAATACCTCGCTTCATATTAGGCCACCAGTATCTCTGACAAATGTCACGGTACATCTTTGTGCTACCAGGATGAATTGACAGAGGAGTGTCATGTGCTTCCATCATAATGTGTTCTCTCTCATCTTTGAACTTAGGTACGAAGAGACGGTGTTGGAAAAATAGGATCCCATCATTATCAAGATGGAACTCCGACGGTTTTCCTTTTTCAAGGTACCGCTTGATCCTTTCAACTTCAGAGTCATACCGTTGCATAGTTTTGATGCTGTGTTCTAAATCTGGTTCGACAACGAGGGTATTGAGATAACCCTGTGGAACAATATGGAGGTTCAATTTACGAAACTCTTCATAAAGAAGAGGTTGTGATTCCTAAACCATATGGTTGCTGCAATAAGCCTTGCGGCTCAAAGCATCGGCCATTACATTTGCCTTGCCAGGGGTGTATGAGATATTCATATCATAATCGGCTATTGTCTCGAGCCATCTTTGTTGACGAAGGTTCAGATCTGGTTGAGTATATAAATACTTCAAACTTTGATGATCCGTATATATCTCACAACGGTTACCGAGAAGGTAATGTCGCCATAGCTTCAGGGCATAAATAACCGCAGAAAGTTCGAGATCGTGCACTGGGTAATTTTCTTCGTGAGGACGCAATTGTCGGGAGGCATAAGCAATTACCTTGCGTTCTTGCATTAGGACACAGCCTAATCCTTGACGGGAGGCATCGCAGTATATCACGAAATCCTTTTGGGAATCCGGGGGTGCTAATACTGGGGCAGATGTCAATTTATCTTTTAGTGTCTGAAAGCTTTCTTGACATTTTTCTGTCCACTCAAATTTAACACCTTTGTGAAGCAGATTTGTCAATGGCTTTGCAATCTTGGAAAAGTTCTCAACGAATCGACGGCAATAACTTGCAAGTCCGAGAAAACTTCTAACTTGCTTAACATTCTTCGGGGGAGTCCAGTCAAGAATAGCCTGAACTCGTTCGGGGTTAACAGCAATTCCATCCTTGGAAATCACATGTCCAAGGTAAGTTACTTCAGATAACCAGAATTCACATTTGGAATACTTGGCATACAACTGGTGTTCTTGAAGCCTTTCCAGTACCAAACGGAGGTGTTCAGCATGTTCTTCTTTATTCTTTGAATATATCAGGATATCATCCAAATAAACCACGACGAATTTGTCGAGGTAATCCATGAATATATAATTCATCAGACGGGAGAAAGTTGCTGGAGCATTCGTTAGGCCAAATGACATGACGTTGTATTCATAGGAGCCATAACGAGTGACGAATGCAGTCTTGGGAATATCCTCTTCACGGATACGGATCTGGTGATAACCCAACCTCAGGTCGAGTTTAGAGAACACCGATGATCGATCAACTTGCTGGATCCTACTCTCCGTGTGCACTCTGATGCAGAAGCCGGTCTCGAGCTGTAAGAAGAGGTCCATGTGCAGGTGTATGACCTCCAACAGCAGGCCAATCAATACCAGCATACATCTGAGTCCTGCGCGGGTAAAGGATGTGCTCAGGATGTATCCCTGCGCGAACAACGGGTAGCAACTGCGTCATAGCATCGTAGAGACGAGCTCGAGTGGCAACCAACTCAACGGCAAGAGCCCGAACAGTGCGATCCAGAGCCTGAGTGCACTGAATCAGAACCTGCGGGTCGTAGCGTCGAGACTCGTACGGGGCACAGATAGCAATATCCAGTAGCATCTCCAGCAGGGGCATACGGAATGTACCGAAACACAGTATCATCCAAGTTAGCATTGCGCTCTCCTCGGAGACGTACGACAGCAGAGTAGGCAGCATCATGGACTGCCATCTCAATCGTCACGCCGATATCGTGGAAAAGGTGTAGCTCGGTGTCTGAGTCATTTTGCTGATCATAGATACGAACATCAGCATGGTACTGCTCCTGATTGAACTCGCGGTAATCCTCGTAAACCAAGTACTCAGGATACCAACGGTAGCCAAGTCTGGTCATGAGAGCGATCAGGACAGCTGGAAACCCAGGGGTATTACGAGCCCAAGTGCGAAGCACAAGCTGTGTCGTAGGACATGGTGGAAACAAACGGTCCATCTGAAACAGAGGAAATTCAGATTTGTCAAATGACAATGAGAAGTTTAACTCAACTCGGAGAGAAAGGTTAAACAAAACAATGGAAAGGAAAATGATTATCAGACTAATCAGATCAATGACAGGGAAATCGCACAGATATCCAACTCTCTGGGTAGACGGGATTTACGAGATCCTAATTGTCGGCGTTAGTAAATTTATTTAACCCGAGTAGAAGAGAGATCAGAGTCCCAGAGTATAGACGAGGAATAAAAGATCCTAATACCACCCAGTTGGCGACGTGGGCCCGTAAGCCACACAGCCAAGTTAGTAAATTAGTTTTTCGATGTCTAGACTCAACTTCGGCCAAGGAATTGGAAGGGGGCTTCCTACAGGCAGTCGGCTCTGATACCAACTTGTGGCGCCCCCGACTCAATCGTACACTAATCATACACGCAAACGTGTACGATCAAGCACAGGGACTCACAGGAAGATATCACAACACAACTCTAACACAATTTAAACGGAGGTCCACAATATTACAGACCAGGGATCCGAAGATCCGAATACATAGGTCAGTCATACAAATATTATCTGAGTACAGCCATAGTTAAACAAGTTTTGCCTTAAGAAGGCTAGCACAAACAGCGACACTAGATCGAAAGGCGTTGGCCTCCTGCCTGGGAGCTTCCGATCCTACTCCTGGTCATCTGGCTCGATCCAGTAGTAAGTACCCTCTGGACCCTCCTGGTAGTAGGCTCCGGTGGTGGCATCTGACTCCTGGACTCCATCGTCTGTTTGTATCATCAATGCGGGGTATATGGGGAAAAGAGAAAATAAAGCAACCGTGAGTACTCATCCGAAGTACTCAGCAAGCAAGGATCTATACTACATATGCAACATTATCAATGGAGAAAGGCTGTATATGTGGACTGGGCTGCAGAAATGCCAGAATAGAGAGAAGGCCTAGTCCTATCGAAGACTAGCATCTTCAAACATCTTCACAAGGCCATCATCTTGCAGCAGTAGAAGAGAGTAGAATAGCATTTTATTTAGCAAACATGTTGAAGTACAGCTTAAAGATCCTTCCTCGACTCCCAAGCGAGAAAGCGATCCCGAAGCTTTAATTAAGTAACAAGTATCCAGTTTAAGTAGTAGATCGGGATACACAAACTGAGCGTCCTTTACCGTAGGACCGGCTATCGATAGAAGATTCATCCCTGCAGGGGTGCACTACTGTTACCCAACACGCTCGATCAACTCTGGCCGGACACACTTGCCGGGTAATGCCCGTCCTCGGAAGATCCACACAAAGCAGCGCTCTACCTAGGCTCGGCAGAGAGATCAGCACGCCGGACTAACCTATGCACCCAGAGGTCTCGGGCCATCGCCCTGGGCACCCTGCGCGTTGCGAGACTGGCCGGGGTGCAGGCGCGGCACTGAACTCGTCAGTGAAGTATCCAGCCCAATCCCGACAATCAGCCCGCACGGTGAATCGTGACGTCAGACGAGCTTTCGGAGAAACGTACTTCGCAGAGGGTCCCATAACCATTATCCCGCGTGGTGGTAGTGCGTATAGGGCACGTCGACCCACTCAGATCACACACCCAAATCCAATAGGCTCAATTAGTATCAAGCGGAGACAATCAGAGTCTCTGATGCTCCGCCACCATGTCACACTCGAGTGCCCTTCCGGCACACCCGAAAATCATAGATCCCCAGCGGGTACCCACCAGGGTGGACCCGCCTGTAACAAGGGTCAAAGTAATCGTGTGGTCATAACATCAAGGGGGAAACCCAAGGAATCACCCTCGGAGGATTCCACTCGACGAAAACATCAGGGTGAACGTATGAGGTATCACCCTCGAGGTTCACACTGAGGGTTGCACGACAGAGTCGTATCGGAAGTGGAGAAGGAGGAATCACCCTCGATGACCACGACCGAACAGCTACACTGCAGAGTATTCATCGGGAGTGCGTTACGAGGTATCACCCTCGGCACTCGATAGTTACTACGCAGAGTCATACAACTAAGGGGGTGTGAAGTGAGGTGTCGGTCTCTGGTCGACGATCACGTTGATCGAGTCGTCGATGATCAAGCAGGGGCATCAGGGAAAAGGTGGTGGGGTCACTGATGGTTCATTACCAACCTATACTAAACAGTTTATCATAGGCAGGTAAGGTAGCAATGAACAGGTTACAACAGCAGGCTATGCATCAGAATAGGAGCATACATTAACAGTAGCAAAATCTAATGCAAGCAGGAGAATAGAGTGGGCGATATCTGGAATGCTCAAGGGGGGGGCTTGCCTGGTTGCTCTGGCAAGAGGGAGGGGTCGTCAACGGGCTGCTCGTCGGTAGAGTAGTCGTATCCTGGTGCAGCGCCGTCGGTCTCAGCGTCTATCGAGAGAGAGAAGGAGGGGGAGAGAAACAATAAATTCACGGCAATAATGCAAACAATATGTATGACATGCCTAAATGATATGCCGGGGTGTTCTACTGCCTAACTAAATGATTTAGTTAATTTAAGAATTTATTTGGATTTATTTAATTAAAGTTGGACACTATTCATTTACTGAAATCGGTCTAAAAGTTCAATGTTCTTATAGCTGCGGGCGTCTGACGGGAATACGGAGGACGTATTCGGGTTACGGTTTATTTAATATGATTTTCTAAAGTTTTTATTAATTTCTGGAATTTATTTAATTATTTAAATCAACATTATCCGAAACAGTGTTGCGATGACATCAGCATGACCTAAGCATGACGTCAGCGGTCAACTCTGGTTGACCGGAGTCAAACTGACAGGTGGGACCCACATGTCATACACTGTGGCTTAATCAGAGAGGTTAATTTAATTATTTGAGTTAATTAACAGGTGGGGCCCAGCAGTCAGTGACTGATTAGTATTTAATTAACTAATTAACATATTTTCTATTTATTTAAATTCAATTAAACGGCCGGGCCCCACATGTCAGTGAGACCGGGCGGCCACATCAGCGTTGACCCCGGTCAACGGGGTCAAACGGGCCCGCGGGGCCCCACAGTCAGTGGCACAGGGCGGGGCCCACCGGTGCCATGTCGGCGGTGGCCGGCGACGCGCCGGAGTAGCTCCGGCGAGCACCAGGGACGGCGGCGCGGCTCGGAAATGGCGCACAGGGCACCATTGCGAGCGCGACCGGGCTCTTTCGAACGGGCAGACGACGGCGGAGCGATCTAGGGTGACAGCGGGGGCTGCGGTGGTCGGTAGCGTCGACGGCGAGCCATGCGGCGGACGCCGGAGTTCGGCCACCGTCGGGATCGGGGCTGCAGCGTGCAAAAGGGGTAGGGCGAGGTGGCTACGGTGTCTACTCGTTGCGGGGAGTGCAACGGTGGCACGCACGGGACCAAATGGTCGCCGTGGCCACGCCGGCGACGAGGTCAGGCGGCGGCGCGTTCGGGCATCTCTATTACGACCACTACGGCGACGATATCGAGCCGGAAAGAGAGGGGGAGGAGGAGCAGGAGCTCACAGTGGGGTGTAGCCGTTCAGAGCGGGCGCGGGGAAGGCCTGGAGTAGCCGGAATCAACGACGAACGGTGGCGGGGATCCGAGGAAGAAGACGACGACGTGGGGGCGATGCAGGGCTCCCGGAGCTCAGGCTCGTTGTCGAGGAGGACGGCGTATTGCGGCTGAGCTCGTGGACACAACAGGGAGGCGAACGGGGCACGGTGGCCGCGAGCTTCAGCGGTGGCCGACCATGGCGGCGTCGGGCGAGGTGGGGGGCGGGGGAAGAGGGGCAAAGGGGGCGGCTAGGGTTTGTCCGTGGAGTCGAGGGGGGTCCATATAGGCGTCCGCGGCGCCGCAGTGCTCGCTGTCGAGCAAAGGCGAGGGGGCGCCGGGGCGGTGAGCGCGGGCGCGGGCGACAGCGCGGCGAGGTGAGCAGTGCGATGTGAGGGACGGCGCGGGGGTGGGCTGGGCCACGACTGTAGTGAGCAGGCCGCGTGCACAGTAGATCGTTTAGGCCTTTTCCTTTTTCTCTTTTCTGTTTCTTTTTCTTTTCTGTTCTGTTAATTGTTTAGGCCCCAAATGGATTTTGTAAAAAGTGTGAGCTAGACCTTAAATACCAGTGCACTATACCCTAACACCAAAAACTAGTTTGGGCAAAACACCATTTCATATTCGATCTAGATTAATTAAAAGGCTTGTAGATATTATTTTCAGCCACTGTTAAAAGAGGTTTGGGTCACCTAATTAATTTATTAAATGTTGGTTACAATTTTAGAATGGCCTCTGCAATATTTGTTATTTACTGAACATTTTAGTTTTTATGTTGGTCAACTTTTATATTTCACTTTCATTTAAATTTGGATTTGAGTTAGAAGTTGAAATGCAATATGATGCTAATGATGATTATGCACTGTTAAGCTTGCTGACAAGTCATTGTCAAAAGTGATTACTGTTGCTAATCACCGGGGGTGTTACACCTCCTCATAGTGATTGCGCCTTCATGCGTCTGTGGTTTTCTCCTGCAAGGGTTTCCACGTTAAATCCGTGTCTCTCGTGTCTCATTTATTCTCGTTTTATCTAACAAGTGGTATCAGAGCCAAGTTTCAGATACAAGATTCATCCAAGAGATTAGGGTTGCGTGCGCCGCTGCACGCGAGCAGGGCGATCCGCCGAAGCCGGATCGATTTTTGCTACACCGTTGCAAGAAGCCGAGTCCGACAGGAAATTGATCTCCGCAGCTGCGCCGCCCTACAAAGTTGTGCGCTATCCTCCCGTCAAATCGCAAGACACCAGAGTTGCTGCTGCTCGCTTCAAGTTCCGAGGCAAGGACTAGTAATTTTCCACGCGAGAAGTAGCACTGGCCTCAAGTACTAGTGGTTCACATTGGCTCAGGTGCTAGTACGTAAGTACTGCTTGGTTTTTGGATTAATCTGCTCACGTGGAGGCGGCCGGTGGTTCAGACTTTGTTCTCTCCTCAATTGTTACATCCACCCGAGACGTGATCTACCAGGTGCTATTTACTCAATACTATTTTTTGTCTGCTCCGCATATTAAATTCTGTCAAGAATTTTTCTACCGGCTTGTACTACTTTGTGTACACAGTTTTTATCGACTCATGGCTTCCATGAAGTATGATCTTCCGCTGCTGGACCGTGACACAAGGTTTACCCTATGGCAAGTCAAGATGCGGGCGTTGTTGGCACAGGCCGACTATGATGATGCACTGGATAGTTTTGGGAAGAATAGAATTCAGGATTGGACTGATGAGGAGAAAAGAAGGGATCGTAAGGCATTGTCACAAATTCAACTCCATTTGCATAATAATATTTTGCAGGAAGTTTTAAGCGAGAAAACAGCAGCCACTCTATGGTTAAAGCTGGAAGGGATTTGCATGACTAAAGATCTTACCAGCAAGATGCGTCTGAAGCAAAAATTATTCCTGCACAGGTTACCCGAGGGAGGTAATGTTTTGAATCATATTTCAGAATTTAAAGAGATCATATCCGATCTAGCTGCAATGGAGGTTAAGTATGAAGAGGAAGATACTGCTTTGATGTTACTTTGCTCACTGCCAAGTTCTTATACCAATTTTAGAGACACCATATTATACAGTCGTGATGCTCTCACACTTAATGAAGTTTATGAAGCTTTGAACTCTAAGGAGAAGATGAAATTAATGGTGCCTCATGATGGTTCAAGTTCATCCCAAGCCGAGGGATTATCTGTTCGTGGCAGGACAAAGGAGAAGAACTCACATAATGGAAACAGAGGCAAAAGTAAAAACGGCTACAGGGGCCGTTCACAATCCAGAGACAATAAATATTGCAGATATTGCAAGAGAGACGGGCATGACATCTCAGAGTGTTTCAAGTTGCAGAATAAAGAAAAGAGGAAAGGTAACAAACAAGGTGAAAATTCTGCTAACGTTGCTCGTGATGATAGTTCCGATGACGCTCTTGTCGTTATTGCTGGATGTGCTGAGACCAATGATGAGTGGGTACTTGACACTGCATGTACTTTTCATATGCGCCCACATAGAGATTGGTTTTCTACTTTTGATTCTACTACTGTTGCTGCTTCTGTTTTGGGTTTTGATAATTCACCATGCAAGATTGAAGGCATAGGTTCCGTTCGAATCAAGATATTTGATGGCACAGCCAGAACTTTGACAGATGTTCGGTATATTCCGAAGATGAAGAGAAATCTTATTTCTATGAGTGCCCTTGATGCAAAGGGGTACAAATATTCAGGTGGAGATAGTATTTTGAAAGTCACCAAAGGTTCCCTTATTGTGATGAAAGGTGACTTAAGTTCGACTAATGGTCTTTATTACCTTTGAGGTTCTACCGTTTCAGGTAATGCTACTCCAGTTATTTCAAAGAATTCTGATTGTGATGCTGCTAACCTTTGGCATATGCGTCTTGGACATATGAGTGAACTTCGTTTGGCAGAGTTAAATAAGAGAGGTCTTCTTGATGGATATGAACATGGTAAATTGAAATTTTGTGAGCATTGTATCTTCGGCAAACACAAGAGGGTGAAGTTCAACACTTCGACTCATACAACTGAAGTCATTCTTGATTATGTCCATTCTGATTAATGGGGACCATCTCTCAAGAAGTCACTAGGTGGTGCTAGTTACATTATGACTATTATTGATGATTATTCGAGAAAAGTATGGCCTTATTTCTCGAAGCATAAATATGAAGCATTCTCAGCATTTAAGGAGTGGAAGATTATGATCGAAAGGCAAACTGAAAAGAAGGTAAAGATACTTCGCACTGATAATGGTATGGAATTCTATTCTAAGCAATTTAAGAATTATTGCAAGTCTGAAGGCATTGTCAGACACTACACCGTTCCTTATACTCCTCAAGAAAACGGTGTTGCTGAGCGTATGAACAGGACCATTATTTCCAGAGCCCATTGCATGTTGTCCGATGCAGGTTTGCATAGGCGTTTTTGGGCTGAGGCCGCTTCCACTGCTTGTTATCTCATTAACCGTTCACCATTTATTGCTCTTAATAATAAAACTCCAATTGAGGTATGGTCTGGTCACCTGCTGATTATTCACAGTTGAGAGTTTTTGGTTGCACTGCTTATGCTCATGTTGATAATGGAAAGTTGGAGCCTAGGGCTGTTAAGTGCATCTTTCTTGGTTATAAGTCTGGTGTTAAAGGTTTTAAATTGTGGAATCCTGAAACCCAGAAGATTGTTATTAGCAGAAATGTTGTCTTTAATGAATATGCTATGTTACATGATGTTCCATCTACTAATGTTCCTATTGAGAGTGAACAACAGCCTACTGTTCAGGTGGAGCATGTTATTGATTCAGGTGATACATCTGGTAATGAAAATGTTGATGCACATGACGAACCCGTCGTTGATGATGAACATGTCACTCCTACTCCAAATCAGCATATTGTTCCACCCAGTTGGAATCTCGCACGTGACAGAGTTAGACGGGGTATTAATAAACCTGACAGGTTAATTGAAGAGTGCAATATTGTTTCTTTTGCTTTATCTGTTGCAGAGGAAATTAAAGGTAATGCTGAGCCTTCTTCATATTCCGAGGCTATTATTTCTGGTGATAGTAATAAGTGGATGACCGCTATGCAGGATGAGATGGAATCACTTGAAAAGAATGGCACTTGGGATTTAGTAAAATTACCTAGAGAGAAGAAACCTATTCATTGCAAGTGGGTTTTCAAATGGAAAGAAGGTGTTTCTCCTAATGATGAGACAAGATATAAAGCAAGGTTAGTTGCTAAAGGTTACAGTCAGATTCTAGGTATTGACTATAGCGAAGTCTTTTCTCCTGTTGTGAAGCATAGCTCTATTCGCACTTTACCTAGTATTGTTGCCATGCATGATTTTGAGCATGAACAATTGGATGTTAAAACTGCATTCTTACATGGAGAATTAGAAGAGGATATTTATATGGAACAACCTGAAGGTTTTGTTATTCCTGGAAAAGAAAAGCTTGTCTGTAAGTTAAAGAAATCTCTTTATGGATTAAAGCAATCCCCTAGACAGTGGTACAAGAGATTTGACACCTTTATGCTCTCTCAAGGTTTCAAAAGGTCTAATTATGATAGTTGTGTTTATTTGAAAACTGTCAATGGTTCAACTATTTATTTGCTCCTTTATGTTGATGATATGCTAATTGCTGCAAAGAGTATGTCAGATATTGATGAACTAAAGAAGCAATTGAGTAATGAATTTGAGATGAAGGATTTGGGTGCAGCAAAGAAAATACTTGGCATGGAAATTTCCAGAGATAGACCGTCTGGAAAAGTGTATCTAAGTTAGAAGGGATATATTGATAGAGTTCTTCATCATTTTAATATGCATAATGCCAAGCCAGTAAGTACTCCATTAGCTGCACACTTCAAATTATCATCAGCCTTATGTCCTAAGTCAGATGCAGATATTGAGTACATGTCTAGAGTTCCCTATTCGAGTGCAGTTGGTTCACTTATGTATGCCATGGTTTGTTCTCGTCCGGATTTATCATATGCATTGAGTGTTGTCAGTAGATACATGGCTAATCCTGGAAAAGAGCATTGGAAAGCAGTTTAGTGGATTTTCAGATACCTGCGAGGTACTTCTAATGCTTATTTACAGTTTGGGAAAACTGGAGATGGACTTGTTGGTTTTGTTGATTCTGATTTTGCTGGTGATTTGGATAAGAGAAGATCACTCATAGGTTATGTTTTCACCATTGGTGGTTGTGCTGTGAGTTGGAGAGCAACTTTGCAGTCTATTGTGGCTTGTTCCACTACTGATGCCGAGTATATGGCTATTTCTGAGGCATGCAAAGAAGCTATCTGGTTGAGAGGTTTATACACTGAGCTTTGTGGAGATTCATCTTGCGCTGCCATATTTTCTGACAGTCAAAGTGCTATATATCTTACAAAGAATCCAATGTATCATGAGAGAACAAAGCACATTGATGTCAGGTATCACTATATTCGAGATGTTGTTGTTGAAGGTGATTTGAAGGTATGCAAGATAAGTACTCATGATAATCCAGCTGATATGATGACAAAGCCAGTTCCTACCAATAAGTTTGAGCTTTGCATGGGCTTAGTTGGTATTTCTCACTAGTCCTATGGACTTTGACGCACAAGGTGTTTATGCTGATTTGGATGGAGTTATTTACTTTCTTCGACTACTGGAGGGAATTTGGCTCAAGGTGGAGATTGTTAAATTGTGATCCAAATTCTACCGTATTGGACTAGACGTAGTACAAACGATGTGGCCTTTGCGTTGGTACCGACGCGTATGAGTACAACTCGTTTACTTGTCCTCCAAGGACTCTCATGTATTGCCCTCATATATACCCCATGTAGTCGCACCTAAAGACGGTCTGTCGTCTCGTGCTTGTAATACTCCTCCTCATAGTGATTGCACCTTCATGCGTCCGTGGTTTTCTCCCGCAAGGGTTTCCATGTTAAATTCGTGTCTCTCGTGTCTCGTTTATTCTCGTTTTATCTAACAGCACGGATCGAGACTGGGATTTGTCACTCCGTATGACGGAGAGATATCTCTGAGCCCTCTCGGTAATCCAACATCGTAAAGAGATTGCAAGCAATGTGGCTAATGAGTTAGTCACGAGATCTTGTGTTACGGAACGAGTAAAGAGACTTGCCGGTAACGAGATTGAACTAGGTACGGAGATACCGACGATCGAATCTCAGGCAAGTAACATATCGCCGGACAAAGGGAATTGCATACGGTATTAACCGAATCCTTGAAATCGTGGTTCAACCGATAAAAGATCTTCATGGAATATGTAGGAACCAATATGGGCATCCAGGTCCCGGTATTGGTTATTGACCGGAGAGAGGTCTCGGTCATGACTACATGATTCCCGAACCCGCAGGGTCGCATGCTTAACGTTCGTTGACGCTAGAGTAGTATTGGGATATTTGATGATTGGTAACCGAATGTTGTTCGGAGTCCAGGATGAGATCCCGAACATCACAAGGAGTCTCGGAATGGTCGAAAGGTAAATATTTATATATGGGAAGTCATATTTTGGGTTCCGAAAAAAGGTGCAGTTTTTTCGGTATTGTACCGGGAAGCTTCCAGAAGGTTCCGAAGGATTCCAGAGGGGTATGGAAGTCCACAAGTGGGTCCACCATATCCCAAGGGCTGGCATGGGCTGAAGGGAGGCGCCCTGGCCTTATTGGGCCAGGCGCACCAAGTCCTCAAAAGCCTATGTGGCTAGGGAAGGGAAAAAAGGGGAGTCCTAGTAGGAATAGGATTGGACTTGGAGTCCAAGTCCTCTCCCCCTTGGCGCCAACTCCTATTAGGAGTAGGGCTGGACTCCAAGCCCTCCCACACATATAAATATAGGGGAGGGCGCAGCTACGCATCCCAACACAATGGCCTTAGCTGTTGCGCCGTCTCTCCCTCCCGGCATAGTTCTCGTCCACGGTTCTTCGCTTAGCGAAGCGCTGCCGTTACTCCACCACCACCACGCCGTCGTGCTGGTTGTGATCCCATCTACTTATCTACATTCTCTTGATGGATCAAGGATTAGGATATGTCATCGTGTGCTAAACTTGGAGGTGCCGTCCGTTCGGCACTAGATCGGCTGGATCGTGATCGGATCGCGAAGAGTACGACTACATCAACCGCGTTATATACGCTTCCGCTCTCGGTCTACGAGGGTATGTCGACACACTCTCCCCTCTCGTTTCTATGCTTCTCATAGATAGATCTTGGGTGTTCATAGGAATTTTTTTGATTTTCATGCTTTGTTCCCCTATAGGCGGTCGCATGGAACGCCGTCTTTCATACTGATTTCTTTTGCTGCCTCCCTTCGGTAAAACGGTCGCCATTTCTTCATATGAACTCGTAATTTGACGTTATTGGGCTCGTTGGATTCGTATGAACGACGCTGATCTATTTCTGATTTTAGATCTTGGTTTGGATCACTTTGGAAAAATTACTTTTTCCACCTTCAAAATGGCTAGGTCTGGGTCTTGGATGTCCACCATTTGAACTCCTTTCATTGTGCTAAGTACTTGGGAAGTCCATCTCACCTACAAGGCACACAAAGAAAAATAAAACTAATAAAAACCAACTAAGAATAAATATTATGCAATGCTCATGGTGAAAAGGATAAAAACTAGAAATCATGGATATGGACATATAATTGGCTCGATGGAACATGATATGACTTGATATACAGAGATAATGTGCAACAAATGAGCTCTATTGATGCGTAAAATATGGAGCCATCAACCTCTCCAAGATTGAACCTTTCTCGTCCTTGAGTAAGAAGGTTGACTATCTAAGCTCATTGTTGCTAAATCTAAGCACACATTGAAAGCCAAAGTCCAAAAGTGATATCCATGCTCATCTTGCAAGTTTGCAAAAGTTAGCTAGCATCAGAGTAATACCTGAAATCCTCTTAGTTCCATTGCCATGGAGGTCAAGAAAGAAGAAATATTTTTGTGGAGTCGTCTAAGTAAGAGCTCCACATACTCAATCATCATATAGTCTTCTATGATTGCTAGTACTCAAAGCATATTTTTAGAACAAATGGCATTCATCGAACATAGAGAAAGATAGGGGCTTAATGTTTCGCCTCCCAACTCATTTATCATAGAGATAATTGTCAACAATAATAAATCATGATCAAATATATTTGACTGACCATATGTGCCTAGATGTTTCCCCACCACATGATGCTTGCCAACTAGAGAATAGTTGAGGTTGAAATGAGAATTCATACTATTGACTCTTTGCATAAAAGTAAATACTGAAAAGTAAAAGATAGGCCCTTCGTAGAGGGAAGCAGAGGTTGTCATGCGCTTTTTATTTTTGGATGCCCAAGCTCTTAGTGCAAATGAACGTCACGTTATATTGCCCCTTATGATAGCAACCTTTATTATGCAGTCCGTCTCTTTTATTACTTTGCCATCACAAGTTCGTACAACGCTCAATTTTCCCTTACAATAAAAGATCAAACATATTTAGGAGCAATTTTTATTGCTTTATGCACCGATGACAACTTACTTGAAGGATCTTATTCAATCCATAGGTAGGTATGGTGGACACTCATGGCAAGAAACTGGGTTTAAGGGTTTTTGGATGCACAAGTAGTATCTCTACTTAGTACGAATTTTTGGCTAGCAAAATATCCTAGGCAAACACCACATGTTGGAGGATCCATAACAATATAACTTCTATGCAAATATACACAACCATAAGTCATTATGTTGTCTTCCTTGTCCAACTTCAACTAATTTGCTCAAGTTTGAAAATAATTAATGGGTATTCACAATCATAGAAGATGTCCAAGATAATATATTTGTATGTGAAAGTTCTCTTCCTTATACTAATCATTCATGAATTGCTTGTATGACCAATATTGTGATTGTCAAGCTTCAAAAGATTTCACTTTCTAAACCCAATGTGAAGCTACCACTAGGCATGATATGAACGTATAATTTCAACTTCATGATATTCAATTCATTCAACAATTTACTCATAGGATATAAGTGAAGCACAAGAGTAAATGACAAGCTACTCCAAAAAGATATAAGTGAAGATCATGCGAGTAGTTAAGTAAATGGGTAGCTATTTGAGGACTCTCTCTTATTTAAAAACTTTTAGATCTAAGTATTTTATTAAAATAGCAAGTAAAACAAAATAAAATGACATTCCAAGAATAGCACAACTCATGTGAAGAAGCAAAAACTTAGGCTCAACCGATACTAACCGACAGTTGTTGATGAAGAAAGGTGGGATGACTACCGGGGCATCCCCAAGCTTAAATGCTTGAGACTTCTTGGAATATTAACTTGGGATGACTTGGGCATCCCCAAGCTTGAGCTTTTGTGTCTCCTTAATTCCTTTTATACCACAGTTTCCCTAAATCTTAAAAACTTCATCCACACAAAACTCAACAAGAACTCGTGAGATAAGTTAGTATAAATCAATGCAATAACCTTATCATTCTCTACTGTAACAAATCACTAAAATTATTATTTAACATTTCATACTAAATGCGTCTGCATATTTAATACTACTATCCTCAAATAGAATCATTAAACAAGCAAACATATGCAAACAATGCAAACATAACAGCAATCTGTCTAAACAGAATAGTTTGTAAGAGTGCAATTATCCTCATACTTTACTAACTCAAAAAATTATGAAAATTTACCACACTGTATAAAATTTATCATAGCTTATTTTGCAAAAAAAATTCAACATTTTATCACATTCTGAATTTTCTCAAGAATTCACGCAATAGTGTGCAACTTTCTGTTTTCAAACAGCAACACATTGACTTGCAAAATAAGCATGGCAAAGGCTATACTTGACATTTTTATTGAATTAAAAAATATAAAACATTATTCCAAATAACATAAAGTAAATCCTAATAAAATAAAATGATGCTCGAAGCAAAACACATATCATGTGATGAATGAAAATGTAGCTCCAAGTGAGGTTACCGATAATGTTGGAGACGAAAGAGGGGATGCCTTCCGGGGCATCCCCAAGCTTAGTTGCTTAGATCTTCCTTTAATATTACCTTGGGGTGCCTTGGGCATCCCCAATATTAGGATCTTGTCACTCCTTGTTCTCCTCATATCGATATCTCACCCAAAACTTGAAAACTTCAATCACACAAAACTTAACGGAACTTCGTGAGATGGGTTAGTATGATAAAGACAAATCATTCACTTTGGTACTGTCAAGATAAGATTCATAATTGTTTCCACATAATTCCTACTGCACTCTACAATTTAAAAAATTTATATTAAGCAATATAAGCCATAGAAACCATAAAACAAGCAAACTATGCATTGAAAACAGAATCTGTCAAAAACAGAACAGTACGAAAGATCTGAATTTTAGTCATAATTATGTAACTCCAAAAATCCTGAAAAACTAGGACAACGTATAAAATTTGTATAGCCAACAACTGTAAAAAATTCAGAGTGTTTAGACGCTCCAGTGAATTTAAACAATTCTGTTACTGGGCGCAAAAGTTTCTGTTTTTGCACAGAATCAAGTCAACTATCATCCACACTATCCCAAAGGCTTTACTTGGCACTTTATTGAAATAAAAGCTATAAAACATGATTACTACAGTATATTAATCATGTGAACACACAAAAACATTAGGGGTAAATGTTGGGTTGTCTCCCAACAAGCGCTTTTCTTAATGCCTTTTAGCTAGGCATGATGATTTCAATGATGCTCACATAAAAGATAAGAATTGAAACACAAAGAGAGAATCATGAAGCATATGACTAGCACATTTAAGCCTAACCCAATTCCTATGCATAGGGATTTTGTGAGAAAATAATTTATGGGAACAACAATCAACTAGCATAGGAAGGTAAAACAAGCAAAACTTCAAGATTTTCAACACATAGAGAGGAAACTTGATATTATTGAGATAAGTAAAAGCATATGTCCCTCTCTCATAATAATTTTAAGTAGCATCATGAATGAATTCAACAATATAGCTATCACATAAGGCATTATTTTCATGATCCATAAGCATAGAAATTTTATTACTCTCCACATAAGCAAATTTATTCTCATCAATAATAGTGGGAGCAAATTCAACAAAATAACTATCACGTGATTGAAAATTAAAATCATGATGACAAGTTTCATGGTTATCATTATTAAATATAGCATACATGTCATCACCATAATCATCATAGATAGCAACTTCATTGTCAAAATCAATTGAAACCTCTTCCAAGATAGTGGAATCATCATTAAATAAAGTCATGACCTCTCCAAATCCACTTTCATCAATATAATCATCATAAATAGGAGGTATGCTATCATCATAATAATTTTTCTCATCAAAACATGGGGGACTAAAAATATCATCTTCATCAAACATAGCATTCCCAAGCTTATGGCTTTGCATACCACTAGCATCATGGATATTCAAAGAATTCATACTAGTGACATTGCAATCATGCTCATCATTCATGGATTTTATGCCAAACATTTTATTGAATTATTCTTCTATCAATTGAGCACAATTTTCCTTTTCGTCATTTTCAAGAAAGCCATGATAAAGAAGAATAATATGAGGCCACCTCAATTCCAATTTTTTTGTAGTTTTCTTTTATGAACCAAACTAGTGATAAAACAAGAAACTAAAAGATTCAATTGCAAGATCTAAAGATATACCTTCATGCACTCACCTCCCCGGCAACGGTGCCAGAAAAGAGCTTGCTGTCTACTACACAACTTGTTCTTGTAGACTCGTGTTGGGCCTCCAAGCGCGGAGTTTTGTAGGACAATAGCAATTTTCCCTCAAGTGGATGACCTAAGGTTTATCAATCCGTGGGAGGCATAGGATGAAGATGGTCTCTCTCAAACAACCCTGCAACCAAATAACAAAAAGTCTTTTGTGTCCCCAACACATCAAATACAATGGTAATTTGTATAGGAGCACTAGTTTGACGAAGAGATGGTGATACAAGTGTAATATGGATAGTAGATATTGATTTTTGCAATAGGAACAATAAAAAACAGCAAGGTAGCAATTGATAAAATGGAGCACAAACGGTATTGCAATGCTTGAAAATGAGGCCTAGGGTCCGTACTTTCACTAGTACAATCTCTCAACAATGCTAATATAATTGGATCATATAACCATCCCTCAACGTGCGATGAAGAATCACTCCAAAGTTCTTATCTAGCGAAGAACATATGAAGAAATTGTTTGTAGGGTACGAAACCACCTCAAAGTTATCCTTTCCGATCGATCTATCTAAGAGTTCGTACTAAAATAACACCAAGTTTATCCTTTCCGATCGATCTATCCAAGAGTTCATACTAAAATAACACCATATGATACACATCAATCAACTCTAATGTCACCTAGATACTCCAATGTGACCGCGAGTATCCGTGAGTTGATTATACGATATGCATCAAACAATTTCAGATTCATAATACTCAATCCAACACAAAGAACCTCAAAGATTGCCCCAAGATTTCTACCGGAGAAACAAGGACGAAAACATGCATCAACCCCTATGCATAGATT
Organism: Thinopyrum elongatum; assembly: GCA_011799875.1. Lineage (NCBI taxonomy): Eukaryota > Viridiplantae > Streptophyta > Magnoliopsida > Poales > Poaceae > Thinopyrum > Thinopyrum elongatum. The sequence continues at coordinate 362,568,152 of CM022299.1, forward strand.
ACCCCAATGTCACCTCAGGAATCCGCGAGTTGAGTGCCAAGACATAGATCAAGTGCTCTCAAATTCATAAAAGTATTCAATCCGATAAAAAACAAAATCTCAAAGGGAAAACTCAGCTCACAACAAGATAGAGAAAGGAAAACACCATATGATCCAACTATATTAACAAAGCCCACGATACATCAAGATCGTGACATCTCAAGAACACGAGAGAGAGAGAGAGAGAGAGAGAGAGAGAGAGATTAAACACATAGCTACTGGTACAAACCCTCAGCCCCGAGGGTGGACTACTCCCTCCTCATCATGGTGGCCGCCGGGATGATGAAGATGGCCACCGGTGATGATTTCCCACTCCGGCAGGGTGCCGGAACAGGGTCTAGATTGGTTTTTCATGGCTACAGAGGCTTGCGGCGGTAGAACTTCTGATCTAGGGTTATTTCTGGGGGTTTCTGTATTTATAGGATTTTTTGGCGTCAGAATCACGCGAAGATGGGCCTCGAGGTGGGCACAACCCACCTGGGCGCGCCTGGGCCTCCTGGCCCGCCCAGGTGTCTTGTGCTCACCTCCTTCACCTTCTGGTCCTCCCACGAAGCTTCTAGTGCCTCTTTTGTTCCAAAAAAATCGTCAAAAAGTTTCGTTGCATTTGGAGAACTTTTATTTCTGCACAAAAACAACACCACGGTAGTTCTGCTGAAAACAGCGTCGGTCCGGGTTAGTTCCATGCAAATCATACCAAAACCATATAAAATTGTTGTAAACATGGCATGAATACTTCATAAATTATAGATACGTTGGAGACGCATCATGAACCCAAGGTAGAAAAACATTGTGAGAATAGGAATGATGTTTCTGATGCTGAGACATAATCTGGTAATGAACATCCACCTAGTGATAATGATAATGATAATGATGTTCATGATGAAGCTCAACTAGATAAGGATAAAGAGCCTGATAATGATGTAGAAATAGAACCTGTTGTTGATCTTGATAACCCACCTCCTAAGAATAAAAGATATGATAAAAGAGATTTCATTGCTAGGAAACATGGTAAAGAAAGAGAACCATGGGTTCAGAAACCCATGCTTTTTCCAACTAAACCTCTGAAGAATAAGGATGAGGAAGATTTTGAGCACTTTGTTGAAATGCTTAGGCATGTTTCCTTGCGCACTCGTTGACTGGTATTTTGAAAATGCCTCCATATGCTAAATACATGAAAGATATTGTCACTAATAAATGAAAGATACATAAAGCTGAAATTTCCACCATGCTTGCAAATTATTCTTTTAAGGGTGGAGTACCTAAGAAGTTAGGAGATCCAGGAATACCAACTATACCATGCTCCATTAAAAGAAGTTATGTCAAAACTGCTTTATGTGATTTAGGAGTCGGTGTTAGTGTTACGCCTTTCTCTTTATATAGAAGACTTGATTTGAATAAGCTCACACCTACTGAAATATCATTGCAAATGGCTGATAAGTCAACTACTATACCTATTGGAATTTGTGAGGATGTGCCTGTCGTAGTTGCAAATGTTACTATCTTGACAGACTTTGTTATACTTGATATGCCCGAGGACGATGCTATGTCGATCATCCTTGGTAGACCCTTTTTGAATACTACAGGGGATGTTATTGACTGCAACAAAAGCAAGGTTACTTTTCATGTCAATGGTAATGAGCATACGGTTTATTTTCTGAAGAAATAAAGTTCGATGAATATCAATATTATTGAAAAAGTTTCTACGATCACTATTGGAGGTTTTCAATTCCCTCTTCCGTCAGTCAAAAAGAAATATGAAATTCTTATTGTTGGGGATATGCATATCCCCATTGAGGTAACCTGGTGTTATACAAAAATTCTTGGTTTCATGTTACTCGAAAATGGTTTGTTAATAAGACTTGATCAACCTTATTAATGGATTCTTTTTTAGGGGCATGTGGTCGATGAATTTAGTAAGCACAACCTACTGTACCCACTATTTACTCTCTGTTATTTAAAGTTAATAAAGTAGAAATGCCATGATTATCCTGTTTTCTGAATTATTCATGCAATAAAAAATGTCCCGAAAATAAAAGTTCTCAGAATGACCTAAAAATTTAGTATGATTTTTTCTACAATATATAAGAATTTTTGGCACTGAACACACCCCAGGGGGTGCACCTGTGAGCCAGAAGCTCACAGGGTGCGCCTACCCCCCTGGGCACACCATGTGGGCTTGAGGGTCCCACAGGGACCCACTCACTTATCGCAGCCGCCCACTCCCTTCCACCTCCAGAAAAAATCACCATCTGCTTCAAACCCGTGTTCTCGCTCATTTGGCTGCAAATTTCGATCTCCTTGCTCGGAACTCCATTTTCAAAACTGTTTTGGGGGATTACTCCTAGGTATGTCACTCCTCCAATGGTCCAATTAGCTGTGGTTCTAGTGCTTTATATTTTGCAAATTTTTGCTGCTGTGGTGACCATGTTCTTGAGCTTGCATGTTGAATTTGTATGGTCCAAAGTAGTTTTGATGCATGATATAGCCTCTAAACACTTGTAGGAGTAGTTGCTATCAATTTTGTTGAGTTTTATTCACTTTTATTTTGAGTCACTAAAAATATCAGAAAATTTCAGAAAAAGAAAATGCTCAAGTGGAGGTTGAGAGGTTCTTCGAGCCGGAGTCCTAAGGAAGCTCTGAAGCCCAAGTACAACCTTCCTCGCGCGGCTGAGGTGCGGCCGTGTGAATGGCCATGTGAAAAGTTCTTGAGGGATGCGGGAATTTTTTATGATTTCTATCATTTGGCAAACAATGCTGGCATCATCCCCTTCCTTGAAGATAAGTGTGACCAGTACCTCCTCCTCACAAATACTTTTGTGCAAAACTTTTATTTCTATCATAGGAGAGATACACCTATGGTTTCATTCAACCTATATGATATTCCTAGAGAGATGACGCTTGATGATTTTTGTGAAGTTTGCATGATTCCTAACGAGGGCAGCCCCCTAGAGCCACATCCTAGTGACGTTGCGGATTTCATATCCGAAGTAATTGTGGGGGAGTCGAGAGGAGTTTCTGAGGCTAGAGTCGCTAGTTTACATTTTTCCTGTTTTGCGCTATTACTCATTATTTGTGGGGAGATGTTTGGCTGGACGGTGGGAGAGTCGAACGCTCAGCTCACCTGACCTTGCTATTTTGCACCATGCTCTTTATCATGATAGAATTTTAGTTTGGGTGCTATGATTGCCCGACGGTTACACACAAACCGTTCGAAGGGCGTTATCTACGGTGGTATTTATGCTTCCCGCCTCGCTAAACACTTTGAGATTCCTATTAGACACGAGGAGGTGGAAGAGAAGCGTTTACCCGTTAGATACCTTAATTATGATAGCATGGTTGGGCATAACTTTCTTGATAATGAGGAGCCCGGGCGATTTCGTTATAACTTAATATCTAGTCAGGGCACCCGTGAGATTATTACCCTGCCTGCACTTTCTTTGTTCGATCTCTCTTCAAGTAGGTACACTATTATGCCAGAGGACATTTATGTCTATTGGGGCCTGGCATAGCCCCCAGCACCTGAGCCCGAGCCGGCTGCAGAGCTTGTTTACCAGTGGGATCCGCAGGACCCTGTCTATCAGTGGAACCCTCAGGAGCCCCAATATTATCCTGGAGGAGGATATTTCGACACGTGGCCGTAAACCAACTTAGGCCAAAAGCATAAGCTTGGGGGAGTACATATTTCTCACCGACATTATATTCATGTACCACACATTTATTCCAGTTGTCGATGTTCATCCTTTTCCATTGTATATCCATGTTAGTTTTATTTTTGCTTTCTTCTTGTGTGTTTGAAAAACTTAGAAAATCCAAAAATATTTCTCGCTTCTTTTCAGTTTTTCTTTCTTGTTTAGTACTTTGTAGTATTAAAAAGAAAACCCAAAAAGATTTCTCATTCTTCTTTTGTTCGTTGGGAGCTTTCCTGTGTAAATAGTTTTTCTCATTTTTGTTTTTCCTTCGTTAGTTTGCTTTCTTCTGAAAAACCAAAAACTCCAAAAATATTTCAATGTGCTTCTCTGAAACACTTTTCTCTTCTTTGAGTTGTCGTAAGGAGAAGACCACGATGAAAATGATGAGTGGCTCTCATATGCATTATTGTTGATCTAACAAAGAGCCCATATTACCTTGTCTTCTCCTCTGAATAAAATGTTTGCAGATTCCAGCTTAGTTCACGACACACTTGCACTATTATTGTTTCATATCATTCGGTCGTGCAAGTGAAAGGCAATAATGACAATCATTTGGTTAAGTGATTGCGGTAAAGGAAAGCTAGTATGAAGTCCTCTTGTTTTTGTTTTTGTAAATATGTTTAGCTCATCGTTCTTGATTCGGCATATTATGAGTAAACATGTTTGTGATGACAATTAGAGATTATAGTTGTTCATGCCATGCTTAAACAACTAGAAGTGGATAATGGTTTATCTTGAGTGTCAACATGCATTAAAATGGTTATGATGTAGTATGATAGTATGGTATCTCCCTCTGAATGATTCGAGTGGCTTGACTTGGCACATGTTCATACATGTAGTTGATTCAAAACCAACATAGCCTCCACGATATTTATGTTCGTGGTGTTTGATATCCTACTCATGCTCGTAATCAATGCTAATTATTCTCAATGCATGCTTATGACCGTTTTCGCTCTCTGGTTGATCGCTTCTCAATCTATTTGCTAGCCTTCACCTGTACTAAGCGGGAATACTGCTTGTGCATCCAAATCCTTAAACCCAAAGTTGTTCCAGATGAGTCCACTATATCCACCTATATGCGGTATTACCCTACCGTTCCAAGTAAATTTGCATGTGCCACCTCTAAACATTCAAATAAGCATCTGTTTTGTGTGCCCGTACCGCTCATGGAGCGACAGGGGGCGGTCAATATCTTCCATGCTAAGCGGGTTATTCTCATGATGGGTGTTTATTCGCTTGTCATTGCACGAGAGAGGCTGGTAATTGGGATGCCCGGTCCTATAATCAAAATGAAAAAATATATAATGAAACAAACTCCCCCGGAAAGTTGTTGGTATGGAGGGCACCCGTGAATTTGGCTAGTCATGGCTTGTGTTTGTTGGTTGAGGGGGAGTAAACTTTACCTTTTCGCTTGGGAACCGCTGATAATGTGTTTAGCATTGAAGATATAGAAAACTCTCGGTCATAACGTTGACAGGAAAGACATGTGCCTCCCAAAATGATATTCATCTCTATTTTAAGCTTTGAGCTCTGGCACCTCTGCAAATCCCTGCTTCCCTCTGTGAAGGGCCTCTCTATTTACTTTTATGTTATTTAATTTTATTGTTGAGTCATCACCTTCTCATTCAAGCACCAATTGGAGAGCACTATTGTCATTCTTACGCATTGAGTATAGTTAATGTTGAGTGTGACATGACTGGATCTCTTTTACCATGAATGACAATGTTTAGTCGCTGCTTGAACTTCAGATGTGCTCTGTATTTATGTTTTGTGGTCTCAGAAAGGGCTAGAGAGATACCATGTTATCATATTATATCATGATTGTTTTGACAAATTGTTGGCATCCGAGATATCTTATTATTGCTCGCTAGTTGGTTATGTCATTAGTATGAGTAAATGTGAGACCTAAGTGTTATCATGCACATGGTTAGTTCATAATCTTTGCTGAAAACATGAACATTAGTTTAGCATATATACAAAAACAAAAACAAAAAGAGGTTGTAAAAGTTTTTCTTTATCACTTTCAGTTTGTCAACAGAATTGCTTGAGGACAAGCAATGAGTTAAGCTTGGGGGAGTTGACATGTCCCAAACGTATCTACTTTTCCAAACACTTTTGCTCTTGTTTTGGACTCTAATTTGCATGATTTGAATGGAACTAACCCAGACTGACGTTGTTTTCAGCAGAATTGCCATGGTGTTATTTTTGTGCAGAAATAAAAGTTCTCGGATTGGGCTGAAAATTTACGGAGAATATTTTTAGAATATATAAAAAATACCAGCAAAAAGAATTACCAGAGGGGGACACCAAGGCGCCACAAGCCCAGGGGGCGCGCCCTCCCCCCCAGGGCGCGCCTGGCAGGCTTGTGGGCCCCTGGAGCCTCTGGCGACCCTAACCCTAACTCCAACTCCATATATACCCATTCGGGGAGAAAAAACAGAGAGAAGGAATCATCATGTTTTATGATACGGAGCTGCCGCCACCTCCTGTTCTTCATAGGGAGGGCTGATCTGGAGTCCGTTCAGGGCTCCGGAGGGTGGAAATCGTCGCCGTCATCATCATCAACCCTTTTCCATCAACAATTCCATGATGCTCATCACCGGAAGTGAGTACTTCCTTCTTATGCTTGCTAGACGGTGATGGAGTTGGATGAGATTTGTTAGGGCTTGATCCATAGTATCCACTATGTTTTGAGATTGATGTTGTTATGACTTTGCTATGCTTAATGCTTGTCACTAGGGCCCGAGTGCCATGATTTCAGATCAGAACCCTTTATGTTTTCATGAATATATTTGAGTTCTTGATCCTATCTTGCAAGTTATATGCACCTATTACGTGTTATGATCCGCATACCCCAAAGTGACAATAGTTGGGATTCTTTCCGGTGATTACCGTAGTTTGAGGAGTTCATGTATTCACTATGTGTTAATGCTTTGTCCCGGTTCTTTATTAGAAGGAGGCCTTAATATCCCGGATTCTTTCCTTATGGACCCCGCTGCCACGGGAGGGTAGGACAAAAGATGTCATGCAAGTTCTTATTATAAGCATGTATGACTATATACGGAATACATGGCTACATTACATTGATGAATTGGAGCTATTGTGTATCACTCTAGGTTGTGACTTTGGGGTATAGTTATTCTTCACAAAACACACACAAAACAACAAGAAACACTACTAAACCTACTCCCCCCCCCCCCCCCTCTATTTTAACATCAATGAACTGTAATTTAACGTTTCGTAATTTTTGTCTTATTTCATACATAAAAAGAGAACATAAGAAAATATATAATTGCCATAAAAAATTTATGTTGCGTAAAATTACAAACTTAAAAACAAGGTGTAAAATATACATAAAATGCAATTTTTTCTGGTCTTATGATCTATATTTTTTTCTTATGTCAAATTTTACGTAGTGAATCAATATGAATGTAATTATTTGTGTTCCAAATGTAATTTATTTATAAAATGATTGTAAGATTACTTCGGGTGAAGAATAACTTACTCCACACCCTGGGTGATGAATAGTATTACTATATATATATATATAATAATAATAATAATAATAATAATAATAATAATAAAGCGAGCATTGCTTCTGATTGTCCGTCTAAAAATTACCCTCGAAGTTGCTATATATTACCCGCTATGCCACCCATAAGTGAAGAAAAAAATTCGTTTTTTTTAAGTCCCCCTCGTGCTCAGTTCATTTATAGGTATGATACCCAATATATATCACACACATACCATCCATATAATGGTTACAGCCTATCTCTCCCACCCAGAAGACTAGAGTTCGAACCTCAAGTTCCACTCCTTTTTCTCATGCACCTCCTCCCCTCATGTACGTGCTCATGGGCCGGCCCGCGGGGGTAGCGCCCTTGTTTTTTTCATTTCACTTTTTTGTCTTTTTTTCTCATTTCAGTTTTTTTATTCTTATTTAAATTAATTCGAGATTTACAAATTTTAAAAAGTTGGGACTTTTGAGAAAAATGTTCGAGAAATCATAAAATGCTTATGAATTTGAAAAATGTTCAAAAAATCATAAAAAAATTGTGTTTCAAAAAATGTTGGTGATTTTACAAAAATGTTCGCAAATAATAAAAAAATCACAGTTTGGGAAAAATGTCGGGAAACAAAATCATGTTCTTGATTTGAAAAAATGATCGTGTATTCAAAACATATTCGTAAATCTAAAAAATTGTCCATGAAATTTTAGAAAATACTCAAAAAAATCAACTTTTTGTGAATTTCAATTTTTTCCCTAATTAAAAAAATCATCGATTCAAAAAATGTTCATGAATTCGGAAACTATTCATGTATTCCATAAATGTTCGTCTAAACAAAACAAATATTTGTGAATTTGAAACTATGCCCAATTTTTTTTAAAATGTTTGTCGATTCAAAAAATTGTTCGCCGTTTCAAAAGTCTTTTATGTCTAGGCGTTGGGAGTAGTTCGTGGTAGATGAGATTTATTTTTGAAGTTTTAAACATTTCCTTGCGCTACACAATGACAAGTGTGTCGTGCGGTGGCAAACTCGTTGCCTTGGGATTTACCATGTCGAATGCATTGCGATTACATGAACATCGCATCCATCATCAGCGAGGGTCGAAAGAAAGATAAGTGGCAAAATGATGAGCCACCGTGTTAAAATAGAGGACTCTCATATGTCGGGGTATTGAGTCATACTTATTTGGCCAGCGTGTAATTTATTTATCTACCGTTGCAACGCACGGTCATGTTTCCTAGTACACACGCGCGCGCACCCTCTCTGCAAATTGGGCATGCGTTCTTCAATCGCAACCACTTCTTAATGCAGTGAGGGTGGTGGTAGTGCTCACAGTCGAGGACCATCAGGGTCTCGCCCTCGACGAACTCCTCCAGGCATATCTCACATTCCTGCCTGTCGAGCTGCCCTCCTCCTGGTTCGGCGATGTGTAGTTCATGGTCCTCAGTGCTGCGATCTTCTCTTTATTGGCACCCCGCGTCGGCGGTGGGTGCTTGATCTGCTGCTGGGCCCGCCGCCGTATGTAGAAGAATACGACGAGGCAGACGACGAGTGCTAAAACTATCCCTACCACTACCCAGAGCATGTCGCCCTCCGACGCTTCTCCCACCGGTTGGGCAGAGGGACCGCGGATGACGTCAACAGCCCTCCCCATGATGCATGCAAAAAAGAATTTCAAACAAATAAATGATTTATTAGTCAATAAATAGCTATAGTACATGAATCATGTTTTTTTCATCAGTCCAAAATACCGGTAACCCAAATTTTTGGTGACCTCTGAACTTTTCGAAATTTGGGCAAAAAAAATCCGGAGTTAATCATGCAAATTGGGACCTCTTTCAAAATCCTTGGAGACTGCCGAAGCAGTGCCGGAGCTAGCAGAGAATGGCAGGGGGGCAGAGCATAAAATATGATTGTTTGGGGGGGCTAGTGACTACTTTTTTCTTCATTCTTAGCCCCTACAAAAAAAACTTCACTGCTTTCTCTAATCTTGGGGGGGGGGGGGGGGGGGGCAGAAGTGTACATAGCTCTGCCATTGTGCCAAAGTATACAATAGCAATTCAGTCGAGCTAATCATGCAAATTGGCACCTCTTTCAAAACCTTTGGAGACTGCCCAAAGTATACAAGAGAGAAAAGAAAACTTAAAGCAGATACGAATTGAAGCTTTTTTTCTTTTCGGGTGTGGTTGCAGATACAAAATTCTTAATCTGGTTCGTATTGTTCAGAGTGATCGAGTGAGCTGCATGCCAAATAAATCGTGCCTTGTACTGGCTACAGGATCCTATGTTTTGTTTGGTTCTCTAGTTGCATTAAACTAATTAGTAGTAATTAGCTACAGGTTAGTTCTACAGACTCAGGGGAATCAACAAAGGCATAGTCTTTTTTGTCGAAAAGATTATGAACTACTCGATGTTTAAACGTTGATAAAAATAACTACCAGAGCCTTAACATCATGATGTAGTAGGTAATAATAGTAGCAGCTAAGCGAGTTTCTGAAGAATGGTGATTAATAAGTAGCTGCATCTATCATGACGAATCACAATGGTGATTAATAAGTAGCTGCATCTATCATGACGAATCACAATGGTGATTAATAAGTAGCTGCATCTATCATGACGAATAATCACAGTACATAAGTAACATGTACAACATTTTCAGTAATTTTGGATTGCCTGAAAGCAAGAACTTACAACAGATGTCGATGCAGAATTGATGCAACAACAGTGACAAACACATTGTCTTGTAGAACTTCACATGTCAGCAACATCACAATAATTCTTCATAGTAGAAGAATATAGAATAGAGAACACGGTATCAATGGTAATGTGACCTTTTGGATAATTAATTTGAGATCAATAAGGATTAATGTTTAGTACCTACAGTTATATGAATAAGTTTCTTAATTTCATGTGGTAGTCATTCTAGGATTATATCCAGATGGAAAACCAAAATGCTCAAATCTAGAAGTTGCAGGAAGTAACTTAGTATCATTATTTTATATTTAACTTCCAGTGCCATTCAATTTACATGGAAAGTAATAGGAAAATCAATGTTTCTTGAAACATGGATTCATGTGGTTTACAACCCACAAATACCTACTATAAGATGCAATGTTAAGCTTTGTAATTCAACACAAAAATCCATCGCTGATCCAATGCCTACACTTGTCATACATTGATCTTTGCTAAGTTACTTTCGTTCTGCTGCTGTTACAATCACTATAAAACTGCTGCTGTTACCACTTCTATCAAACTATCATATTACTGTGCTACTAATCACCTTGCTGCAGATATTTAGTTCTCCAGGTGTGGTTGAATTGACAACTCAACTGCTAATACTTATGAATATTCTTTGGCTCCCCTTGTGTCGAATCAATAAATTTGGGTTGAATACTCTACCCTCGAAAACTGTTGCGACCCCCTATACTTGTGGGTTATCAAAGACCGAAAGCACGGCCTCTCTACTCGGTCGCAAGCGTGCAACCTTCACGATCCAGGAGTGCTTCACCGTCCAGAGCTAATCGTCGCCGGAGAATTAAAGGGAGGATATTAGAACCACACTGGGCTTCTAATTATGAGGATTAGAGAAACTAGACCAATCTCTAATTAGTCAAGTAGGACCAACTAGAACTGGGGCTAGATGAACTAGAGGAGGCTCCAAAACTTGTATGTCCAATTGAGCAAAAAAACCTAGAATATATAGGTTGGAGGGGAGGGAGAGGGCAGCTACCAAAGAGGGAAAGTCCAAGGGGGAGGAGGATTCCTCCTCCCCTAGTCCAATTCGGCCTCCCCCTTCCATAAGGGGGGGCGCCTCCTCCACTTGGGCTTTGGTGGCCCAAGTTGCCTTCCACTACTTGGCCTTTTTAGGCCCGTTGATATTAAATTAAATATAAAAGCCTTCTAATGATTATTAGACACTTTTTTATATATTTTAACATCACCAAAAACATTTTCCACCTATATATTAATTATCGAGAATACTCGGTATTCCTCGATAAACTCCGAAACCCTTCCGATGACCCCGAAACGCTTCCAGATCCTCTCTAAACTATTTTGAATATTTATGAAAAAATTCCACAAATATATTCTCGTCACTCCCGTCCTAATAAAACTCTATAGATCGTGATTGCCTTAAGCTTGTGACCCCGTAGGTTCGGTAACTGATGACCCACAAGTATAGGGGATCAATCGTAGTCCTTTCGATAAGTAAGAATGTCGAATCCAACAAGGAGCAGAAGGAAATGAGATGTGGTTTTCAGCAAGGTAATGTCTGCAAGCACTGAAATTGTCGGTAACAAGTAGTTTGATAGCAAGGTAATTTGTAACGGACAAGTAACGGTAACGGTAAATAAAGTGCAACAAGGTAGCCCAATCCTTTTGTGGCAAAGGACAGGCCAAAACGGTCTCTTATGATAAGCAAAGCGTTCTTGAGGGCACACGGGAATTTCATCTAGCCACTTTCATCATGTTGGTTTGATTTGCGTTCGCTACTTTGATAATTTGATATATGGGTGGACCGGTGCTTGGGTGCTATTCTTACTTGAACAAACCTCCCACTTATGATTAACCCCCTCGCAAGCATCCGCAATTACGAGAAAAGTATTAAGATAAAATCTAACCATAGCATTAAACATTTGAATCCAAATCGGTCCCTTACGAAGTAGCGCATAAACTAGGGTTTAAGCTTCTATCACTCTAGCAACCAATCATCTAATAACTACTCCACAATGCATTCCCTTAGACCCAAATATGGTGAAGTGCCATGTAGTCGACGTTCACATGACACCACTAAGGGAATCACAACATACATATCATCAAAATATCGAACACATATCAAATTCACATGATTACTTGCAACATGACTTCTCCCGTGGCCTCAAGAACAAAGGTAACTACACACAAATAATATTCATGCTCAAGATCAGAGGGGTATTAAATAGTATAATTGATCTGAACATATAATCTTCTACCAAATAAACCATATAGTAATCAACTACAAGATGTAATCAACACTACTAGTCACCCACAAGTACCAATCTAAGGTTCCGGTACAAAGATTGAACACAAGAGATGAACTAGGGTTTGAGAGGAGATGGTGCTGTTGAAGATGTTGATGGAGATTGCCCTCCCAAAGATGAGAGAGTTGTTGGTGATGACGATGGCTTCAATTTCCCCCTCCGGGAGGGAAATTCCCCCGGCGGAATCGCTCCACCGGAGGGCAAAAGTGCTCCTGCCCAAGTTCCGCCTCAAGACGGCGGCTTTCCGTCCCGAAAGTCCTCTCCTTATTTTTTTCTAGGTCAAAATGACTTATATACCAGAAGATGGGCACCGGAGGTGGGCTGGGCTGACCACAACCCACCAGGGCGCGCTTGGGGGGCCTGGCGCGCCCTGGTGTCTTGTGGTCACCAGGTGGCCCCCCTCCGGTAGTTATTTGCTCCAGTATTTTTCATATATTCCAAAATAATTCTCCGTGAAGTTTCAGCTTATTTGGAGTTGTGCAGAATAGGTATCTCTGATGTAGCTTTTTTAGGTCCAGAATTCCAGCTGCCGGTATTCTCTCTCTTTGTGTAAACCTTGCATTTTATGAGGGAAAAGGCATTAGAATTACTCCATAAAGCATTATTATGCATAAAAACATTATAAATAACTGTAGGAAATCATGATGCAAAATGGATGTATCCATAACTCATAGACATGAACGAAACCCCTTCGTTCAATGACCGACAGCGGGACTCTGGACGTCCATATTGATCCATATGAGCACACGAATGATATTCGAGTGAACATTTGGTTATAATGTGATGTTCCCTTTGCTTCGCGATACTTCACAAAACCCCGAAAGCATCGGTATCCTCATCACATGCTCACTATACCATTATCCTCGTTACCGATTTTGTTCTTCTTTCTCGTTGTTTTGTTCCGGCATCCCTGTAATGTAGTCACCTGTATCTGGCCAGAAGATGATGGATGCCATCACACCGAGAGGTCCCTAAGAATATCTCTCCATCATCGAAGGAGCAAACCCCCTCTCGAGCTATCTAGTCCCTTGTCAAACTTTTCGATGAGCATGTAAGTTGTCGTTATGATCACCGTGTTACAGGTGATGTTTGAGCAACCCCAAAGTCCACCATACGGTAAGAAGTGAATACGATACTCTCATGGTCTAAGGAGCAAAATCACACATTAACACTCCATGTTATTACAATTGATTACAGACGATATTAACTCAATTCATAACAGACAAGTTTGGGTCGATTCAACATGATCGTTCTTCCAATGTCATAATCTCAATGTTGTTTTAGGACTATGGTTTAACACTTAACGATATCCTAAGATCCGTCAAACATGATCACCAACAACACTTAAGCTAGTCCTAGAGGCAAGACTAGGAACCTTTTATTTAACCATTTATCATTCCACACGTGCATATGAGTTTTTCACTGAATTGCATATTCCAGGATCATAGCAATTATAGCATAGAATATAAACTCTATAATTATGAATATGGAAATATAATAATACAAATATTATTGCCTCTAGGGAATATTTCCAACACATAACATAGTCACAATACTGATGGATTTGATTGAAAGGTGATCAAATGCAATTGAACCGAAGAACAACACAGGATACACAATTCAGCCGAGAAAGAATTACTAAACATAAATATGGACTGAGAAATAACCAGTGGTGCTCGATGGCGATGTTGGGTAACGCAGCAGAAAACAAAAATTTTCCGACCTACGCACCAGCCCAGGACCACTATGGAGACTGCATACAAGGTTTGATCATTTTCGTTACCGACTCGTAGCGCAGCAGAAGTAGAGTCGATGACGATCGGCGGTGCAGATCCCCGCAGCTAGGATTTACAACCTCCCAACCGCGAGGATGTATACCCTCGTCTTCCCTTCGGACAGCCCTCCGGGAGGCGGTCGAACAGTCCCCCGGACGATGTCGCGGACAGCCCTACGGGAGGACCTTCGAAACTCGAACGGTCACTCGGACAGCCCTTCGGGAGGACTCACAGAACTCAGACCGTCACTTGGACAGCCCTTCGGGAGGCACTCACAAACAGCCCCTCGGGCACTAAGATCGAAACTACGACCTCTCTACAGAGTTGCACACATACGGTGTCAACTATCCGGCAGGGCTTCGCCGTCCAGAACTAGTTCCCACCGGAACCCAGACAGCCTTTCGGCTCTACGAAACTCTTTTCGTGGGAGGGAGAGAGAAGCCAGATCATTGCATGGCACTTGTATGTGAGAAGGAGTGAGTCTTTAGGCAGCCCCCTCCACCCCTATTTATAGGCCAAGCCCAAGGGTGGCTTCTCCAAGAAGCCAAGGGGAAAAATACCAAAGGACCCTCAAGGTGGCTTCTCCAAGAAGCCACCCAAAAAGCACTTTCACTATTCATGACGACATTTTTCAGCGTCCGTTCGAACTGAAAATATTTATGTGGGCTTAGAACATTTCCAGTACCCACTAAAATAATTTTCAACGCGTTCTGGAACAATTCCAGATTAGTGATTTTCATCTGCGAAAAGCATCTGAAGTGGTTCCGGCAGGTCCGGAACATTTCCGGTTTTTCTTCCAGAAAATTCCCAGAAGTTTCCAGAATGATTCTGGCACCCTCCAAGAATTACCAGGCATGTGCCGAAACCAATTTGACTTAATGGTATCCTCTGAAACAACTTTTCAGTTTCACCGGCACTCATCCGGTGACCTCTCTCTGCGGAACTTTTCCGCTGTCCGAAACTTTTTCGGTGTCCGAAACTTTTTCGGTGATTTTCTCTCAGACTCCCTGCCTAGTATTCAGCAGATAGATGACCCTTAAGCGTGTGACCCTATAGGTTCGGTGAAGTATAGACATGACACGGAACCCCTTCCGATCAATGATCAACATCGGAGCCGTGGACACCCATATTGACCCCTATACCCACACGAATGAATATTCGAGTGAACCTCCAGTTGCCGTGTGCTATTCCTGTTGCTTCACGATATGTTACAAATACCCGAGGCGAGACATGTTGGCATTCCCGTGGATCAACAACTTGTCCACTATGCTAGTTACCTCGTTACCGGTATTGTTCTCTTTTCTCGTTACCGTGTTCCGGCATCCCCGTGATCAAATCACAAAGTGTCTGGCCAGACGATGATGGATACCTTAACACCGAGAGGGCCCAGAGATATCTCTCCATCATCGGAGGAGCAAATCCCAATCTTGAGCTATCAAGTTACTTAACATACTTTCCCATGAACCCGTAAGCCGCCGTAATAGCCATCCAGTTACGGATGACGTTTAACAAACCCCAAAGTTCATGAATCAAGCATGAAGAAACTCGATACTCTCATGGTCTGAGGAATCATGCAAACGTTAACCATCTCTGTGTTATTAACCATTAACTTGTGACGAAAGAATCTCATAGCATAACATCAACCGGGTCGATTCAACACAAATGTTCTTCTAACACTGTGCCCTCAAAGTTGCTGGCATAGACATGCCCATGATCAGGAAAACAGAACCATCATGCAACACTTGAGCTAGTCTTAGAGGCCAGACTAGGAATACATTTTACCGTTTATTATCCCACACGTGCATATGAGTCTTCCTCCGAGCCTCGTTTTATTTGCAGACTCGAGAATCATTGCAGTTATAGCATGGAACATAAACCTAATTATGAACAGGGAGATAATCAATAACATTTATTATTGCCTCTAGGGCATATCTCCTACAGACTCCCACTTGCACTAGAGTCAATAATCTAGTTAATGCTAATGCACTTCACACCTGTGGCACACCGGTGTAAATATGCTTCGCTTGTGGTATAGCCTGATGTCCAACGGATCTGACGACTTCAGCTCCGTGTGTATCTTTGCATATCCTCGCGTTTTCACGCTTTCACAAAATTCATATTTTGTGTGGACTTGGCTTTGTATGTATGCGAATCACAGGTCGAACCTGGGTTCCTCAGACTGAGTTATGCAGCAACTACTTGCAGTAGTGTCCCATTGACAAAAGCCATCTTGGAACCATACTAAGTTCATGAATGAACTATATGATTCAACATCTTCTTTGTCACTTTAAAGGCGGCAACATACTTCGCCTCTGTTATAGAATTCGCCACAGTAACTTGTTTGAACAATTCCAACTAACTGTGCCACCATATCGTGTATAACACAAAAACCCTCAAATTAAATCGAAGATCGCATGGAGAAAAGATGAAGACTGTATCGATGTAACCTTTTACAACGAACTCTTCATGATCTCCGTTTGCGAGAAAACTTGTCATTAGTACCACTGTTGCACTCAATGACCCTTTTTCACTGTTGTCCTATGATCAGTACTTTTGATCACTTTGGTATCTATACTCGCAACACCTTGGGAGTATCGGACATATCTGGTTGTTTTACATACCATGGAATACATGATTAATCCAAACACAAGAGTGTGTGGAATCTCCATCATGTATTTTGCTCATCAGTGTTTTGGGACACCGAGTCTTGCAAAAACTCTTTCCATGTGACTTCGGCAAGAATCACACTTTGCCCTTTTAATGCTAAAAGATTTTAGCATCTTGTCAATATGTATTCATTGCTTAGCCCCATTAGGTAAATCTATCTCCATAGATTATCATGCCTAATATCAAGGCTATTTAGCCCAAGCACTTTATCGAAAAAACTATTTTCAAATGAAGTCCTAATTCGTGTCAAGAAATTTATTTCCAATTACCAATGTGTCAAGCACACAAGGTTTTTAGAAATATTATTATGCTCCCACTTACTTTCTTGAATTACAAGCATCTTTGTTACCCATTGATGAAGTCAAAACCCTTTTTGACCATTTCATCAAAACACGAAGATTCCAACTCCATTTTGCTCTCTTCTGTCCATCGCAGGAACTCTGAAGTTTGCATACCTACTAGCATCCTCTGGATCGACAAATTACTTTGGACTGTATCACATACAAGTCCTAGGTTTTATTTCCATCAGATGGAAATCCTTTTGTCATCCATGTTTCATATCTCATGATTGAAATATGTATTAATTGCTAGTTCAACCTGAACCGACTTTAAGCATCGCTACGGTGAGACAATCTCATCGTAGTCAACTCCTTGAACTTGTTATTGCAACAAGTCGAGATTTATGGATAAAACATTTTTATCCGTATCAGTTTTAAGTTCCATAAATATTTGTTAGACTCTAAGTCTTCCGAAAGGTGTATCAAGGTTTTAATCTTGAATCACTTATATGGAAATTAACTCGGGTTGTATTGGCATTTAGCCAATTCCGGAGTCAGGGCCCATCAACGCTTCCTTGTGTATCGTAGGTATACTGTTATCTAACAACAATATCTCGTTTGCGCACCTAAGAGGTTTGCACGAGCCTTGCCTACGTGGTTCAGCTGCAAGTTTGACCAAAGTCCATACATTTTATTGTAGAGACTTCCGTATCAGTCGCAGTAGGAAACTCCAGAATCACTTCCAAGGTTCCTTTTCTTTGATCTGATGACGAAGATACTATTTATCTCGTCGAGTTGCATTATTCTCCCACTCACCTTTTTGAAAGAACCATTTTCTTCAAAAAGCATACCGTTCTTTGTGGCAAACCTATTTGCCTCGGCATAGTGAGGGAGGAATACCCAACATTTTGGGATAACCTACAAAGTAGCACTTGTCTGATTTGGAATAGGTTTGTAACCTTTTACACAATCCCCATATTCCAAATGTTTAAGAAAAGATATAACAAGGTTGGGCGTACCATACCATGGCGTCATTTCAACAGACCTGATGGAGCTCTTTTCAGTGTAAAAGCCGCAGTCTCTAACGCATCACTTTTTAAAAGGGATAATGGCAAATTTATTTATGTCATCTTTGATCTTACCATGTCATAAATGGTTCGATTACATTTTCACGGACTTTCCACTTGCAGTGGTGTTCCGGGAGGTGCAAGTTATGAAACCCCTTTCACAACTCATCAGACATTCGCTAAACTTGTAACTCAAAAATTCCTTTCTGCAATTGAATTGTAGAAACATAATTTTCTTGTTACAATAACTTCTTCTTCATTTATGAAAACCTTTCGAATGATTTCAAAAGATCCAGACTTACGTCTCATCAAGTAAATATCCATATATCTACTTGAGTCATTTCTGAAGATAGATAAATCCACTACTTGCAACAACATTTATTGAACTACACACATCAAAATGTATGATCATCAATAAGTTTGTTGCTCGTTCCTTATGGCCTGTGAACGGTATTTCAGTCACTTTACTTTTCGGAGGAAAGTTGCAAGTGTCAGATGATTCAAAATCAACCGACTTCAAAATCCATCATAATGGAATTTCCATGCGGGTTTCTCCAATGTGACCAAATGCAGTGCCACACGTGTGTGGTATTCTGTTAGTCTTGCGACATTTAGTGTTAGTGTTATAGATGTATCATATTACCATCAATATTCATAACATACATCCCATCTTGGATGGAAGCATGGCCCTTCATGTTATTCATAATACTGAACAACAATTGTTGTTTTTATGAACAACTCCTATTGCAACAAACATTGTGCAATGGGCTAGAGTGTATGAAACTCTAAAATGAATTATGAAAGTAAACACAGAGGTAATATTTTATTATCATTATTCATAACATACGTTTCATTCATAATGAAAATATGGCCCTTATGTTATTCATAACACCGAACATCAAAAGTTCTCTTATGAACAACCTTCTTGCAAGATACCTTATGCAATGGGCTAGAGTTTGTGAAACTCTAAATGAATTATGAAAATAAATACAGATGGTAATACACCGATGGAAGGTATAGTAACATTTACTATGTTCCGTGTGTATACCTAAACCTCATTCCTGGCAAGTCTTTCAGGCCATAGTAGTTCTTACATCGAGTTGCAACAGAATGCAATCGAGTGGGTATCTTTGTGATTAACTCACAATACCCAAGAATTAGTGATTAACAATTTAATCTTAATTCCCAAGAACTATATCTTTGACCAGCCTTCTATACATCAAAAACTTGTATGACATTCATACATGAGCTGGATATTCCAGTCTTCTTTCTTTTTGCCTTTATACTTCTAATAGTTTAACTTTTAGTATTTCTCCTACTCTCAGAAGAAGCACCCAACTTAAGAGTGGCGTTAGCCCCGGACTTCCTAGGCGTGAAAATTTCACTAACACCCTTCGGACACTTCCTTTCTCTTTAAGTTGTTGTTTTATTCACCTTTCATCATATGATAGGCGTTCTTCTGGATCCCTCTCTTATCAGTCTAATGCATAGTAGACTTCTTTACTAATAGTTTGCAAACAAACATTGCTTTGGATATCTCATATCTTTTAGCCTTTGTCTGTCTCTGAAAATGATTTTCAGATTCCATGAATATCACATAACTATCCAAACTTTCGAAGTTCGGGTCTCATGGAAGCAAACATATTGCACTTGACTGAAACGGGATTCCAGCTTTTGGATCGAAGGACGAGAGTCATATGATCCATAGCATAAGCGAGAGAATACTGAAAGTATGCGATAGGACAAAGTCCTTCTCGGCACTCTTGAGGACAATCCTCACATTACGTTACCAACCATAAAGTTTTAACCAGATATTTAACAGCTATTCAAAATTAACAGGGAAGGTGGAAACGTGAGCCATAAATCTACAACTATTATGCAAATCACACTTAGACAGTGTTCATAATTAATTGCACTGAGAATTAAATAAGTCAATTCAAAAGTGCGCTCCCACTCAAATCAATATCTCTCATAATTGATTGTGAGTGATTCAAGATCCGAGTTTTGATTGTTTGCCACGATGGTAGCATCACAGATGACAAAAATCTCAACCGGTAGGCCAACTTGCCAATCACATCTCTATGTGACTCTTGTTCATCTTTCGATGCATGTGTTCCGAGCTCATGACTTTCATGCCTGAACGTCAAGACAACCAAGTGATCTTGCTGCGAGGTCTCAACTCACCCGCCTCACACTTCTCTAATCGTTCGTACCCATGGTAGCATGTGATACCCCGAAAAGTTAGGTGCCGTGACGGTGCTACACTTGGGAGAACACTAACTACTTGATATTTTTGTGAGAGATCACCCTAATAAAAGCGACTACCGCGCAATCAAGAAGGGTGCATCAAAAGGGATAAACATCTCAGGCAATTCATAATTAGCATGATATGGTATAGCCCTTTCTGACGGAGAAGTCTTGTATTTCTTCGTCTTCGGCATTCGCGTCGGTGTTCACCTTCGCGAAGATTGCCACCACCTTGTCGATGCACCAGATAATATTGCTATCTTTATAGCTAATAAAATAATGCATTACAACAAGGTTGACACGCAGGTCATTTTAAGTGCAATCATATGGCTCCAGCCATCATGCCGAATCATGACACGCAGGTCATGTTAATAAATTTACATTATATAGTCATCTCATACATAATCAAATTATTATGAGCACCGCTATACCACATCACATGCACATGTAAACCCTCCTGCAAAACCAAGTTAGACGCCTCTAATTGGTTCATGCAAAAAACTAGTTTTTCGTGGCTTCTAAGGTTTCGAAACAAACCGAAGCTACCAACGTCCATCATCAAGTATGATAATTCAAGTCGCTAGATTAACTTTCCAGGGTGTATGAAAACCGAGATAATAAAATCTCGAGCCCCATACTAAACTTCGTCATACGCATGACCCCCGTGCAGATCATATCTGCATTGCCCTTTCATCTGCGAAATTTCATCTTTCTTTTTAACTACGATGGAATTCAATGAACTGTTAGCACTTCGTTGATCAATCAGGATCGCGGATTGCCAGAACATTGAAACTCCACCATGCTGTTATCAAGATCAGAAATATGCAAATTCCAGGGAAGCAACAAGAACCTCGGGTAACAGATTTCATCTGCTACCCGCACAAATAATTTTCAGTAATAGAACTCATCTACTACCTAATTATATTGTGCAACACCCATACATCACTATGTATTCTAGATCGCAACCTGCATGTACGCATAGCACGGCTCTTGATGCCACTGTTGGGTAACGCAGCAGAAAACAAAAATTTTCCGACCTACGCACCAGCCCAGGACCACTATGGAGACTGCATACAAGGTTTGATCATTTTCGTTACCGACTCGTAGCGCAGCAGAAGTAGAGTCGATGACGATCGGCGGTGCAGATCCCCGCAGCTAGGATTTACAACCTCCCAACCGCGAGGATGTATACCCTCGTCTTCCCTTCGGACAGCCCTCCGGGAGGCGGTCGAACAGTCCCCCGGACGATGTCGCGGACAGCCCTACGGGAGGACCTTCGAAACTCGAACGGTCACTCGGACAGCCCTTCGGGAGGACTCACAGAACTCAGACCGTCACTTGGACAGCCCTTCGGGAGGCACTCACAAACAGCCCCTCGGGCACTAAGATCGAAACTACGACCTCTCTACAGAGTTGCACACATACGGTGTCAACTATCCGGCAGGGCTTCGCCGTCCAGAACTAGTTCCCACCGGAACCCAGACAGCCTTTCGGCTCTACGAAACTCTTTTCGTGGGAGGGAGAGAGAAGCCAGATCATTGCATGGCACTTGTATGTGAGAAGGAGTGAGTCTTTAGGCAGCCCCCTCCACCCCTATTTATAGGCCAAGCCCAAGGGTGGCTTCTCCAAGAAGCCAAGGGGAAAAATACCAAAGGACCCTCAAGGTGGCTTCTCCAAGAAGCCACCCAAAAAGCACTTTCACTATTCATGACGACATTTTTCAGCGTCCGTTCGAACTGAAAATATTTATGTGGGCTTAGAACATTTCCAGTACCCACTAAAATAATTTTCAACGCGTTCTGGAACAATTCCAGATTAGTGATTTTCATCTGCGAAAAGCATCTGAAGTGGTTCCGGCAGGTCCGGAACATTTCCGGTTTTTCTTCCAGAAAATTCCCAGAAGTTTCCAGAATGATTCTGGCACCCTCCAAGAATTACCAGGCATGTGCCGAAACCAATTTGACTTAATGGTATCCTCTGAAACAACTTTTCAGTTTCACCGGCACTCATCCGGTGACCTCTCTCTGCGGAACTTTTCCGCTGTCCGAAACTTTTTCGGTGTCCGAAACTTTTTCGGTGATTTTCTCTCAGACTCCCTGCCTAGTATTCAGCAGATAGATGACCCTTAAGCGTGTGACCCTATAGGTTCGGTGAAGTATAGACATGACACGGAACCCCTTCCGATCAATGATCAACATCGGAGCCGTGGACACCCATATTGACCCCTATACCCACACGAATGAATATTCGAGTGAACCTCCAGTTGCCGTGTGCTATTCCTGTTGCTTCACGATATGTTACAAATACCCGAGGTTAGACATGTTGGCATCCCCGTGGATCAACAACTTGTCCACTATGCTAGTTACCTCGTTATCGGTATTGTTCTCTTTTCTCGTTACCGTGTTCCGGCATCCCCGTGATCAAATCACAAAGTGTCTGGCCAGACGATGATGGATACCGTAACACCGAGAGGGCCCAGAGATATCTCTCCATCGTCGGAGGAGCAAATCCCAATCTTGAGCTATCAAGTTACTTGACATACTTTCCCATGAACCCGTAAGCCGCCGTAATAGCCATCCATTTACGGATGATGTTTAACAAACCCCAAAGTTCATGAATCAAGCATGAAGAAACTCGATACTCTCATGGTCTGAGGAATCATGCAAACATTAACCATCTCTGTGTTATTAACCATTAACTCATGACGAATGTATCTCATAGCATAACATCAATTCGGGTCGATTCAACACAAATGTCCTTCCTGACATTGTGCCCTCAAAGTTGCTGGCATAGACATGCCCATGATTGGAAAAACATAATCATCATGCAACACTTGAGCTAGTCTTAGAGGCACGACTACGAATACATTTTACCGTTTATTATACCACACGTGCACATGGGTTTTCCCCAGAGCCTTTATGGATATACGGGCTCGGGAACCATAGCAGTTATAGCATGGAACATAAACCTAATTATGAACACGGAGATAAATAATAACATTTATTATTGCCTCTAGGGCATATCTCCTACAGATCGAAACAACGACCTCTCTACAGAGTTGCACACATACGGTGTCATCTATCCGGCAGGGCTTCGCCGTCCAGAACTAGTTCCTGCCGGAACCCAAACAGCCTTTCGGCTCTACGAAACTCTTTTCGTGGGAGGGAGAGAGAAGCCAGATAACATCTTGGCATGTGTATGAGAGCAAGGGATGGGGAAATGGCTGCCAAGATCACTCCTATATATAGGCTAGCCAAGGGGTAAAATTGTCACACAAAAACCCCAAAGTGCCCTTGGAATATCCCTTTCCAAAAGGGAATATGCCCTATGGGAGTGCCATGTGGAGCACCATGGTGCTCCACCTCCTTGGCCGGCCACCCTTGGGGGGGGACCCCCCCCCATGAGGTGCCATGCCCTCCTTCCCCTTCTAGAAGGCCCTTTTTGGAATTTCCAAAAAGGTGCTTTCCATAAAATTCCCAAAAAGCACTTTCACTATTCACGACGACATTTTTCAGCGTCCGTTCGAACTGAAAATATTTATGTGGGCTTAGAACATTTCCAGTACCCACTAAAATAATTTTCAATGCGTTCTGGAACAATTCCAGTTTAGTGATTTCATCTGCGAAAAGCATCTGAAGCGGTTCCGGCAGCCCCGGAACATTTCCGGTTTTTCTTCCAGAAAATTCCCAGAAGTTTCCAGAATGATTCTGGTATCCTCCAAGAATTATCAGGCATGTGCCGAAACCATTTTGACTTAATGGTATCCCCTGAAACAACTTTTCAGTTTCACCAGAACTCATCCGGTGACCTCTCTCTGCGGAACTTTTCCGCTGTCCGAAACTTTTCGGTGTCCGAAACTTTTTCGGTGATTTTCTCTCAGACTCCCTGTCTAGTATTCAGCAGATAGATGACCCTTAAGTGTGTGACCCTATAGGTTCGGTGAAGTATAGACATGACCTGGAACCCCTTCCGATCAATGATCAACATCGGAGCCGTGGACACCCATATTGACCCCTATACTCACACGAATGAATATTCGAGTGAACCTCCAGTTGCCGTGTGCTATTCCTGTTGCTTCGCGATATGTTACAAATACCCGAGGTGAGACATGTAGGCATTCCCGTGGATCAACAACTTGTCCACTATGCTAGTTACCTCGTTACCGGTATTGTTCTCTTTTCTCGTTACCGTGTTCCGGCATCTCCGTGATCAAATCACAAAGTGTCTGGCCAGACGATGATGGATACCGTAACACCGAGAGGGCCCAGAGATATCTCTCCATCGTCGGAGGAGCAAATCCCAATCTTGAGCTATCAAGTTACTTGACATACTTTCCCATGAACCCGTAAGCCGCCGTAATAGCCATCCATTTACGGATGACGTTTAACAAACCCCAAAGTTCATGAATCAAGCATGAAGAAACTCGATACTCTCATGGTCTGAGGAATTATGCAAACATTAACCATCTCTGTGTTATTAACCATAAACTTGTGACGAATGTATCTCATAGCATAACATCAATCGGGTCGATTCAACACAAATGTTCTGCTAACATTGTGCCCTCAAAATTGCTGGCATAGTCATGCCCATGATCAGGAAAACAGGATCATCATGCAATACTTGAGCCAGTCATAGAGGCTTGACTAGGAATACATTTTATCGTTTATTATTCCACACGTGCATATGAGTCTTCCTCCGAGCCTCGTTTTATTTGCAGACTCGAGAACCATAGCAGTTATAGCATGGAACATAAACCTAATTATGAACAGGGAGATAATCAATAACATTTATTATTGCCTCTAGGGCATATCTCCTACAGGCGACAGAAGAATTGGTGGACCAGTTCACTCTTTTGCAAAATAGCTACGTATGGTTGGAGGAACTTGTGATTGAAATGGGAGCAAACCTCTCTCCTTCCTATTCTCCTCAACGCGAAGTTGAGCAGACTTCAATTGATTTTACTCATGGTAGATTCTTCTCGGCGATCTCCAAACCTTCAACAGACTTTCTTCACAAACCAGAATGACTCTTAGTTGCTGAAGAGTTTGACTTGGAGACGACAATTACTCTTCATCACTCAAGCTGACACATAGCCATCTAGAGAGTTAGCAGCTTTCAAGAGTAATGGGCACAAGAACTCTTAACTCATATCTACTGTGATACTCAACCACTATCTAAGTATTGACTCTTGATTTTCTCTCAGTGGATTTTGAACTCAAATCTCTCAGAGAGGGGTGCTCAATCAATCTTATCAGAATCTCAAGCAGAGCAGTCAACGAATAACGTTGGTGCGGGGTGACTATTTATAGCCGCAGCCTTCCTAAAAGGGAAATGACCATTTAGGACACGCGGTCCAACCAATGGCCAACTGGCACGTTTTCAATAGTCGGATTTTGAGCGCACATGACAACTTTACTTGAGGAATAAGTAAGGCTGACTCCTTGGTTCGAAGCATTTCTCTCGCATCCTAGAAGATCTTCGTCTCTGGCTGACAAGTAAATGTATCGAAGCACAAAGATATTTCTCTCAACTCTTATAGGATAGGTTTCGGTTAAGCAGCACAATAGACATGTCTCAAAATACTTATACCCCTCTTAATAGTACGGTGGTCCTATGACTCAAGGAAAAAATGAAACGATGAAACAAATGCCACGTCTTCACTTCGTCTTCAATCTTCACGGCTGCAGTCATTTCTTCTCGGACGCCTCGCGTACAATTGCTTTCACGTCAACGATCCTTTTGGGGGGGTCATCTCTGACACGCAATCCTCTCGAAATCAAACTCCTCAAAATCTATTAATCTTCTCTACATCGCAGAAGACTTTCACCGAAGTTTATAGCAAACTTCTCAGAAGATTATGACAATCTTCCCGATACTCCAGGGACTATTTATCTCTGTGTGCGGTAGCAAACAAATCACTCCCTTAATGTTTCTGACAACAATCTCCAAAACAAAAGGGGCAGGTAATTACACCAACAAACTTTGACCCAAAAAATATGTATACACTATATTTTGGGACAAAGGTAGTATATGCGACCTAGTCCAAGGAATAGAATCCCGAGAGAGCATGATGGTACAATTTACTGTGTGTGGCTCGCGGCAAGGAGAAAACATATGATGATGGGCACATAGCTGATATTCGTAGAAGTACATTTTATTTGAGGTCATATTTTAGTTTCCAAACTTTGTTTCAAGTATACGTCATTCTCACACATGTAAACTCGACTATTAACCATAGCAGAATTGTTCTTTTGGCTGTAATGCTTTCTTCATATAGCAAGCAACTAAGGTGCCTAAATCAAATTGTTTAATACTATTCAGGATTACACTAAACATTTACTCTTGATTAATAGAGAGAACAATAACTTTACTAATGCAAAGGTATGTGTTTAAATTCATTAAAAACAATCTTAAATAATGACAAAGTTCATGTAAAGTACAAATCTGATGCTCGCATCTATTATACTACATCCTAAATGATTGGATAGCTAACCAACGACTTGTCTTTTGTGTGAGAGTCTAGCTTAATAGGAATGATAGACTAATCATATCAATAAGAAATTCCTTCTTTTTCAGGAGCCCATTAGAAAAGAACTTCAAAGTTAAGCGTGCTTGGTTTGGAGTAATTCTAGGATGGGTGACCGACCAGGAAGTTGGTCCCGGGTGCGCACGAGTGAGAGGACAAAGTGCGCAGAAAAGACCAGTGTTGATCCGTGGGGCCATTCTAGATCCCTCCAGGCGTAACGGCCGGGAACCGGTGGCTATGGCCGGGACGTTACAATTGGTATTGGAGCCGACCCTCACGGTTACACGGGCATGCGCGGTCAGGTGCGCGGACATGTGGCTCTTGGCACGTGTGGCCCGTTGTGGCACATGGCATGGCACATATGCCGGACTAGACGCGCATACGTGTGCCAAGAGGGAACGTTCCTGATGGGCCGACGAGGACGACTCCTTCTTTTCCGGGAGCCCATTCGAAAAGAACTCCAAAGTTAAGCGTGCTTGCCTTGCAGTAATTTTAGGATGGGTGACCGACCGAGAAGTTGGTCTCAGGTGTGCACGAGTAAGCCCAAAGTGCGCAGAAGAGACTAGTGTTGGTTCGTGGGGCCAGTCTAGATCCCTCCAGGCGTAACGGCCGGGAACCGGTGGCTATGGCCGGGGCGTTACATTTTGAGTCCTTGATATATCAGACTTTTGAATGTCTTTGTTCAGCGATTCTTTGTCAACACAACTATGCCTTGTCCTAGACCTTGATCATTGTGCTCCTGAGTCCAGGTACAATGGAAAAAATATGGCCAATCCATTTATAAACTGGCAAAGAACCAAATTCAAAACAAGTTTGTGTGAGAGGACGAACCTGATCTATACACATGGGGTACATGCCCCAACTTCCTTGCTCGAATTTGAGATGGACATTGATCGATCTGTATTCCATGTGGGGAGGAAAAGAGACATGAGAGAGTTTGAGAGAGAGACGTGAGAGATCAAGAATGAGACTACAATTGCTTCAGGTTCAGAGATTGAGACGTAAGAGCTTTAGAGAGAGCGATTGAGACGTGAGAGCTTTAGAGAGAGCGATTGAGACATGTGAGATTGAGAGAGAGAGAGATGCCAGAGATTGAGAGAGAGATTGAGACGTGAGAGATTGAGTGAGAGATCTGTTTTTTTTACTCTACAGCTTGTATTTTGTGATTAACGTTGGAATTTTTTGGCAGTCTCTGATTAGTATAGGTAGATAGATAGATATCACATATCAAGGTAAAATGAACTAGAGACAGCTCAAAATCCGTGCAACAAACACGAATGAAATGCTGAATCATTTTGCCATCTTTTATATCCATTAGATAACTCTAGAACAGTCTTGTCTCTGAGTTATGGTGCAATCCGAAGAAACAGTAGGCAGACACTCAACATAATGATGATAACATCAGGTTAATTCAGAGGCACTAGCTACATCAGTGTTGCAGCAGATCTCTGAACCGGTAGGCCGACGCCTTGGGGTGCCGTTCTAGGGTGGGACTGTTGAAGTCGACGTACAC
This sequence comes from Thinopyrum elongatum, assembly GCA_011799875.1. NCBI lineage: Eukaryota > Viridiplantae > Streptophyta > Magnoliopsida > Poales > Poaceae > Thinopyrum > Thinopyrum elongatum. Next base: position 362,596,481 of record CM022299.1, read on the forward strand.
GATGCCGAACTTGGATGTGTAGCCATACACCCACTCGAAGTTGTCCAGGAGGGACCATGCGAAGTAGCCAAGAACGTTGGCGCCACCGTCGATGGCTTTCTTCAGCTCGCGGAGGTAACTCCGGTAGTACCGAACCCTTGTGGCATCCACTACCACACTGAACCCCCAGGCCGTCGGCATAGGCCTGATTCCCGTCGGGATAGACCTATGCCGACGGCCACCGTCGGCGTAGTGCCGTCGGCAACATATACGTCGGCGTACCCCAGGACCCCGTCGGCATAGAAAGGCCGTCGGCATATATGCCTACCCCGACGGCGTCCGTACATCTATGCGAACGGCCCAGGCCGTCGGCAAAGTTCCACGCGGACAGCGTCTAACGGCGCCCCCGTCAAGAACATCCCAATCAGTGGTCGCCACGTGGCGAGGCTATGCCGAGTCGGCATAGAGTCAAATCTATGCCGACGGCCTAGCCGTCGGCATAGCCTCGCCACGTGGCGGCCACTGGCAGCTCTTGGGGCATAGCTATGCCGACGGCCCCCGTTAGCTCCGTCGGCGTAGGCCTCACGCCGTCAAACGGCCGTCGCCGCCCGGGTAGACCCGGGCCCACCTCTATGCCGACGGCCACCGTAGGCATATAGCCAGCGCTGCCGACGGCCCCCGTCGGCATAGGTGGACATATGCCGACGGCTTGTCTACGCCTACGGCTTGACCTAGGCCGTCGGGATACCTCCATCTATGCCGACGGGGGCCGTCGGCAGCTGCAGTTATTCTGGTAGTGATCCCGCAAGTACTGATCGCGGGCGAGGTTCCCTCGTTGATCCATTCCTGGCAACACGAAGAGTTTTTCCAACTTTTTTGTTATGTTTTCATATAGGATTTTTTTTTCAGTTGGCGATGACGACGACATTAGCACATATGCATGACAAGATGCTTGAGAGGCATGAAACGGAACAAAGAGATATGGAACTCCAGTACCGTTTTCAGTTATGAGCATCGCTGGATTTCCATACTTCTGGCTGATGTAGTGCACGCATCCGTACATCCCCCTCGGGACGATATAAAGCCATTTAGAATTCGCCTGTAACGTACAATTCACGCACCCACAAGGATTTATCATGTTAATTTCCAACTTATGGTCGGAGAAATAAAGCTGAGAAAGATTTCAGCTAGGAGCTTCATACCCTTGGTCCAATCGGTTTGCCATTTCGCTCAACTGCAAAGTTTCGGCTATACCAACTGCGGCGTCGCGCTTCTGGGAGAGACAGTCGTCATCGTCGCCGGGAACGCCGCACGTCCATGAAGGTGAGCATGTTGTATCTTGCAGGGCGCAGGAGAAGGACATGGTTGTGGCCGGACCGGAACGGACTAGGACAACGCCGGCGGCTAGCTCGGCGGCGGTGGGGTTAGGCCGGAGTTCGTCTTCTACATCTGGTCTGCGGGTGTCCCGCGCGCCACGAATGGGGAGCTGGAGAGGCCCATTGCCACCACGCAGGATCACTCCACCACCGGTTCTAGGCCATTTTATGGACAAGGCCAAGGTGGTCCATTCTCTGGCTGGTACGGTATGCTCGCCGGCGCCGGCTTCTTTGCTGAGATCTGATGTTGATCGAGCAGAAAAGTATGTTTTTATCCCTCAAGTTCCAAAAAGTATAGACTTCAAGTTTTTTTTTATATATTTGGTCCCTCAAGTCTTAAAACTGGACAAATTTGGTGCTAAACCAGATAGTAAGCCCGTTGACCGGGTTTGACCGCCCCAAAACTGCATGATGAACAGTAATTTCAGACAAAATCTGAGATTTTTTGTGGTCCAGTATGCTTACATGCGCAAGGTGCGACCAAAGTTTCATGGTCTTTCGACACTCAAGGAGCTTGTGGCAAAAAAAAAATATCTACGTCCTATGAACAGTCAATTTGAAAAAAAAATCAAAATTGGGGTCTAATATGCTTACATGCTCAAGGTGCTACCAAAATTTGGTGGCCTTTCGACACTCGAGGAGCTCGTGGCAAAAAAAATAAATTTTTGATCACAAAAAAATAGCCAAAATTTGTTTTTTTTGCTAGAGCCCGTCTGATGTCATTTCGTGACAAAATTTTGGTCACACCTTCCGCATGTAAGCATATTGGACCCCAAAAAATTTCATAATTTTTTGATTAATTTTTTATTTTTTTTTGAATTTACTATTCATCGGACAGATATTTTTGTTTCTTTTGCCATGAGCTCCTCGAGTGTCGAAAGACCACGAAACTTTGGTCGCACCTTGCGCATATAAGCATATTGGACCACAAAAATTTTCAGATTTTTTTTAAGTTCTTTTGATTTTTTTTTGAAGTTACTGTTTATCGGGCGGTTTTGTGGCGGTCAAATCCGGTCAACGGGCTCAAAAATCTGGTTTAGAACCAAACTTGTCCGGTTTTGAGACTTGAGGGACCAAATGTATAAAAAAAACTTAAGGGACCAAGTCTATACTTTTTGGGAACTTGAGATACCAAAAACATACTTTTCTCTTGATGGAGATGCTGTTTCAGAGGCGAGATCAACGGAGCTTCAAACTCCAAGCGCCTCGGAAGTTGGGCCCAGGCTGCATGCAGGGTGTGTTTCGGGCCAAGCCTCTTGGGCCTACCTGAAGCGGCGCATGTGGGCTCTCTGGTATCCGACCCAGCCGCCGCCGGTCGTACGGGAATATCCTAGATGACGCTCGTTGCGACAAACTGTCGCTGAAACACACAGGGGCGAGTGCGAGCGAACGATATGGGCCGGCCCATTTGCAGTAGCTGTAACGTGCTACAAGATTCTGGTTTTGGGAACCTACTAGAAAGTTCTTGAACCGGTTTTTTAGTGGTTTTTTCGGATATTTCGTTTTTTCCACTTTCTTTCCTTCTTCCTTTTTCCTTATCAAGTTTTTTTCCTTTTTTCTTTTTTCGGTTTCTGTTTCTTTTCCTTTTTTCCATGTTTTTTTATTTTTTCTGTTTCAAATTTATTTTATTTTTAGAAAAAGTTTGGACTCGAAATTTTTAAACGTTCCTTTTCTCAAAATTTGTTCATAAATTGAGAAAAAGTTTGGTATTTCAAAAAGTGATCAAATTTTCAAAAACTGTTCATGTTTTCAAATATTGTTTAGAAGTTTAAAAAGTGTTCATGCTTTTCCAAATTTGTTCACAACTTCAAAATATGTTCATGATTTTCAAAAGTTCTTCAGGTCTTCAAAAATTGTTCAGAAGTATAAAAATTGTTCCTATTTTTTCAATTTTGTTCACAAATGGTAAAAATGTTTGATAATTGAAAAAATGTCATTTTTTAAATTTATTTTATTTTATTTTTCTGCTTCTTTATTTCGTTTTTTAGTTCTTCTTTAATTCCTTTTTATTATCTTTTTTGTTTTCAGAATTAACTTTAAAAAATTAAAATTGTTCAGAAGTTCAAAAAATGTTCCTGTTATTATTATTTTTTCACAAATTCAAAAAATGTTCTTCATTTTCAAAAAATGTTTGCATCTTTGAAAAAATGTTCCCCTTTTCGAAAAATGTACATAAGTTCAAAAAATGTTCCTGTTATTATTATTTTTTCACAAATTCAAAAAATGTTCTTCATTTTCAAAAAATGTTTGTATCTTTGAAAAAATGTTCCCCTTTTCGAAAAATGTACATAAGTTCAAAAAATGCCTCATCGACTGCTTTCCTCCATGGAGCCGCGACTCTCCATGCGGACGCCGCCATCGATTACTGCTCCTCCTCTCATCGCTAGTGCCGGCCGCTCCTACGCGGCGATTGCGGCAGCGCTGCAGCGCCCCATGGCGGGCGTTCCGCCTCCAACGCGGGCGGCCTCGGCCACGGGAGGGACGAACCCTCATCCTGCTCCAGTGGTTGGGGCGGCTCCCACTCCCTCTCGTCCTGCGGTGCCGGCGCCGACGCCAAGCTTCAACGGGCCTGCAGTCCTTCACCAACAGCAGTATGGACCGGCGCCGAACTATGGTTTTGCAGGCAATCAGCCTCATGCTTACGGCCAGGCAGGGCAGTACCAACTGCCGTATGGTCTTGTTGCCAACGGAGGGCTGGCACCTTTGCACGGGCCATCGCCTTCGGGGGTGACCGCTTCACCACAGTTCCTCCTGGGGGGCTACCGCCCAGCCGCAGCAATCTGCCTTCGCGGTCGGCCAACAAGGCGTTGCCCAGAAACGTAAAAAGAAGAAGAAGCCGATGCAGCAACAGGTTGTTGGTGGTATTATGCAACATGGTTTTCAACATCCTCCTCAACACATGCCCGTTCAGCAACATTTCCCACATCAGCCCATACCGCAGCAACACATGCAACCCTATCAGCACGGGCAATATCAGCAGTATGTGATGCAGCCACAGAGCTCTCCGGTAGTGCAGATGCCTCAGGGGTTGCCCACTGTCGAGGTCCCACCGTCGATGGCTTCAGTGACTGATGTGCAGGTGGACCCCTCAGCAACCAAGACCAAGGCAAAGAAAAGGGTCCGTTGCTGGAAGTGTGCAGTTGATACGCATGCAGCGAAGGATTGTACGATGCAGCATTACTGTTATATTTGCGACAAGGTCGCCCACCCAACATTGCGATGCCCGGTTCTTAAACTCCCTAAACCCAATGCTTTTGTTTCGGGAGTCGGTGCTGAGGAGACTTACTTCGCCCAGCTGCCAGATTGTGTTGTCAAGGATCACTTGGCGCCGACACAGACACCTATTGCATGTGTTCAGGTTAGTGGCATGATGGTGCCTGCTAGCGTGGTCGAGAGTCAAATTGCCAGGAGATGCCCGGTACACACACAATGGAAGTGGGAGGCTATTCAGAATGGGTCGGATGCTTACCTTGTTAGTTTTCCTTCTTTTGAGGATCTAGACAGGGTTGATGGAATTCAGATGAACGTGCCTTCAGTTACTGCTGTGATGACTGTTTCTGCATGGAAATCTCATGACATCCCTCGTAGGCTCGAACTTCAGCAGACTTTTTTTTTTAATAAAGACACCCAAAGGGCATCTTAAATCTGATTATCATCGAGGAAAACAAAGGCCAGTACAATGGATAGACAACTGGACGTAGAACGACCAGTAAAAAATAAAATTACAATAAAAATCATACTAGTCTTGTTCCTCTGATTGTACGCTGCCCGCCGGTGATTGAAAATTGCACTGAACCAACAGCAAAGAAAAGCAACACCTGCAAATGCCCTCGCCATACAAGGCTTTGAAGACCGCAATAGCCACTCGCCCCTTGAGACGAGATCTAAAAATCATTGAAGCAGCATCGGCTGGAGCATCACCCCAAGCAGAACAGGCTTGCAATCCACTACCATCAGTTCAGAGGATTGGAGAAACCGGGTTAACCTACAGAACAACACAGAAGAAGATGTCGCGGTCGCCACACCAAACGCCAGCCAAAAGTACTCCTTGAAAGACACACAAACTGCTAAGATCTGAAGGGAACCAACCGATCTGGGGACACAAACTCTCACAGGCCCTTCGCCGGCGCCGACTCGGACATCGTCGAGGTAGGGAGAGACCGGAGAGACTTTATTCCAACACGCCATCGTCGCCACCACCTCGTCGATGCCGCCGGAGAAACAAAAACCTAAGAAAAATAAAACAAGACGAACGGGTCCCCACTCCTCTTGCCGCCGACGAGGCCGCCGGACGGGAAAGAGGAGGGGGACCGAGACGGCGGCAGTAGTTGTGGCGGTGGCGGTGGCTTAGGGTTAGGAGGCCGCGGCTGACCCCGACTAATGAGATCGTAACCAAGGTGAATAACCTGGCGGCATATGACTTGGCTACATGTTGAGGGTGTTCCCCATACTGTTCGTCATTTTTGGGGCTTATGGGCAATAGGCACCTTGATGGGCAAGACGTTGGATGTTGATCTTATTAGCCTGAGACATCGAGGGGTTGTCCGTATTCTTGTGGCCATGACCAACACTCAGATTTTGTCTAAGGACAAGGATGATTCTGGGCCATTTGTTTCAACGGACGTGCTGGTTAAGCTCAAGGGCTATGCATTTACGTTCAGGAGGGAAACCGGCAGGCTACGTTCCGGATCCTGATTTTATTCCATTCATTTGGAGGCGCAAGAGTGATGATGCGGACGATGATGGCGGTGCGAAGGAAAAAGATGACGAGATGGATACCTCGAAGCACACCGGGAACCCCTCCAACCAACCATCTTTAGTTCTGCTCCTGCAAGTGACACGCATATGACTCAAGTGCAGCAACGGGAACTCTCGAGTATTGTTTCTCATGGTACACTCGGGACTAGTTCTATGCCTTTGGCGGTGACACCTTTTAACTCTTCACCGCAGACACCACGAGGCATTGAGCCCGTCGCAAAACTACGGGCAAATTCCGCGTTACGCGGATGTCTCGAACGTAGACCTGGCCATGGGCAGCCCGGCCCGGACGGCCCGACCCGACCCGGACTGAAAATCCCGGGCCGGGCTGAGCCCGAACATGCCATCGGGCCGGGCTCGGGCCTGAAAATCAAGCCCGACAGACAGATCGGGCCGGGCTCAGGCCTGTGAAAAATGGGTTTTTAGCCGTGGTCGGGCCGGGCCGAGCGGGCCATGTCAGGCTTTTCTAGGTTCGGGCCTGATTTAGTAGGCCCGATGGTCAGGCCGGGCTGGGCTCGGGCCTGGGTTTTCAGCATTGGGCTTTTTTTGGCCCAGCCCGAAGCCCGGCCTGGCCCGAGATATGGCCAGGTCTACTCGAACGTACAACCACTCCGTGGACTGAGACTAAATCGCAGTCATCATCGCCAACGCGGACGGCAGCTTCGCTGCCCACTGGCCCCATGTCGGTGCAGGCCACATGCGGCGGGGCGGGGCGCCCGGACACGGCACCAGTGCACCAGCCGGTCCGTCTCCTACTGCAACCAACGGCCAAGCTGCACCTCAGCAGGAGGCCGCCCACGCCACTGCCGCGAGGAGCAAGCAGGCTGCATCCCAGGAGACCCACGCCCAGTTAAAAGCTCAAGTGGATCACGTCTTGCATGCTACCAACAAGGTAGGACGTGTTGGTCCTCCCTACCAAGTGCAGACAAAAGCTGCTGCACCATCGGACGAATGTCAGATGCAGCTAGAGCTGGCCACGCCCGCCTCAACACTGCGTGAAGCTACTTCGGCTCCAACTCCAGCTACACCGACCACGGCGACGTCGTCGCTTGCGCAGCTCGCTGATACTTCGGCACCAACTCCAGCTACACCAACCACGGCGGCGACGTCGTTGCTTGCGCAGGCGGTCGGCACTGTCGGGGAGGGGGTTGCTACTCTACCCTCATCCCCTCCTCTGGCAGCAGAGCTGGCGCCACGACCACCACTGGTGGCGACTCCTACACGCCGAAGTTGTCGGCATACGGTTGCCGACGACGGTTCTATGAACACAGATGAGGATACCTTGGCCAAGGCTATGCGGCGTAAAGCAGTGCAAAACCTCGACAACCAAGGTATTACATCGCCACCCAAATCATTTTTAGCTTTTTCCAATACAACCATCGTTTCTAAGTTGAATAATTTGGGTGTTAGTCTAGGAAAAAATGACAAGGATATTTCTATTTCGACTAACGCTTTGAAACATTTGGAATATGACCCATTAAAAGTTACTCCACGTGTTTCTAGCAAGTCTTATGCCTCTCATTCTGATGAGGAGGAGCTGCATGCCACATCAGATGGTCAGCTACTCTCTCACTTAGTAGGAGCGGTTTCGGACGTGGGCCTAGATGAACCCGGGCTTAGCTCATTGATTGAGCTTACAGCATCCAGACGTAAATCAAAGACCGCACGTTCGAAAAAAGAGAGTAAGTCCCATAAGAGGACGAAATGTTCTAAATCTCCTATTGTTTCCTCATGAATGGAATGTTTTTTAATAGCAGAGGTCTTTGTGACTTGGCTAAACATTTATTCATTGCAGAATGTAATAGGGAATATAATTTAGATTTTTTGCCTATCTCTGAAACGGGGAGACGTGATTTCTCAGTAAGTCTGCTTAACCGTATTTCTGGCGGGATAGACTTTACTTGGGTTTCACGACCGCCTAGAGGTCGTTCTGGGGGCATTCTACTTGGCGTAAATACAGGGACTATGGATGTTTTGGCTAGTTCGAATGGTGAGTTTCATGTTAAACTCCATATTCGTAACAAGACCGACAACTTCACATGGACCCTTGTCGCCGTGTATGGGGCAGCCCAGGATGAGTTCAAGGCTGGTTTTCTCCGTGAATTGGTTAATCTGGCGAAAGATAATCCCTACCCCATTCTTATAGGTGGGGATTTCAATTTGCTTCGATTTCCAAATGAGAAAAGCCGCGGTAGGTTTGATAATCATTAGCCTTTCCTTTTCAATGCTGTCATCGACAGTCTAGATCTGCGAGAGGTTTCCATGATTGGAAGACAATTCACTTGGGCGAGCAGTCTTCCGGAACCGACATATGAGAATTAGATCGCGTTTTAATGGATACCGACTGGGAATCTAAATTTCCTTTGGTATCTGTTCGTGCTCTACCTCGTATTGAGGTTATATCAGACCATGCATCCATTCTCCTAACTACTGGTTTGCCACGACCACAACATAGACGCAAGTTCAAGTTCGAACTTGGGTGGTTGCTTCGGGATGGCTTCCATGACATGGTCAAGGAGGTGTGGGAGAAACCGATGGCCGGGCATACCCCAATCCACAAATGGAATAACAAAATGCGTGCATTACGCAAATTCCTTGGTGGTTGGGCAAGGCATATGGTGGGTATCCTCAAAAAGGAGAAGCTTCGTCTTTCATCTATCATTGATAAATTAGAAGCTTTGGCAGAGGTTAGACCTTTATCTGAGCATGAAATTGAGATCAAGAGTCGTTCGAATGCACAGATAGCTAGCCTGCTGCGTGAAGAGGAACTCAAATGGTACCAACATTCTAACTCCCAATCTCTCCTGAAAGGTGATTCGAATAGTAGATATTTCCATGGAGTCGCCAATGGCAGACACCGGAAAAAAATTATTCATTCCTTACAACAGGATGAGGGCACGATTGAGGGGCATGAGCAACTTAAATCTTATATCACTAATTATTATAAAAATTTGTTCGGAGCCACAGAGGAAGGAAACTTCTCGATGGATGAGTCTCGAACAGATGACATCTCGCAGGTCTCTGATGAGGAAAACGGCCTTCTAATAGCCCCATACTCTGAGGAAGAAGTTAGAAAGGCGATTTTCCTAATGGAGCACAACAAAGCCCCGGGACCGGATGGTTCTCCCGCTGAGTTCTATCAGAACTTTTGGGAAGTCATCAAACCGGATCTCCTACTTTTGTTTAGCGACCTACATGCTGGCCAACTTGAATTGTTTCGCTTAAACTTCGGCGAGATTATTTTATTACCTAAGGTTAATGAGGCTGAAAGGATACAACAATATAGACCTATTTGCCTCCTTAATGTTAGTTTTAAAATATTCACGAAGGTTGCGACTATTAGGCTAAATCCGGTTGCTGAACACGTGATTCGTCCTTCATAGACTGCATTTATGCAAGGCAGACACATCCTAGATGGAGTTGTTATCCTTCATGAAACAGTCCATGAATTACATTGGAAAAAGTTGAATGGGGTGGTACTCAAAATAGACTTTGAAAAAGCTTTTGACAAAGTCAAATGTCCATTTCTTTAACAGACTCTCAGAATGAAAGGATTTTCTGCAGAGTGGCGCGCTATGATTCATAGCTTTGTTTCTGGAGGTAGTGTTGCCATTAAGGTCAATGATGATGTTGGACACTATTTCCAAACGAAGAAGGGATTGCGACAAGGTGACTCGGTATCGCCCATGCTATTCAATATAGTGGCGGATATGCTAGCGGTCATGATTGAGCGTGCCAAGGTTGATGGCCAAATTGATGGGTAGTAAATCATCTAGTTGATGGTGGTCTCTCTATACTTCAATATGCCGACGATACAATTCTCTTCATGGATCATGACCTTGAGAAAGCGAGAAATCTGAAATTAATTTTATCAGCATTCGAGCAACTCTCGGGTCTTAAGATCAATTTTCATAAAAGTGAATTGTTTTGTTTTGGCAAGGCTCAAGACGAGGCCCACCTGTATGTTGAACTGTTCGGATGCGGGTTGGGCCAGTTTCCAATCACATATTTGGGGATACCGATACATTATCGGAGACTCACAAATGCTGAATGGAAACACGTCGAGGAGAGACTACAAAAAAGACTTAGCAGTTGGAAAGGCAAACTGTTGTCTCTTGGTGAAAGATTGGTCCTCATAAATTCAGTACAAAGTAACATGATACTATATATGATCTCCTTCTTCCAATTGCCGAAAGGAGTTTTTCATAAATTGGATTATTTCCGATCAAGATTTTTTTGGCAAGGAGATAACGAGAGAAAGAAATATCGACTAGCTAAATGGAGTGTAGTTTGCCGTCCCAAAGACCAAGGTGGGTTGGGCATTCATGACCTTGAGGTTAAGAATAGGGCCCTCCTTGGCAAATGGTTGTTTAAATTACTGACCGAAGATGGTGTATGGCAAACCCTCTTGAGGAGGAAATATGTGGTTTCCAAGGCTGTATCTCAAGTATACTGGAAGCCCGGGGATTCTCACTTTTGGGCGGGTCTAATGGCCACGAAGAAATATTTCTTCTCTTATGGATCCTTCTCGATTAAGGATGGCTCGGAAATTAGATTTTGGGAGGACAAGTGGCTAGGGAATACCACACTCCAGGAACAATATCCGGCTCTATACAACATTGTGCGTCACAAGGGTGATACTATCGCCACGGTAATGCAATCGTTTCCACCAAATGTGGCGTTCAGAAGAGATTTAATTGGAACCAGACTCCAATCGTGGTACATCCTGCTCCAGCGGTTGTCCACGGTGCAATTATCACATGGGTCTGATATATTTCGATGAAATCTACATGGCAATGGTCAATTCTCAGTGGAGTCTATGTATAGAGCGTTAATCCAGTCTAACGTGCCAGTTGATAATAACAACAAGATCTGGACGATGAAGATACCTCTTAAGAATAAAATTTTTGCATGATATCTTCGTCGTGGAGTCATTCTTACTAAAGATAACCTTATTAAGAGAAATTGGCATGGAAGTCCGCAATGTGTCTTTTGTCACCATGATGAAACAGTAAAACATTTGTTCTTCCATTGCAAATTGGCTCGTTCTATATGGTCAGTCATCCAGATAGCTTCTGGCTTGTATCCTCCTTGTAGTGTTGCTAATGTATTTGGCAACTGGTTACATGGGATTGATCACAGATTTAGAGCTCTTCTTAGGGTGGGAGCGCTTGCCGTTATTTGGTCGCTTTGGCTATGTAGAAATGATAAGGTTTTTAACGATAAAAGTACTTATCTGATGCAGGTTATCTACAGATGTACCGGGACTCTTCATTTATGGTCCTCTCTATGACGTGTGGAGAATCGAGACCTGTTTACGGAGGTGTGTACACGATTGGAGGATACGGCGAGGGATACTTTTACCCAACATGGGTGGCAGCATGATCTTAGGATTGGTCCACCTCCGCTTTAGGCGTTATACTGACTCTACTTGTTTCTTGGTATTTCGCATTTTTATTTTTTGTTTGTGCGAGAGGACTTTGTTTGACTGTGTGCATCTTAGTTATGCAGAGGCCGGGTGTAATGCTTAAACCTTTTAAGTAATAAAGCGCCCCTTTTCGAAAATAAATTAAGGACGAAGCGCAGTAATATATACAGATGTAAAGTAAAACCTGCAGCTTAAGACAGGAAGGAAACTCACATGAATAAGTAACCTGCAAATCGGCCGAGTAGCTAGTCGGTGGCGTCTGCTCCACCAATTTCTGCCCCTTTACGAATTCAGTTGTGTATTGATTGACTCCGATAAAGTCCGCTGAGCCCTTGACCACTTTAGCTTCATCAGGAGTGAACCTGGGCAACCTCTCTTTCACAAGGTCTTGCATTATCTGTGGGTACTGTCCATTTATTAGTGGATCAAGAAACCTGCATCCAATGCAACTGTCATTGATATATATTTTTTATCTAAATAAAACTCTTTGTCATGATACTAGTATGGCCGTACCAACCAACAAGGAAGTCCATGGCTCTTTGAGCTGCAGCTTGGTCTTCAGTTGAGTTGCTAAGAGCCTCGTACCAACTGACGTCCAGAACTATTCCAACCTTCCCTTGCTGAGCTGCCTACTTTTTTTTTCTACTATTGCATCACCAGTCTAGACGGAATGATCAATGTTCACGACAAATCATACAAATCTGATATCTCGAGATTACTTGTCACTAACATGCCCAATGAGTTGGGGAAGCAAATACATTCATGGATATATACATAATCACAAGAATAAAATCTAGTTGGCCACAATTAATGCACATTGACCATGCATGCGCTAAGAGAAAATTAATCCAATAATGATTTTGTAAGAGAAAATTAATTCATACTACACTCCCCCTAAGGTTGATTATATTAAAGTGTACTCTTATAGTTCAAGTAGAAAAATACCTGGTACTTATTCTGGTATTTTGCAACTGCATAACCATGTGCTAAGAGAAAATTATGAGCAACAATGTAAGGCTCTGTTGTTGAGTTCCCACCAGCAGTGCATTTGGTGCACCTTTGCGGAGGAGTCGTGGCTATATCATAACCACCAATCGCTACTCTACTTGGTTCGTTGAATGTAAACCAGTGCGTTACACGATCGCCGAAGGTCTTAAAACAAAAGTCAGCGTAATCTGCAAATAGTTCACTACAGAGAGAAGAAAAAAGAGGTCTTGAAACAAAAGTCAGCGTAATCTGTAAATAGTTCCCTACAGAGCAAATATTACGAGGATAAGAATTAATGTAAATCTAACACATTAGTAAATAGAAAGACCGATTGCTAGTTTGACTTACACTGTCTTTGAATTTAACCAGCCTCCATACTTCTTCTCAAGTGCTAGAGGGAGATCATAGTGGTAAAGATTGACATAAGAAGTAACGCCTGCTTAGTTTTCATGGAAACATTCAGATACTGATGTATTCATTTAGGTTCCCATGGAAGTTTCACAGGTTGAAATGGATGCTTAGCTATACTGCACCTTTGTGAAGCAGGTAATCTATCAGATTGTTGTAGTACGCTACACCTTCTTCGTTAACTTATCCCTCACCATCTACAGAAATAAATGACGAATCAGTGGTGTCAATCAACAGCTTGTGTTCAGTCAGAGAAATATGGAGGTTGGGTATACCCGGAAAGATTCTGGACCATGAGATGGAAAACCGGTAGGCATCGAAATTCAATCCTTTCATGAGATTAACATCTTCCTGTCCCAGCATATATAAAAGTATTATACGTGAAGCTGCTACTAATGTAACTTGATAGATTGATTACTCATATACATCTCTGTTTACTTGGGTCGTCGTACCTTGTAGCGATGATATTGATCTGTTGTAACGTCGGCGTTTTGATTTCCCGCAACTTTTCCTGTTCATTGCAGCACGGAATAAGAAACTGTTAGTTGTGGATGGACGAGTGCCACTAATCAGAGAAGGGAGTTTGACGGATCAAGGTCAGACTTGATATTGATCTGTTGTAACGTCTGCTAATCGACGTCAGATATTTTAGCCTTTCCGAAATAAAAAAACAAAACAAAAAACCGGAGTTTAGCTTAAGGGCGGCACAAGTGAAGTGAGGAGCTAATTAAGCAGGAAATGGATCACCTGGTGTGTGCGCGAAGGCGTCCCAGATGGAAGGCCCGCGGCCGCCTCCTGCGGCCATGCCCTCGACTTGGTACGCCGACGTCGCCGTCCCGAACACGAATCCCTTGGGGAACGACGCCCGGCTCAGCCCATCCAGCCAGCGCGGGCGGCCCGGCGCCTCCGTGGCACGGACGCATGCTCCTCCCCCATGGCCATGGAACGCCGCCACCAGGGCAAGCAGCAGCGGCATGCACCTCGCCGACCTCGCGGTCATCTTGCAGAGCAGCAGCGGGCAGTGGCAGCCTCAGTTCACACCCACTCACTAGTTAGTCACTAGTGCTAGAACAGTGGCACTCTCTTCGAGTATCTTGTACGAATTGCCGCGCAAGGTGGGTGGACTTTATTTATAAAGCAGGATGAAAGCCCTTTGACGTGAAAGATGGATGGAGTAGAATGGCATTGTTTGGTGGCATTAAATACAGTTTAATTGTTTGGTGGCATTAAACTAAATTGTCCAGTGTTGAAGCAAACCAAAACAATTTTCTCCGACACCCTGAAAAAATAAAACTTTATCTCAAAATGGTTGCAGCAACTTTTTTTAAGCCTTTCGTCGAATTGTTTGAGACCTTGATTAGAACCTGGAACTTTATGCAATAAAATGGCTGTGTGCATCATGCGATGCAGAGACCGGGGTCTTCCTCCTTTTTGAAAAAAAATAAAACTTTGTTTCAAAATACCTTAATCTATCTTTGTGATCAAATTTTAGTTCAATGTTGAAATCAATACATACACATAGTTCTTTGTAATCCAAACTCAATGACCATCAAATATTTGATGCATCAATTTTAGTCCGATCTCCGAAAGGAATATTACCTACCGTTGAACTGCCCGACCGGAGTAGCAGCAGCGCAACCCGGTGGCTGAAGCGAAGGCTAGAAGGGAAGCAGCTAGGACCCATGAAGGCAGCGGTTGGTGGCTGGCGGCAGCAGCACAATGGCCCGGGAGGAACGGTTACTCGGCGAGATTGGAGATGGTCTCCGGAGTGGCCAAAGGCAAGGACGTGCAGGACGGCTAGGTGGAGATCAGGGTGCGGCAGACTGCAGCACGCCATGAGGAGGGCAGGAAGGCAACGCGGTCGGAAATGGAAAATTCTAACGACAAGGGTATGTAACTGCAAAATATCCACCATTCATTCGTTCCTAGAGATTCGTATTGTTTTGTTTTGTATAAGTTGTTAATTGGTTTCTGAAATGAATACATAGCAAACACATGTATGACAAGGGCCCACTATGATTCAACTTTTGTCAGTTAAAAGAGTGTGAGAGAAGAGAATGACTTATGGTCGCATGCACATAGTATACTCTCTCTCTCCAACAACTAAAGCCTTGCATTTCATTTTTCATGTGGCATTTTGAATGACTCGTAACTTTTGAAACAGATATTGTTTTGAGTTGGTTTATATATATTTGAATTCCTGGTGCCAAGCCCTTTAGAACAAGATCAATCTTGAATACATTTGAAACATATTTAAATTTCAATGTTTCAATCCACTTATTTCACTCAATCGATTGAACTATGTGGAACTACTTAGTTGTGAAGTTGCTTCCTTAGTTGTAAAGTCGCTTACTTCAATTTAACATGAAATTACCTAGTATTGTGATGTTACCCTTTATATTAGTGTTCGGTAGGCGAGTCACCATTGAATAGCCAAATACCTCTTGTTGGGATTGTTTTACTCTGTTATCCTGTCTCCTGTTACCATCAACAATGGTTGGCTCGGCAATTAAGGTTGTTAGACCGAACCAACACTCTAAGCATCATGGCTTCTCATGGTCCTCGTATTGTCCTCGCTCCTCGTTGATACCAAATCATGTCACATGGAGGTCATGGATTCGCACAAAAATAAGTGTCTACCCATATAGGTCTTCGGATCATGTTGACTGGGCTCTTAAACTAGACAACAAGCATTACACATGCCACAAATAATCAACCCAATAACCAATCATCAAAGCAATCTCACAAAATATCATCATAATGATTAGGCACAAATGTATCTCATTAATCCCCTAATTCTCTCACGCCCGGGGGGCAGGGATTACTCGCACATGAGAGAAGAATAACTGCCAAACACAAAGATCAAGTGAAAGGGAATCATATCGATATTATCGTAGTTTGTCGCAACAAGATAAATGGTTAAACAAATTATGATCGATGTATCAAAGTACGAATAGAGTTTACAAACCCTAGTCTTGCAAGTTGGAATCTCCTCTAATGGTGGTGGTGTTGATGGTGGAATGGAGGATCATGCTGCAAAGAAACCCGAAACGGGTTTAAGTGAATCAGTTCTCCTCAGAATCTTTCTTCCTCCGCTCTGGTCAATGGTTCTCCCTCTTTTGTTATTATGTTCCTTCTCATCCAGTTATGAAAGTCGCTTACATAGATGAGGGGAAGGTGGCGGTGCCTGGTACGACCGCCGGTATGAGTAGTTGCGCTCATACCGTGCGTCAACTTCTCTTATGTTGACACCAGATGTAATTCCCTTCAAAGGGAAAGTTGTGCATTTCCTCCTAAATCACCCAAATGTAGCTCCAAATCCTCCCAAAGGTGTTTCTACCTGAAAAACGAGCAAGAAAACAAGGTTTCTCAATTTTCGGTGCATATTGGTTGTGAAATGGTGAAACCCGGTGGAACCCAAGGTTAAACCAAGAAAAATGCCCTCATAAACCCCTACATAAAATGGAGCAGTCGTGTTGCCCCGCCCAATGCCATAGTGCATGAACCATGGTGCTGGTGCCCCCAAATGCCACGGCTAGCGTGCGCATTGGCACGTGTGTCATGCAATTGTGGCCTTCCTCGTCTTGCCGGCTGACGGAACGGCCAAGTGTGCAACCCCGCCACTCATTGAAGACCGCAGACGACCGGACAGGCAAGGCCATGGGAGACGATAGGAGTGAGTCCAGTTCGACTAACTCAGAGAGTTTTGGCTCAGCCTGCAAATTTTGCAAAAAAACACATGTATGCAATGATGTCATCTCAAAGTTGGTCAAAAAGTCCAATGATGGCGGACTACAACGCCTAAACGTATCTCATGAATGTCGTTGCATGTTGATGTAAGCTTAATGTCTGTAATTCGGGTATTCTTGAGTGAGGTTACCAAAGTGGATTTTCCCGACAAGTCCAGTGACATTGTTTTACTCAAACCAGATGAATAGAAGTCGTCCACCATTTTCCCATCGTGCGTTGATATTGGTACGCATCATGTGTAACCACTTCTTGGCTTTGTCGTCCATAAGGCTAGTGTCGCCAACATGATCCTCGACTCCTTAGTGAACCTTGCGAGCTCAGCTTGCTCGGACTCGATTGTTGCTCTCATTGCATCCATATTTGCATTCTCTGTCTTGAGGTATGTCTTCTCTCTCTCTCTCAAAGGATATCCTCTCCTTCTCAAGTTCCACCTTCTTTGCTTGGATCTCCACGAAGCCCTTGTATCGTTCCTCCATCCTTTCTTCTTTCTTTTCTTTTCTTTTCACTTGTGACCTTTTTGTGGGAGATGATCACTGTCCATGAGGACGACAACGAGCTCACCACCCCGGCATGCTTTCCCCTCTCTTGCTCCCACTTCCTTTCCCTAATTCTTGCATGCAGGTCCATCCACCCTAACTTATTGTTAGGAGCTTGAGCCCTCATTGATTCTTTACTTGGATGCAAGATTGGAGTTCTCGCATGTCGAGATCCTTCCATTTATCTGCCTTGTCCAACTTGATCCAACAATGGGCCAAGATAAATGGATCTCCCTCATTGTTTTTGTACAATGTTATTGCCAAGTTCAACTAGCAAATAAAATACACGTGAAACATAAAAATGAATGAAACACATGATGAAAATTGCAAGTGAGCAAAACTTGTAATTTTCATCTAATAAAAATAAGTCATAATGTTCCCCCAATAGGTTGAACCCCTTTGCTCCACATATTGGATCAACTCTTACCTCCAATCATGTCACGCACAAAAATTGATCCTCCTCCATCATGTATGCACCTCTCTTCGGTTTCTTGGTTGATTCCACAGCCTCAGTCGCGTCCATGCTGCACAAATCCATGCAACACACACACTCAGTCGCGTCCATGCTACACAAATCCATGCAGCAAGGACGATGGTTGCTTCGAGGGTGGGGGACGACACCGAGGGCGAATGCTAGGGAAGAACGGCGAAGGCAATCAAGTGGGAGTCAGGCGTGGGCTAGAAAGGATGGAGAAAGAGGGAATGAGAGAGAGGTAGGAGTAGGGTTGGGCTGTTGTGATGTGGGGTACAGATAGGGTTGTCCAGCTTATATATTTGGGATGGAAGTGGGAGATTCGTCAATCTCAACGTTTAGAGCATCTCCAACGATGTGCATCAAATCGGACAAACCAAACGTTATTGGACACGTCTGGACGTGTCTGCAGACAATGGTAGCGGAGCCGGCCATCCAAAGCGGTTCGCCAAATGTCCACCTCTGGTTTGTTTCCTATATCCGAAGAACTCAAAATAATTAAAGATAAATATCATTCTTCGTCCATAACCATGATGCGCAAATATTCCCGTGCAACAATAATTCAAATATAAATATTACAATTCAAACATGAACTTTTGCAAATAGTTCGGATTTGAATTCAACTTATCGGACACATTTTTTAGTTCTCCCCATGAAGGACCCACAGATGCTCAACAGACCATTCTGCAACTACTTATGAGTTGCTCGATGGCGAATATGTTCCTCAAACGTCGTCAGATTCTGCCCTGGAGATTCGATAGGATCATCCATCTGCTCAAAGACGAACTCCGTCACCCACATGCTCCACAACCATGTATTCATGTTTTGCATGATCGCACAAGCTGTCATCACCTCTCACAACATCTCTAGATCCCATATTTTTGCAGGTCCTCGAACAATTGCAAAACGGGCTTGGAGCACTCCAAATGCCCTATCCACATCCTTTCTAACTCCTTGTCTTTCGGCAAAGTGAGATCTTTTCTCACCCCGTGGATCAGAGATGGTCTTGACTATTGAGTATCGTGATTATTAGGAAAGCTAGGATAGCGTAGGATATTATTCTACCTTGCCTTGTACTCCAAAATGATCATGTACTCCTATATATATGCCCACGAGGCTCAAGCAATACAATCAAACTATTCCACTAAATCTCTATCTCCCTTCTAACATGGTATCAGCCTAACCGATCCAACCCTAACCGTCGCCCGCCGCTTCCGCACCCGCGCGCCGCCCCCAGGGCGGTCGGCCTCCATGACCGCCGCCGGGGGCCACACCGCCCGTACCTAGGGTTCGTCCGCCGGTCGTGTTGACCGGCTGCCCTAGAGAGTTTTTCCCGAGCCTTTGCTCTAGGTTTTTTCGCTCTCTCGCCGGTCGTTTTGATCGGCGTTTTCTTTTTGGTTTTCCGATCTATGCTTGATCGGTTTGCGTCGCCCGCCGCCGCCGTCGACCCCCTTGCGCCTCTACTCCGACACCGGCGCGACCGACCGGCCTCTTCACCGACCCGGCGGCCTCGCGCGTACGTGCGTCTGCCCGCCCGTCGCCCCGACCCGGCGGCCTCGCGTGACAGGCGGCCCCTCACGGCCGTCGTCCGCGCGTCAGCCCGCTCGTCGATCTACGTCGGCCGTCACCGCCCTGTCCCCGAGTTCAGCGCGCCCCTCCACCAATCGAGCAACAGGATGCCGCTGCGTCGCCCCGTCGGGCCGCAGCGCCGCCGCCCCGTGGTTCTCCCCGTGGCTGCACCGATCCGCGCCGCCACTGCGTCGCCCCTTCGGGCCGTAGCGCCGCGGCACGTGGTCCCCGCCGCCGCCCTGAGGCCGTTCCCGTGGTTGCACCACCTCGCGCGCTGCCGCTGCGTCGCCCCTTCGGGCCGTAGTGCCGCGGCCCGCGGTCAACCGCCGCACCGAGGCCATCCCCGAGGCTGCACCGACCCACGCGCTGCCGCTGCGTCGCCCCGTCGGGCCGTAGCGAGCGTGGCACGTGATCCCTGCAACCGCCCTGAGGTCTTCCCCGCCGTCGCCCCGACCTGCCCACCGCCGCTGCGTCGTCCCTTCGGGCCGTAGCGCTGCGGCCCGCGGTCCACCGCCGTCCACGCGCGTCGACTTTCACGTGATATGCGCCGCGCCGCCTCCCTTGGCGCAGGAACGTCACCGTCCGCGCCGGTCTTCGTCACGCTGTCGGGTTCTTCCTCGCCTACTTCGAGCACCGCCGCCGCGCTTCTGACCTAGCCGCCGTCGCCGCCTCCTTAGGTCGCCGCCGCCGCTCTTCTTCCCGGTCCATGGCGACTTCCTCAACACCGGCTACCCCGACTCGACACCGACCACGGCGTTCTTCGCACGGCTACCTCGACTACGGCTACACCACCTACGCTCTCGACTACCTCGACAAACGACCCAAAGGGCTACCGCCTTGCTTGAGCAACCTCATCGGTTTCCACTCCAGCCACGACTCCGCGATGCATCGACCGTTACGACTGTGGGGGGTGTCCGTCGGCTTCCCTTCGGATTCTTCTCCAGTCTCACCGTCTGCGTCGCTACCGTTGTGACTGCGGGGGGATATTGAGTATCGTGATTATTAGGAAAGCTAGGATAGCGTAGGATATTATTCTACCTTGCCTTGTACTCCAAGATGATCATGTACTCCTATATATATGCCCACGAGGCTCAAGCAATACAATCAAACTATTCCACTAAATCTCTATCTCCCTTCTAACATTGACGAAGGATAGATACCATCACAAAGACAGTATCTCATGTTGTAGTTATGACCATTGATGGTATAGTTGCACGAAGGAGCTTCTCTCACACACAACCTTGCAATGGAGACCGTCGCAACATGTTTATGTCACTGTAAGACTCGGGCATCCTAAAGAAAGTGTCAAATTCAAAGGCCTTGTGATGCAACTGCTTCAAGAATGATGATGAGCTTCTTACTATGGCCATGGCATTGCCTTTTGTAGAGCATATGGAAAATTCTTCCATTGCCAATGCATGCAACCTAGGGATCCCAACATACATCGTGTTTGCTTCAAAATAAACAACACAAACGTCAATAATTTTGGCTATATCATTTGGCCGAATAGTGGCGGCCGGACCATGGGGGGAAGGGAAGCGTAGGCAAGTCGAGGCTGCCACCCAGGGGGAGCGACGGAGGTCTAGCAAGTCGAGGCTGCCACCCAGGTGGAGCAGCATAGTGGTGGTACAACGGCGACGGTCTCAGACTACATGAATACAAAGCAAAGAGAAGGGACACAGTGAGAAAAGCAGGGCTTCAGGTGGGATTTTCTTATGGGTCATGGATTTCCTACGTGGCGGTTGTCCACGTCCGCAAATCTCCCCCAGCTTTGCTTCCGGTTTACATTTATTCAAACATGCGGGACAGTCCATCAAAACTTCTGTAAACAGAGTGTCCGGATGTTTACGAGCGTTTTGATGCACCACACTAGAGATGCCCTTAGGGAGTAGGGGAAGCCCTTGAGGCGGATTTTCTGCCCAAAACTGTCCACCCTTGTGTTCCCAAGAAGAAAAGAAGAATTAACAAGACTTATCATTAACTGTTTTTCGTATGTTTCTAAAAAGACAGCTGACGGATCTGATCTTGTAGATTAAGAGCCGTGGAATATGCAAGAAAGCTGCAATATTCCTTGAGTAATCAGACGACAGTTGCCAACAAACAGACTACAATGTTCACCACTTAAGGTTGAAGGTTTGTCTGTTTCAGCACTAAAGCTGAAGCTTGAAAACCTACTTGAATGGCAGGAGTTCAACTACTTGAAACAATTAAAACTGTCATCCCAGTAGCTGATGTATTGTGGTTACTTGGATGACAATTTGCGCTTCTTTTTGGAGTGTGATTCTTCGTTGCTCGCAACATATGACTCGATTTTCACATTTTCCTCAGCTTCACTATTTCTGAATTTCTTTGCCTTTTTCTGCAAATAGAGAAAAATGCAATTATTTGATACTATTATAGTGGACTAACAGCACATGCTCTCCCTCGAAAAACACAGTTCGTACTCCAAAACAAGTTAAAAAGAACAGACATGAACTAAATATGTACAAAGCATGAAACAATAAGGGCTATGTACCTTCAAGGATTTTGTGATATCAGCAATCTCATTGTTGTCCTTAGTACTTTTGGCAGATTCAGATAGACCAGTGGTGTTCTCCTGAAACAAATAACAAGATTTAGTAACTCTACAAGAGAAAGAGAATCCCACTGATATGTAAATAAATACACAAAAGGAAAAACTGACCTTCGGTGGAACAAATGCAGCTTCTCTCTTTCTTTTCTTTTCTTCTGATTTCTCTGATTGCTTATCTAGCTTCTCTTGCCATTTCTTAGCTGACTTCTTCTTGTCACTCATGAAATACTCACCACTCTCCAGTTCAAGATCAATCTACATCCAGATTGACAAATTAAACAACGGTATTGCATAACTAAATAAGACTATCAAGCAGAAATGAACATTTCCAACTCCCAACAGTACAAGAAAAAAATCTATTGCCTACTGTGTTTTGCTTCACTCAAATTCAAATAGCTTGGAAAACAACATTAATGAATTATCTGTATAGGATGGACAGCTGCTGATGCCATTAAGATAAAGGTGCAGGACAAGACCGCTAACCACATAACAACTCATGAATGAATTGGTCAAACCAGTACGGCAAACTGTACAACAACCCTGGAAACGTGAAATAAACAATTGACTTTACCTTGCTAGGCTGCTGAGGCGGCGGAAAGGGTGTGTATTGTTTCTTCTCCTTGGTATTGGGCTTCTTTTGCTTGACATTCTTTCTGGAAAACAGCAAATAATTAAGTGTAAGATGCACAATGTACCTTTTAAAGATAGTAGCTTCCGAGCAGAAATATGATGCAAGTTCCTTACTTCTTAAAGCTCGGGAGGAACCTGTCCCAACTTTCAGTGGCTAGGGCAGGATTTTTAGCCAGCTCACGTTTAATTAGGAGTTCCTGCTTAGTTTAGTAACACTCCATAAGAAATCATATTTTACATTCCTTCAGATATTATATCTAAAAAACAAAACAAATCACCTTAATGTGGTATACTGGATGCTTTATGTTCTTTATGCAATCCTCTACAATCCTCCGGACTTGTTTCAGTCCCTTAAAGGAACCCATGGCAGCAACAGTATTTCCCTTTCATGATGGAAAATACACAATAATGGCAGTTAATAACACCACTATACAGAGTTAAAGGAGGTGGACCCACAATGTAACTTTAAATGCAGTACAAGGTAAGAAATTAAGCACACCTGAACTAAGATGTAGCAGCCAGTCAAAATCTCTATAGCCTGTAGTAAGATAGAACATGTTAAGAAAGGGGTGTTTATTAATTCTAAAAGAGATTCATCCATAGGACAGCAATCATGTGAGATATTTACCTTAAGGGTGGACAGGTTAGGGCCTAAAAGGCGTTCTCTCCTTTTGACAAATCTTTCCTGTGGATAGCACGCTGTTAGTTTACTGAAACCATCTCAAAAAAGTTCGCCGAAACTAAAAGATAAATTCATTAACATTGATAACATATTAACATGGCACAAGTAAGTCCAGATGCCACATACAAACAAATGATTCTCAGAGCAAACTTAATAATAGGAATAATTACATAATACACTGGATCATGAAAAGGAAAGAAACCCCATATTAGCTGACAAAAACCAAATGTGTGCATATTTGGAATCATGAAACTCTTATGTTGGTAACTAAAGTGCGGCACATGTGACTGTGACAAAGGGGTCTGTACCTTATATGTTCATCTGAATGACAATGACACCCGGACTATTATATCTATAAACATGGGAACAGAGCACAGGCTTGACAGATGAACTACCAAATATACTACCTCCGTCCCATAATATAAGATCTTATCACATCCAATACATATTGGATGTAATAAGATCTTATAATCCAATATGTATTGGATGTGATATTGGATTATACGATCTTATTACATCCAATATGTATTGGATGTGATAAGATCTTATATTATAGGACGGAGGGACTAGAACATACAAAAATATAAACTATACAGTGACACTCTAGTTGAGTTAAAACCCCAGTTATCTAGTAGTAGTGGTGCCATTAAATGGTTCTATGATATCCTTATGTGATTGGTTATGCATTTACTTTTGGCAATGCAATTGCAAATCTTGTCTTTGCAAAGTTTCTCCTAGCGAAATATTAACGTAATCAAGATACAATCAAAGCAATCCTTTCAAACGAACCAAGAGGTACATGGCTGAACTTGAACAATGAAACAAAGTGTACCTTGTTTCTTATGATGCTACCAATCTTGACAATATCACAGTTCATCTCATCATTGAGCACTTTAATTGCCTGTGGGGAAACACAATAGAAGTTTATGGATGAAACTACTACTGAACAAGGCATCAAGGTGTGTCAGGTGATCCTACAATTTCAATACAGCACCCACAAAGCATAGAACAGAAATTGCATAACAGTTAAAGCCTCAATGGGCTTGGTAACAGAAACAATGCATACTTGGGGTGCAGGAACACTCCGCGACAAGAGTTTTATCAGGTCCCTGGCCTTGAGAATAATGTAGGGGTCCCTGGTCTTCCTGGTGGTGGAAACCGTCATGGATCCCTCCACCTATGAGCAAATCAAGAAAAATACCACAGAATCGTGTCACTACTAAAAATCAAGAACACTCCAAGGTCCAAACAACCGTAACTACTCGTGGCATACCAAATTGAGCTCGCATGACACCCCAAACTCCTTCAGTGCGCCCTTCACGATCGGCCACGTCTCCTGCAGATACTTCTCTGCAGCCCCAAACAACAAGTCGCATCAATCCACGCATTCAGTAGGCTAGAAAACTACAGCAAACCCCCAACGAATCGCACGAGGTGAGGGTAAGAGCGGGATTGGCACCTCGGTATTGGGGGAAGAGGGTGGAGAAGGAGCTGACTTCCAGCAGGCCGCCCTCGTTCCAGGAGGGGTCGAACTTCTCCACCGTCCAGCGGTCGATGGTGGGGTCATCGTCCCACGGCTTCTCCTTCTTGTGCTTCCCCTTCCGCTGCCAGTTCTTCCCCTCCGTACCTTCGGCCGCCGCATTCGCTTCGTCCGCCGACGCCATGACGGTCGGGAGAGCTAGGATTTAGGTGGGTTTGTAAGAGGAAAGGAGCTCGAGGAGGCGGGGTGGTGTCCAGGCTGCGAATTAGGGTTGATGATTGTATTGCCGCCGACGGGAGGGGAGGAGAGTGGGGGCGCTTCTGAGGAGTGGGAGGGTTTGGGGTTTGGGCCTTCTGGGTTTGGGCCCAGCCCAAATTTTATCTTCACTGCCAGACCCCGACGCCCGATGTCGATATATCCGTTGCTTCTCCTTTTTCAGGCTTTCCTCAAAAACGAAAATCTCCTTTTCAGGTGCTTCTCCTTCGCTTATTTTCATATTCACATTTTATTTTATTATTTGCTTCAATAATAACAAAAATATAATATTTTCAACAATTATTTGGAATTTCATAAAAATGTTCAGACTTTTAAAAATGTATGGAATTTCAAAAAGTATTCGTGTTTTACCAAAAAAAATTAAAAATTAAAATTTATTTAAAAATTCAAAAAAAATACAGTTTGAAAAAGGGAATTTTAGAAATTGTTCGATTTTTTTTACAAATGATCCGAATTTCAAAAATTGTTCACTTTTCCCAAAAATATGAAATTAAAAAACAATTCAAATTTGCTCGCTTTTCAAGAAAACTAAAAAAACATGTTTCAAAAAAAATCAAAGAAGTTTGCACTTAAAGAGAACTACAGTAATTGCATGTTATAGTCCGCCAATGAGCTAGCTAGTCGGGTTGCACGTCGTGCCGTTGTTGGATGCAATGGGCTGTCCAATAGGAGCTCCCAAGAGAATCCAGTATGATGTCTCAAAAAAAAAAAGAGAGAATCAAGTATGACACATTAAACGTCAAACTGTCTCCCCTAAAAAAAGCGTCCAATTGTTGAAAGCGACTGATATATTGAGCGGGACGGGTGTGGCCTAGCTAGGACTTGCGGAGGTAGTGGATTCAGTCGCCAAAGCACAACAACCGATTTGGGGGCCAACTTGAGAGCAACGGGCTAATTTTCGCCCGGAATAGCACGTCCCATGCATGGAGAGAGAGGCTGCACTTCGGAAACATTTATCGATAATCAAGTTTGTACACCTATACTAGTAGTAGTTTTGCTACTCTGGTTTAATTGTTGTGTCTTTGTTAAAATTTTGGGAGAAATTCATTTAAAAAAAGTATTACCACAGAGAAGATGTATTCAAGGAATTTCATTTTAAATTATTATTTTTTGACCCAAATCCGTGGAACAATCGTTCTACGGTATATGTAATAAAATAAAGTTCAATATTTACAAAACTAAGGTACAGAAAGAAAACAAAGGATCAACCGACTCCAGTTCTAGCAAAACCCATTGGTAACATGGTAAACTAGTTCAAAAACTGTTCAATCCAGCTGGAAAATTGAGCTTCCAATCTGGTCTTGATTCTACTCCCTCCGTTCGGAATTACTTGTCTCGGAAATGGATGTATCTAGAACTAAAATACGTCTAGATACATTCATTTCTGCGACAAGTAATTTCGAACGGAGGGAGTATGTCTGAGCAAAAGCAGATCAACCTTGAGTAATATTCTCCATGATTACACTGATGGACGTTGTGCCTTGAAGATTTTACCATTTCTTTGCATCCAAAATATTCCAGCAACACATGATAGATATTTCCATAGCAATACAGGCAGACAAGGCTTGAGACGGGAGCATGATCTCATCATAGATTGAAATACCTCATTCTCTGTGTCCAAGAATGGATTCCCAACAGCTTAGAGAAAAATCACAGTCCCAAAAAAGATGCATAGTTGTTTCCTCAGTGTTGTTTTGGCAAAGCTCACAGAGGTATAGATATAATTTGTAATTTCTTAGATCTTTGATTTAAAGCATTCTAACTATAATGATTCTTGTGTTCGAATAAACGTACACGTGCATATTTATCCCCAAAAAAAAAATGCGAGCAGCGAGAGCTATTTTTGGAGCAATTTTTTTTACATGGAACTATCTTTTTTTCATTAACCAACACGTGCAACAAGATCGTTGGCCACCAAATCTTGTACGAAAGTAGGAGCATCGCATGGCCATACTGCTTGGGGATCAACGACCATTTTCGCACCAAATGTCGCAAGGACATCCGCAACCTTATTAGTTCTTACAAATTCTGGACAATACAAAACTTTAAACGAAGAGAAATTAAATACAGAAAATGAGTTGATCCGCGAAACAACACACCATTACATGATAGATCATATTAATTTGTTGTGATCGCTGCCAAGCTCGTGGGAATCCTTTAGAATTATCTGTGTAATGCCCCATCCTAGTATTGCATGAATGCCAATGATGCAAGCTTATGCATTCGGTCCTGTAGGAAGTTGGGCTTGCCGGCACCCGCACCAACAGCCTCGCCGTTTTATCTCTCACTACAAAACCCCATCCTCCTTCACTGCTTGCAGAAAAGAAAATAGCATCAGGGTTAATTTTCAGATTATCACCCTCGGGTGGTTTCCGTTTGTGATCCGGGACAACGCTCTCCTTTGGACACTTGAGGCAGAAGTTTCCATAATCTCTAACTTTCCTTCTAACCTTGAAGAAGACTACCGGCGAAAAAAAGCCTTGGACAAAACTTCATTTGCGTTCATTTTTGTCTCTTTTGCATTCACCTTGTTGCGTGTCCGCCATCAGTTCCACAAGATCTCAATATTCATCATTATCTTTTGCTTGTCCCATAGAATTATTTTGATCTGGCACACTCAGCAAGTTGGCGTTCATATTGCATGTAAATCCCAGTCCAAACCTTGCAAACTTCCTTACTTTTTTTTTTGACGCGTCAACGGCGGGCTTACGCCTGCCTGAACCTTTATTATCAACCGTCAGGGATGTTACAGAGTACAGGGGTACCAGAAATACATGGGGTGTAGGGGAAGAAGAAAGAAAGGAAAATTACAATTGTGTTGTGGGACTAAATTCTCCCGTCAAGGTGGAACAACATGGAGCCCCAGTCACGGAGCATAATTTGTTTCTGAGCATTCTTACATCGATGGGACCATAGTCGAAGATCATCAGCAGCTGAAGTAGCAATATTGTGGAGCTGAAGGTGTAGACCTTGGAAAACCTTGGCGTTTCGACGTTTCCAAATATTCCATAGGATGGCGAGCAGAACTGTCGAGCGGGTTTTGTTGTTGTAGTCACCGTCCCAGGCATGCAGGATCCCCTGGGGAGTATTATAACAGAGGCTGTCTAGCTCCGCCCAAAGCGGAGCGAGATGTCGGCATTCGAAGAGTAGGTGTTCGATGGTTTCACATTGGCTACAGAAAGGGCAAGCGGCAGAAGTGGCGATGCCCCGTCTGAAGCGCCTCACGTTTGTGAACAGGCGGTCTTTGTTGGCGAGCCAGATAAAAATTCTGCATCTGTTGGGGGCGTAGTTTCTCCAGATGGCCGGGGCGATGGCGTCGGTGGGCCGCGTCTTCCAGATCGCTTGGTATGCCACCTTAGTGGTTAGCGGTTTGCGGTTTGCCTGCATCCCTCGAAATCCTCCTGTCAGCTACCTGCAAATTCACGCTTACCGAAGCCAGAACATTGCGCAAATCAGTAAGCTCGCATTCAGCCGTGTGGGACAGCCGCGGGGCCAGGTCCAAGGTTAGGTCGGTCGAAGCCAAAACACGCGCCACAGAAGTGTGGATCCTGTTGGAGTGGGAGAACAGCGCAGGGAAAAGTTGGGCTATGGTTTGGGTGGATTGAGGGAGCCAAAGGTCGAGCCAGAAGGAGGTAGTGGCACCGTTGCCGAGCTGCACCATGGTGGCGGAGCGAAAGAACTCAAGCCCTTTCATGATGTCACGCCAAATAGGGGTATGATGATTATCCGACATGCCCACGTCATAGGTGCTCGACCAGCCATACTTGGTGACAAGGTAGGAAGGTTCTCTCGTGGTTTGAACGTCGTGCAAGTTTGAGATGTGTTTGAGGAGAAGGCAAAGGTTCATTTGCGTGAGTGAAAGGAAGCCGAGGCCCCCATTGATGAAAGGAGCGCACACAATGTCCCAAGCCACTTTGCAGTTACCCCCGGTGACCGTGTCCCGCCCCGTCCAGAAGAAGGCCCTGCAGCGTTTTTCGATTTCGTGCACAGTGCCCGCAGGGAGGAGAAGGACACTCATAGCATAGATTGGCAGGGCACGGAGTACGGAGCGCACAAGAATTGCCCTTCCGGCCAAGGATAGAAGGAGGCCCCTCCAGCCGGCTAATCGCCTGTCAACCTTATCAATGATGAAGAAAAAATCTGCAAGGTGGAGCTTATGAGTGGACAGAGGTAAGCCTAAGTAAGATTGAGGAAAGGTGGCAACAGGGCATCCAAGAATGGCCGCGAGGCTGGTAGAGAGCTCTGGGTCGACGTGGATAGGGGCGAAGGTGCTTTTGTGAAAATTGATGGTAATACCGGTGGCTTCAGAGAACAGAAGAAGGATGTGCTTAAGGGTCCGAAGTTGAGATTCCTCGGGGGGCAGAACAATAAGAGTGTCGTCCGCATATTGCAAGACGGTGCAAGGAATATCGTCTGCGATTGGGTGCGAAAGAAGGCCCTCGGCAGAAGCTTTGATAGTTAGGCGCTTAAGGACATCAGCGACAAGAATGAAGAGATAGGGAGAGTAGGGGTCCCCTTGTCTTAGACCCTGACGGCACTGGAACCAAGGTCCCGGTTTCCCGTTCAGCAAAACAGCCGAGCTGGCCGAAGAATTCAGTTGATCGACCCATCGGCACCACGTGGGGGGGGGGGGGGGGGAACCTTTTGCACGTAAGATCGCGGCAAGGGCGGTCCAAGAAACCGAATCAAAAGCCTTGTGGAAATCAAGTTTTATCACAATTGCTGGACGTCGACGCTTAAAGCACGTTTGGACAATGTCGGTAGCATGAACAAAGTTTTCGGCAATCCCTCGTCCCCGAATAAAACCTGTTTGTGAATGAGCTCCATCCTCATTAAGCCATGCACACATTGGGCACAAGGCGCCGATCATAGCTCCATACATTGGTGTTGAATACTTAAGTGCGTAGGCAGACTGCTGTGTGTAATGTGCCATAAAAACTGCTATGCCTTTGTTGTACATGGTGTGTTCCATATATCATACCATTTGAACTCGTCTTGTTGAGCTGAGCTTGAGGTGTTTTCATTGTTCATATACCCAATCTAAAGACGCAATTTTTAGGCCGACTTCACTGAAAATTTTCCTTTCGGATCAAAAAACCCGTGCTCAGCCATCCTCCATTTCAGCTTTCACCGGGAGCACGAGAATCATCGGGGCATCCTCAACCCAAAACAAGTACTTGTACGTCCCAGCCTCCTATATGGGCTGATGAGGTCCTCTAATTTCCTCAAAATTGATCCCCACGAGGTGTGATCCCCATGGGTCAGTCGATATATCAATGCATGTCTCGTCCCCAACTCTCTTCATAACACCAATGTTTCAACAATTCAATACCCTTGCATAATGCTTGTCCATGTGTACAAGATCCCCTCCTTCGGCTATGCATTCAAATTGTCCCCATAGGGGAAATATTTGCCTTGAAGTACTCTTGCACATAGGGATGTAGGGTCCGTCAGCCTTCGCCATCCTTGCCCTGCCAACATCGCCATGTTGAACAAGTGAAGGTCCTGATACAATAATCCGAGCTGCCTTAGACACTCCTAGCTAATCCAATGGACTTTGTTCTCATTCTCCTTATATGCCTAGAAATCATCTAATATGCTATGCTCCTTAATTTTAAAGCCCTCCCATTCAGTTGAGATATTACATTTGGATTTGGTTCATGATTTTGACCGGGTCAACGATTTCTCAAGGAGCTCTCTCATTCGGTTAAGGTAATCGATTTTGATTCACGATTTTGAGTGGGTCAACGATTTCTCAAATTAATCGTCAGCAACCAGCCTTTAAAACACATCAGTCCCACGCATCCTCTCACCATCTAGAAAAAAGAAACGTCAACACGTGGAACTGTAGCACCAATATAATACATGCAGTCATCAGCAAAAGAAATTTCTCCACGTAAGTATGAGTTGATTAGCAGATAACACAGAGTCACACTACCAAGAAAGCCCACCAAACATCGCATTATAAAAAAACAGCATTTTCCTCACACGCCAAACCAAATAACAAACGAAAATTATGAAATCCCAACAACACCAACGGCGT
Organism: Thinopyrum elongatum; assembly: GCA_011799875.1. Classification (NCBI taxonomy): domain Eukaryota; kingdom Viridiplantae; phylum Streptophyta; class Magnoliopsida; order Poales; family Poaceae; genus Thinopyrum; species Thinopyrum elongatum. Next base: position 362,627,427 of record CM022299.1, read on the forward strand.
AGCGAAGCGCGCACAACCCTTCTAGTATCTTCCAACCATGGTGCTAATATGTTCACAAAGGCCCTTGGTTAAATCAAAGCAAGGCACGGCACATGTACGAATTGCTTGTGTACAAGCTTTTATCAAATTTCTTTACCACCTTGGACACGAAGTTTTTCATCCACCTTTGTATTCTAGTACAAATCCGGTCCGTTAAGTATGCAAAGACGACTGCCCCACATATACTGGTAAGGCCCGGTGTCTCTCGTTATGTGCCTCACTTTGTAGTCCCAACTGTTGCATCATATGAACTTTTTCATGTTGCTTGGTATTCTTACTAAACATAATAGAGGATTTGCCCACATTAACAGCCCGTCCCAAGCAAATCTCATAACGAGAAAGGATATCGTGTAGATGATGTAGACTTTCTTCATTCACTTCCGTAAAAATTATCGAGTCATTTGCAATCAGTAGATGGTTAAATCTCAGAGCATCTTCACACACCTTGACTCTCTCTAAATCCCCATTACTTTCACTTGTGTTAAGTAAACTAGAGAATGCCTCAAACTGGAATAAGTTCATCTGTCATTGTGCCACCAAATTTGAACTTATACTTCAGTGTTGTAGCACATTGCATGATTGTTGCCACCCAAGTTTCTGCAAACCTCATCTTCTTCATCATCCATCAGTGTATATGCAGAAGATCAGGACATTTTCATCAACATCCATCATGTTCATCTGATGATCTGGAAAAAGGGGTACATATGATGATCAGAGGAAGGCAACACCTGCAATCACATCTTCTGCTACATATGTAACTTGCGACGATCATGTCGGCTGCTCAGTCCTTCACAAGGCTCAATTATTATGCATTTACATGGCTGTTCTGAAACCTGACGGGAATCAAGTGTGAACAGCCCGGAACCAAAGGCTAGGGGGCATACAGAAACACGACAACACACACCCCATACATCAGATTATAGCAAGTAGACCTATTAGCATATACACATACAGCTCTTGCAGACGACTGAAGAAACAAAAAAAAGTAGGCGTGCCGTTCTTGCAAGGGAAGCAGACTAGCGGACGAAACTCCAGACATGGTCAGCTAGTCGGGTGAATTATGGGCATGTTAGGATTTGCCCTTGGTCTTCTTTCTTGATTTCAGGTCAATAACAATGACACTAATGTTGTCACCGCTCCCTTTCGACATCGCTAGCCTCACGAGACAATCAGCGGCTGCTTTTGCAGCAGGGTTCATAGTGGGTTCGCTGCCTCCATCAGAATTCGCACCGCCGTTATTATTCTTGTACCACAGAAGGATCTGTCGCCGGGCAACTTTGCATGCGTCCTCATTTGACATGACATCCCAGAGACCATCGCTTGCTAGAATGAGGCAGTCGTCATCTTTTGCCCGAGCAACAATGCTGACTTCTGGCTTTGGAATCAGAAATGGTTTCAGGTATCGGTCACCTGCAAGTAGATAGGATTGGCCATTTCCGCTGTAAGTTAATAAGCCATAAGAAGCTTCTGACTGACGCTACCCATGCACAGAGTAATTGCTGGTTTAACTGCTTATGTCAACTAAATTTCATATATAACAGAAAGAACAGAGTTTTGTCCAAGTTTTAAAAATAAAAGTATTCAGACAGTACCAGCTATAACAAGTGCAACTAATATCCAGTATTACTATTACCCATGGTGCCACATTCACAACTACCAGAGCCAGTTGCATGAATAGTAGCATAAGTATACAGGGTACCTTTGTTCCTTCAATAAGGGGGACTTTTTACTTTTGCCTCCTTAAGTACATCAGCATCCTAATCCAAATACTTTGACAGGATCATATTTAAGTTCACTCATAACTTTGTCCCCATCCCCAAAAATTTCCAGGAAAGGAACTAGAACATAATCGAGGAACACAGACTAAACTTAAAACATGACTTTTGTCCGATGAAAACATGCTGTTGGCAGCAGTTGCAAGTCGCTGGTTATGGAACAGAGCATTACCTTAGGCTTATAATTTACTGCCTGAAATGAGCTAATGTAATAATATGACAGCATGTGATCTCGTAAATTGGAACAGCATCTGAAAGAAACATCTGACCTCATAATAAAATGCATATGCATGACAACATAGTTGGTAAAGAAAAAATATCCAACTAAGAAATATGATGGAAATTGTGGCACAAATTCAGTTTAATGTTTGACACAACGGTCCAGTACCAAAGACTTAGGAGTATTGCAGAATATTAAGATAATGGTAAGTTGGTAACTGGCTTTTCTTCTTTTTGACAACACGAGGATTGATGGTTTGATATAGGCTCCTAATGGTTCATGTATCATCACTTACTGACATCCCAAACATATGCAGAAATATGCCGATATGGCCATAGACCTAAAACTATCTCCTGCTATGGATGTTTGGCTGAACCGAATAAATTAATGCCATATATGCTGAACAGTTTTACAACATGTCCTTGTACAAGCTTACTTGTTGTGACACTTTTTTTTTGTCCTAAGTTCCTAGCTTACAGAGAAAGTGCATTCTTCTAGAGCTCATGATAATATAGTCATGTTAGGACTCGTGGTCAAAAAGTAACAAAAACATCTTAAGACCTTAATTTCCTTCCAAACATGGCTTTACAGCTTGCTTGACATCATCAATAATTTTGTCCAGATAATAAGCTTGGGCGTGCAAAAGCAGAAAACTTACCGATTGACCGCGACATTGCGAGAATACCAGAGACACGATAACCATTCCAGTCAATGACCTTTCCACCTGCGGCCTCAATCCTGGCACGCTCATCTTTCCTATCAGGCTAGAACACGAAAGCATAATCAGATACAATTTGGCTTAACAGATAAACTTAGCTGAGCAGTAAAGTCCAGCATGTACTTTGTGATCGACGGACAGAGCAATCGGCTCCTTCCCACGGCACAGCACCACGCGTGAATCTCCACAATTTGCAGTTATGACATGAGAAGAGCAGACAATCGCAACAACGGCAGTGGAACCCACGTTATCAGCGGCAATAGGCTCCGGACGGCCATTAGAAAACCTGCTCGTTTTCCCCGACACCTCGTCATCTACCTTCTGGAAACAATCACCGAAAACCTTCTCCCATGGTTCCTTCACGTCCACCTCCCCTACTTCCCCCAATTCCCCCAACGCCCTGCCAGCTCTCAGCACCTCTCTTAGCACCACGTGGATCTTATCCCGGCAGTAGTTTGCGACCTGCACAGACATGATGAAGCATGAGCAAGAGGGCCTCGAGGCTTAATGTGTTTCGTCTGGGCCAGGAGTCACAGGAGAAGAAGATAACCTCACCTCCGAGCCGCCGTGCCCATCGTACACGCCGAACAGGTGCGCCGGAAGCCGGAGCTCGGCGGCGTCGAAGTCGCCCCCGATCCCGTCCAGCTCGCGGCTGCTCGCGAGCAACCGCGCCGGCACGGCGGCGAAGCGCGGCACGGCGGCGCACGCGTCCTCCATTTCCGCGGCGCGGCCGCGCGCCGCGGCGCAGCCCCACAGCGGCACGCACTCCATGAGGTACACGCTCCTCTTGCCGCACCCGTCCCCCGCCCTGCTCCCGAGATCCGGCGGCCTCTCGATCCCGCCGGCGCATTCCGCCGAGCACCCCCCGCGCGCGGCGGCCCCCTCCCCGGCAAACACCGCAGCCGCCATCACTAGCTCACGGCAGTATCAACAGCCGCAAACCACACCAACGCCCACCGCACCGCGCGCCTGAACAGACCACCGCCGTGTCGCCGGGGAGAACGCGAGCCGTGGCCTCCTGCGCGCGAATCAAGGGGGCAGCAATGGAGAAAGAGAGAGAGCGAGGGAAAGTAAAGAGAGTGGTGACGAGGAGGGTTGGTGCTGGGCTGGGGAGTACGTGTACCGGGTGGGCGCGGGGGCGTGGGAGGTTGCGAGTGGCGGAGGACGGCGTTGTGTGTTCGGGGCAGGAGGAGCGGATGCGGGTGAGTGGGACTTGTGAGGGAGCAAGGCACGAGGACGGCGTTGTGTGTTCGGGGCAGGAGGAGCGGATGCAGGTGAGTGGGACTTGTGAGGGAGCAAGGCACGAGGTACAAGGAAGCGAGGTGGGGGAATGCGATTGGGTGTGCCGGCGAGAACAGGTGTCGCGTCTAGACGCTGCTGCGGCTGGGCCTGGACGGGGTGGAGTGGACGGACCTGATGGTGGTTTTGTTGTTACCGTCTGTTGCTCACTCGAGATTTTGGTGTCTGCTATGCTACTTGGCTACTTGCACCGTTCGACGGCTACAAACTTGGCTCTGGTGGCGAACCAATCTGTGGTTGAATTGTTAGGACATCTTTAGTGTTGACTTTTAAACCGTCTATATATGTTTGGATCACCTGGCTCGGACTATGAAAGTCATCCAACGCGGTCTTATATCGGTTCGCTTGGCGTTACAGACGTGCTTTCTCCCGCAAAGTGAAGACGGGGGGTTTGCGAGAGTCCGGACAGCAGCTACGTTGGACTACGACACTCCAGGCCCACTAAATCCGTCCTCCCGGTCCTATTTTCTTCCACTCTGTTACTTCTCCCCCCCTTGCTTTGCATTCGCACCCTCGACCTCCGACGCCGCCGTTATACTTCTCCCCGGCCGCCACACAGGCATTGTTGGACGTTCGCAACCAGCACCGACGCACCCGCTCGCCTTTTACGACGGCGCTGTCCACTCTGGAGCCGTTTTGTACCTAGCATTCCGCCACCCTGTCGACGACCTCAAGGTGGCCACCACGCTCGGCAGGCGTTCGATCAAATGCCATTTACCTTATTTTTGGACTCCATGTCGTTTTTTCAAAGTAAGAAGGATGGCGGGGTACTCGACCATGGATGATGAGTTGTTGTGCGATGCATGGTTGACCGTATCCGCGGATTTCGTAGGCAGGACTAGAGGAGGGACCTGACAGCAAGTGCATGAACCGTTTCATGCACGAAAGCACATTGCACCCTACGACATGCACATCATCCATGATCGCAATGTGAGGTCGTTATCGTATCGATGGAGGCAAGGTGGCCATTGCACGCGGCAGAGGAGGAGATCGTAAGTTTTGCTTATTATTCCTCGGCTTGTTGATTGAATCATTCATTCACTCGATGTTGTTTTACACATTGTGTAGCCCGTACGCACTGCCGCGATGTACCACAGGAAAGAGGGCCGACATGATCTGCTGAAAAACTTGTTGGACATCGAATTTGAGACATTGTTGTACTAGACTTATTTGCATGCTATGTATGGATGATTTGTTGTTATTTTCTTTCCGAACGTTGATGAATATCAACCGGTTTGCATGAATTTCATCCGCTAAGTCGAAACCCGACTTGAAATGTATGCGGGCAGCGTTGGATAGCCGGCTCCGGCATTCATGTCAGCGGACTGGTCCCCCTGTCCGTAGACGGATACCAGAGCAAATTTGCGGGTCAGCATTGAATATGCCCTTAGGAGGACAGTGGTATTCCCAGCCCACCAAGGTTCAAGTCCTGGTGCTCGCATTTTTATGGATTTATTTCAGGATTTCCAACGATACGCGTTCAGTGGGAGGAGACGTCCCCGTCGACTACGAGGCGCATGTGATGACTTCATAAACCTTAAGATGATATGTCGGTTCAGTCTCTCAGAGGTGCTTATAGGGATAGGATCTACACGTGTGTTCATAGAGATAAGTGTATGCACGTATATATGAGCGCATGTGTTTGTACTATGTTCTAAAAAATCTTGGCTCTTGTGTGTCAAACAAAAACCACACCAGCTATATGTAAGTTGTCCCATTTTTTCAGAAAGAAAAAGGTCAGAGGCACACGCGCTCTGAGAGATGACACGAGGAGGACGAGAGTCCTTAGATGTCGGTGTGGGCCCTTTGGATTAGATAGCTACCTCGCTAGATAGACTCATAAAAAAACTACCTCGTTGGAGATGGAGATGATGCGAGTGTCGGGGTTACGATCCTGACAATGAGTACTAGGGGTACGAATAAGAGGGGCAGAGCCTAGCTACGGCGCAGGTGTAACACTCGGTGTTTAACGAGTTCAGGCCCCTCTCGGTGGAGGTAAAAGCCCTACGTCTCGTGCCCTGAGGCTTGCTTTGATTTGATGGGTATGGTTACAAAGGTTGCTCGTTCCCGATTATGGAGGGAGGTGCGGCTTATATAGAGTGCGCTGCAGCCCCACGTCCTCCACGCCGTTTGGGCATTAAATGACACTGAATGCAATCAATTACATGTATAATGAGCCTCTACTATGGAAGTTACAGGTAACGGTAGCCATGACTCTGTTTAATGGATGACTTAGGAGTCCTCGACCGTTGCAGCTCCCACGCCGCCTGCTTGACTTCTTGGTCCAGGTGGCGATTCGTCTGCCGAGTGACAGGTGGTCGTCCGAGTGCAGTCGAGTCGGCCGAGTGGACTTCCTGATGTATGCATCCGAATAATGGCATGGTCCAGGGACCTACCCATGTTGGTGATGGGCCTCATGTGGGTCCCAAATGATGGGTCCTTGACCCTACCTGTAATAGGTGACCTCATCATTAGCCCCCGAATTGGTTGAGGTTTCGTAGGACAGCCGAGCCGATCCGTCGGTTAGGTCCGAGTGTCGCGGGGCACTCGGAATACGTTTACGAGTCGTGGTTCGTTGTTCTCTGGACGAAAATGCAACGGATTCTGGACTACTGGTTTACCCAGATGACCAGGTGCTGTTGATCGCCGAGAAAAACCCGGTGGCATTCGTTTTGTCTCTCGGAGGAGATAGACTTGGGGCCCGAGTGAGGGCATGTCATTACAACTCGAGTGGCGACGCCAGCGCGTGGTCTGATTCTCCGGAGAGATGCCACTCCTTATCCTAGGGGAACGCTAGTGCGGACCTCCTACGGGTCCAGGTTTATGAGTCATGCGCCTTGGATCTTACGGATAGGGCCAAGCCAACCCATGGAGGGGCGTCAAGCTCGTCTCATAGCAATCCTGAAGTTGGCTTCAGTCGGGTGTTTAGCGTGACCGAGTGCACGGGTCCCCGCGGAGGGTGGTCAGTCGGACTGACATGCGTCCTTTAGGAAAGGAATTGCAGGTAATCAATCGGATTGATTCGCCCCAAAAATCACAGGATTTGAATTTGTGTGCGCGCGCAGAAGCGGTAACGACATGCGTTAGTGGGGAAAGTGGGGGTGTGGCTCCTCGATTTTCATGCACGATATACGCCACGTGCCGCACTCACTCTGCGCGAAGCTCTGTCGTGCGCGTCATTGATCCGGAGATCTGCGGCGTGAGATCCGGCTCGTGATTCGCTCTGTCATATAAAAGATTTGGAGACTGAGGTCGGGACCTCAGATCCCCTTTCTTCCTCTCCGGCTCCTCCGCTTCTCTTCTCCACTCGAGCGCGCAGAACCTCCATAGCGATGGCGAGAGACTTTACGACCAAGGCGGAGAAGGCGAAGAAGGCCGGGAGGGCCACCTCTTCTGGCTCCGGTGCAGTGGCTGGCGGCGTGGCGGTGGACTGGATCACGTCGCGCGTCTCGGCCCGGCGGTTGGAGGAGCTCGCAGAGGAAGGGCTCATCCCGCATGATGGGTGGCGTCGCCCGGGCGTGGGGGAGGCCGAGCTGGCGCCTCAAGAAGACGAGCGCGTCCTGCTAGTCACCCACATCGAGCGGAGCTTCTCTATGCCTTCCCACACCTTTTTCCGAGCGTTCCTCGATTATTTCGGTGCGCAACTCCACCATCTTCCCCTCAATGCCATCATCTATCTCTCGGCCTTCATCTCCCTCTGTTAAAACTTCCTGGGCTGGCATTTGGGGCCTCTTCAAGCACATATTCACCTGTCGACCGATGACCATCAAGAAGGACTTGTCGACTGGCGAGAAGACCAATGTCACCCAGCTGTGCGGGGGCCTGGGCATCCAGGTTCGTGGGGGGAGGTCCTTCCCAAAGATGAGCTTCCCTGACTCCGTCAAGGGGTGGCAGGGAACGTGGTTCTACTGCAGGGACGTCCCCAGCGCCAGCAATCAGTCGGGCCTTCCGTCGTACTCGTCCGAGAGAGTAAGAGCCCCTGTGTCTCTTTCTGTGGCGAAGGAGAAGAAGGCGGGCGTTGACATCTTGTCCAGTGCGTTGATCGGAGTTGTGAATGCCGGAGTGAACGGCATGGATTTGCTGGAGACTTTCTTCACTCGGCACATCCAGCCGCTGCAAGCCAGGGCTCACCCCATGTGGTTATACGAGGGACCGAGTGATCCCACTTGAGTGCACCCTGAGGAGCTCGCCGAGAAGGATGTGGGGGGCAAGATCAAGGCCATCACCTGTGCTCGGGACAACCCGCAAGGAGCGCGGCTGGTGCCAGCCTTCCATAAGGACTTGCCGCCCATCGAGGTAATCGTCTGCTGCTCAGTCGGCTTGTTCATATGTTGCCTCTTGTGTAACTGATTCCGGTGTTGTTATGTGTTTGCCTTTCAGGACTTTCAGAAGTTGACTTCCAAGATCCCGGCAGTGGACCAGTCGCCCGAGGATGTGACAAGTGACACCGAGCAAAGGTACTCGGAGGGCTCTGACGACGACGAAAGCGACGAGGAGGAGGAGAGCGACGAGGAGGAGAGCTCTGAGGAGGGGGAGGAGGGGGAGGAGGCGGAGTCCTCTCCGTCCTATGAGGCCCCTGATACGCTCCAACGTATCTATAATTTATGAAGTATTCATTCCATGTTTACAGCAATTTTATATGGTTTTGGTATGATTCGAATGGAACTAACCCGGACTGACGCTGTTTTCAGCAGAACTACCGAGGTGTTGTTTTTTGTGCAGAAATATAAGTTCTCGGAATTGGACGAAACTTTGATGATTTTTTTTTGGAAGAAAAGGGAAATAATAGAGCAAAGAACCACCAGAGGAGGGCCCCCTGCTGCCCACAAGACACCAGGGCGCGCCACCCCCCCTGGCGCGCCCTGGTGGGTGATGGGTCCCCTAAGGCACATCTTCGCGTGATTCCAACGCTGAAAAATCCTATATATTCAGAAACCCCCGAAAGTTAACCTAGATCGGAAGTTCCGCCACCGCAAGCCTCTGTAGCCACGAAAAACCAATCGGGAGCCCGTTCCGGCACTCTGCCGGAGCGGGAAATCATCACCGGAGGCCATCTTCATCATCCCTATGGTCTCCATGATGAGGAGAGAGTATTCCACCCTCGGGGCTGAGGGTTTGTACCAGTAGCTATGTGTTTAAGCTCTCTCTCTCTCTCGTGTTCTTGATTTGGCACGATCTTGATGTATCGCGAGCTTTGTTAATATAGTTGGATCATATGGTGTTTTCCCCTCTCTATCTTGTTGTGATGAATTGAGTTTTCCCTTTGAGATTTCGTTATTATCGGATTGAATACTTTTATTGATTTGAGAGCACTTGATGTATATCTTGCTATGAATACCCATGGTGACAATGGGGTATCATATTGATTCACTTGATATGTGTTTTGGCACTCAACTCACGGATTCCGGAGGTGACATTGGGGTAATCTATGCATAGGGGTTGATGCATGTTCTCGTCTTTGTTTCTCCGGTAGAAATCTTGGGGCACTCTTTGAGGTTCTTTATGTTGGATTGAGTATTATGAATCTGAAATTGTTTGATGCGTATCGTATAATTGACTCATGGATACTTGTGGTGACATTGGAGTATCTAGGTGACATTAGAGTTGGTTGATGCGTATCATATGGTGTTATTTTAGTATGAACTCTTAGATAGATCAATCGGAAAGGATAACTTGGTGTTATCTTAGTATGAACTCTTGGATAGTTAACTTTGAGGTGGTTTCGTACCCTACAAACAATTTCTTCTTATGTTCTCCGCTAGATAAGAATTTTGGAGTGATTCTTCGTTGCACGTTGAGCGATGGTTATATGATCCATTTATATTAGCATTGTTGAGAGATTGCACTAGCGAAAGTACGGACCCTAGGCCTCATTTTCAAGCATTGCAATGCCGTTTGTGCTCACTTTTGTTACTTGCTACCTTGCTGTTTTTTATTGTTCCTATTACAAAAATCAATATCTGCTATCATTACTACACTTGTATCACCATCTCTTCGCTGAACTAGTGCACCTATACAATTTAACATTGTATTTGGTGTGTTGGGGACACAAGAGACTTTTTATTATTTGGTTGCAGGGTTGTTTGAGAAAGACCATCTTCATCCTATGCCTCCCACAGATTGATAAACCTTAGGTCATCCACTTGAGGGAAATTTGCTACTGTCCTACAAAACTCTACGCTTGGAGGCCCAACACGAGTCTACAAGAACAAGTTGTTTAGTAGACATCAAGCTCTTTTCTGGATCCGTTGCCGGGGAGGTGAGTGCTTGAAGGTATATCTTTAGATCTTGCAATTGAATCTTTTAGTTTCTTGTTTTATCACTAGTTTGATTTATAAAAGAAAACTAAAAAAATGGAATTGAGGTTGCATCATATTATTTGTCTTTATCATGTTTTTCTTGAAAATGATGGAAAGGAAAATTGTGCTCAATTGATAGAAGAAGAATTCAATAAAATGTTTGGCATGAATGATGAGCATGATTGCAATGTTGTTAGTATGAATTCTATGAATATCCAAAATGCTAATGATGATTGCACTAGTCATGACAAAAATGTTTCTTATAAGAATGTCATTTTTTGTGGAGTGGAAAGGTTTTGTGAAGACATGCCTTATAGGGATAATAGATTTTGTAAGAAGCATAAACATGATAGAACTAATTTTTTGCTCAAAGTGATAGATGAATTTGGTACAAAATTATATTCTCTTTATCCTATTACTTGTGAACTTTGCAATAAAATTGGTCACCTTAATTTCCAATGCATGCTTTTTCATGATCGAATCGTGTCCAAATATTGCAATAACTTGATCACCCTTGAACTTTATAATGAACTTTGTTTATTTTTTTGGTGTGAAGAATTGTCACATAAAAATGGTTGGTTTGAAGCATTCATATTCATAGACCATGTTGAAACTAATTTGAAAGAAATCCATATGTTTTGCATGGTAAATTGCAATGAAAATGCTTATATTGCCAACTATAGAAAGACGGGAAAACCAATAGAATATAAAAGGAATACTAATGAAAGGGTAAAGATTTCTACTTTCCCTCCTATTGTCTCTCATGATGAAATAGGTGACGAGAAGGAGCTCCCTATTCAACCAATCTCATCAATAAGAAGCTCGGAAAAAATAATTAAACCCGCACATGATGTGGTAAAGAAGAAGAAAAGAAGAAAGAGTAGAGGTAAAAAGGTATCCCTCACAAATTATGTTGCTCCTATTATTGTTGTGCCTCATGAGAATGAATTAAAAATAATTGTGGAAGATGATACACTTGATGATGATTTTGTTATGCCTATTTCTTGTTGTGATGACTATGATTGGGAAGATAATGATACTTCTTATAATCTTGAAAATCTTTTTGGCACCAACTTGGGAAATTATGATGATAGTAATTGTTATACTATTGGTGCTATTTATACTATTAATGATGAGAGTGATTATGCTTATGATATAAAAAACCACAAGCTTGGGGATGCTATGTTTGATGAGAATGACATGTTTGAGAATTTATTTGCCGCAATTAATGTTTGTCCCAAGCTTGGGGATGCTATGCTTAATGAAGATGATCTTTTTAGTCCCCCTACTTTGAATGATCAAATTTGTTATGATGATTGCATGCCTCCTATTTATGATGATTGCAATATTTATGAAAGTGGGTTTGGAAGAGTGTCAACTTTAGATAATAATTGTCCCACTATTTTGGAGGGTTTTGAATCTTATTATAATGATAAAAGTGGATTTGGAGAGGTCATGACTTTATTTAGTAATGATTCCACTATTTCGGAAGAGGTTTCAATTGACTATGATGAGAACAAAGTTGCTACTTATGATGATGATTGTGATGATACCTATGTTATAAAAAGTAGTGATAATTATTGTCATAATTTTGGATATCCTTTTACTGAACATTACTCTTTTAATGTGGAAACAATTCATAGTATTCGAGTTTCATATGACACTCCCACTATTATGAATGAGAATAAAATTGCTTATGTGGAGAGTAATAAAATTGCCATGCTTGTAGATCATGAAAAGAATGCTTTATGTGATAGCTATATTAATGAATCCATTCATGATGCTACTGAAAATTATTATGAGAGAGGAACATGTGATTCATGATGCTCTCTTTATGTTTTAATTCTTCCCTTCTATGTGAGCATCATTGAAATCATCATGTCTAGCTAAAAAGGCATTAAAGAAAAGCGCTTGTTGGGAGACAACCCAACACTTACACCTACTGTTTTCGTGTGTTCACATGATTAAGCTACTGTAGTAATCATGTTTCATAGCTTTTGTTTCAATAAAGTACCAAGTAAAGCCTTTGGGATAGTGTGGATGATAGTTGACTTGATTCTGTGCAAAAACAGAAACTTTTGTGTCCAGTACAGAAATTCCTATCTTTTACTGGAACGTGTAAAAATTCTGAATTTTTTAAATATGATTGATATACAAATTTCCTACATTGTCCTAAGTTTTCAGAATTTTTGGAGTTACATAAGTATAGTCATTATTCAGATCTTTACAGACTGTTCTGTTTTTGATAGATTCTGTTTGCAATGCATAGTTTGCTTGTTTTATGGTTTCTATGGCTTATATTGCTTAATATAAATTGTGGAAATTGTAGAGTACAGTAGTTATTATGTGGAAACAATTATTAATCTTGTCTTTGACAGTACCCAAGTGAATGATTTGTTTTACTATACTAACCCATCTCACGAAGTTCCTTTAAGTTTTGTGTGATTGAAGTTTTCAAGCTTTGGGTGAGATATCGATATGAGGAGAATAAGGAGTGACAAGACCCTAAGCTTGGGGATGCCCAAGGCACCCCCAAGATAATATTCAAGGAATATCTAAGCAACTAAGCTTGGGGATGCCCCTGAAGGCATCCCCTCTTTCGTCTCCAATATTATCGGTAACCTCACTTGGGGCTATATTTTCATTCGTCACATGATATGTGTTTTTCTTGGAGCGTCATTTTATTTTGTTAGGATCTGCTTTCTGTTATTTAGATAATGTTTTGCATCTTTTATTCAATAAAAATGTCAAGTATAGCCTTTACCATGCTTATTTTGCAAGTCTATATGTGGCTGTTTGAAAACAGAAATTTGCACGCTAGTGCGTGAATTTTCCAGAAAAGCCAGAATGTGATAAAATGTTGAACTTTTTTTCACAATGAGCTATGATAAATTTTCTACAGTGTGGTAATTTTTCAGAATATTTGGAGATAGGTAAGTATGAGTATAATTGCACTCTTTACAAACTGTCCTGTTTAGACAGATTGCTGTTATGTTTGCATTGTTTGCATATGTTTGCTTGTTTAATGATTCTATTTGAGGATATGAGTATTAAATATTCAGAGGCATTTAGTATTTAATGTTAAATAATAATTTTAGTGATTTTCTACAGTAGAGAATGATAGTTCTTTTTGAGTTTTGTGTGGATGAAGTTTTTAAGAATTAGGGAAACCGTGATATAAAAAGAATTAAGGAGACACAAAAGCTCAAGCTTGGGGATGCCCAAGGCATCCCAAGTTCATATTTCAAGAAGTCTCAAGCATCTAAGCTTGGGGATACCCCGGTAGGCATCCCACCTTTCTTCATCAACAATTATCGGTTAGTTTCGGTCGAGCCTAAGTTTTTGCTTCTTCACATGAGTTGTGTTATTCTTGGAATGTTATTTTATTTTGTTTTGCTTGTTGTTTTAATAAAATACTTAGATCTGAAAGTTTTTAAATGAGAGAGAGTCATCAGATGTCTACCCATTTACTTAACTACTCGCTTGATCTTCACTTATATCTTTTTGGAGTAGCTTGTCATTTGCTCTTGTGCTTCACTTATATCCTATGAGTAAATTATTGAATGAATTGAATATCATGAAGTTGAAATTATATGTGCTTCATATGCTTGTATCATACCTAGTAGTAGCTTCACATTGGGTTTAGAAAGTGAAATCTTTTGAAGCTTGACAATCACAATATTGGTCATATAAGCAATTCATGAATGATTAGTATAAGGAAGAGAACTTTCACATACAAATATATTACCTTGGACATCTTCTATGATTGTGAATACCCATTAATTATTTTCAAACTTGAGCAAATTAGTTGAAGTTGGACAAGGAAGACAATGTAATGAGTTATGGTTGTGTATATTTGCATAGAAGTTATATTGTTATGGATCCTCCAACATGTGGTGCTTGCTTAGGATCTTTTGCTAGCCAAAAACTCGTACTAAGTAGATATACTACTTGTGCATACAAAAACCCTTAAATCCAGTTTCTTGCCATAAGTGTCCACCATACCTACCTATGGATGAATAAGATCCTTCAAGTAACTTGTCCTCGGTGCATAAAGCAATAAAAATTGCTCCTAAATATGTTTGATCTTTTATTATAAGGGAAAATAAGCGTTGTACAAACTTGTGATGGCAAAGTAATAAAAGTGACGGACTGCATAATAAAGGTGCTATCATAAGGGGCAATATAACGTGACGTTCCTTTGCATTAAGAGATTGTGCATAAAAAATAAAAAGCGCATGACAACCTCTGCTTCCCTCTGCGAAGGGCCTATCTTTTACTTTTCAGTATTTACTTTTATGCAAGAGTCAATAGTATGCATTCTCATTTCAACCTCAATTATTCTCTAGTTGGCAAGCATCATGTGGTGGGGAAAGATCTAGGCACATATGGCCAGTCAAATATATTTGATCATGATTTATTATTATTGACAATTATCTCTATGATAGATGAGTTGGGAGGTGAAACATTAAGCCCCTATCTTTCTCTATGTCCGATGGATGCCATTTGTTCTAAAAATATGGTTTGAGTACTAGCAATCATAGAAGACTATATGATGATTGAGTATGTGGAGCTCTTACTTAGACTTTGTTGAGAATAAGTTGAATTGCAATTGTTTGGTGACTAAGAACATAGGTTGTTAAGTTTCAAGAGAAGGCATTGTTTGAACCATAACATGTGAATTGATTGCTACTTTATCATGATGAGTTTTATGAGAGAGAGTTGTTGTTATGGTGCTAGGAAAAGTGATTGAAATTATCATTGATCAAACTTACACACTATGCTAGCATTCACACTTCATAAATTATTTCTTTTATCATTTACCTACTCGAGGACGAGCATGAATTAAGCTTGGGATGCTGATACATCTCTAACTTATCTATAATTTATGAAGTATTCATGCCATGTTTACAACAATTTTATATGGTTTTGGTATGATTTGAATGGAACTAACCCGGACTGACGATGTTTTCAGCAGAACTACCGTGGTGTTGTTTTTTGTGCAGAAATAAAAGTTCTCGGAATTGGACGAAACTTTTTGATGATTTTTTTTGTAAGAAAAGAGAAATAATGGAGCAAAGAACCACTAGAGGAGGGCCCCCTGCTGCCCACAAGACACCAGGGCGCGCCACCCCCCCTGGCGCGCCCTGGTGAGTGGTGGGCCCCCTGAGGCCCATCTTCACGTGATTCCAACGCTGAAAAATCCTATATATTCAGAAACCCCCGAAAGTTAACCTAGATCGGAAGTTCTGCCGCCGCAAGCCTCTGTGACCATAAAAACCAATCGGGAGCCCGTTCCGGCACTCTGCCGGAGGGGGAAATCATCACCGAAGGCCATCTTCATCATCCCTATGGTCTCCATGATGAGGAGTGAGTAGTCCACCCTCGGGGCTGAGGGTTTGCACCAGTAGCTATGTGTTTAATCTCTCTCTCTCTCTCTCGTGTTCTTGATTTGGCACGATCTTGATGTATCACGAGCTTTGTTAATATAGTTGGATCATATGGTGTTTTCCCCTCTCTATCTTGTTGCGATGAATTGAGTTTCCCTTTGAGATTTCGTTATTATCGGATTGAATACTTTTATGGATTTGAGAGCACTTGATGTATGTCTTGCTATGAATACCCGTGGTGACAATGGGGTATCATATCGATTCACTTGATATGTGTTTTGGCACTTAACTCGCGGATTCCCGAGGTGACATTGTGGTAATCTATGCATAGGGGTTGATGCACGTTCTCGTCTTTGTTTCTCCGGTAGAAATCTTGGGGCACTCTTTGAGGTTCTTTGTGTTGGATTGAGTATTATGAATCTGAAATTGTTTGATGTGCATCGTGTAATTAACTCATGGATACTTGTGGTGACATTGGAGTATCTAGGTGACATTAGAGTTGGTTGATGCGTATCATATGGTGTTATTTTAGCACGAACTCTTAGATAGATCGATCGGAAAGGATAACTTGGTGTTATCTTAGTACGAACTCTTGGATAGATCGATCGGAAAGAATAACTTTTAGGTGGTTTCGTACCCTACAAACAATTTCTTCTTATGTTCTCCGCTAGATAAGAACTTTGGAGTGATTCTTCGTTGCACGTTGAGGGATGGTTATATGATCCAATTACATTAGCATTGTTGAGAGATTGCACTAGCGAAAGTACGGACCCTAGGCCTCATTTTCAAGCATTGCAATGCCGTTTGTGCTCACTTTTGTTACTTGCTATCTTGCTGTTTTTTATTGTTCCTGTTACAAAAATCAATATCTACTATCATTACTACACTTGTATCACCATCCACTACTGCAAGATGCTGCTAACGCGACACTACGATCAGAGACCCTTTGACGAAACTGCGTGTGATGCATTAATCGCAAACGGTGATGTAAAAAACGTCAAAAAAGATGCAAAACGTTTGCGATGGCGGAGACATCAAACACGGTTCAGATTTTAGTTGCGTGTGCGATGCAGGGCACATGGTTGATCCATCCGAACTGTTTGCGATGAGACAGAACAACAGAAACGGGCAGCCATATCAAGGTGTGTGCGATATACGGCATACAGTTGGCTCAGATGAACTGTTTGCTATTAGGGAGTGCAACAGAAACGGTTAGCCAGATCAAGGTGTGTGTGATATACGGCATACGGTTCACCCGGACGAACTGTTTTCGATTAGGGAACACAACAGAAATGGTTCAACTTAACAACGTGTGTGTGATATGCGGCTTACAGTTCACATAGATGAACTATTTGCGATGAGCCAAAAGAACACAAACGATTCGTGTAAACAAGATGTGTGTGATACGCGGCAAACAGCCCACTCGGATGAACTGTTTGCGATGAGAAAATATAACACAAACGGTTACTAGAGTTAATTCGTGTGCGATTCTGTGTGTAGTAAAAACTTTGAAAAATGCATACTAGTTGCTTGCGATGGCTAGGAGTATCGCACACGATGCGTGTGCGAGTACACGTGTGCGATGATTAGTAAGTTACACATACATTTCCTTATGTTAACACGTGTGTGGTAA
Source organism: Thinopyrum elongatum (assembly GCA_011799875.1). Lineage (NCBI taxonomy): Eukaryota > Viridiplantae > Streptophyta > Magnoliopsida > Poales > Poaceae > Thinopyrum > Thinopyrum elongatum. Next base: position 362,644,800 of record CM022299.1, read on the forward strand.
CACGTGACACCGCATATGGTTGTCGGGTTGTGTGCTCCACTTAGTCTTCCCACGATCCAGTGAAGGCTTCCCGCGCTCCAGCAAAGGCTTCCCGCACTCCACAGGGGTGAATTGTAAAATCCCCAATCCCTTAGCCAGCTGCTAGCTATAAATAACCACAGCAATGGCCGCCGGCGGCGACTCGCTACTGATCCACTTGCTAGCTAGTTACCCACAAATACCGATATTCCCCCAACGGCCGACGATAGGATGGAGTTGCGCGACGGGAACGGGCACCGGGGATCATAGTTTAGGTTAATTAATTATACCTCTAGAGCCAGATGATTCCGGCTCTAGAGGTATAATTAATTAACATAATCTAAGATCAAATAACTAAAGCTTCCCCAACGTGATCGTGCGCCGGCCCCAACCGCAAGCAGAGCGCGCGTGGAGGGACGCGATCCGAGCGAGCCTTGGCGCCTAAACAGCGAGCAGAGCGCGCAGAGGGACGCGACCCGAGGGCGCCTAAACGGCGAGTAGAGCGCGCCGCGGCCGCCTAAACGGCGAGCAAGCACATGCATAATTATTGCATATAGCAGATGAACATAGCCGGGAATAGCCGTCCAACAATATTATTTTCGATGACGTGCATTAAATTATCTGAATTTGCAATATGGACAATCAACATGCGGCATACAGTTCACATAGATGAACTATTTGCGATGAGCCAAAAGAACACAAACGAGTCGTGTAAACAAGATGTGTGTGATACGCGGCAAACAGCCGACTCGGATGAACTGTTTGCGATGAAAACTTACAACACAGACGGTTACTATAGTTAATTCGTGTGTGATTCTGTGTGTACAAAAAACTTTGAAAATTGCAAACTACTACCTCCGTCCGGGTTTATTGGTCCCCATTGTATTTTGTGCCCAACTTTGACCGTAGATTTAACTAACAAAATACAAGTTGTATGTCACAAAACTTACATTGTTGGATTCTTATTCGAAAGAGGTTCCAATAATACTATTTTCGTGGTATATAACTTATTTCTTGATAGTTAAATCAAAGATCAAAGTTTGACCCAAAATACAATGGGGACTAATAAACCCGGACGGAGGTAGTAGTTGCTTGCGGTGTCTAGGAGTATCGCACACGATGCGTCTGCGAGTACTTGTGTGCAATGTTTAGTAAGTTACACATACGTTTCCTTATGTTAACATGTGTGTGAATTTGCAATATGGACAGTTAATATGCAAATGCCTTCTGGACATCGGGCACACGCTTAAACTCAATGAACTGTGTACCATACTAATACTTTCCATGAAAATTTAAGAACTTGGCTAACAGCATTTGAGTAACATATATATAGTGGTTACACTATTCGACAAAAGAAGGATCTTCGTAACACGGTTTTGACAACCATATGGTCTATATCTACATACTTAACATAGTAACAACTATCACATTTTAATAGGCTGAGGGCCAACAACCATATGATCCATATCTACATACTTAACATAGTAACAGCTAGCACATTTTAAGAGGCTGACGGCCAACAATCATAACTATCCGCTGGAAGCAGCTTGATCACGGCCACTCGGCATCTCGTCAATGAAAAGGAAGAGCCCTCATGTGCCTTGGTAGAGCATGAGTAGAACAGTGTCTCCAATTTTTCCAATATGGATGCATTGCCACGACAAGCGAGAACTTGTTAATTTGAATGGTTCCATTTCTGCGGGAAATGCAGTACATTGCAATCACTTTGGCGTTATTAGCAGGCACAAGTGTAATTCGACCACGCCGGGAAATCCATCCAGGAACTGCTACAGTGGGCAATTTCTGTTGAAATGTAGAATAAAAACCAATTGTAACATATCATTGAAGATATATATAGTTTATGAGCATCAACATAAAAATAAGACTTTGTACCAGCGTTTTGTGCACACAATTGGTCTTGTTCAATGTGTGCATCATAGGTATAATTATACCCATCCAAAATCCAGCGTTCATACGCTGTGCTATCTCTGTCAGATTATCAACAAAGTTTATGACATGCTTCAAGTCCTTCCAGTGAAATTTGGTACGCTTAGTAACATATAGATCGTTCACTATGCATCCAACATATCATGCTTAAAAGGTGGAAAGGTATTATTTATTCAGAACATGGCAGAAGAATATATAGTGCGCATAAATTGGTAAATAGAATTTCTTACTGCCTAGGAACGGAGTCAGAAAATGAAATCACAATTGGTTGCTTAAATAGTGATCAATTAGTCAGAACAAATACCCCGATTTTGCTAAGTAATATGCCAGCATGGAGAAAGTTGAAAGGACACTAACCTCGATCAGACTTTGATTGGCTGATGACGTTGGGGAAGTAAACATCCATGTTAATTAGACCAGGCTGTGGTGCACGCACTAGAATTTTATTGCCAGCTTTCAGTTCATAACACTTAGACATTTTTCTTCAAAGGTCCGCATCAAAATAGGAGTGACCATCTTTATCAAGTTTTACGCTAACCGTCATTGTAAATCCATGATGCGTTGTCAATATGACATCCATGGAGTCATCAACAAAGTAAAGCCCAAGATTTACTTCTACTCCTGTTCTTGCAAAGCAAGGGATGTACTACTTGAAATGAAAATTAAGATCGTAAATTAGATATATTGAAATAACAGAGCAAGATGCAAATATGAGAGTAACTGATAGAACAAATCAATATATAGATGAAAGAAAAGTACAAAAATATATAATTAAAAATAGATAATGTAACAAAGATTTGATGCAAATATGAGAGTAACTGAATGAACAATACATCATATATTTGCCTAATATAGGTGGAAAAATCGGCTTCGACATCTAGGCTGCACGTGGCATCGTACCTTTTATCCAAATGTAGCAACAGACGGTATATGTTCACAAATTTTGGCCATGCCGACCATGGTAGGTTGAGATTGAACATACCGAGCGCTCCCTGAAGTCATCCGGAATGGTGAGATAGAACTTCGTTTCTGACTGGCCGCGACCACACTTGCCCGATTTGTGCTCGCACTGTGGACAGATGAATGAAAACCCTCGAATCAGCTAGAAGAAAAATGAATCCACGTCGATTTCCGCCGGTTGATTAACAGCGACGGACGGACTGCGATAAGAGATGAGTGAATATTTCGCTAACTTGATTACCTTCTCCATGAGAAAAATCCCCGGCCCAATCCCGCAGAAAACCCCAATCGACCAGAGTCTAGAATGTCGGTGCAGATAGGTGGCGAAAAGCGGTAGGGGCAAAATCCCGTGCCGTTTGGAGCACGACCACCGCCGACGACGACAGTCGTCGAGCTTAGGGTGGCCGCCGCGATAGAAGTTGATGAGGTGCAGAGTTGCGGAGGAGTCCGTGGCGAGTGGGTGGGGACAAAGTGGGCGAGGGTTTTCTTTTTCCTTTTTCATGTGTGGGTGAACACACACGGTTCGCAGAGGCGACGGAGATGAATCGTGTGCGATAGTAAATCACCGAGATTGAAGGGGAATCCAAATTTCCTTTGTCCTTTGTCCATGAGTTTTTTTCTATGATGAACATAAACCCTGCAAATCACCGTGTTCAAATTTGGCACTTTTCCGGGTTCATTTACAATATTTAGGGGATTATGTGCATTTTCTAGGCATTAATGCACATAATTCAAATTCAAACAATCGGTGCATGAAAAGTTGCACGAGAATGGTCTCGAAAACCATGATCATGCTATTTAGTAAATTCTCATGCCTTTTACAAGGAATGGGCAGATATTTCACGGAAATGTGTGGCAATAGTCAACCACAAACACGTCGTTGATTGGTTTTTCAACTATAGAAAAATGAAATACATGCTTGAAAAACATGACGGCTGGCATGGTGCCATGGTATGGCCTCACCATGCCCTGGTACAAATTTGAGAAGGTTTGGCTTATGTCGTCGTCCACGCCATTCATAAATCAAACCATCACCGAGGAATTTTCATGGTTTCGAGGGGGAACTCAGCAAGATTGAAGGGGTCGGGAATCCAAATTTCCTTCCTAGCTTGTCATTCAGTTTTTTCTACAATCAACATACCCCCTCAAATGCAACGTGTTCAAATTTGGCATTTTTCCGGGCTCATTTACCATATTTAGGGGATTATGTGCATTTTCTAGGCATTAATCCACGTAATTCAAATTCAAACAATCGGTGCATGAAAAGGTGCACAAGAACGGTCTAGAAAAACTATACTCGTGGTATTTAGTAAATTCTCATGCCTTTTACAAGGAATGGGCAGAGATTTCAAGGGAATGTGTGGCAATAGTCAACCACAAACACGTCATTTACTCGGTTATCAACTATAGAAAAATGAAATACGTGCTTGAAAAACATGACGCCTGGCATGGTGCCATGGTATGGCCTCACCATGCCCTGGTAAAAAGCTGAGAAGGTTTGATTTATGTCGTCATGCACGCCCTTCATAAATCGAACCATCACCGAGGAAGTTCCATGCTTTCGAGAGGGAAATCACCAAGATTGAAGGGGAATCCAAATTTCCGTCCTAGTTTGTCATTCAGTTTTTTTTCCAACAATCAACATACCCCCTCCAATGCAACGTGTTCAAATTTGACATTTTTCCGGGCTCATTTACCATATTTAGGGGATTATGTGCATTTTGTAGGCATTAATGCACATAATTCAAATTTGAACAATCGGTCCATGAAAAGGTGCACAAGAACGGTCTGGAAAACCATGCTCGTGCTATTTAGTAAATTCTCATGCCTTTTACAAGGAATGGGCAGAGATTTCAAGGAAATGTGTGGCAATAGTCAACCACAAACGCGTCGTTTACTGGGTTAACAACTATACAAAAATGAAATACATGCTTGGAAAACATGATGCCTGGCGTGGTGCCATGGTATGGCCTCACCGTGCCCTGGTAAAAATTTGAGAATGTTTGCCTTATGTCATCATGCACGCCTTTCATAAATTGAACCATCACCGAGGAAGTTTCATGGTTTCGAGGGGGAAATCACCAAGATTGAAGGGGGATCCAAATTTCCTTTATCCTTTGTCCATGAGTTTTTTTCTACGATGAACATACACCCTGCAAATCACCGTGTTCAAATTTGGCACTTTTCCGGGTTCATTTACAATATTTAGGGGATTATGTGCATTTTCTAGGCATTAATGCACCTAATTCAAGTTCAAACAATCGGTGCATGAAAGGGTGCACAAGAACGGCCTGGAAAACCATGCTCGTGCCATTTAGTAAATTCTCATGCCTTTTACAAGAAATGGGCAGATATTTCGATGAAATGTGTGGCAATAGTCAATCACAAACGTTTGTTTATTGGGTTTTCAACTATAGAAAAAATGAAATAAATGCTTGAAAAACATGACGCCTGGCATGGTGCCATGGTATGGCCTCACCATGCCCTGGTAAAAATTTGAGAAGGTTTGGCTTATTTCGTCATGCACGCTCTTCATAAATCGAACCATCACCGAGGAAGTTCCATGCTTTTGAGAGGGAAATCACCAAGATTGAAGGGGAATCCAAATTTTCTTCATTCTTTGCCCTGGAGTTTTTTTCTACGATGAACATACACCCTGCAAATCACCGTGTTCAAATTTGGCATTTTTCGGGCTCATTTACCATATTTAGGGGATTATGTGCATTTTCTAGGCGTTTAGCGCATATAAATCCAATCCAGCTACAGCTGGACGGGTGTGATGTGAGGGACGTGGATTGCCGTTCGATTGCGGCGCATCCTACGGTGCACACGCGCGATCCGCGTGGCTAGGGTTCCGGCCAATCATAACGCAACACACAATAGGCTCAGCGCACACTGTTTTCGGAGGCAACGGAGATGAACCGTGTGCGATAATGAACGAGCAAAATTGTAAGGGAAGCCAAATTTCCTTCGTTGTTTGTCTTTGAGCTATTAAAAACCACCGCACTTTACGGCTGCCCGGCCACTCCGTCCCAGAGCTCTCTCCAAGCATCGTTCATGGCACCGCGACGCACAGTAACTGGTAAGGAAGCGATGGCATCCCGCCGCGCCGCGTTCCTCGCCGCCCGCGACCGCACACATGGTAAGGAAGCGATGGCATCTCGCCGCGCCAAGTTCATCGCCGCCGGCGGCCACATAGTTATGTGGGAGGACTTTGAGGCTGCCATGGCCGAATGGGCGGTGGATCTAGAGGCGGCCAAAGCCGCACGGAAGGAGCGGAAAAGGCAGAAAGCAGTCAAGAAAAGAGAGTCCCGCCGCCGCAAGAAAGAAGAGGCCGCATGCCATGCTGAGGAGAGCTTGGCGAAGATCGAAGCACGGTGGGCTGCCGCCTACAAGGCCGGGAAGGAGAACGCCGACGTCTGGCTAGCATGCCCTGATGGTAGCATGTGAGAAGTAGTTAGTGCGTGTGTCGCCCGTAAGTTTGTATAATTAATTACGACCATCTACCAGTACTACATACGTACTAGTCCTAGAGCAAATTACCGATGATTGCTCATCGGGTGTCACCTTGCCTCGTTCATGTACATTGAATAATCCTGATACAATGAAAGAGATTTTTGAAATTAGGTGCGGTTGGAGATGCTGATAGATATAAGAATTATTAGAAGATCACAAACACACGGTTTCTATGGCGTACCCATGTGCGTTTTTTTGCGTTAATGATCCATAAGTCAGTTACCTGTGCGATGTTTCCTAATAAACCAGGCATACCATTGACCGAAAAAATCAACTACACATGTACATTTTTTTGGAGACGGGATCTGCCAATTTTCTCTTTTCTCGCACACGAGTATTTTACGCGCTTCGTCTGCGTTGTGTGTTTCCCCCGCCCAAGTTTCAAGTTTCGCAGCAAAATTTTCATTAGGCGCGCGATTTCAGAATTTATTCCTCCCACCACATCCCCACCCATCAAATTTCCTCAGTATCTGCCCCCTTCCCCCCTCCCCCTCCCCCTACCAGCAGCTCAAACCGCTGCCGCCGCAACCACAGCTTCAACCACATCTATGTTTTGCTAGGATCTAGTCAGGTAACCCACCGATCTCTATCATGGCCCCGGCCTGATTGTTTAAATGGCGCCTGTGAAACATCCTCATGCCTCCAAATCCCCACCGCCCCTACCTCCAGAGCATCGTCGCGCAAGCCCAACCACATATCACGTGGAGGTCGAGGAGCTGATGGCGGTCCATGGCGCGATGGCCACTGTGTGTGTTGACCTGGAGGAACACCTCGCCTCCACCGCCGCCGACTTGGTGCAGGCTTTGGCCCAGATGAAGTGCCCTAGCGACTACCCCCCAGGACTTACCAGGTATGATCTGACCAGCTCAATCTTACCAATACCACTTGCAATGGCTATGTTTTGTACGGTTGATGTATTAAGCATGTTCGTGCGTTGTTTATTTCAGTACTGTACACTGTGTGATGTTCAAGTATTAACTGTCCAGCTCAATTTCACCAATACCAGCAACAAACTTACAATACATGACTCAGGATATCACTAGAGATGATGCCCATTTGCTATTTTTGGTGGATGCTAACCCTGTTGTACTTAACATGCCTGTCCATGTACTTACGCAGGGTCATAACGGCCGATGTTGTTGTTTGCCGTCGAGGTTAGCTGTATCCCATGTCTTAGAATATTTCACATTATTTGTGCAATTGCAGTTTAACTTCTAACATTTACTGGTTGCCTGTAGGTACACATGTAAGTGGCACTGATCCATGCTTCGACCCGGAGGAACAGCTTGCCTCCGCCGCCGCTGACTTTGGGCGGGCTCTGGCCAAGATGAAGTGCCCCAGCAACTACCTCTCAGGACTTACCAAGTATGTACTCACCAGTTCAATCTTACCAATACCAGTTGCAATTAATGGCTATGTTTTGTACGGTCGATGTATTAAGCATGTTGTAGTAAACATGCTTAACACGTTTTAGCTATTTTCCCTACCTTTTTATAGACAACTGGGCCATTCTCTGCTCTGGCAGCACCCGCCTTGTGATGTTTAACTCTGCCAATTGCATTTTTATCAGTACCGGTTTCAATGGCTATTAAGCCTGTTGCAATTAACAGTTGTATCAATTTTTAAACAGTTGTATTTCAATGGCTACAAACTTACAAAACATGACTTAGGATGCTATTAAGCCTGTTGCAATTAACAGTTGTATCCATTTTTTAATCTGTCCCTTTGCTGCCGTGCTACTCTCCACAATGAAGATATACTAGAGATGCTGCCCATTTGCTATTTTTTGTGGATGCTAACCCTGTTGTACTTAACATGCCTTTCCATGTACTTACGCAGGGCCATAACGAGCGATGTTGTTGTTTGCCGTCAAGGTTAGCTGCATCCCATGTCTTACAGTATTTTACATCATTTGTGCAATTGCAGTTTGGCTTCTAACATTTACTTGCTTCTTGTAGGTACACATGTCAGCGGCACTGATCCACGCTTCGACTCGGAGGAAGAGCTCGCCTCCGCCGCCGCTGACTTTGGGCGGGCTCTGGCCAAGATGAAGTGCCCCAGTAACTACCTCTCAGGACTTACCAAGTATGAACTCACCAGTTCAGTCTTACCAATACTAGTTGCAATTAATGGATATGTTTTGTACGGTCGATGTATTAAGCATGTTGTAGTAAACATGCCTAACACGTTTTAGCTATTTTCCCTACCTTTTTATAGACAACTGGGCCATTCTCTGCTCTGGCAGCACCTGCCTTGTGATGTTTAACTCTGCCAATTGCATTTTTATCAGTACCAGTTTCAATGGATATTAAGCTTATTGCAATTAATAGTTGTATCCATTTTTAAACAGTTGTATTTCAATGGCTACAAACTTACAAAACATGACTTAGGATGCTGTTAAGCCTGTTGCAATTAACAGTTGTATCCATTTTTTAATCCGTCCCTTTGCTACCGTGCTACTCTTTCGCAATGAAGATATCACTACACATGCTGTCGTTTTATTACCATTTGCTATTTTTGGTGGATGTTAACCCTGTTGTAGTTAACATTGGCTTTCCATGTACTTAAATAGGGCTACAATGGGCGATGTTGTTGTTTTCCGTCGAGGTTAGCTGCATCCCATGTCTTATACACCATCTGTTCCTAAATATAAGTATTTTTAGAGATTCCAATATAGACTACATAAGGAGCAAAATGAGTGAATCCAGATTTTAATCTAAACTATATCTATAATTCTATATACATCCGTATATAGTTCATATTGAAATCTCTAAAAATACTTGTACTTAGGAACATAGGCAGTTGTATTTTACATCATTTGTGCAATCTCAGTTTAGCTTCTAACATTTACTGGTTGCTTGTAGGTACATATATGAGCGGTACTGATCCACGCTTCGATCCTTTTTGCGTATGGGGCAATGAGATATTCATGAACAAGCGTCAAGTGAGGAAACTAAGAAAGATTGTTAGGCGAAAGAAACGGGTGATGGGAATTAAGCTATGTATTTACACTTTGTCCAAGACAACAGTGAACTTTAGGATGGTAAGTAATGTGTTGCCTTTTCCTCCTGCCCACAACAAGTTACTCTATTAGACCTCAGTATCTGAAAATTTTCTCTTTTCAGTGGTTTCCGAAGCTATTTACTGATGATTACCTTGCAAACTACATGACCGGAGTGGAGGCAACTAAGGTTAAAGTATATAATTCATGCTACCATGATAATGCTCTAGAAGTCTTCCTGAAGGCGGTGAAGGATGGGCGGGCGATCGTCACAAGGGGTTGGACAAAAGTTGTTCGTGCCTATGGCATGCAGGAAGGCACATTATGGGCATTCTGCTTCTTCAACACCATCGGCAGTCAAAATGATTTACACTTGTCTCTTCACCTTTACCGCCCCTAAATATTGTGGTTCATCATAGTTAATTGCTGTCTAATCCTATAATTACTGAACATATTGTACTGACAATTTTATTTATGGATTCGTTGTTGAACCATTGTGCTGAGAATTTGAATTCCATGTTTCATATTTCAAAATTTCCAATTCGAATAATAAATTACAGGGAAAAATAAAATTATACAGGAGCGAATAAAATAATATGCACACGGTTAGAAAGAAAATAGCGTGTGCGATGAAAAATAGAGAACAGACGGTTTTTTGACATGAAACGTTTGCGATGCCCTACGGACGCACACACAGTTTTGTCTCATATGCGTATGCGATTCATGGTAATACGGCAAACGTTTCAAACCAGTGTGCGTGTGTGATAGGAATACCAATCGCACACAGTTATGAAAATGGACACGTTGGCGTTAGTAGAGGCACCACACACATTTTACATTCTTGAATCGTGTGCGATAACGTCCCTATCACAAATATATTGGTAGATTAAATGTTGATGTCCACCTTTTTCACACGACTATAGCGGCGTAATCGTTTGGGATGTCTCTCTGATCAGAAACGTAACGTCGAGATGTAACGTGTGGGACTGGGCAGCTTCTCATACGTTTATTCTATGGCGATCGTCAGTAGCCGCTCGCCTATCCCTGACGGTTTCTGAGTCGTGTGGGAAGGACCCCCCCTATCACAGTCACTCACTAGGCGACGGTTCCAAATGCCATCGCGGAAAGAGGTTAAAAACCGTTTGTATAGCACCTTACGGTACCAGTGATCTCTTCGCCGAACTAGTGCACCTATACAATTTACCATTGTATTTGGTGTGTTGGGGACACAAGAGACTTTTTATTATTTGGTTGCAGGGTTGTTTGAGAGAGACCATCTTCATCCTACGCCTCCCATGGATTGATAAACCTTAGGTCATCCACTTGAGGGAAATTTGCTACTGTCCTACAAAACTCTGCGCTTGGAGGCCCAACACGAGTCTACAAGAAGAATTTGTGTAGTAGACATCAGCCCCCAAGGAACCCGCTCCAAGGCGCTACATGATCCGAGAGGTAAGGCGGGTGGGGCTCAGCAGTCGGCTGCCTCTGGTCAGACGACTCAGAGCTCCAAGCGTGCTCGTCCCGAGGCTGAGAGCTCGGCAGAGAAGCAGCCCAAGTTGCCCAAGCAGATCTCCTCTAAGCCTCGGAAGGTCGCGGTGCCTTGGATCAAGGTGGCAGTGCCTGTGGGTTCGCCGTGAGTGTTCTTATCAATCCCTTGCTTGTTTTCGCATTGACTCGGTTGCTGACCGAGTGTTGTTTGATATTTGTCGCAATGACACCTCGACGACCTCGGCGGACCTGCACACTCACAAGCAGGGTCCGAGTGACGCCGATGCGGTGGACGCCGCCACCTCCAAAGGTATTTTGCACCGACTGATTAGGATGGTCAGGTTTCTTCCAATTGATTTCCGCTGATTTTCCTGGTTCATGTATTCGTGCAGGTCCGCCAGAGATTATTCAACTGGACGATGAGGAGAGGATTGACCCACCCAACCCAGAAGCCATCAAGGAGAAGGCGTCAGGTGTCGACATGCCGATGCGGGATGTCTCCCCTCGTCGAGTGGCTCATGTTTCCCCGACGAAGGCCGCCGTGAGAGCTACGGGGCCGAGACCTCTGGCCCAAAGTGGTTCGGCATCTGCAGCCGCAGTGGTCCCGACCGCGGGGGCTACACCAACTCCTCCGAGCGGGTCGATGGTGGTTCCGGCTCCGAGGCTTGCCTCCGCGTCTCCATCAGTCCCAGATACCTCCTTCCCCATGTACCATGTCCCTGAAGATCAAGTGGGGGCGAGCAAGGAGGCTCTGATCCAGGTGGGGTTGATGTGCGACCGACTGAAGGAGGCTTATGACGCCAACGAGGTGCTGTAGACCAACGTCCGAGTAAGTACCATTGTGAGTATGATTTCCAGTCGAAGTTTCTTGTTTTCTTGTAGTAGAATTTTTATCAGTGGGTTTGCATGGGGCACACCCACTGGGTGTTCATGATCCAGTGGGGGCACGCTGAGTGCACCCACTGGGTGTAGTCCCCGAGGCTCATGTCGACTGGATTTAGTCGGCATGAGTCTTTGAACGTATTCTTTTTTGGTCGCTTTCACTCGTGATTTAGCCAGAGCGTTTCCGAGCGATCACGATTCGGTGGGGGGCACGCTGAGTGCACCCACTGGGTGTAGTCCCCGAGGCTACCATCTACTATATGCAGTCAGTGGTAGTGTTTAGAACTGTAGTTGTTTTGCCCTGAGGCTGTCTGCTGTATATTTTTTTAGCTCAACACGAGTCACTTTCCAGTGGGGGCACGCTGAGTGCACCCACTGGGTGTAGTCCCCAAGACTGCTGTCGATTGCGGGCAATCGATGGCGGTCTTTAGAACTGTTGCTTGGCATCCGGGGTGCTCGACGACACCCGTATGTTGGTGAGATAATAGGTAGGATCTTCTTCATTGATGACCCGGAAGTTAGCCGAATGAAAGTAGATCAGTGTGTTGTTGTCCTCTATCTTCTTCATTGCCGACTCGGTGGTACTGGGTACTCAAGGATCTGGTACTGATCCAGCTTGTTCCTCCCGGTGGTGTACGACCGAGTGGTACTCAGAGGGTACTTGAGAATTTGGTACTGATCCAGCTTGTTCTTCCCGGTGGCGTACGACCGAGTGGTACTTAGAGGGTACTTGAGAATTTGGTACTGATCCATCTTGTTCTTCCCGGTGGTGTACGACTGAGTGGTACTCAGAGGGTACTTGAGGATCTGGTACTGGTCGAGCTTGTTCCACCCGATGGTGTACGGCCAAGTGGTTGTGAATCAGTACTTTGGTTCTTCCTTCATGCTTTCCGATTGACCGTCTTTTGTATGATGTAGGCCGCTTGTGAATTGGTATCCCACTATGCTGCGCTGGAGAAGGAGGTGATATCCCTCCGGCTGGACCTGGACACTGAGAAGCTCAAGAACGCTCGACTGGAGAAGGAGAAGAAGGCCCTGGGAGGTAAGACATTTCCTTCAATTGGCAGTTGCACACTGTTTTTCATTTTTGATCCGAGTCATTTCGCTCCGACAGATGTTCGTAGCAAGAACACCCAACTTGTAACGAGGCTCGGGACTTCAATTTCTTTAGAAACCATGAAGCAGGCCCTGGAGAACAAGGACAAGGACCTGGCACTGGCTCAGAAGGAGGCCAGGACCAAGACCAAGCTCACCGGCGAGAAGCTGGCTTTAATCGGCAAGTTAGAGGAGGAGATCAAGGACCTTAAAGCCGATGTCGTCGCTGCCAATGGTGAATCTTCTGAATCGAAGAAGAAATGCAAAGATCAAGCTGGTGCCTTTGCGCAGGAGAAGTAGACGCTGGAGGAGAAGGTCGCGCAGCTCACTAAGAAGAAGAATGCCCTGGAGGGATACATCGAGGAGTTCTGCACGGAGATGAGCGAGAAGCTTGCTGGTAAGTTTTCTCCTGTCCGAATGGAATCCTTGTGATGTTAAGTTTTTCATCATCACTCACTCATGATTTGCTTTTCCCTCAATTAGAGCACTGCTACAACACGGAGTTGGAGCTGGAGAGGCTCGAGAGGGATATGGATCCTTCCAGGTCACTCATCGCTGACAAAGCAGCTCTCGCCATCTTGCGCCTGGAAGACCGCCTGGAGAATGCCCTGGGCTACATCATTCGAATGAGAGGTGCTCTGGCCGAATCGACAAGGAGTTATAGCCGGGCGAGGAGACTCAGATGGACCTAGAGTCAGTCATGACGCGGCTGAACGAGGTCCCCGCCCGAGTGAAAGCTTGGAAGAAGTCGGCTGCTCGGAGTGGTGCTGATGTGGCGCTGTCACTCGTCCACGTTCATTGCAAGAACATGGACGAGGAGAAGCTGAAGGGCCTTCGAGTGATGAACAAGAAGAACCTCAAGTTCGAGGACTTTATGGAGACCTTCGCCGAGGCTGCCACACGCATTGCAGACGGGATCGACTTGGAGACCTTCGTCGAGCCAGCTAGCCCTCAGCCTGGCGCTTAAAACACTTGGTTAAATTTGCCCCGGAATGCCGGGTGGTTTCTATAATCACATACTTTGCCAAGCCTTGGGCTCGTTTTACTTTTGCTTGAAACATTCGGACGGATCGAATCTTTGATTTGTGCACTTCTGAGTTCTCATTTGCTTCTTGTTCTTCGTTTGACTCAGGCGAAAGCTGGTTCGCAGCTAAGCCCCCGAGTGTGGAGCAGATTCTCACTCGGATTGTTTTTTGACCTAGGCGAAAGCTGGTTCGCAGCTAAGCCCCTGAGTGCGGAGCAGATCTGCAATCGGATTGTTTTTTAACTTAGGCGAAAGTTGGTTCACGGCTAAGCCCCCGAGTGTGGATCAGGTCCTCACTCGGATTGTTTTTTAACTTAGGCGAAAGCTGGTTCACGGCTAAGCCCCCAAGTGCGGATCAGGTCCTCACTCGTATTGTTTTTTAACGTAGGCGAAAGCTGGTTCATGGCTAAGCCCCCGAGTGCGGATCAGGTCCTCGCTGGGATTGTTTTTTTAACTTAGGCGAAAGCTGGTTCGCGGCTAAGCCCCCGAGTGCGGATCAGGTTCTCACTCGGATTGTTTTTTTAACTTAGGCGAAAGCTGGTTCGCAGCTAAGCCCCTGAGTGTGGATCAGGTCCTCACTCGGATTGTTTTTTTTAACTTAGGCGAAAGCTGGTTCGTAGCTAAGCCCTCTCCTATCTTACACCCACTGGGGGCGTGTTAGGTCCCGAATGCAGTTAGTCACCTGAGTGAAAAATGCGGCTGTGAGCCGAACTAGACAATATACAGGAAAAGCAAGACTTTTATTTATCTAAGTTCATTCAGACACACTATTACAAAGGAGAAATTTTATTTTAAGTATAAAACTTGCGGAGCGGGTCCGCGTTCCAAGCTCTGGGCTCTTCTATTCCTTTGGCGAAGTTGTAGAGTCTGTATGCTCCATTGTGCAGGACCTTCGAAATGGCAAATGGCCCTTCCCAAGGGGGCGCCAGTTTGCGAGGCTTCTGCTGATCCACTCAGAGGACCAGATCTCCTTCCTGAAAAGCACTCCCTCTGACGTGTCTGTCGTGGTAGCGGCGTAGGTCTTGTTGGTATAACGTCGATCTTATAAGCGCCAGCTCACGCTCTTCCTCCAAGAGGTCTAGGCCATCCCGCCTTGCTTCTTCAGCTTCGGCCTCCGAGTAAAGGTCCACTCGGGGAGAATTGTGAAGCACATCACTCGGTAGAATTGCTTCTGACCCGTACACCATGAATACTGAGGACTTGATACTTACGAGGCTGGTTACCAGAGAAGAGCCAGTGCTTGTGCCCGCTAAAACTGGGTTGACAGTGTTCACATTCTTCCAGCTCCCTCTGAAGCCGCTCAAGGCGATCGCGCTCGGCCAAGGTGGCCAGGCGAGTCGACTCCATGGCCAACGCTTCGGGGGTCGTCCCGGTGTGGGGGTGTTCAGGAGCTGTTTGTTCCTGCGACGGAGCTCATCTCGCTGCTCCCGGGTGAGAGCTTGGGGCACGTATGGCTCGTGACCCAGAGCACCGCCGTTGGTGTTGCCGTGTGACGCACCTGCAAGACCGTCTCGGGCGTCTGTGTGCCCCGGGGGCGTGCGGTGCTCGGAGTTGTCCGCCATCAGAATCTGGGCGGTCGACCCGATACTTTCGCACTCGGACTGAAAGCACAAGTGCTCCCTGGGTGATTTTGGTAATTAATGTCAACATATCTCTTGTTGGACTAACACTAGTGCAGAATCGGGCTTTAGTCCCGGTTCGTAAGGACCTTTAGTGCCGGTTCTGCAACCGGCACTAAAGGATGGGGACTAAAGCCCCCCCCCCCCTTTAGTGCCGGTTCGTCACGAACCGGGACCAAAGGCCCACCACGTGGCACGAGCCCGCGCCGGGGGGCTTGGGCCCTTTAGTCCCGGTTGGTTACACCAATCGGGACTAAAAGGTTTAGGGGTTTATGGGTTTATGGTTTATTTTTGTGTTTTCCATTTAATTCTTTTTCATTTCAAACATATTTTACGCTACTACATATTGTACACGTTATGCATATATATAAATAGAATTTCTCGTAGAACCGATCATATATATATCATCGAATTTCTCGCACGACCATTCACATACACACACACACATATATATATATATAAATATATATATATATACAATTTGGTATATACAATATCTCCTACAATTTGCAGATCATTACACATGGAGGCATTACAGCTTGTAATGGTATTCTCCTTTGGGATCTATGACCTGGTCGAGCAAAAATCCCGCTATTTCCTCTTGAATTGCTCGTACGCGATCCTTTGGTAGGAGCTTATCCCGCATCTCCGTCATCTTTATGAAAGAAGGAGATCAATATGAATATATTAGTTGTGTGTATATATATTAGATCATGAAAAAAAGATTTGTGAATTGTGTTCTGGCAAACGTACCCAAAGTGCTCTGTCAGATGTGCTCCTTTCGGACGTCATCATGAGAATGTTCTCGCAAATGTAGTACGCACATAAATTATTCCTCAGCGCCTGCCTCATGGCCTTTACGAGAATAGAATTCAATCAGATAATAATTAATCAAGCATGATAATGGTATTGATGAAAGTAGATTAAAGAGATGCGCAGACGTAGCTAGTAGTACTTAATTACCTTGGGTCGCACCCATTTCAGCTGTTGTTTCCATTCGCCTTTAACCTGTTTGATGAACTTTTTCCAAGCCCTGCCCGCCGGCAAAGAAAATGAATAAAGGAGTTATTAATTAGTTGATATCAGGAAATGAACTAAAGAGGCCGACATAGTGCGATAATGATTGAAATAACCTGTCGCCATCCCCCTCACGATTGCGTATTCATTACTATCTTTATATAGTGAGTCCAGTACTTGAACTTTTCCCTCATCAACTTCAATGTTTAACAAGATCCAGTGGAAACTGCATGCGCACATGTTTGTATAATTAAGCGGGCATGTGCATAACTCATCAACTACACTTATTAACATCTAGTAAGCAAAAATAGAATTTGTAGTACAAGTCAGTGTCACTCAACCGAAGTTGTAAGGAAGTAGTATTTCTGGTTGGGTATTTAGTCGCTTGAAGAACTCTAGCAAGCTTCTCTCTGTGTATGGTCGATCATATTCACGTGACCATGTCTCTTGATTAATGGTATTTGGGTCAATGAACCCAATGCCATAGCGTCCAGCTCTTTTCATTTCATACATCTTCTGCATAATACCACAGAAAAGAATATAGTGAGGATAATTACAGGTAATGAATGAGCACTACAGCTAGCTAGAGACTTAAACTACATAAAGAAATCACTTACAGACAATAGCAACTGACGATAGATTTGTCGAGCGCGTCTTGATTGAATAACTGAAACATTTCTTGAAACTCAACCCACAGATCTTTTGCATGGTAGTAATGCTCTTCCTTGACTTTCACCATGAGGGACTCTCGATCGGTAGTATTTACTTCTCTCAGGTACCATTGATGCAATTCATACATTCTCGTTGATAGAAGCGGGATCTGCTCAGGCTTGACCATAGGTTGGCCGCGGACATATTTCCATTGTAGTTCCTCCTCCATAAACCCGCAGACTTCCTTGATGCCTAGGAGTTGTTCAACAGTGATACCAGCCTCTTCAGCCTGCCTTCTATGATCGTCGGTTATTACCAGCTGATCATCGGCGGTACTCACATGTGTTTGTACAATGAGCGGGGGGATCGATTGCACTGCCTGTTCTCACAGCTGGGGAACAGTTTTCCCGCTTTTTTTGCCAACTGCTTGGCTCGAGCTCGAGCTCGACTCATTATTTTTGTGTGCATAATATGACTTCTTGATAGAGCGCTCATAGTCTGAGTCCCTATGCTTCATAGCCGGTTGAGCATTATCAATAAAGTGTTGTATGACATGCTCAGGTACTTTCTCCTTTGGCGGCGGGGGGGGGGGGGGGTCGGTGCAAAATGGGCCCTCACTTGGGCCTCCACTATGGCCGCGTTTTCCTCCTCAGTATAGTCGTAAGGCAACTTCGGAAGAGGCTTGAGGCTTGGACCATATTTGTATTTCTTGCCTCCTTTTGTACCGCTAACCGCCGTAGCTGCGGTGCCTCTCTTCCATTGTTGCTAAGGCGGCGGAGCCCGCTGAGGCGGCAGAGACGGCTGACGCGGTGCCTGACTTGGAGGAGGAGTCGGCTGACGTGGTGCCAGACTTGGAGGAGGAGGAGTCGACTGACGTAGTGCCGGACTTGGAGGAGGAGGAGTGGGCTGACGCGGTGGCGGACTTGGAGGAGTAGGAGTCTGCTGACGCGGTGGCAGACTTGGAGGAGCGGGAGTCTGCTGATGCGGTGGCGGACTTGGAGGAGGAGCCGGCTGACGCGGTGGCGATGGCCTTGGAAAGACGATGCAATCCTTTCTCCATAGAACCATATGATGTATGGCCTCTCCCAGTGTGCGCTCCTCTTCACCTCCAGGAATGTCAAGCTCTAGCCCCAAATATCCTTTCATCACTTCATCAACCCCGACACGAGCATAGCCAGCTAGAATCGGATTGCAATGGAAGGTTGCTTCACGGGGATTTGTTAAAGCATAGCCGTCCGCCACCTTCATGGATATGTTCTTCATTTTCATGTGTAGCTCACAAGTTGTCGTAGCTATGATATCATCCACAGGGTATCTATCCAGCAGTGCATCATTGCCCGGGGCAGAACCCACGCTGCTTCTCGGCATGGATGGGACGGTGCTATCCAATGCTGGATCTGCTTGCTGCAGCAGCTGAGACGCCCTTTCCTGGCTTAGTGAGTCGATCTGCTACTGCCGCTGCCGCCTGAAAGCGCGTTCCAACTCCGCGTGCTTTGATTCTACCAGTTGAAGGCGGTCTGCTTCCTGCTTCCTCTTCTCCTCCTCCAGCTTCCTCTTCTCCTCCTCCTGCTGCCTCTTTCTCGCACGGCTTCTGTAAGTGTCGTTCCAATCCACAAACCCCTCAAACCATGGAGCAACACCTTTGCCTCGTGTTCTTCCCGGGTGTTCAGGATTCTTCAGGGCGCGCGTAAGCTCGTCGTTCTCTCTGTTGGGCATGAACACCCCCGTTCGAGCCTCTTCTATTGCAACAAGTAAACTGTCGGTGGCTCCTTTAAGACTTGCCCGCTCCAAAACCAGCCCTGTCTTTGGGTCCAACTTCCCCCCATGCGCATAAAACCAAGTCCTGCACCTGGGGGGGGGGCAGCTCAATGTAACTGGAGTGACCCCTGCATCCATCATCTCTTGCTCAGCGAGATCCCACTTAGGCCGGGCCACCTCGTAGCCACCTAGCCCCAGATTATGGTGCCACTGTTTTTTCGCGGCATTAATCTTGTTTATTCTCGACCGTTCCTGAGCTACTTTCGATTCCTTGAAGTTCACGAAAGCGTCCCAGTGATTTCTTGCCTTCTCCAGTGTTCCCTTGAATTCTGGAGTCTGCTTTCCTACTTTGAGGTACGCGACCCATATATTTTTTTTGTGGTTGTTGAATGCTATCGCCATCTTCTTAAGAGCACTGTTCTTGACTTTCTCCAGATCTTCATCTGTCAAATGATCTGGTAGGGTGAAATGTGACATGAGCGATTCCCAAAGCAGATCTTTTGCTCTTTGGTCGACAAAAGTAACATCTCGATCTCCCTTTGCTGGCTTTTTCCATTCTTGAACAGAGATCGGGATTTGGTCCCTGACAATAACTCTGCATTGACGAATGAACTTCTTCGCATTCTTCTTAGGTTCAAGCAGTTCGCCATTAGGTTTGATGGCATCGATGTTGTACTTTACGCCAGCCTGCAACTTTTTGGCCGGGCCTCGAGCTGTCCTGCTGCTTGTAGAAGATTTACTCGATCCAGAGGGCTAAAAGAAGAAAGATCGATTCGTTAATATATATACAAATCAATTAAAACATGTGATGATCACCAGATGCCTTATATAAATATACCTCGTCGGTCTTTGTTATTTGAAGAACAACATTTCCTTCGTCGTCATTGTTCTAGACTTCATCTATTCGTTCGTCTTCATCAAATATCATACCCTCATCGGTATTGTTCAGATATTGCGAGCCGTCATCTTCTTCATTCTCATCTGGGCTCGGGGAGCGTATGATGTCGAACATAGTCTCTTCTCCTTCTCTGCCGGTATTGTCCATAGCTTTTATTTAACTAATCCAGAAGAAAGATAAAACAATTTAGTATTCAAATTAGAATGCATGCATGCAATCAATAAGGAAAAACTGAATCATAGTAGATAATATATATACATCTCGAATAATTAATCCAGATAATATGCATCATCGAATATAATCTCGAATACATCGTCTCGAATATTATCGAATAATATAATCTCGAATACATCGTCTCGAATATTATCGAATATAATCTCGAATACATCTCGAGTATTATCACTAATACATCTCTAATATTATCATATATATAACATCACTAGCTAATACAGATCAAATATTATCGAAGAATCTAGTTCACTCGCGGTTCCTCAGGCGCGGGCGATGGACACCCAAAGAGAAGGAATGATCACAGGATCATAGCTTGGGTGAGATCCCTGAAGAACCTGCCAGGTATTGGAGAACCTGACGTCCAACGCATCCATGTAGCGACGGACGTGCTCGTCCTACTCCCTGACACGGTGACGTACCACCTCCGGCAGGGCCGGCTGCCTTCGCACCGAAAGTGGCCCACGCGAACGCCACCAAAGGAGCTCCGGGTCGACAACGGGACCCGGGGCTGGGTTCCTCACCAAGCTGCGCGCCCCTGAAGGTAGCACCTCCCAGTGCCAGCCCGACGGAGCCCAGTCCCAGACATGGCGCCTCTGAAGCAGGACGTCATCGCGAAAGAGTCGACGACGAGGATGTGGGCCGGGCATCGTTGACGTCGAGAATAAATTCTTATGAATTTTTTTCCTATATATGCAATGTCATTTTATTAGGAAATTTTGACCAAAATATCCTCTTTTCAATTATAATGTCCCATTCCTAGGTTATAACTACCCTAATAATATTCCTTTCTCAAAAAATTCTGAAACTTTTCCCGCTTATATATAGTCCTTCTAACAAATATATATATGGTCAACTTTTTCCTATGCAACTTTTTATATGCAAATTTTT
The DNA here is from genome assembly GCA_011799875.1 of Thinopyrum elongatum. Lineage (NCBI taxonomy): Eukaryota > Viridiplantae > Streptophyta > Magnoliopsida > Poales > Poaceae > Thinopyrum > Thinopyrum elongatum. Next base: position 362,665,793 of record CM022299.1, read on the forward strand.
TCTATACTATGATATACAACATTATATAAAATAAAAAAACAGAAAAAGAAACGCTAATTAAGCATACTTCTATACATCCATTAAAAAACAGAAAAACAACATTATATAAAAAAAAATCTATACTAATTAAACACTAATTATATCCATCTAACATGCATTCATGTACACAAAAAAATTACATACTACACTAATTCATCTACACAAAAAACCTAACATTTCTATTCATCCATTTATTAACATGCATATCTATTACAGTTCTGAAAAATGAAAAAAAAGAAAAAAATCACCGGAGATCAAGGGGCGGCGAGCTCACAGCGGGGTGAGGCGACGGCGAGGCTCGATCGGGGAGGAGGGCGCGGGCGGCGTCGACGGGGCTCGGCCGGGGGAGGAGGCATGGGCGGTATCGCGCGGGGAGGAGGCGCAGGCGGTGGTGCGTCGCGCAGGGAGGAGGCCGAACGAGCTCCGGCGTCGGGGAAGGCGCGAGATGGCGTCGGGGCAGGCGATGGCGGCAGCCTGGCAGCGTCCTCTGTCGTAGTGGTCGCGTGGCGTCGAGAAGAAGCAGGGAGAGATGTGAAAATTTTCAAGTGTTGTATATATATGCGGACACCTTTAGTCCCGGTTGGAACCACCAACCATGACTAAAGGTCACTTTTGGCCAGGCAGAGCGGCGGGAAGGGGGGGCCTTTAGTCGCGGTTGGTGGCTCCAACCGGGACTAAAGGGGGGCCTTTAGTCGCGGTTGGAGCCACCAACCGCGACTAAAGGCTGGTGCTCACACAGGCGCGGTGCAGGGCAAGTTTAGTCCCACCTCGCTTGGCGAGAGGCGCCAGCACCTGTTTATAAGCCCCGGCGCAACCTCTCTATCGAGCTCCTCTCTAATGCAGGCCTTCTGGGCCTACCGCACCTGTGCTGCCCTGTGGGGCCTATTGGGCCTTGCGGGCCTGCATCCTGGCCCAACTAGAGGTTGGGTTTCTAGTCGTATGCAGGCCGTGGTGGCCCAGTAGGCGGGCTTTTTTTAAATTTTTTGTTTTTCATTTTTTTTGTTTTCTGCTTTATTTATTTTCTTTTGTTTCTGAGTTGTTTTTTGCTTTATTTAGAGTTTCTTTGTGAATCTTTTTGCTTTAGGTAAAAAAAATATAAACTTTCTGTTAGTGCCAGTAGTTTTCAAATTTGAATAGTTTAAATTTGAATTATTTGAAATTTGTGTGGATCACTAGTTTGTGAATAACTTTACTTTAAAAATAGATTTTTCAGTGATTCTTTTTTTTGCTGTTTAATATTAGTGTGTTTTATCATTATATTCAATTTGGTAATTCTTAGGTTATTTAAAAAATGAAATGCCTTTGTAACAGACGAGTTTTCGTCAGAAACCCTGATACTTCGAAAGAGATTGTCCAGTTTGTACACGAAGTGCATCCAGATTTTGCCGTAACCCTCTCAACTTTTTAGCACATGCTATGTGGGTGAAATGATGATACCATGCCAACTTTCAACCTTTTCAGAGTTCATTTGTAGTGCTTTTCAATTTCAGGGTCATTTAGCTCAAAAAAATCAGTAAATGCATGAAAAATAGCAAATGAAGTCAGAAATGGTTGAAAATTGATGACGCGGCTTCGAATGGTGCATACTGAACGCACAAAAAGTCTGGAGTTGAAATAAGTTAAAAAAAATGCAATGCCTTTGTAACAGATGAGTTTTCGTCCGAAACCCTGATACTTCGAAAGAGATTGTCCATTTTATACACGAAGTGCATCCAGTTTTTGCCGTAACCCTCTCAACTTTTTAGCACATGCTATGTGGGTGAAATGATGGTACCATGCCAACTTTCAACCTTTTCAGAGTTCATTTGTCGTGCTTTTCAATTTCAAGGTCATTTAACTCAAAAAAATCAGTAAATGCATGAAAAATAGCAAATGAAGTCAGAAAGGGTTGAAAATTTGTTTGTACATAATATTTCTTCGCGTTTCAAATGCCAAAACACATAAGTACCATAACTATTACAAAGATTCCCTCTGGTTTGTCCGAAGTGGCACTTTCCAGATATATAAGTCCGGAAACTCACTAGAGAAGAAAGTGATGACAGTGAAGCCGGTCACATCCCAGAGTGGGATCTTTGGGTATAAAACTTTTTCTTCGCATGTGTCCCTTTGCGCCGTAACCATGGACAATCTTCATCATTTAACTGGATGCTCGGGTCAATATTCACTATGAAGGGAGCAATTTCATGAAACTTTTCATAATCTTCTGACATGTCTGTCTTGTCCTCCACTCCCACGATGTTTCTTTTCCCTGAAAGAACTATGTGGCGCTTTGGCTCATCGTATGATGTATTCGCTTCCTTATCTTTTTTTTTCTCGGCTTGGTAGACATGTCCTTCACATAGAAAACCTGCGCCACATCATTGGCTAGGACAAATGGTTCGTCTGCGTACGCAAGATTGTTGAGATCCATTGTTGTCATTCCGTACTGCGGGTCTTCCGTTACCCCGCCTCCTGTTAGATTGACCCATTTGCACTGAAACAAAGGGACCTTCAAATCACGTCCATAGTCAAGTTCCCATATCTCCTCTATGTAACCATAATATGTGTCCTTTGGCCTATTGGTGTTTGCTGCATCAAAGCGGACACCACTGTTTTGGTTGGTGCTCTTTTTATCTTGGGCGATCATGTAAAATGTATTCCCATTTATCTCGTACCCTTTGAAAGTCAATATATTCGAAGATGGTAACTTGGACAGCAAGTACAGCTCATCTTCAACAGTGTCATCATGCATGAGACGTGTCTGCAACCAACCGACGAAAGTCCCCGTTTGTTCACGTGTAATCCAGTCATCAGACTGCTCTGGGTGTTTGGAGCGTAGAATATTCTTGTGTTCCTCGATATACGGAGCCACCAAGGAGGAATTTTATAGAACTGTGTAGTGTGCTTGAGTGAGAGAATACCCGTCCATACATATTATTGCTTTTGGTCCTAGCGTGCCTTTTCCACCCAGTCTACCCTCATGCCGTGATTCAGGAACACCAATTGGCTTAAGGTCAGGAATAAAGTCAACACAAAACTCAATGACCTCCTCATTTTCATGGCCCTTGGAGATGCTTCCTTCTGGCCTAGCACGGTTATGAACATATTTCTTTAAGACTCCCATGAACCTCTCAAAGGGGAACATATTGTGTAGAAATACAGGACCCAGAATGGCAATCTCTTCGACTAGGTAAACTAGGATGTGCGTCATGATATTGAAGAAGGATGGTGGGAACACCAACTCGAAACTGACAAGACATTGCACCAAATCATTCTCTAACTTTGGTATGATTTCTGGATCGATTACCTTCTGAGAGATTGCATTGAGGAATGCACATAGCTTCACAATGGCTAATCGAACGTTTTCCGGTAGAAGCCCCCTCAATGCAACCGGAAGTAGTTGCGTCATAAACACGTGGCAGTCATAAGACTTTAGGTTCTGGAATTTTTTCTCTGCCATATTTATTATTCCCTTTATATTCGACGAGAAGCCAGACGGGGCCTTCATACTGAGCAGACATTCAAAGAAGATTTCCTTCTCTTCTTTGGTAAGAGCGTAGCTGGCATGACCCTGATGTATGACGTCTTTTTCGTGCATACGTTGCTAGTCCTCCCGTGCCTCCGGTGTATATTTTGTCTTCCCACACACGCCCAAGAAACCTAGCAGGTTCACGCAAAGATTCTTCGTCACGTGCATCACGTCGATTGCAGAGCGGACCTCTAGGTCTATCCAATAGGGTAGGTCCCAAAATATAGATTTATTCTTCCACATGGGTGCGCGTCCGTCAGCGTCATTCGGAACAGATTGTCCGCCAGGACCCTTTCCAAAGATTACTTTTAAATCCTTGACCATATCAAGTATATCACGACCAGTACGGTGGCGAGGTTTCTTCCGGTGATCTGCCTCACCTTTGAAATGCTTGCCTTTCTTTCTTACGGGATGCCTGGCCGGAAGAAATCGACGATGTCCCAGGTACACATTCTTCTTATAATTATCCAAATATATATTGTCGGTATCATCGAAATAGTGTGTGCATGCGCGGTATCCCTTGTTTGTCTGTCCTGAAAGGTTGCTGAGAGCAGGCCAATCATTGATGGTCATAAACAGCAACGCATGTAGGTCAAATTCCTCCTGATTGTGCTCATCCCACGCACGTACACCTTTTTCATTCCACAGCTGTAATAGTTCTTCAACTAATGGCCTTAGGTACACATCAATGTCGTTGCCGGGTTGCTTAGGGCCTTGGATGAGCACTGGCATCATAATGAACTTCCGCTTCATGCACAACCAAGGAGGAAGGTTATACATACATAGTCACAGGCCAGGTGCTATGATTGCTGCTCTGCTCCCCAAAAGGATTAATGCCATCTGCGCTTAGACCAAACCATACGTTCCTTGCGTCATCTGCAAAGTCCTCCCACTTTCTCTTGATATTTCTCCACTGCGACCCATCAGCGGGTACTCTTAACTTCCCGTCTTTCTTACGGTCTTCTTTGTGCCATCGCATCAACTTGGCATGCTCTTTGTTTTGGAACAAATGTTTCAACCGTGGTATTATAGGAGCATACCACATCACCTTGGAAGGAATCTTCTTCCTGGGGCGCTCGCCCTCAACATCACCAGGGTCATCGCGGCTGATCTTATAGCGCATTGCACCACATACCGGGCATGCATTCAAATCCTCGTACTCACCGCGGTAGAGGATGCAGTCATTAGGGCATGCATGTATCTTCTGCACCTCTAATCCTAGAGGGCAGACAGCCTTCTTTGCTTCGTACGTACTGTCGGGTAATTCGTTGTCCTTTGGAAGCATCTTCTTTAACATTATCAGCAACTTTTCAAACCCCTTGTCAGATACACCATTCTCTGCCTTCCATTGCAGCAATTCTAGTGTGGTGCCAAGCTTTTTCTTGTCAGCTTTGCAATTTGGGTACAATAATTTCTTGTGATCCTCTAACATGCGCTGCAACTTCAGCCTCTCCTTTTCACTTGCGTAGTTTCTCTTTGCATCGGCAATGGCCCGACCAAGATCATCAGCGGCTCATCTGATGCCTCTTCTTCAGCTTCTTCCCGCATTGCCGGCTCAGCTTCTTCCCCCATTTTTGTTGTACCATCGTATTCAGGGAACCCATGGCCAGGATAGCTGTCGTCATCCTCTTCTTCTTCATTCTCTTCCATTAGGACCCCTCTTTCTCTGTACTTGATCCAACAGTTATAGTCGGACATGAAACTGGACTCAAACAGGTGGACATGAATGGTTCTTGCGTTAGAGTAATTTCAATCATTCTTACAGTTAGCACACGGACAACACATAAAACCATCCGCCCACTTGTTTGCCTCAGCCGCAAGCAGAAAAGTATGCACGCCATTAATGAACTGGGGAGAGCATCGGTCATCGTACATCCATTGCCGGCTCATCTTCAATACACAACACCGAAAAGACCAAATTAATACAAGTTCATACATAAAGTTCATACACACTTATTCTCATAAAACAACATACAAACTCTCTAGCTAAAGCATTTAAATGCAACAACAAATGCGATCAAGATCGCAACTAAGGTAACAATTGATCCAACAGCATAATGATACCAAGCCTCACTATCAATGGCATACTTTCTAATCTTCAAGCGCATTTTATCCATCTTGATCTTGTGATCATCGACGACATCGGCAACATGCAACTCCTATTCCATCTTCTCCTCCTCAATTCTTTTCAATTTTTTCTTCAAGTAATTGTTTTCTTTTTCAACTAAATTTAACCTCTCGACAAGAGGGTCGGTTGGAATTTCCGGTTCACATACCTCCTAGATAAAAATATCTATGTCAACTTGATGGGCGTAATTTGTCAAAAACACGAAATGCAACAAATAGTTATAAAAGAGAATATACCACATCTAAATCATAAACCGGACAAGGGCCAACGGGGACGGATATCAAAACCATGCCACTATGTATAACAAACAACGTACGGGTAAGAAAATTATACAAGTAACTATCTAAATCACACAAACATGTTTTTTTTTATAAAAAGGATAAGAACAAGAGGCTAACCAAGGTGGTGCCGGCGACGGGACGGTGCGGGCGATCGATGGTGGTTAGGACGGGGATGGGAAGGCACTAAGTAAACCACACCTACACATGCAAACTAAGAATTTAATTTGAGCTCAAATTGCATATAAATCAAATAAACTACCACATATAAATACTCCCAAACTAAAACCCACAAATCACTATACTTATAGAGCATTGCAAGAGCTAATCTAGCAATGAGAGATGAAAGGACAAAGTTGCTAACCTTTGTGAACACTTGGATGAATGGGGTGCCTTCAAATCTTGACAAATTTTGGCAAAAATGGAGGATGAGCTCGAGCAAGAGGGGAAGAACAAAGGAGAGGAAAAGGGAAGAACAGAGAGCTCGCGGGCTGGACGAAGGGTTTATATAGGAGCACCTTTAGTCCCGGTTCGTGACGCAAACTGGGACCAGAGAGCTCGCGGGCTGGATGAAGGATTTATATAGGAGCATCTTTAGTCCCAGTTCGTGACACAAACCGGGACTAAAGGTTAGCCTCTAGTCCCGGTCTGCGTCATGAACCGGGACTAAAGGTGATAGTGGGGCCCCAGCCTGACACCAGCCTGCCACCACCCCTTTAGTCCCGGTTCGTGTCACGAACCGGTACTAGAGGTTCAACATGAACCGGGACAAATGATGCCCGCCCCCCTAGCCGTTGGAACCGGCACTAATGGTCACATTAGTACCGGTCCGTTTACAAACCGGGACTAATGTGACTCACGTAAAGTAGTTTTTCTACTAGTGTAATGCTTTTATCTAGTATATTTAAAACAAGTTCAACAGTGGTGTGGCAAGGACAAGAGGATGTGGAACCCCTTCAAGGTGTCAAGGACATGCATTGGCTAAAGCTCAAGACTCTTCATCTTTATTTTAGTGATCCAAGATCACATTGAGTCCATAGGAAAGCCAATACTATTAAAAGGGGATGAGGTGTTGCTTAATGGCTTGCTTGCTGAAATGCTTAGTGATATTGCTCCAAAACCCTCAACCACTTTGTCCATCCAAATATGTCAAAACCCTAAACTCCAACTCGGCCCCACCGATTCTTTCTATCCGGCGCCACCAAGTTCATATGACATAGCCACAGCCAGAAGCCCGAATAGTTTGGTCACACCGATACGGATCTCGGTCTCACCGAGATGGCCTTGCAAACTCTCTGTTGCCTGTTGTAATAATGTCGGTCTCACCGAGATTGCAATCGGTCCCACCGAGTTTGCCTAAGCAACTCTCTGTTGCTCTATTGTTTCACTTCGGTCTCACCGAGTTGAACCAATCGGCGCCACCGAGATGAGGTTTGCCCTAAGCCCTAGCACATCGGTCACACCGAGTTGTTCCAGTCGGTCCCACCGAGATTCCTAACGTTCACATTTTGAACTAATCGGTCAGACTGAGTTCATCTATTCTGTCTTACCGAGTTGGGTCAAATATGTGTAACGGTTGGATTTTGTGTGAAGGCTATATATACCCCTCCATCCCCTTCTCCATTTGTGAGAGAGCCATCAGAACGTGCCTACACTTCCACTACTCATTTTCTGAGAGAGAACCACCTACTCATGTGTTGAGATCAAGATATACCAATCCTACCACAAGAATCTTGATTTCTAGCCTTCCCCAAGTTGCTTTCCACTCAAATCATCTTTTCACCATAGCCAAATCTATGAGAGAGAGTTGAGTGTTGGGGAGACTATCATTTGAAGCACAAGAGTAAGTAGTTCATCATCAACACACCATCTATTACCTTTTGGAGAGTGGTGTCTCCTAGATTGGTTAGGTGTCGCTTGGGAGCCTCCGTCAAGATTTGGAGTTGAACCAAGAAGTTTGTAAGGGCAAGAAGATCGCCTACTTCGTGAAGATCTACCCGAGTGAGGCAAGTCCTTCGTGGGCAATGGCCATGGTGGGATGACAAGGTTGCTTCTTCGTGGACCCTTCATGGGTGGAGCCCTCCGTGGACTCGCGCAGCCGTTACCCTTCATGGGTTGAAGTCTCCATCAACGTGGATGTATGATAGCACCACCTATCAGAACCACACCAAAAATCCTCCGCGTCTCCTTTGCATTTGCACACTCCAATCCCATCTCTTTACTTTCTTGCAATTTGCATGCTTTACTCTTTCCGCTGCATATACTCTTGTCATGCTTGCTTGAAATGTATTGTGAATGCTTAAACTTGTGCCAAAACTCAACCTTAACTTGAAGAAATTAAAAACTGCCAACTTTGCTTGTTAAGGGTCTAATCACCCCCCTCTAGACCCCTCTTCTCAATCCTTTCAATTGGTATCAAAGCGTTGGTCTCCATTGCTTTGGTTTAATCGCCATTGGAGGAAGATGGATGAGTCTACGTTCGGGAGTATTAGACGTAGACTGCCTATTCTTGATGGGGAGCTTTATGGCTCTTGGAAAAATGAAATGCTTGTGATTTTCAATGAATATAATTTGAACAAGTACATTACTAGCCCTTATGTGCCTCCCATTGATCCTTTGCATCCTACCCCCGATGAGTATCTTGACATGGTTCGCAATCTTAGGACTATTGATCTTATCATTAGAGGACTGCCTAGAAATTTACTTGTGTGCTTGCCTACATTTGAATGCGCATATACTATATGGAATTATCTTCAAGAACGCTTTTAGAATTATTCCTTGAAAAATCTAGATGAGATTCTTCAAAAGTCTATTGCTCTTAATAATATGGAAACTAGTGATCCCAAGTTTGGTGATTGTCTATTTGAGCTTCGTGATCTTATGCGTGCTAAAGGAAATGTTGGAGTCATTAGTAGCATCATTTCAGAGACTATTAGAATTCATAAACTTGAACATTGTCATGGTCATAAATCTAACAAATCACTTGACCTAGGTGATGATCATATGAATGATGATGTTGGGCATGGTTATTATGATGAAGACGAAGATAGTGATGTCGACCTTGAGGAGTCTATGAGGCATTTTGGTCTCATGGCAAATCTGCGTGACTATATGGCCGGAGGAAAAGAGTGGATTCTCAATAGTGGATGTACCGACCACATGATCGGAGATAAAGATATGTTCCGCGAGCTTGCTAAGAATGATTGTCTCACTTTTGGAGATAACTCCAAGGGTAAGGTACTTGGCCTTGGTAAGGTGGCCATTTCCCATGATAGCTCTATCCAAAATGTCATGCTCGTTGAATCTCTTGGTTACAATCTACTTTTTGTATCTAGATTAGCCGACTTTGGTTTCAATGTTCTATTTACCGAAGTAGATTGCCAAGTGTTTCGAAGAGATAATCATAATATGGTCTTTACCGGTATCCGTAGAGGTGATTTATACATTGTTGACTTTACTAAGAGAGCCAAATCTCGCACTTGTTTAATTGCTAAATCTTCTAAAGGATGGTTATGGCATAGACGGTTAGGTCATGTTGGCATGCGAAATCTTGATAAGCTTATTAAAGGTGATCATATCCTTGGTGTTAAAGATGTTATATTTGACAAGGATACACTTTGCAGCGCTTGTCAAGCAGGAAAACAAGTTGGACGAAGTCATCCCATGAAGAACATCATGACCACGAGAAGACCACTTGAGCTACTTCACATGGATCTTTTCGGTCCCAATGCTTATAAGAGCCTTGGTGGTAACTCATTCGGTTTGGTCATTGTTGATGATTTTTTAAGATTTACGTGGGTGTTCTTTCTTGATGATAAATCGCAGGTCCAAAAGATCTTCAAGAACTTCGCCAAGAAGGCCCAAAACCAATTTGAAGTGAAGATCAAGAAGGTTCGAAGTGATAACGAAACGGAGTTCAAGAACGCAAATGTGGACACCTTTCTTGACAAAGAAGGGATCTCACATGAGTTCTCGTCTATGTACACACCTCAACAAAATGGAGTTGTCGAGAGGAAGAACCTGACACTTATCGAGATGGCAAGAACGATGCTTGATGAATACAAGACGCCAAGACACTTTTGGGCGGAAGCGGTTGAGATAGCTTGTCATGCTACGAATCGACTATATCTTCACAAGCTTCTCGGCAAGACGGCATATGAGCTACTCACCGGTAACAAACCCCAAGTTGGATACTTTCGAGTATTTGTCTCAAAGTGCTATATTCTAGATAAGCATTGTCGTTCGAAATTTGCTCCTAAATCTGATGAAGGTTTTCTACTCGGTTGTGGCTCAAACTCTCACACCTACCGTGTCTACAACAACTTCACCCGAAAGGTTGAAGATACGGTAGATGTGAAGTTTGATGAATCTAACGGCTCGCAAGTAGAGCAATTACCAATTGATGTAGGAGACAAAGACCAATCGGAAGCAATTCAAGACTTGCCTATTGGCAAGATTCGCCCAATGGAGGTGAAGGAGAGTACTTCGTCCATTCAAGTGGAAGCCTCAACTTCACATCAAGGTGAACCTCAAGTTGACTTGGAGGCATCCACAAGTGGAACGCGTCAAGACGAAGGAAATGAGGAAGTACAACAAGATGATCCACCTCGACATCCTTCTCCACCTCCACAAGCGAACGACAACGCCAACAACAATGAAGAAGAAGAAGATGATGATGAGGATGTTCCACCTCAACCCAAGCAAAAGCTTCCACGAGTTAGAGCAAGAATCTCAAGAGATCATCCCGTCGAACAAATCTTCGATGATATCCAAACCGGGAGAATTACTCGCTCTAAAACTCATTTAGCTAACTTTTGTGAACATTACTCATTCATTTCTAGCATTGAACCTATGAAGGTTGAAGAAGCCCTTGAGGATCCGGATTGGATAAACGCTATGCACGAAGAGCTACATAACTTCGAGAGGAATCAAGTGTGGACATTGGTGGAAAAGCCAAACAATGATGAAAATGTCATTGGAACCAAATGGGTGTTTCGGAATAAGCAAGATGAGGGTGGACAAGTTGTACGCAACAAAGCCCGTCTCGTCGCACAAGGCTACACTCAAGTCGAAGGTATGGACTATGGTGAGACATATGCCCCCGTTTCTAGACTTGAGTCCATTCGCATTTTACTTGCTTATGCCAATCATCATGATATCACTTTATATCAAATGGACATTAAGAGTGCTTTTCTAAATGGTGAAATTGAGGAGGAAGTTTATGTTAAACAACCTCCCGGCTTTGTTAACCCAAGAAACCCGATCAAGTCTACAAACTTCACAAAGCTCTTTATGGTCTTAAACAAGCTCCTAGAGCATGGTATAAATGCTTGACTAAATTTCTCATTGAAAAAGGCTTTAAAATTGGGAAAATTGATTCTACACTTTTTACTAAAAGGGTTGATGGTGAATTATTTGTGTGCCAAATTTATGTCGATGATATCATATTTGGTTCTACTAACCCTCATTTTAGTGAAAAGTTTGGAAGGCTAATGTCGGAGAAGTTTGAGATGTCCATGATGAGTGAACTCAAATTTTTCCTTGGATTGCAAATCAAGCAAACTAAGGAAGGTACCTTTGTCTCACAAACAAAGTATACCAAAGACCTTTTCAAGAAGTTCAACATGCAAGAAAGCAAAGGTATGAAAATCCCCATGCCTACTAGTGGACATCTTGACTTGACAAAGGATGGCAAACCGGTTGACCAAAAGGTTTACTGCTCTATGATTGGTTCATTGTTATATCTATGTGCCTCCCGTCCCTATATTATGCTAAGTGTGTGCATGTGTGCACGATATCAAGCGGCTCCTAAAGAATGTCATCTTAAGGCCGTGAAAAGGATAGTGAGATATTTAATCCATACACCAAACTTTGGCATTTGGTATCCTAAGAGGTAATCTTTTGATCTTGTTGGCTACTCCGACTCGGACTATGCCGGTGACAAGGTTGATAGAAAGTCCACTTAGGGTACTTGTCAATTTCTTGGTAGATCTCTTGTGTCTTGGTCCTCCAAGAAACAAAACTCGGTATCCTTATCCACCGCCGAAGCGGAATACATTGCCGCCGGTTCATGTTGTGCTCAATTACTTTGGATGACCCAAACTCTTAAAGATAAAGGGATACATGTGAAACATGTTCCATTGCTTTGTGACAATGAGAGTGCTATTAAGATTGCTCATAACCCCGTGCAACATTCTCGAACTAAGCATATTGAAGTTCGTCATCATTTCATTCGTGATCATGTTGCAAAAGGAGACATCAATCCTAAGCATGTTTGTACCGATAAGCAATGGGCGGATATATTCACTAAACCGCTTGATGAAAAAGTATTTTGCCGTTTGAGAGGTGAATTGAATATCATTGATGCTTCAAACTTGGAATAGAGATTCCTTTGGATACATGCAAGGCATGAGCCTTGGTGACTAATCCTTGATATTTCTCTTATGATGATGATCATAGGTCTTGGATATACATTTGTACCCTTTGCATGTTATCTAACCCTTGCAGGTACTTGGATGAGCTTAAATCTATGAGATTGCAAATCACTCACATTTTGAGCAATCTCTACATCACCAAGTTCCTATGGTTTGTTTGTTGATCTCAAGGAAGCATGAGCTCACTCAACATATCCTTTGACTATTTCAATATATCAAATTTCAATTGATATCAAGTTTCATGATTGTCAATTTGGATACACAAGTGCTCTTCCTTGCAAAACTAACCCATGTAGGAAGATGAACTTCAACTCCAAAGGTTGCTCCCAACTACATCAACCTTGAGCATCCAATATAGGTTCAACTACATGATCAAGATCAACACCACACCCCAAGGTATGTTATTCCATCTTAGAGAAGTTTTACTCCAAGACATGAGTTAAAGCAACTCAACAAGGTGTGAATACATCAAAATGCTTAAATGAAAAATGGTAACCCCATTTTGAGCTTAAACGATGAGTATGACCTATGATCAAGTGACCTCACTTGACTCCTAAGTCAATATACTCTAACATTGGTGACTATGTCACCGACAATTTCTAGATGAAGTTCTCTAGTGTTCTCATGCCCTTTGTAGTCCCTTTGCATGTTTTCTTGCTAGAGTGTTTCCCTTCTATTTCAAAAAAAACTTCATCTAGATCCCTTTTGTTTTTCTTTCTCTCTTGTGTCATTTGATTGCGTATAGTCTGTTAATTCATTGCGAATCCTTATGCTAATTCCTTGCAAATCTTTGAGAGATTTCATTTGCCAAGTGAGCTGAGTTGACAAAATCTTTACTCTGCGTTGAACTCGGTCCCTCCGATCCAAACCTATCGGCTCGACCGAAATACAAGATTTTCTTGTCTATAGTACATCGGTACAACCGACACGAACTAGCTCGGTCTCACCGATAAGCATCCTCTATGACTCTGCCATCTTGGCGTCACCGATGGAAACAACTCGGCGTCACCGATTTCACTGCTGAGAAAACATTTTGCCATTTTATATTGCATATTCTCTCCAGCTCCACTCAATGATTCTTATCCTCTACCAGCATCTTAAGCAACATGTTGCTTTGTAGTGTCTCTCAAGGACCACACCTATTTGACTCATATTCCTGAAGAATCCCGTCTTGGAAATTGATGTCAAAGGGGGCGAGAGAGAGAACATCAAAGCTTAAATCAACAAGAGCACATCTGGATCTTCTAAAAGATGCACATTAACAAGAGGAGAGAAGTCACATGTCTTTAAGAGGGGAAAGACATGTTGTTACCATGATTGATTCTGGTCTGCTTTGATTTTATCTCACCCTACCTTCTCCCATTATCCATTGTTAGATTCAGGGGGAGAAAGAGTCTATGATAATTTAAGGGGAGAAAAATCCTTGGAACTCATTGCAAATCTTTAAACTCTTTGTGGACATGTCTATATCTGAATGAAGTACTCACTCTGCAGTACTCACCCATTACATGTCATCCCAATCCTGGTATTCTTGTGGATCTTGAGGTTATCTCTTGTTTGGAGTATTCTTGTGTTATGTAACCCTGTTTTCTCAAGTTTGTTCCTTCAAAAAGTCCGCTCAAGAACCACAAGGTAAGTATATGCATCACACTCATGTGCATGATGATCTCTTGTTGTTGCACATACTGTTTTCAAGAGGGATTCATAAACATGAAGATACTTCTTTCTATCATTTGCTCTGATGCATATAGCCAAGATACATGTAACTCTTTAGTCTCTGCCATGTTATGCATTCACATGTTAGTATATTCTATCTTCACATGATTGCATACATGTAGGGGGAGCTTATGCATGTTACATGTTCCTCCAAAGATTTACTTGCTACTTTTCATATCATTCACTTAAAGCTTTGATGTATGTTGTCATCAATTACCAAAAAGGGGGAGATTGAAAGCATAAGTGCTCCCTGGGTGATTTTGGTAATTAATGTCAACATATCTCTTGTTGGACTAATGCTTTTATCTAGTATATTTCAAACAAGTTCAACAGTGACGTGGCAAGGACAAGAGGACGTGGAACCCCTTCAAGGTGTCAAGGACATGCATTGGCTAAAGCTCAAGACTCTTTATCTTTATTTTAGTGATCCAAGATCACATTGAGTCCATAGGAAAGCCAATACTAATAAAAGGGGATGAGGTGTTGCTTAATGGCTTGCTTGCTCAAATGCTTAGTGATATTGCTCCAAAACCCTCAACCACTTTCTCCATCCAAATATGTCAAAACCCTAAACTCCAACTCGGCTCCACCAATTCTTTCTATCCGGCGCCACCGAGTTCATATGACATAGCCACAGCCAAAAACCCTAACAGTTCGGTCTCACCGAGATTGCAATCGGTCCCACCGAGTTTGCCTGACCAACTCTCTGTTGCTCTATTGTTTCACTTTGGTCTCACCGAGTTGAACCAATCAGCGCCACCGAGATGAGGTTTGCCCTAAGCCCTAGCACATCGGTCACACCGAGTTGTTCCAGTCGGTCCCACCGAGATTCCTAATGTTCACATTTTGAACTAATCGGTCAGACCGAGTTCATCTAGTCGGTCTCACCGAGTTGGGTCAAATGTATGTAACGGTTGGATTTTGTGTGAAAGCTATATATACCCCTCCACCCCCTTCTCCATTTGTGAGAGAGCCATCAGAACGTGCCTACACTTCCACTACTCATTTTCTGAGAGAGAACCACCTACTGATGTGTTGAGATCAAGATATACCAATCCTACCACAAGAATCTTGATTTCTATCCTTCCCCAAGTTGCTTTCCGCTCAAATCATCTTTTCACCATAGCCAAATCTGTGAGAGAGAGTTGAGTTTTGGGGAGACTATCATTTGAAGCACAAGAGTAAGGAGTTCATCATCAACACACCATCTATTACCTTTTGGAGAGTGGTGTCTCCTAGATTGGTTAGGTGTCGCTTGGGAGCCTCCGTCAAGATGTGGAGTTGAACCAAGAAGTTTGTAAGGGCAAGGAGATCGCCTACTTCGTGAAGATCTACCCGAGTGAGGCAAGTCCTTCGTGGGATAGACAAGGTTGCCTCTTCGTGGACCCTTCGTGGGTGGAGCCCTCCGTGGACTCGCACAACCATTACCCTTCGTGGGTTGAAGTCTCCATCAACGTGTACGTACGATTGCACCACCTATCGGAACCACGCCAAAAATCCTCCGCGTCTCCTTTGCGTTTGCACACTCCAATCCCATCTCTTTACTTTCTTGCAATTTGCATGCTTTACTCTTTCCGCTGCATATACTCTTGTCATGCTTGCTTGAAATGTATTGTGAATGCTTAGTGCCAAAACTCAACCTTAACTTGAAGAAATTAAAAACTATCAACTTTGCTTGTTAAGGGTCTAATCACCCCCTCTAGACCCCTCTTCTCGATCCTTTCACGGACTCCTCAGAAGAATCGCCGAGTGGCCCATCAGAGAGGTCGAGGGCGGGCTCGTCGAACTCGAGAGCCGCCACATGCTCCGCCGCGGCCAGGGTGGCCACGGCGTGCTTGATCCAGCGTTGCAGCCGCGAGCTCCCGGAACGCTTGCGGTGGCACGCGATGGTAGGGTGAGCGGCCACTCGGTACGGAGCCAAGGGCTGCCGGAGAACGACTCCATAGGACGATGCGCGGAAATGCGTCGCACCATGGACGGGCAGCGCCTCCACGTCCAGCGGGGCCTCGCGAAGCAACGCTGAGTCGTCGGTGATGAAGGAGAGTACCCCGAAACGGATTTCGCCGCCGACTAACATGATGATGAAGAATTCCACCTACGCCGTGAAACTTTGCTAGACGCCTTGCCCCACGGTGGGCGCCAACTGTCGGGGTTAAGATCCTGACAATGAGTACTAGGGGTACGAATAAGAGGGGCAGAGCCTAGCTACAGTGCAGGTGTAACACTTGGTGTTTAACGAGTTCAGGCCCCTCTCGGTGGAGGTAAAAGCCCTACGTCTCATGCCCTGAGGCTTGCTTTGATTTGATGGGTATGGTTACAAAGGTTGCTCGTGCCCGATTATAGAGGGAGGTGCGGCTTATATAGAGTGCACCGCAGCCCCACGTCCTCCACGCCATTTGGGCATTAAATGACACTGAATGCAATCAGTTATAGGTATAATGAGCCTCTACTATGGTAGTTACAGGTAACGGTAGCCATGACTCTGTTTAATGGGGGACTTAGGATTCCTCGACCGTTGCAGCTCCCACGCCACCTGCTTGACTTCTTGGTCCGAGTGGCGATTCGTCTGCCGAGTGATAGGTGGTCGTCCGAGTGCAGTTGAACCGGCCGAGTGGACTTCCTGATGTATGCATCCGAATAATGGCATGGTCCAGGGACCTACCCATGTGGGTCCCAAATGATGGGTCCTTGACCCTACCTGTAATAGATGACCTCATCAGCGAGCGGCGACGAGGAGCGATGTCGCAGGCGGAGACGAGTACAAAGAATGGGAAGAGAGTTGGGCGGTTAAAGGAGGAAGAAGAAGAGCAGGAGGTCAGGAGGAAGAAGACGACGCCTAACCGTTGGATTCCATATGATTAAAATCCAACATCCAAGAAATCGACTTACACGAAAACAAATTAGTATGTGGCCCAAGTAGTTTGCTTTTCCTTTTGGCCACAAGAATTTTGTATGATCTTATAACTCTAATTTACAAGGAATCATTTTGTACAAGCTTTTAGCTCATAAGTTTGGAGTGATGATCGATGCTATCCTAGCGATCGATTGTCTATGAATCAATTATTGCATAATATGAATGTCTGCATCATGACTTCTTTAGTGAGTCTTTGTACAAACTTTTAAGCGCTTTTGTTTTTCTCTTTTTGGCCATAGGAATTTTGCATGATGTTAACACTCTAATTACATACAAAAACCTCTAATTATAAGGAATCATCATGTATAAACTTTCACATCATAGGTTCGGAATGATGAGCGATGCTATCCTAGCGGCTGATTGTCTATGAATCAATTATTACAGAAATACCAATGTTTGCATGATGACTTCTTAAGTGAGTTTCTTTTTATACTTTTTATGCTTGACCCAAACAATTGTATCACCAATGGATATAAAATAGGACTGGTAAGAAAACAAATGAAATTGCTCATCTTATATCCTGAACCACATGATTTTCTTAGAGAAAAGATTTGGCACTCATTTCTCCCCTTTCTTTCTCACTCATGCTTGTCTTCGTTGAGAGTCACCAGTTCTCCTCGATTCCTTTTCTCTTCTCCACCGGCGGCGCAACCGCCGGGTGTGAATACCGTGGAGGGGGCGGGTAGCCGTCATGTACAATAGTAGGTTTTGATGTTTTTGCCTTAAGAGTGATTGGCTTTATGTCGTGGATGTGGAGCTTTGTCCAGGTGCTCGCGAGTAGCGCCTGACGGCTGCTGGTTTGTTCCCAATGTGGACTTCCATGGTGAACGACGACCACTGGCGAGGATCTGGTGGAGGTTCTCTAAATAAGCTCATTGGCTTCCGGATTGGATTGGTGTGACTCCTCCTCCTTCCTGTCTTGGATGTCGTGGTGGCGAAAGGAGGGAGAGGGTTCGAACTACACTCATCCACCTACATGGAATGTTTTGGGATTGAGTGCTAATTCTGATGTTCTTTGCTATCCTAGATCATCGCATCGACATATGCAGCCGATGCAGGAGATCAAACAAGCAGATAACTCCGGTCTACTTCAAGTTTCAACCTACATTGGGACGTCCTTTCTCCATTGCTCAAAGATGGCGAGGATGCGGTTGGACACGGTGGTGGAATGAGTCTCCCACATGGCCGCTTGACGCGATAGGACTAGATTGCCTGTTCTATTTTAGCTCTAAGGGCCTATTTGCAAAAGGCAAAGACCTGGCTGTAATCTTTTATATTCTTTAGGGTCCTTTTTGTGGTATTGTGTCTATTTTTGCATAATTAATGCCAACTTTTGGGACCTTCGCGTCCCTCCTTGTCGTAAAAAAAATGATTTTCTCTTAGAGTAAGAATCGGGACTAAGGGACTTATGCCGATAACTAGTACGAAAACAGATACACAATATGAGTTGGATTCAAAAATTATTGGCTGCAAACATTTTAGCCTTATATTACGTAAGGACAACATAATTTAAGATCTTATTTAAGATTTTTTTTTTAACACAGTACAGACGCAGACGTTCAATCATACGCACATAGACTCATCCCTATGAACGCACACATGCATACCCTACCCCAATGAGCACATTCGAGAGAGTGAGCGGAACATCATCTTGAGATTGAAAAAGTCGCCCAGACGCATTCGTAGTCGACGGGAACGTCTTCTCCCATTGAACGCACATCACCGAAAGGCCTGAAATAAATTCAGAAAAATATGACCACTAATGCCAAGTCTAGGATTTGAATCTTGATGGGATGGTTTCACCATAAGGAACATAACCATCAGAGCTACGCTCAATTTACACATAATTTAAGATTTCTGAAAAGTATAATTACACATGTACTAGTTCAAAAATACAAATTTAACATGCATACATGTCACTCGATATTCATGATGCTTTGTTTTCATCCGCCACTGCCGTCCTCCAAAGAGCAATTGACTTGAAGGGAGCCATGTGCCCCGCTAGCGAGAAAACTGACTCGCTGGAGTAATCGAACCCTGTTGAGTATGGGCCTGTTTGGTTCATGGATAACTTTGCCACAACTAAGCTTGGGTAAAGTGTGGTTGCCACAAAAAAGTGTGATTAACAAATTGGTCATCACAAGTATGGCAAAATTTGGTGAAATATTAAGCCTATGACATATGGATCATATAATTAGAAAAGTGTAGCAACGAACCAAATACACGTCTAGAATGTTGTACACGACTAAAGTTAGGCGTGAGGAGCTTGTAAACCAAACAGGCCCTATGTTTTTTTTTAAGTACGGTTGAATATGTGTTTCTCTCGACACCCCTAAAAAATGTGGGTTTCTCTCGACATTTAGCATTGTTTTTGTGCCATCGTGCGGAGCCGCACGATGATGTGCCGGCTCCCGGCTGTGTCCATGGTCCAGGCACGGCGTATGGACCCGGTCGCCGAACCCAATCAGGGCGGGACGCTTAACGCTAAGCGCACGATTTCTAATCCTGGACGACAGATTCTCGCAGTGGTAGGAGTACCGTGCCGGGCGTGGCGACTGGCGAGCGCACGCATCGCATTCCATGCAGGTGTCCCCCACTACACGTGGCCTCGGCCCCATGCTACGCCAAGTGTCGCCCCCGTCGCACGCGTGGACGTTCCGGCGTCGGCGTCGCGTCACGAATCATGGACGGACGGATGGACCACCGGAACCCAGCGCATATAATTCTCTGCGTTTGTGAGTTGGTCACGTACGCCCCAGCCACACGCATATCACCAGCACTGCACGATCGTCTCCCCTCCCACGCGCCAAAATATTCCACACGTTCCTTTCACAAGAAAGATTTTTCCACAACTGTTCTCTTCTTTCTTTCTGCACGACCACGAGGGACCAGAACGGCCGGCTCTATGATCGGCAAGGGATTTGTTGCGTGCTTCTATAGCCCTAACGTACGTACGCGGTGTCGTTGGGTCGACACTTGGCCTCCGATCTGTTTCTTCTTTGTCTGCAAGGTGTCCCGTTCATACGTGTTGGATGGACCTTCACCCGGAAGGTAAGCGACCGGTGTCAAGGTCCTCTCGGTAAGTTGGTTCTCCATTTGTCGTTGCCAATGCCACCTACCGGCCACGCTCCACCATCTTTTTGCCTACTCTCTCACTCATGTTTTGCAGTGTCCATTAGGCTGTGCTCAAGATCGATCGACGAACTATTTTTTCTACTCCAGAGTTATTTAGTGTGCCAAAAGGAGTGTCCAAGTGTCTCGGACTAGAATGCCCTGAGACAGTTATTTTCTTTCGAGTGATGGTTGGTGAGAGCGACACTGACACCACAAAATTTCGACAGCATTCGAGACCGAAACCAATTGAATAATTTTCATGCTTTTCATCTGATCCTTGAAGTCAATAACCAGTGTCTTTACGGAAAGTTCGACGCGGCGAGCGTGGTGTTTTGCATTCGAAAGGCAACGCCTAGACAGGCCACGAGTAGGCACAGTATACTACTTCCTCTATCCGGAAATAACCGTCCCTCAGACCGTTGTATCTAGCACTGAAATTACATCCATAGAGCTAACAAGTGAAAACCTCTTTTCTTTTGCCGGAATATCTATACCTCTATACCCCTAATAATAAGGGAACCATTTGTGGCCGACGGACCGGCCGAAGCTTGGGCCGGTCACGCATGGCACGTATGATAGCTTTTCACGCGGTCGGACTCGTGCGCGCTAGCTTTCCACGTGGTCCCACACGCCGTCATGGCATCCTTCCCATCCTTATCTCACTAGCCAGCCTTACCTTCTCGAGACAAGGCCAAAGCCAGCCGGAGAAATCCCCATCCCCATCCCCTTGCCTCGCCCTCTCCTTTCTCTTCTCGACTCCCTTGCTACCGCCGGCGGGCACCGCGCCCATTAATCCCGTCAAACCACCCCTCACCGACTACATTCAACATCACCAGCACCGACGCTCTCCGTGTTACCACGTCGTGTGCCACACTGGGAGATATGGGGGAGCTGTAAGGGCTGCGGAGACATGCGAGTTTGTGCTTTTTTATGGCGGCGGTGGATGCTTTGTCGGCGGGGAGCTGGGGTTGTGTCTGCTTGACTCACTCGCCGCGGTCTGCAACTGGCATATGTGATGCCGCAACCAGCCGTGGCCGGAGCTGGAACCGGCCTCACTGGAAGCTGCTATCTGCAGTGCGCCATGGCTGGATAGAGACCAGTGCGACGATAGCGATGTCGGGATGCTGCAACCGATCTAGAGGGATGCTGGAACCGCGGCCAGGCGGAGCTGCAACCGTGGCCCAGAAAAGCTGGAACCGCGCCGGATGCTGGCGAGTGCTACAACCATGGCGGCCACATGCTGGAACCCACATAAATTTCTGCTTCCATCGGTGTTTTGAGTTTGCTGAAACTAGCACCGTTTTTGTATTTTTTTGTTACCACCGTTTTGTATTTTACTGGAACCAGCCTCAATTTTTGCTACCACAGACTTTTTGATTTGCTAGAACCAACCCTCAACTTTGCATCTTTGCTACCACCGGCGTTTTGGTTTGCTGGAACAAGCTTAAATGTTTGCTACCATTAGGTTTTGTTTTGTTGGGACGGTGTCTGATTTCTGAATTTTTTGCTACCACTGTTATTTGGTTTGCTGGAACCAGTGCCAATATTTGCTACCACCGCCGTCTGCCGTGAGACCACGGAGTCGTCGCCATTGTTTCCGCAGGAGGGCGAAGGAGAGGGATGGGCAACACCGGTGAGGGGTGAACTGATTTTTGCTGGAACCGACATATTTTTTTGGTATGACCCATGATTTTTTTTGTTGTAACCAGCAAATTGAGGCGAGGTACGGCACGAGCTCGACGACGCGGTGTTGCGGTCATCTCCACCGGAGTTGCCATGGCCGGTAAGCGCGGGCGGCCAATGATGCGACGGCAAGCGCGGGTTGCCGGCGAGCACGCGGCCGAGGACGAGCGCGGGCGGCGCGAGTGAAAGGCGAGCGCGGCGTTGGGGGGAGCCACCCGAGACGGCGAGATGCAGGGGAACTGCGCGAGCGCGAGATGCGTGAGGACGAAGATCTCTGGGACGGACCTTTTTTTTTGCTAGATCCAACGGCCAGGGCTAGTGGGATCCGGCGCTAGCGCGCGACTGGCCGAAACTTTGGGCCGGCGCGCCGGCGCCTATCAGTCGCCCCAAAAGGGGCTATTGCTTCTTACAGTACATTATGGAAATCGCCCTCAAAGTTGCAAAACATTACCCACCAATGTCACCTATAAGTGATAAAAACTGTTTCACACAGGGGAATCCTGTTTGGGCCGGCCATGCAGTAGGGACCTACTATACTGCACTCTGCGCCCTGAGAGAACACGCAGCGCGCCCGTTTGGGCCGGCCCATGTCCGGGCGGATTGTTTTTTAAATTTCGTTTTTTATTTTTTCTTTTCCATTTCCATTTTCTTTTTTTCTTCTATAAATATTTTGGGACTTCAAAAAAGTTCCAAAAATTAAGAAAAATGAGAATTTTGAATAAAATATTTAATAAACCATAAAATGTTTGTGTATTCTAAAAATATTCATGATTTTATAAAAAATGTTTGCTTATTCAGAAAAATGTTCAGAATTTTGAAAACAAATGTTCAGGAAATCAAAAAATGTTCGTGATTTTCTAAAAGTTTCGTGTATTAAAAAATGTTAATAAAATTGAACAAATTTCACAAATTCAAAAATTGTTCATGAATGGAAAAATATCCTAAAAATTCAAAAACTGTTCATGACTTACAAAATAGTTTATTCGTTCAGAAAATGTTCGCTAATTCGAAAAATGATCATGCATTTAAAAAAATGTTAAATCAATTTTTTTTTTTGTGAATTTCGAAAATTGTTCCACCAATTTCCAAAATAATGTTCGTCCATTCTACAAATGTTCACCGATTCAAGAAAATTGTTCAAAAATGTTCACTATTTTTAAAAATTGTTTGAAAATAATATAAAAAATTCATAAATTCAAAAAATGTTCTTTATTTTAGAAAATGTTCAAAAATTTGTAAAAATGTTCATAAATTTGAAAAATGTTCATGATTTCAGATATGTTCACAAGTTTAAAAAAATGTTCACAATTTCAGGGAGTTGACAGTGATAGTGTATCTCGGTGATGCAGCAAAATGTGATCATGGCTATTTTTGATTATGATTTTTTCTCCCGTGTAACGCACGGGCCCTTTTGCTAGTAATAATAAAGGGGCTATTGCTTCTTGCGGTTCGTCATAGAAATTGTCCCCAAAGTTGTAAAATATTACCCACCAATGCCACATATAAGTGGGTTCTTAAAAATAAATGCGACCTATAAGTGATAAAAAACCTTTCACACATGGGAATCCCCCGCCTGGGCTGGCCCATGCACTCGGGACCTACACTGCGCTCTGCGCGCTGGGAGAAGACGCAGCGCGCCTGTTTGTGTCGGCCCATGTCCGAGCGGCCTGTTTTTGAATTTTCGTTTTTTATTTTTTCCATTTTACTTTTTCTACTTTAAATAATTTGGGACTGAAAAAAAGTTCCTAAAATGATTTTTTTTTGAGAATTTTGTAGTAAAATATTTAATAAATCATAAAATGTTTGTGGATTCAAAAAATGTTCGTAATTTTATAAAAAAATGTTTGCTTATTAAAAAAAAGTTCGAAATTTTAAAAACAAATGGTCAGGAAATAAAAAAATGTTCATGATTTAATAAAAGGTTCATGTATTAAAAAATGTTAATGAAATTGAACAAAATTTTGCCAATTCAAAAAATGTTCATGAATGGAAAAATATCCTAAAAATTTAAAAACTGTTCATGACGTACAAAATAGTTTATTCATTCGTAAAATATTCGCTGATAAAAAATGATAATGCATTTCAAAATATGTTCGTTAAATTAAAAAAAATGTTCGTGAATTTTAAAAATTATTCCAGCAATTTCCAAAACAATGTTCTTCCATTCTAGAAATGCTCGCCAATTCAAGAAAACTGTTCAAAACATGTTCACAATTTTTAAAAAATGTTTGCAAATAGTATAAAAATGTTCATGAATTCAAAAAATATTCTTGATTTTAGAAAATGTTCAAAATTTTGTAAAATTATTCATGAATTTGAAAAATGTTCACGATTTCAAATATGTTCAGGAGTTTTAAAAAATGCTCATGATTTCACGAAATTGTGAGTGATAGTGTATCTCGGTGATGCAGCAAAACATGATCATGGCCATTGAAAATTATGATCTATTTTCTCCCGTTACAACGCACGGACTCTTTTGCTAGTAAGAAGTAAAAGATCAACAGAGGAAGAATTCTACCCCCGTTGATTCCTCTAACAGAAAAAAAGGTACGTACCTTAACAAACCAGTTACCAATCCGAACACCGAGCAGCACAAATATATGAGAATTCTTCCCCATTGATTCCTCTATAAAAGAAAAAAAAAGGTACACCTTCCATAGGTCCGCGAAGAGTATCATATGCTTCTTAAGTAACCCCTCCGTTCACTTTTATAAGATGTTCCGTATATTTCAATATAATCTACATACAAAATGAAATGAGTGAATAAATAGGTCCAACTTATAATAGTGAACGGAGGGAGTAATAAATAGTCAGGCAGGAAACCAAGCAACCGGTCAACCAAAAAGAGTTGACAGAAACTTATCATATAGGATTAATTTTCCACTTACATAAATCAGAAAAGAAATGGCAAGTCCGTATGTGACAAAGGATGACGTGCAAACACAAATATCAAGCACAGCCGCCTTGTGCTTTCTGCAGCATGCCGTCCAGTAATTCATGTCCTAGATAATTTGGCTTGCATCTATTACCAGGCAGAGGCAACCTAGCCAAAAATGCACACTGCATCTTTCGTCTTTGTATTTGCACGTTCAGGAGCTTGAAAATGCCAGAACAACAATTGTGCACTGAGCTGAACACGGTTATAGCATTTGCGTCTGATGAAACCTTCAGTTAAAAAACAGAAATCGAAACCTTCTACACATAAGCAACAGTTAAGCATATACAGTACAATACAAAATGAGGACACCAATTATTTGGATGTACAGCAACGGCGTCAAGGTTGGTGACTCTGAACTTCATGTAGGGTAGTATGCTAGGAGCCAGCAGTTTTACTGGATCTCACATCAGAGGCCCAGACTTTGGGTTGGGAAACAAAGAAAGCCCAGTCCTCTCATCATGGAAATGACTTGCCAGGTTAGCTGAGTTGTTGGAGTTCAGGCCGGGATTCAACATGTCCATACAATCACTGAATGGGTCGAAGAAATCTGAGTACCTCACATTGGCTACCGGTATCTCTGGCAGAGAGTTGAAAATCCCATCGAATATCTCGTAATTCTCATCAGCTTGTGGCACAAAGGCAGACATGTCAGCTGGTGTTGGGATTAGGGACACATAGTCATCAACTTCTGGTATTGGCAGAATGGAAGAGATATGTTCATGGAATTGTGGCATAGCAGCAACTAGATCATCTCCCGCCTTCTTTGCTCGGATGACCTTTGCATGACACAAAGTGCAGCATACGATAAGCAACTACCAACAGCGTGCCAAAATGACTAAAATGCTTAAATAACGAGGAAGAAAGATTAAATACAAATCGGTTATTATCATCGTCTTTGTATATCATGATGAAGTCTCCCACTCGAAGGTTATGGGTTCTGACATAATCCCCTGGGATGTTAAGAGAGGGAGAAAAATGTAAGAACTTGATCCACAAACGCAACAGAATAAATAGGATGAGCATAAAGGTATTCACCAGTATTCTCAAGTACATACATCCTGCTCTTGTTGTTCGGCCAGTATCTGAACGGAGATTATAAACTTGTCATTGTAGTGGATATGCTAGACCAATTTAAACATAAATGTAGGGATGTCACTCCAACTAAGAACATTCGTGACATGATTCATATTCACATGTCATCCTTCTGATGGTTTTTGAGAAAACTACCTTATCTGATATGGAGTACAATTCATTTCTAGTTAGACGTGGCAGAGTATTAAAATAAATTAACACCATCATAATCATGCGACTGTGCTTCTTTCACAGGAATTTCGTCAATTTTATGGTTGAGTTGGTAAAAGTGACTAAGTGAGGTACGACAAAGATCATATGGGTACCGTAACTCATAGCAGCAAACATTAAAAAAAAAGGGCAGCCCG
Source organism: Thinopyrum elongatum (assembly GCA_011799875.1). NCBI lineage: Eukaryota > Viridiplantae > Streptophyta > Magnoliopsida > Poales > Poaceae > Thinopyrum > Thinopyrum elongatum. The sequence continues at coordinate 362,691,984 of CM022299.1, forward strand.
GTGCATGTAGCTCCCGCTTGCGCAGGGTCCGAGGAAGGGTCCGACCACTTTGGGTCTATAGTACGCAGCCTTTCCCTACATTTCTGTAAGAGGCTGTTTCCAGGACTTGAACCCGTGACCTCATGGTCACAAGGCAGCAGCTTTACCACTGCGCCAAGGCTCCCCTTCAGCAGCAAACATTAAAGCAAAAAAAAAAAAAAAGGTTTGTCCAACCTGTACTTGAATGTCCACAGTTGTGCATTTAGCAAATCGTGCATGCGTAGACTTCTGCCATCCTTTGATGCCAGAAATGGGAGGTAAGCCTCCGACTCTTTCTGTGCAATTAATGTCAGAGACAAGTGTCAACAGTTAGAGAGCATGAACTATGATGGTAAAATGAAGTTTGTAAAAGCTGTTTAAATAAGAACTCACCTTCGGGAGAACAATTCTCCCAAGCTGGCTTATGTCACTGTTACGGAGCTCCTTCTGCAGAATAACTCGCAACCCAGCCACCTGATGCTAGACAAACATTGT